>NC_069434.1:7344243-7659243 GCF_026875155.1 Cherax quadricarinatus | reverse complement strand
AGACGGGCCCACAGTGTTGCAGGACACTTGACAGCAACAACATGACTGGCCACAGTGTTGCAGGACACTTGACAGCAACAACATGACTGGCCACAGTGTTGCAGGACACTTGACAGCGACAACATGACTGGCCACAGTGTTGCAGGACACTTGACAGCAACAACATGACTGGCCCGTGTACGTGTTGCGGGGACACTTGACAGCAACAACATGACTAGGCCACAGTGTTGCAGGACACTTGACAGCGACAACATGACTGGCCACAGTGTTGCAGGACACTTGACAGCAACAACATGACTGGCCACAGTGTTTCAGGACACTATACAGCGACAACATGACTGGCCACAGTGTTGCAGGACACTTGACAGCAACAACATGACTGGCCACAGTGTTGCAGGACACTTGACAGCAACAACATGACTGGCCACAGTGTTGCAGGACACTTGACAGCAACAACATAAACTGGCCACAGTGTTGCAGGACACTTGACGCAACAACATGACAGGCACAGTGTTGCAGGACACTTGCAGCAACAACATACTGGCCACAGTGTTGCAGGACACTTGAAAAGCAACAACATGACTGGCCACAGTTTTTGCAGGACATTTGACAGCAAAAAACATGATGGCCACAGTGTTGCAGGACACTTGACAGCAACAACATGACTGGCCACAGTGTTGCAGGACACTTGACAGCAAAAACATGACTGGCCACGGTGTTGCAGGCACTTGACAGCAACAACATGACTGGACACAGTGTTGCAGGACACTTGACAGCAACAACATGACTGGCCACATGTGCAGGACACTTGACAGCAACAACATGACGGGCCCACAGTGTTGCAGAACACTTGACAGCAACAACATGACTGGCCACAGTGTTGCAGGACACTTGACAGCAACAACATGACTGGCCACAGTTTTGGGCAGAACACTTGACAGCAACAACATGACTGGCCACAGTTTTGGGCAGGACACTTGATAGCAACAACATGATGGCCACAGTGTTGCGGGACACTTGACAGCAACAACATGACTGGCCACAGTGTTGCAGGACACTTGACAGCAACAACTTTGACTGGCCACAGTGTTGCAGGAAAAACTTGACAGCAACAACATGACTGGCCACAGTGTTGCAGGACACTTGACAGCAACAACATGACTGGCCACGGTGTTGCAGGACACTTTGACAGCAACAACATGACTGGCCACAGTGTTGCAGGACACTTGACTGCAACAACATGACGGGCACAGTGTTGCAGGACACTTGAGAGCAACAACATGACTGGCCACAGTGTTGCAGAAACTTGACAGCAACAACATGACTGGCCACAGTGTTGCAGGACACTTGACAGCAATAACATGACGGGCCCACAGTGTTGCAGAACACTTAAACAACAACAACATGACTGGCCACAGTGTTGCAGGACACTTGACAGCAACAACATGAACTGGCCACAGTGTTAAAGGACATTTGACAGCAACAACATGACTGGCCCACAGTGTTGCAGGACACGTTGACAGCGAAACAGACTGGCCACAGTGTTGCGGACACTTGACAGCAACAACATGATGGCCCAGGTACAGTGTTTGCAGGACCTTGACAGCAACAACATGACGGGCCACAGTGTTGCAGGACACTTGACACGACAACATGACTGGCCACAGTTTGCAGGACACTTGACAGCAAAAACATGACTGGCCACAGTGTTGCAGGACACTTGACACAACAACATGACTGGCCACAGTGTTGCAGAACACTTGACAGCAACAACATGACTGGCCACAGTGTTGCAGGACGCTTGACAGCAACAACATGATGGTCACATGTTGCAGGACACTTGAAAACAACAACATGACTGGCCACAGTGTTGCAGGACGCTTGACAGCAACAACATGACTTGCCACAGTGTTGCAGGACACTTGACAGCAACAACATGACTGGCCACAGTGTTGCAGACACGGGACAGCAACAACATGACTGGCCACATTGTTGCAGGACACTTGAGAGCAACAACATGACTGGCCACAGTGTTGCAGGACACTTTACAGCAACAACATGACTGGCCACAGTTTTTGCAGGACACTTGACAGCAACAACATGATTGGCCACAGTGTTGCAGAACACTTGACAGCAAAACATGACTGGCCACGTGTTGCAGGACCACTTGAAAGCAACAACATGACTGGCCAAAAGTGTTGCAGGACACTTGACAGCAACAACATGCCCTGGCACAGTGTTGCAGGACACTTGACAGCAACAACATGACTGGCCACAGTGTTGCAGGACACTTGACAGCAACAACATGACTGGCCACAGTGTTGCAGGACACTTAAGGAAAACAACATGACTGGCCACAGTGTTGCCGGACACTTGACAGCAACAACATGACTGGCCACAGTGTTGCAGGACACTTGACAGCAACAACATGACTGGCCAAGTGTTGCAGCCCCTTGACAGCAACAAACATGACGGGCCACCAGTGTTGCAGGACACTTGACACAACAACCCATGACGGGCACAGTGTTGCAGGACACTTGACAGCACAACATGACTGGCCACAGTGACAGGTTGCAGGACACTTGACAGCAACAACATGACGGGCCACATGTTGCAGGACACTTGACAGCGACAACATGACTGGCCACAGTGTTGCAGGACACTTGACAGCAACAACATGACTGGCCACAGTGTTGCAGGACACTTTACAGCGACAACATGACTGGCCACAGTGTTGCAGGGCACTTGACAGCAACAACATGACTGGCCACAGTGTTGCAGGACACTTGACAACAACAACATGATTGGCCACAGTGTTGCAGGACATTTGGGACAGCAACAACATGACTGGCCACAGTGTTGCAGGACACTTGACAGCAACAACATGACAGGCAACAGTGTTGCAGGACACTTGACAGCAACAACATTACTGGCCACAGTGTTGCAGGACACTTGACAGCAACAACATGACTGGCCACAGTGTTGCAGGACACTTGACAGCAACAACATGACTGGCCACAGTGTTGCAGACACTTTACAGCAACAACATGATGGCCACAGTTTTTGCAGGACACTTGACAGCGACAACATGATTGGCCACAGTGTTGCAGGACACTTGACAGCAACAACATGATGGCCACAGGTTGCAGGACACTTGACAAGCAACAAATGACTGGCCACGGTGTTGCGGGACACTTGACAGCAACAACATGACTGGCCACAGTGTTTGCAGGACACTTGACAGCAACAACATAAACTGGCCACAGGTTGCAGGACACTTGACAGCAACAACATGACTGGCCACAGTGTTGCAGGACGCTTGACAGCAAAACATGATATGGCCCACAGTGTTGCAGGACACTTGACAGCAACAACTGACTGGCCACAGTGTTGCAGGAAAACTTGAGAGCAACACATGACTGGCACAGTGTTGCAGGACACTTAAAGCAACAACATGACTGGCCACAGTGTTGCGGGACACTTGACAGCAAAACATGACTGGCCACAGTGTTGCAGGACACTTGCAGCGACAAATGACTGGCCACAGTGTTGCAGCACACTTGACAGCAACAACATGACTGGCCACAGTGTTGCAGGACACTTGACAGCAACAACATGACTGGCAACAGTGTTGCAGGACACTTGACAGCAACAACAGGGACTGGCCCAGTGTCAGTGTTGCAGGACACTTGACGGGAACAACAGACGGCCACAGTGTTGCAGGACACTTGACAGCGACAACATGACTGGCCACAGTTGTTGCAGGACACTTGACAGCAACAAAAAGACTGGCCACAGTGTTGCAGGACACTTTACAGCGACAACATGAACTGGCCACAGTGTTGCAGGGCACTTGACAGCACAAAACATGACTGGCCACAGTGTTGCAGGACCACTTGACAACACAACATGATGGCTAAGTGTTGAGGACACTTGACGAAACAACATGACTGGCCACAGTGTTGCAGGACACTTGACAGCAACAACATGACAGGCAACAGTGTTGCAGGACATTTGACAGCAACAACATACTGGCCACAGTGTTGCAGGACACTTGACAGCAACAACATGATGGCCACAGTGTTGCAGGCACTTGACAGCAACAACATGACTGGCCACAGTGTTGCAGACACTTGACGCAAAAACATGACTGGCCACAGTGTTGCAGACACTTGACAGCAACAACATGACTGGCCACAGTGTTGCAGGACACTTGACAGCAACAACATGACTGGCCAGGGTGTTGCAGGACACTTGACAGGAACAACATGATGGCCACAGTGTTGCAGGACAATTGACAGCAACAACATGACTGGCCACAGTGTTGCAGGACACTTGACAGCAACAACATGACTGGCCACAGTGTTGCAGAACACTTGACAGCAACAACATGACTGGCCACAGTGTTGCAGGACACTTGCCCAGCAACAACATGACTGGCCACAGTGTTGCAGAACACTTGACAGCAACAACATGACTGGCCACGGTGTTGCAGGACACTTGACAGCAACAACATGACTGGCCACAGTGTTGCAGGACACTTGACAGCAACAACATGACTGGCCACTCTGTTGCAGGACACTTGACAGCAACAACATGACTGGCCAGTGTTGCAGGACACTTGACAGCAACAACATGACGGGCCACGGTGTGCAGGACACTTGACAGCAACAACATGACTGGCCACAGTGTTGCAGGACACTTGACAGCAACAACATGACTGGCCACAGTGTTGCAGGACACTTGACAGCAACAACATGACTGGCCACAGTGTTGCAGAACACTTGACAGCAACAACAGGGACTGGCCACAGTGTTGCAGGACACTTGACAGCAACAACATGACTGGCCACAGTGTTGCAGAACACTTGACAGCAACAACATGACTGGCCACAGTGTTGCAGGACACTTGACAGCAACAACATGACTGGCCACAGTGTTGCAGGACACTTGACAGCAACAACATGACTGGCCACAGTGTTGCAGGACACTTGACAGCAACAACATGACTGGCCACAGTGTTGCAGAACACTTGACAGCAACAACATGACTGGCCACAGTGTTGCAGGACGCTTGACAGCAACAACATGACTGGTCACAGTGTTGCAGGACACTTGACAACAACAACATGACTGGCCACAGTGTTGCAGGACGCTTGACAGCAACAACATGACTGGCCACAGTGTTGCAGGGCACTTGACAGCAACAACATGACTGGCCACAGTGTTGCAGAACACTTGACAACAACAACATGACTGGCTACAGTGTTGCAGGACACTTGAGAGCAACAACATGACTGGCCACAGTGTTGCAGGACACTTGACAGCAACAACATGACTGGCCACAGTGTTGCAGGACACTTGACAGCGACAACATGACTGGCCACAGTGTTGCAGGACACTTGACAGCAACAACATGATTGGCCACAGTGTTGCAGGACACTTGACAGCAACAACATGACTGGCCACAGTGTTGCAGGACACTTGACAGCAACAACATGACTGGCCACAGTGTTGCAGGACACTTGACAGCAACAACATGACTGGCCACAGTATTGCAGGACATTTGACGCAACAACATGACTTCCCACAGTGTTGCAGGACACTTGACAGCAACAACATGACTGGCCACAGTGTTGCAGGACGCTTGACAGCAACAACATGACATGGCCACAGTGTTGCAGGACATTTTGACAGCAAAAACCCATGACTGGCCACAGTGTTGCAGGACACTTGATCGCACAACATGACGGGCCACAGTGTTGCAGGACACTTAAGGCAAAACATGACTGGCCCCCAGTGTTGCAGGACACTTGACAGCAACAACATGACTTGCCACAGTGTTGCAGGACACTTGACAGCGACAACATGACTGGCCACAGTGTTACAGCACACTTGACAGCAACAACATGACTGGCCACAGTGTTGCAGGACACTTGACAGCAACAACATGACTGGCCACAGTGTTGCAGGACACTTGACAGCGACAACATGACTGACCACAGTGTTGCAGGACACTTGACAGCGAAAACATGACTGGCCACAGTGTTGCAGGACGCTTGACAGCGACAACATGACTGGCCCCCGTTTTGGGCAGGACACTTGACAGCAACAACAGACTGGCCACAGTGTTGGAAGACACTTGACAGCCATAACATGACTGGCCACAGTGTTGCAGGACACTTGACAGCAACAACATGACTGGCCACAGTGTTGGAAGACACTTGACACACAACAATGACTGGCCACGGGTGTTGCAGGACACTTGACAGCAACAACATGACTGGCCACAGTGTTGGGAGACACTTGACGCAACAACATGACTGGCCACAGTGTTGCGGACATTTGGGCAGCCACAACATGACTGGCCACAGTGTTGCAGGACACTTGACAGCAACAACATGACTGGCCACAGTGTTGGAAGACACTTGACAGCAACAACATGACTGGCCACAGTGTTGGAAGACACTTGACAGCAACAACATGACAGGCCCCAAGTGTTGCAGGACACTTGACAGCAACAACATGACTGGCCACAGTGTTGCAGGACACTTGACAGCAACAACAGATGGCCAAGTTTGGGAACACTGACAGCGACACATGCATGGCCACAGTGTGCGGACACTTGACAGCAACAAACTGACCACAGTTTTGGGAAAGACACTTGACAGCAAACAACATGCGGCCACAGTGTTGCAGGACACTTGACAGCAACAAATGACTGGCCACAGTGTTGCGGGGCCCACTTGACAGCAACAACATGACTGGCCACAGTGTTGGAAGACACTTGCAGAACAACATAGGCCAAACAGTGTTGGGACATTGACAGCAACAACATGACAGGGCCCACAGTGTTGCAGGACACTTGACAGCAACAACATGACATGGCCACTGGTTGCAGGACCACTTCAAAAACATGATGGCACAGTTTTGGGAAACATGAGAAAAACAGACTGGAAGGTAGGGCTTGAAAACAAATGAGGGTGTTGCGGACGGTGTGGCACAGTGTTGGAAGGAACACTTACAGCAACAACATGACTGGCCACAGTGTTGCAGGACACTTGACAGCAACAACATGACTGGCCACAGTGTTGCAGGACACTTGACAGCAACAACATGACTGGCCACAGTGTTTCATAAAGTCACACTTCAATATTATATATTCCATTATTATTCAGTGGGATAATTATATTGCTTCACTTTTAAGTATTTTCCTCTCCCGAGTGTCCGTTATTACTGAATATATTCTTATATTAACTTTTACCGTTGTTTCAGAAATGTTAGTAGAGTTATATATTGTACATCATTACTAGTATAATAACCTGTGTAAGAGACAATATTTGTGACTATGTATATGTCATAGTGAATAATAAGCTGATCTGGCAAGTTTGACTTTACAAAAAGTAATGAACATTTCTGACAAATAAGCAAAGTGAGCGTGTACGTTAAAACTTATTTTCTCAGATTTATTGAGTGTAATGTTCCCTATGACTGTTGTTCAGTGACTCTTGCTTGTTAGAAAGTGTCTTGCCAGATCATGGACTCGTGGTTTTCGTTGTATGAGGTTGTATCAACTCTTAGGTTAAATAAACTGTTGTATGAGGCTATAATGTAACTCTTGGATCATACGTGACCACACACATAACACTTCGTCAACTCTTAATACAGATAAATGTTGTACAAATAAAATCTACTTCTGTGGTGCCTGAATTTTCTTCTCTATTGTCTAAGGAAAATCTTATTTGGCTCTGTTAGTGACATTATTATAGTTATTACATTATACAGTTAGAGGTATGGGGCTATAAACTAACTCACATTATATAAGACATAGCAAGAGTAGATGAAGATGGTTGGGACGACGACCATGAGGGAGGGTGTGAAGGCTGAGCAGACGTCCTCACTGACAGTACTGATGACACCTTGTAGCTGCCGACACCTTTCTAGCTCCTCCACCAGAAGACTGGTCTCTCTTCCTGCTTCCTTCTCTCCTACCCTTTCTTCTGTCTCTGATCCCCTTCCTTCCGTCTCTCCCATGTCGTCAATAACTTGCTTATGTCCTGCCTTTGTGTGTGTGTGTGTGTGTGTGTGTGTGTGTGTGTGTGTGTGTGTGTGTGTGTGTGTGTGTGTGGTGACGTGAAAACGGGTGAATATAGAGAAAAAATTTTTGAAATATAATTTCTAGGTCATATATATTTTCTTGTATTCTTAGAGTTTTTCTAACTCAAAAAAACAAAAACAATTATTTTCTGTCTAAAGGTCACTGGACAGTTATGTCTACTATATTTATGTCTAAAGGTCACTGGACAGTTATGTCTACTATATTTATGTCTAAAGGTCACTGGACAGTTATGTCTACTATATTTATGTCTAAAGGTCACTGGACAGTTATGTCTACTATATTTAAATTTACATGTTAATTTGCTTTTATTTTATGAATATTTTCTGTGGTCTGGTAAAAATAAATTTTACAATATCCTGCTCATGGATTTTTAAGGTCAAAAGAAACTTGCAGAAGTTTGCTTCCATGCTGAGACAATGGTTCTTAATTCCAAGAATTATATCCAGTCCCATGACTCATACCTGATTACCTTCCATTCCAGGTGTTGAATGACCCTAATTGGTTCTTCACTTTCCAGGAGAGACTCTTATGGAAGAGGGACCAGGAGCTTTAAATCAACACACGTAGATGAGCACACACAAATACACACACTTATATGAGCACACATACACACATATACAAATAAATGAATACAGGCATATACACACACAGATGAGTACACACATATACACACATAGATGAGTACACACACAAACGCACGCACAAGGTTAAGGGAAATCTACCTGACAGGACTGGTGGACAGGAGGTACATGGAAGACATGATAACGGCATATAAAATACTGAGAGGAATCGACAAGGTGGGCAGAGACAGGATGTTCCAGAGATGGGACACAGCAACAAAAAGTCACAATTGGAAGTTGAAGACTCAGATGAATCAAAGGGATGTTAGGAAGTATTTCTTCAATCATAGAGTTGTCAGGCCGTGGAATAGCCTAGAAAATGACGTAGTGGAGGCGGGAACCATACATAGTTTTAAGACGAGGTTTGATAAAGCTCATGGGGCAGGGAGACCTAGTAGCAATAAGTGAAGAGGCGGGGCCAGGAGCTATGACTCGGCTCCTGCAACCACAAATAGGTGAGTACAAATAGATGAGTACACACACACACACACACACACACACACACACACACATACACACACACACACACACACAGAGCACCAGTTTGGAATCCACACCTAGTCAAGCACGTCAAGAAATTAGAGAAAGTGCAAAGGTTTGCAACAAGACTAGTCCCAGAGCTACGGGGATTGTCCTATGAAGAAAGGTTGAGGGAAATCGGCCTGACGACACTGGAGGCCAGGAGGGTCAGGGGAGACATGATAACGACATATAAAATACTGCGCGGAATAGACGAGGTGGACAAAGACGGGATGTTCCAGAGGTGGGACACAGACACAAGAGGTCACAATTGGAAGTTGAAGACTCAGATGAATCAAAGGGATGTTAGGAAGTATTTCTTCAGTCATAGAGTAGTCAGGCCATGGAATAGCCTAGAAAGTGATGTGGTGGAGGCAGGAACCATACATAGTTTTAAGGCGAGGTATGATAGAGCTCATGGGGCAGGGAGAGAGAGGACCTAGTAGCAATCAGCGAAGAGGCGGGGCCAGGAGCTGTGACTCGACCCCTGCAACCACAAATAGGTGAGTACAAATAGGTGAGTACACACACACACACACACACACACACACACACACACACACACACACACACACACACACACACAAAGACAGGATGCTCCAGGGAGGGGACACAGAAACAAGAGGCCACAATTGGAAGTTGAAGACACAAATGAGTCAGAGAGATATTAGGAAGTATTTCTTCAGTCATAGAGTTGTAAGGCAGTGGAATAGCCTAGAAGATGACGTAGTGGAGGCAGGAACCATACACAGTTTTAAGACGAGGCTTGATAAAGCTCATGGAGCGGGGAGAGAGAGGGCCCAGTAGCAACCGGTGAAGAGGCGGGGCCAGGAACTAAGACTCGACCCCTGCAACCACAAATAGGTGAGTACAAATAGGTGAGTACACACCACACACACACACACACACACACACACACACACACACACACACACACACACACAAACAAACAAACACACACACACACACACAGGAGCTATGACTCGACCCCTGCAACCACAACTAGGTGAGTAGGTGAGTACAGACACACTACTAAACTTAACCCTTGTTGGAGAGGAAACTGAAGGTATAATACACCAATGGTGATGGAATAACGAATAAGTGGGAGGAGTGGTTTGAAAGAATCAAAGAGGCATCACCAGACATCATTGCTCTCACAGAAACCAAGCTCACAGGAATAATAACTGGTGGCATCTTTCCAACTAGACACCAGATTCTGAGGGAAGACAGAGGGAACAGATGGGAAGAAAGAGTGGCACTGCTAATCAAAAACCAATGGGATTTTGAGGAGCTGGAGATAGGAGACAGAGGAGAAGCAAGGGGCTACATAATAGGAAAACTTCAATCTGGAGGTCCCAAGTTGGTAATTGTAGTGATGTATAACCCACCACAGAACAGCAGGAGGCCAAGGCAAGAATATGACGAGAGTAACAGAGTGATGGACACACTGGCTGAAGTGGCCAGAAGGGTCTATGTGGGCAGGGCAAAGCTGCTGGTTGTGGGTGACTTTAATCACATAGAAATTGACTGGGAAAACCTGGAGCTACATGAGGGCCAAGAAACGTGGAGGTCTAAGATGATGGAGGTGGTATTGGAAAACCTCATGTACCAACACGTATGGAACACTAACAAAGAGAGAGAGGACGAACCAGCAAGAGTGGACCAAGTATTTACCTTGAGTAATGCGGATATTGAGGACATCACATATGAAAGACCCCTCGGGGGAGTGATCATGTGATTCTGAGCTTCGAGTACATAGTAAAGTTACAAGTGGAGAGGGAAGCAGGAGGAGCAGGACGAAAGAAGCTAAACCACAAGAGAAGGGACTACACAAGCATGAGGAATGTTCTGCACCAGGTTCAGTGGAACAGAGAACTTGCAGGAAGATCAGTAAATGAGATGATGGAATATGACACCAATATGCATGGAAGCAGAGGAGAGGTTTGTACACAAGGGCAAAAGAAATAATGAGAATGCCAAGACGAGCCCATGGTCCACTCAAAGGCGTAGAGAGGCCAAAACCAAGTGCACTAGAGAATGGAATAAGTATAGAAGGCAAAGAACCCAGGAGAATAAGGAAAACAATAGAAGAGAAAGAAATGAATAGGTTCACGTAATGAGGGAGGCCCAACGACAATACGAAAATGACATAGCAGAGAAAGCCAAGTCACACCCGAAGCTGTTATCACATCAGGAGGAAAACAACAGTCAAGGACCAGGTAATCAGGCTGGGGAGGAAGGAGGGGAATTCACAAGAATTGACCGAGAAGTAAGATAAGATAAGATAAGATTTCTTTCGGATTTTTAACCCCGGAGGGTTAGCCACCCAGGATAACCCAAGAAAGTCAGTGCGTCATCGAGGACTGTCTAACTTATTTCCATTGGGGTCCTTAATCTTGTCCCCCAGGATGCGACCCACACCAGTCGACTAACACCCAGGTACCTATTTGCTGCTAGGTGAACAGGACAACAGGTGTAAGGAAACGTGTCGAAATGTTTCCACCCGCCGGAAATCGAACCCGGGCCCTCCGTGTGTGAAGCGGGAGCTTTAGCCACCAGGCCACCGGGCCTGGTGAGGAGTTCAACATGAGATTCAAAGAAGTATTCACAGAGGAGACAGAAAGGACTCCAGGAAGACGGAGAGGTGGGGCACACCATGAAGTGCTGGACACAATACGTACAACTGAAGAGGAGGTGAAGAGGCTGCTAAGCGAACTAGATACCTCAAAGGCGAAGGGGCCGGACAACATCTCTCCATGGGTCTTGAGAGAGGGAGCAGAGCTGCTCTGTGTAATACTAGCAACAATCTTCAACATTATCGAAACGGCTACTACGTGAGGTGTGGAAGAGAGCAAATGTAGTCCTATGTTTTAAAAAAGGAGACAGACATGCAGCACTAAACTACAGACCAGTGTCACTGACATGTATAGTATGCCAAGTTAATAAAAAGATTATCAGTAGAAGTGTGGTGGGGCACCTAGAAAGTAATAAGCTTATAAACGGCAACCAGCACGTACTCAAGGATGGAAAATTCTGTGTCACAACCTACTGGAATTCTATGACAAGGTGACAGCAGTAAGATAAAAGAGAGAGGGTTAGGTAGACTGTATTTTCTTGGACTGGAAGAAGGCTTTTAACACAGTTTCACACAAGAGATTAGTGCAAAAGCTGGAACACCAGGCAAGTATAACAGGGAAGGCACTACAATGTAACAGCGAATACCTTACAGGAAGACAGCAGTGAGTCATGGTATATGATGAGGTGTCAGATTGGGCATCTGTGACGAACGGGGTTCCACAGGGGTCAGTCCTAGGACTGGTGATGTTTCTGGTATAAGTGAATGACACGACGGAAGGAACAGACTCAGAAGTGTCACTGTTTGCAGACGATGTCAAGTTAATGAGGAGGCCAAGGCAGGACTACAAAGGGATCTGGACAGGCTTCAGGCCTGGTCCAGTAAATGGCTCCTGGAGTTCAACCCAGCCAAGTGCAAAGTCATGAAGATCGGGAAATGCAAAATAGATCGCAGACGGAATACAGTCTAAGGGACCAAAGAATACAATCCTCACTCAAGGAGAAAGATCTTAGGGTAAGAATAATACTGAGCACATCTCCAGAGGTGCACATCAACCAAATAACTGCTGCAACATATGGACGCATAGCAAACCTAAGAATAGCATGCCTACAACTCGGTGAGGAATCGTTCAGGACCCTGTACACAGTGTATGTCAGGCCCATATTGGAGTATGCAGCACCAGTTTGTAACCCACACCTAGCCAAGCACGTCAGGAAATCTGAGAAAGTACAAAGGTTTGCTGCTAGACTAGGCCCCAGAGCTAAGCACATTTCCTACAAAAAGAGGTTAAGGGAAATCGACTTGATGACACTGTAGGAGAGGAGAGGGAGGGGCGATATAATGACGTATAAAATACTGAGAGGAATCGACAAGCTGGACAAAGACAGGATGATCCAGAATTGGGACACAGCAACATGGGGTCACAATTGTAAGTTGAATACCTAGATGAGTCACAGGGATGATAGTTTTCAAGAAGAGGAATAGTCAGGAAAGTGAGGTAGTGGTGGCAGTATCAACACGTAGCTTTAACCCTTAAACTGTCCAAACGTAGATCTACGTTCAGTCGCGTAGAGCTCCGAATGTAGCTCTATGTTTTTGTTTTTTTACATTTGAAAACATGTAAAATGAAAGGTAGAGCTACGTTCGAAGTTCTATGCGAGGTATGACAAAGGTTATGGAGCAGGGAGAGTGACGTAGTAGAGACCAGTGAAGAAGCGGGGGTCGGGATCTGTGAATCGACCCCCGCAATCCTGATTAGGCGAGTACAGTTAAGTGAATACACACACACACATGAATAATATTGAGACAGATAAGGGACTTTATTTCATTCAATACTTGCACCTGGGGGTGGCAGTATACTTGCACCTGGGGGTGGCAGTATACTTGCACCTGGGGGTGGCAGTATACTTGCACCTGGGGTGGCAATATACCTCAGATACTTGCACCTGGGGGTGGCAGTATATCTCAGATACTTGCACCTGGGGGTGGCAGTATCCTCAGATACTTGAACCTGGGAGTGGCAGTATACCTCAGATACTTGCACCTGGGGGTGGCAGTATACCTCAGATACTTGCACCTGGGGGTGGCAGTATCCTCAGATACTTGCACCTGGGGGTGGCAGTATACCTCAGATACTTGCACCTGGGGGTGGCAGTATCCTCAGATACTTGCACCTGGGGGTGGCAGTATATCTCAGATACTTGCACCTGGGGGTGACAGTATCCTCAGATACTTGCACCTGGGGTGGCAGTATACTTGCACCTGGGGTGGCAGTATACTTGCACCTGGGGTGGCAGTATACCTCAGATACTTGCACCTGGGGGTGGCAGTATACCTCAGATACTTGCACCTGGGATGGCAGTATACCTCAGATACTTGCACCTGGGGGTGGCAGTATACCTCAGATACTTCCACCTGGGATGGCAGTATACCTCAGATACTTGCACCTGGGGGTGGCAGTATACCTCAGATACTTGCACCTGGGGGTGGCAGTATACCTCAGATACTTGCACCTGGGGTGGCAGTATACTTGCACCTGGGGTGGCAGTATACCTCAGATACTTGCACCTGGGGTGGCAGTATACCTCAGATACTTGCACCTGGGGGTGGCAGTATACCTCAGATACTTGCACCTGGGGGTGGCAGTATACCTCAGATACTTGCACCTGGGGGTGGCAGTATACCTCAGATACTTGCACCTGGGGTGGCAGTATACCTCAGATACTTGCACCTGGGGGTGGCAGTATACCTCAGATACTTGCACCTGGGGGTGGCAGTATACCTCAGATACTTGCACCTGGGGGTGGCAGTATACCTCAGATACTTGCACTTGGGGATGGCAGTATACCTCAGATACTTGCACCTGGGGGTGGCAGTATACCTCAGATACTTGCACCTGGGGGTGGCAGTATACCTCAGATACTTCCACCTGGGATGGCAGTATACCTCAGATACTTGCACCTGGGGGTGGCAGTATACCTCAGATACTTGCACCTGGGGGTGGCAGTATACCTCAGATACTTGCACCTGGGGGTGGCAGTATACTTGCACCTGGGGTGGCAGTATACTTGCACCTGGGGTGGCAGTATACCTCAGATACTTGCACCTGGGGTGGCAGTATACCTCAGATACTTGCACCTGGGGGTGGCAGTATACCTCAGATACTTGCACCTGGGGGTGGCAGTATACCTCAGATACTTGCACCTGGGGTGGCAGTATACCTCAGATACTTGCACCTGGGTGGCAGTATACCTCAGATACTTGCACCTGGGGGTGGCAGTATACCTCAGATACTTGCACCTGGGGGTGGCAGTATACCTCAGATACTTGCACCTGGGGATGGCAGTATACCTCAGATACTTGCACCTGGGGTGGCAGTATACCTCAGATACTTGCACCTGGGGGTGGCAGTTATACCTCAGATACTTGCACCTGGGGATGGCAGTATACCTCAGATACTTGCACCTGGGGGTGGCAGTATACCTCAGATACTTGCACCTGGGGGTGGCAGTATACCTCAGATACTTGCACCTGGGGGTGGCAGTATACCTCAGATACTTGCACCTGGGGTGGCAGTATACCTCAGATACTTGCACCTGGGGATGGCAGTATACCTCAGATACTTGCACCTGGGGGTGGCAGTATACCTCAGATACTTGCACCTGGGGGTGGCAGTATACCTCAGATACTTGCACCTGGGGGTGGCAGTATACCTCAGATACTTGCACCTGGGGGTGGCAGTATACCTCAGATACTTGCACCTGGGGGTGGCAGTATACCTCAGATACTTGCACCTGGGGATGGCAGTATACCTCAGATACTTGCACCTGGGGGTGGCAGTATACCTCAGATACTTGCACCTGAGGGTTGCAGTATACCTCAGATACTTGCACCTGGGGATGGCAGTATACCTCAGATACTTGCACCTGGGGGTGGCAGTATACCTCAGATACTTGCACCTGGGAGTGGCAGTATACCTCAGATACTTGCACCTGGGAGTGGCAGTATACCTCAGATACTTGCACCTGGGGTGGCAGTATACCTCAGATACTTGCACCTGGGGGTGGCAGTATACCTCAGATACTTGCACCTGGGGATGGCAGTATACCTCAGATACTTGCACCTGGGGATGGCAGTATACCTCAGATACTTGCACCTGGGGGTGGCAGTATACCTCAGATACTTGCACCTGGGGATGGCAGTATACCTCAGATACTTGCACCTGGGGGTGGCAGTATACCTCAGATACTTGCACCTGGGATGGCAGTATACCTCAGATACTTGCACCTGGGGTGGCAGTATACCTCAGATACTTGCACCTGGGGTGGCAGTATACCTCAGATACTTGCACCTGGGGGTGGCAGTATACCTCAGATACTTGCACCTGGGGGTGGCAGTATACCTCAGATACTTGCACCTGGGGGTGGCAGTTTACCTCAGATACTTGCACCTGGGGGTGGCAGTATACCTCAGATACTTGCACCTGGGGGTGGCAGTATACCTCAGATACTTGCACCTGGGGGTGGCAGTATACCTCAGATAAGGCTGGGCCTCGAAATAAGCTGAGGTTGGATAACAGATGTTACCCTGTAAAAGTGATGTTTGTAAAAAATAGAAGATCACACCAACCTTGACACGGGAGAGGACGTTGAAGCGGCCAGAGCGTTGAACGTTGCTAGGGTCACTGAAGGGGTCACCTTGCTCAAGGTGGGCAGGGATGCTAAAAGTGTCACTATGCTGAGCGTTGACACTGAAGGGGCCACAACGTTGAAGAGCTTTAGGTGACTGCTTGAAGGTCACGTGGCACAGCCAAGCATTGAGACGAATATAGAGAGTTGAGACTGCGTTACAGATGACTGTGGCGTGGAACAGAGGGAAAATAATCATCAAGACAGTAGTGCACGAGTTAAGGAGCACCATTACATTGACGACATTTATTGTCTGCCATTCTGGCAGCATAATCAGCACCGACACTATATTCATCAAGACGATAAACACCAACAAGAGTAGTGACTGATGGCGGATGTGCCAGCTGATGTGACACTCCTGCGAGAACTCGCCAGCCTCATAGGGAATCAAAGCTTCCAACTTCTGCAAAGATACAGGTTCAGAGTGCATTATTAAATAATAAGGGAGAAGAAACACAGTGCCTGGGAAAGGAGAACTGATCATATATAATCCAGGTAATAGAGAGGTAGTAGTAAATTCTTCGATAAAAAAAACTGAATTGTCTTTAGATTCAGAAGATAAATAGGCGAGTTACGTCTTCGATATATGTTGACATTTGATATTTATTAATGAAGATATACAGAGAGTGAACCTTAAACTGTCAGTCATACAGAGAGTGAACCTTAAACTGTCAGTCATACAGAGAGTGAACCTTAAACTGTCAGTCATACAGAGAGTGAACCTTAAACTGTCAGTCATACAGAGAGTGTGAAGGCTTACTCAGCCCTGTAATAACTTCAGACAGTATTACCAAGGCTGGCTCCTCCTCAGGAAAATTAATGAATAGAAAAAGAAATAATAACAGACAAACATAAACACTTTATTAAATACAAATTTAAAATATAAAACACTTAAATATGAAATATTAATCCTAAATTAAAGAAAATGAAAAATGAAAAATATAAATGATAACTTAATTCAATGCTAATATATATAGGGGTGTCTGGTGTTGGTGACACTGTGTTGTTGAAATCGTAGCCGTTGCTGATGATGGGGGGGGTCGCAGGTGTTGGTTATGACCCACTGGCTAGTTCTTCACAGTAGATAGGGCCTTGAGTATTATATCCCGATGACAGGAAAGCAGGTTCTTTACCGCTGCAATGATGAGGGGTTACGTCCTGAAATTTCATACAGGTGCACAGGTAATTAAATCCAAAATGGGGAAGTCTCTGGATGTTAGTCCATCTCCTTCTGTTCTTCTCGTTGATTGACAGGTGACCCTCTCTGTCATCCAAGCTGGAAAGATAGACAGGTTACCCACTGCTTAAAAATCACTCTCCATGACAAGTACAATACCTAAAAGATGTGGTGATGATTACAACTGTCAACTTAGAGCAAGACTGAAAGGACTAAGTTTATTATTGGTCAAAAGTGAAGCTTTCAACCAATAAATCCACTAGAACACAAGGCAGGCATGTACTTACAGTAGTGTTGGGAGCTGTGAGTCAAGTGATTTACTGTTTGACCAGAGCCCCACACGTCATCTTTCGGGGGGGGGGGAAGAGGGAGGGGAAGGGATAGCGGGAGCTAGACTGACACTACCTTAACAAGCAGCCGGCAGTCAAACTATCACTTTCAGGGAGGGGGAAAAAAGGCAGGAAAAAGTGGGAGCTTGACTTACCCTACCTTAACTAGTAGCCAGCAAGCAGACTATCACTTTCAGGGAGGGGAAAAAAGGGGGGGATAGCGGGAGCTGGACTTACCCTACCTTAACTAGTAGCCGGCAATGAAACTATTGTTACTATATACTCCCGCTCTATTCTTATCTATTGAACTTTTCCCTCACACTCCCCCATACCAAGACTTATAGTCAAGGAGTATAAGAAGAATAGGCGAGGAAAAAGTTCTAACATGTGGAAGTCGTGTAAGGCAACAAATCTTCTACTGACTGTCACGACTTAACCAGTCAGAGAAATAATTGGATGAACCATTGATATACACAATATGGAACTTAAAAGCCTGGAGTGCCAATGTCCACCTCAAGAGGCGACTGTTGGTTCCCTTAAAAGTTTCAAGGTATATCAAAGGTTTGTGGTCCGTTTCTAAAATGAATTCTTTTCCCAGCAAATAAAATTTAAGTTTGGAGATACCCCACACAAGGGCTAAACATTCCTTTTCTATTGTGGAGTATCTTGTTTCTGCGGGAAGGAGTTTCCGGCTTAGGAAGCATACAGGGAAGGGAGTACCATCATGGTATTGTAGTAACACTGCACCTAAGCCAGTATTGGAGGCATCAGTTCTTAAACAAAATGTTTTATTAATATCTGGAATCTTAAGTATAGGGTCTTTCGAAAAGATACTTTTAATCTCATTAAACTTTTCCCGAGCTACGTCGGAGAGTTCAAGAGGTTCCTTCACAGACTTTTTAAGGAAGTCGGATAAGATGCCTGTAAGATCAATAAGGTTCGGGATAAACCGTGCATAAAAATTTACAGAACCAAGAAAGCTATGCATGAGCTTCTTGGTTTTGAGGAATTTAAATTCTAATAAAGCTTTGATCTTACTGGGGAGAGGCTGCAGAGAGTTATTAGAAAGTATCAGTCCAAGATATCTAATCTTGTTATACCCAAGGAAGCATTTCTTCGGCTTGGCAGTGAGGCCATGTGAGCGTAACCTATGCAAAACTGATGTTAATGTTTGGATATGTTCGCCCCACGTTGATGTCATTACGTAAATGTTATCAAAATAAACTGAAACATTTGGCATATTACCCAAGACCTTTCTCATCAGTCTCACGTAGGTAGCACAGGCAGTTACCAAACCGAAGGGCATAGTTCTATATTGCATCAGTCCTTGGTGTGTAGGAAAAGCGGTGTACTGCTTAGAAGAAGGATCTAACATTACTTGATGATATGCCTGTGCAATATCAATCTCTGAAAGAAGGAAGCGTCATAAAATTTGTGTAGATCGCTATCTAATAAGGGCATAGACTCAGCATCCCACCGAGATATAGCATTAAGGCCTCTGAAGTCAATAGCAAGTCTATATGAATTATCCTCCTTCTTAACCATGACTGCTGGTGAGCAATATGAAGATACTGAAGGTTCAATGATCTTTAGTTTTAATAATTTGTCTACCTCTCGGTCAAATGCATCCCTAAGGTGTACTGGAACTGGGTATAATTTCCTTTTGATAGGATTGTCAGTCACTAAGTCAATCTTATGGATTACCGTGGAGGTAACACCTGGAATATCAGTAAAGACGTCTGAGAAGTTACTCACACATTGAATTAGTTCATGTCTCTTATGGTCATCCAAAGATTCATTAATATTAATGTTGGATGCGTCCGAGTGGTCAAGAGTCACCAAGTCATGTAGTTCTTCATCATAGTCTAAGTTAGAGGTGTCAATTACGCACACTTTACATTCTTCAGTTGTCTTATCAAGTTCGTGTGGAAAAACTAAGTCAAAGTTATTAAGGCAGTTAACCGAATTTCTTCGGTAATATTTCTTAAGGATGTTGATATGATAAAGTTTAGGTTTCCCCTTGACTTCTATGAGGTAGTCAACTTTCCCACAAATTTTTAATACTTTATATGGACCTTTCCATGCTACTAATAATTTATTTGACTTGATCGGCAAAAGTACAAGAACTTCATCACCTACTTTAAAACTTCTCCTCTGACTTTTGGAGTCAAAATAGGTTTTGTACTGGTCCATTGACAAGCTTAAGTTTTTCGAAACTATGTCAGAGGTCTCAAGTTTAGATCTAAGGTCAAGGAGAAACTGGTAAGAAGAGTGAACCTCAGCATTTACCTCCTCATTAGTCCATAAGTCATGAAGGATGGACAATGGGCCTCTGGCCAGTCTACCATAGAGAAGTTCAAAAGGTGAAAACCCCAAAGAGTCACTGGGAACTTCCCTCGTGGCAAACAAAGCACAGGGTAGGTAACGATGCCACTCCTTAGATTTAAGGGAGCAAAGTTTCCTTAAAATGGACTTGAGAATCGAATGCTGGTGCTCAATCCTCCCATTACAGCTGGGATGATAGGGTGTGGTGAAGAGAGGCTTCACTCCCAGAAGTTGGTATAGATGTTTCATTAAGTCAGATGTGAATTGTGTCCCACGGTCAGACAAAATTTCTCTAGGGATGCCCACTCTGGAGAAGATGGACAAAAGGGCTTCAGCCACCTCTGTAGTAGTTATGGTCTTTAAGGGAACGGCTTCAGGGAAACTCGAAGCATAATCAACTAATGTTAATATATATCTATGTCCCCCAGATGAAAGTGGAGATAAAGGACCAACGATATCAATAGCTACTCTTTCAAACGGTACCGTAAAGACTGGCATTTTGACCATAGGTACTCGCCTGGTACCTCGGGAGGATGACAGTTGGCAAACTTTACATGATCTACAATAAGTAGTGACATCTGAGGACATTTTAGGCCAAAAATAGGTTTCCCTAATTTTATTTAAGGTTTTACGATGCGAGAAATGTCCGGCCACTGGCAGGTCATGAGCCATTTTAAGAACAGTCTCTCTGCATTGACTTGGAACAACTAAGATGGAATAGTCTATCTCATCTGAATTTAATTTGAATACTGACTTGTACAAGATATCTTTTATATATTCAAATTTATAAGAAAAGTTTTTCCTTTGGATAACTTGATTTTGTTTAGCGGCATTATGGTAATTCTGAAGAGAAGGGCAATTACGTTGTAAATTGGCAAAGGAGTCCTTCGATACATCTAAAGGCTTAAAGTCAGGGAAAATCAAAGGATGGACAGTAGGAGAAGCCTGGGCTTTGGTCTGAGCCCTAGTCAAGACATTTATAGCATCGGAGGTGATATCTTCACTTTCATCTAACAAGTGAACCAGTGATCCTACTACCTCGCATCACTGGTTTTTAATCCCACATGAATCTCACGAGACATTGTCTCATCTGAACTTTCGAGGGGCTTCTCTGACTCTACAGGAAGAGGATCTGAAACACCTATGTCCATTTTTAGCGATGAAAGGTCAACCTCAGAAGGAAGAATGGCAACTTTTACATTACCTATTAGTACGGAGCAAGAAATGATGGGAGCTAGTACGGCTTCCGACCAACCTGTGAACCATTTAGACCTAATGTAACAACGGATGGTAGGAAAAGTGTCTGTACGGCCCAAGTAGTCTGAAAGTATAGCAGAGGAATGAGTTTCTTTAAGATTAGGGAACAGCTTATCAGAAATTACTATACATGTGCATCCAGTGTCTCGTAAAATAGTAGATACATTAAGTCCATTAACTGTTCCTGAACAGAAGGGTGCTTGGTCATTACAGTCTTTAAAACATTTTCCAACTTTTTGGACCTTCTTAGAAGGACAATCTGGACGTTTATGTCCCTTAACACCACACAAATGACAAACAGGAATAAAGAAGTCATTTTACTTTCCACTAGAGGCTTTGATTTCTTAAGGTCTGATGAACCCTTGCCCTTAGGGTTCGATCCCTTTAGGTCTTTATAGGAATTGTGAGCCTCAGCATACAGGTCAGCAGCCTCAGCAACTTCCTCAGCTTTAATCAGGTTACGTTCTCTGATGAATGTTCGTATCTGATGGGGAAGAGCTGTCAGGAACTGGTCAGCAACCATGAAGTCTCTAAGAGATTCATAACTGTGATCAATTCCTGAACTATCTATCCAAAACTCGAACAAACGAAAGAGTGTTACCTGTAACTGCTGAAAGTTCTGGCCAGGCTGTAAGGTAACATACCTGAAATCTTTCCTGTAAGAATTAGTGGTTTTTTGATATGCTTTAAGGATTGCCTTCTTCAGTAGGTTATAATTACATATGATATCCTGCGACAAAGTTGCATAGATATTCAAAGCTGTACCAGAAAATAACATTCCTAACCTAGTAGCCCATGTGTCAGCAGGCCATTCACAGAGGGTAGCGGTATTTTCAAACCTGATAATGTAAGAAGTTATGTCTTCCCCCTCTGTGAAGGGAGGTAAATTAGGTGTTGGAATATGTGTACTAGCTGCACGTTGTTCCATTACTCCTTCCTCTAATTATTGTTGCGTAAAAGTTAACTTTTTATTCTCTAATTCAAGGCGAGATTTTTCGAGCTCGCGATCCTTTTCTCTTTCCTCAAGTTCTCTTAATTTAATTTGTTCTTCACGTATCTCAGCTTGTTCCTCACATTCTCTAGCTCTTTCCTCACGATCAAGTCTATCACGCTCTTTTTGGTCTTCTCGCTCTCTTTCTAACTGTCTTTCTCGGATTTCTCTCTCAATTCTCTCTCTCTCTTTTTTCTCCTGTCTTTCAAGGTTCTCTTTCTCCTTTTTCTCTTCTCTTTCGATTCTCTCTCTCTCTCCTTATTCTCTTCTCTTTCCCTTTCTAGCTGTCTTTCTTCTCTCTCAATTCTCTCTCTTTCAAGTCTTTCCTGGATCTTAGCACTAATGAAAGATTCTAAATTTTTCTCTGTTATTCCTAACTTACTTCCAGCATTCATCCAAAACTGGTATTCCTCCATGCTTGCAAGAATAACTTAAACTATCAGGGGAAATGAAACGGATATTAAAGAAAACGGAGGGTTCAATTCCTGCTCCGCTCAAAGAATAACAGTCTCGATCATTTACTCTCAAACACAAGTTCCACACCAACATTCATTAGAGGAAAAAATAGCCTATGTAAGCAGTCAGTGGCCACTTTATTAGAAACTTTTTCTCTTCAAGGGGGCCTCCTTGGCGCGGAGAAGAGGCTTTCGGTCTGAGGAATTAGACCTTTTGGTCTTCTTCCTCAGTCCAAACCTAATTACTCCCCAATCCCTCCTTCCGTATTCTATCCTCCCCATCACCTCTTTTCCTTTTTCCTCCTCTCCCCATCCCTCCACTTTCCTTTTCCTGTGTTTGCCTTTGAGGTTGTTCTCTTAGGCTTTGTAGTTCCTAGACCTGAGAAAGAGTTCTGGGGTGTATCTTCCATTGAGGTCCTTGGTGGAAGAGTAGTCTGGATCATCTAGAGATCCCGATCCCTCTCCGGTCTACTGGAGGGAGTGGGCGCTTCAGGTGTTTGAAGTGACAGGTGTATCTCTGGAGGCTGCCTGTCAGATTCCAGGGAGTGGTGCCCGAAGGAGGTATGCTATGTGGCGGGTTTCTGACCGCCCTCCCTTTTGTCCACCAAGGTGGCTCGGTAGATGTGAGGTTGTTATCTTGGATTCCTAGTTTACTGGCTTGAAGGGTAGGGTATGGCACAGTGTGGAAATTTATTTGGTCCCTAAAGTTCCACAGGACAGATCCAGCATGGTCGTATGGGATGGCTGAGCTGGGCGGCCCTTAAACCCTCCCAAACAAACAAAGCATTCTCTGGTTGGCGATTGTTGGTAAGCTTATTTATTTATAGATTTACCCTTCAGGGAAGGAGTAGGTAGTTCTACTGATAGTATATTAATATTAGGTTTACTAAGGCAAATGTAGATAATAATAATGTAGACCTAAGACCTTAACATAGGTAGTAATAGGCCGTTAATGTAGGCAAACACTAGGATAAGTTAGCTAGGGAGAACTGGCAGCCATAGTTTGAACGAAGAGACGAGGGTCTGCAAGAGGGACCAGCTCGTTCTTCTTAAGACGGACACCATCAAGACAAGACGTGCTGTGATCAGCAGACGGCGCCCCCACGTGTCTTCACATCTGAGACTTGGGGAAATCTGGTAGAGGCACCTCGATGTACCATAGATGACCTCCGTCAGGCCCATACAGTAAGACAAGACCTTCACTTTTTTCTCGTAGATTACTGGCCAGTGTCTGGGGAGATTGTGAGTGAGTCAACTGTGGGCCCGGTTGCAACAGGTTGAGAATGCCCAGTAAGTACCAGTGTCTCAGAGCAGTCTAGAAGCTAGTGTCTGAGTCTGCATAGTTATACTAGGGGATACATACCCTCTTGGATATAGGAATTTCTGAGGTGCAGGCAGGACACTAATTATGATTGAATATTGCAGGAATTAATGCTCCCAGTTGCACGTGGTTTCTGAGGGGGAGTCCAAAGGGGCTAAGGCTAGCTTAGGGAAGTGAAGATCAGGATATATGCTGCAACACCAAGTAAGTTAGTCCTTTATACGTGCATGCAGGCGAGGTTTCTTGCAATACCAATCATTTGTGAAAATCTGTCCTATAAGGCACTTGTGAGGCTGAGGTACCCACCTCAGAGCTCGGTGTCAACAGAGTTTGCCAGGGTAGGCGACTCACTTGGAGGCAGTCCACACAAATTTTCACACACGGGTTCTATGCCCCATCTGCAGTACCGGCTGCACTGAGGTAGTCTTTTTGGGCACGGAAGAGGAGACTTGTCATCCTATTCCTCTGGGAGCTGCCACTCCAAACTCCCCCTCCCTTTTTTTCTTTTTTTAGTTTCTTTTCTTAGTTCTTTTCGTCTTTTTTTTCTTAGAAACAAAAGAAAAGAAGACTTAACCATGGAATCCCAGGTCCACATACCTCCTTCTCCTGGGACCCTTCCTGTGGCAACACCCTCTAACGACTGAGCCTTGTTACCAGACCATTTTTCGGACCTCTTACTCCCCCTGTATCTTCTGTGGGTGACATTTTGCCCCAAGCTCCGGATACAGAGGCTCGGCTTGTCTCCTTTGACACCTCTGACCTCCACCAGTCTTTGACTATGCTTCCAGCTTCTCCCTATATGGATCACGTGTCCACCTCAACATGCACCACCTCCGGTCCTGTACCTTAACGACCACGACCTTCTTCTGCTGACATTATTTTGACTGACTCGCATTCTACTCAGAAAAGACCAACACGACAATCACTTCCTTTACATACTACACATTATAGTACACAATGAACGAAGTTTTTCTCTCTACAACCGACATCTTCAGAATATCTTTTTGATCATAGTATCAGCAAGGCGCTCCTACGCCATGTTGGTCGTGATATTACGTTTCATGTTCTCAAGAGTGGTGCATGCATCGTCACAGTACAGAATGCTAGCCATGCTCACGACCGTTCTCTCCTTACAACCATAGATGCCATTCCTGTGACAATTGAAAAATATCATTCTCTCAATTCTTGCAGTGGCACTGTCATTCTATCACATACCATTGTTCAACGTAATTTTCAGACATGTGGTGATGACATTCAGGAGCAACTTAAGCTCCAAAACCTCCCGATCCTTAATTAAAGTTTACACGTACGTACTGACTGCCCACGGGTGGTGACACTACTGCAGTGTGAGCTTCCATCATCGGTTTATGTTGCATGATACCATATACAAGTCCGACAGGTGACCCCTACACCACAACAGTGTAGAAATTGCTGGCAGTTTGGCCATACGGCAAAATATTGCAGGTCCATGGCTAAATGTCCAGTCTGTCGTGCCGATGATCATCCCAAAAAAGAGAAAAAGACTGGCAAGAAGTGACAGTAATCTTAAACCAACTGAAAACACTTTTGGACCAGAGGCACAATCACTGCCCTCCACCCCAGAACAACAGACATTAGAGCCAGCAAATAAAATCCTCCTAAATTCCATCAGTATAACGACATTTATCTTTGCAAACATACAGGGTCTAAAATCGTCAACCTACAACAAAATTCCTTACATCAAGGGACTGCTCATGGAGTCAAATGCAATGTTTGCAGCATTCACAGAGACCCACATAAAGGATCCTTTCTTCACAGTTTTCCAGCCCTTCGCTGCTTTTTCGTTTTCCATTGCCTCCACGTGTGGACTTTTCTAACCCTTCTAGTCCGTACATACCTCTACCTTCCCATTTCTTGTATCCTTCTCTTTGCAAATCATGGCTAATTTACAGTGGAATATCCGAGGACACAGAAATAACCGGAGTGAGCTTCAGGTGTTGCTCTCCTAGTCTTCCCCTGATTGTGTTTGTTTACAAGAACCCAAATTATACTCCGATGTTATCCATCACATCTCGGGCTATATTTTATTATATTCACCGGAGTCTGTTCCCGATGAAACTTTTAATGACAATGAGCTTCTTATACGCACTGGTATTCCATACCGTCAGCTCTTTGTTCATACTTCGCTGCATTACACTGCATCCACATGAATAAGTGGTTTATAATCTGTTCTTTGTATCTCTCACCTTCTCGGGCAATATCTATCACAGGTGTTGCATTTCCTGAGTGGGGGGGTCTCACTGTGACCTTTGCAGAATTCAGCTGAAATCTTTTCTCACTTCTCTATCTTTCCATGTTTTAAATAAGGGTACTGCCACCCACTTTAATCCTCGTACTCAATCTCTGTTTTGTATAAATCTCTCGGTTTGCTCTTCCTCAACTGCACTAGACTTTACCTGGTCTGTCGTCCCGGACTTGCATGACAGCGATCATTTTCCATCACCTCCTCGCAGCCCACGTTGACAATTAGACCGAGCGAATTGGGACCTTTACTCGCATCAAACTGCTTTTAGTGAGGATCCTTATTCGTCCACCATTGATGAACTGTTATACCTCTTCTTGATCTCAGTTTTAACCGCAGCTTCACATTTTATACCCCAATCCTCGGGGCAGGCATTCTCAGAGGTGAGTGCCTTGGCGATCTCCTGCCTGTGCTGTTGCAGCATGATTGTAAAGCGCTGCGTGGGGCAGATATCGGTACAATAGTCCCAGAGAGCGCCTCCTTGATTTTAAGGGGACGAGAGCAGCCACCCGCCGTGTCAGCCATGAAGCTAAATGCACTTATTGGCGGGATTATGCCTTTACCGTTGCGTAATAACCAGTTGGTTATCGCCATCTTTTTTTGATCCTCAGAAGGCATATGACACAACTTACAGATACAACATCTTGACCTAGCTCACTCCTTAGGCCTCCAAGACAATGTATCATTTTCCAAGAGTCATTTCCGTGTTTGCGTTAATAATATACTTTTCCCGGATTTTTTGCAAGCTGAAGGTGTCCCCCAGGGATGTGTCCTGAGCACCACACTTTTTCTCCTTTGCTGTAAATGATCTGGAATCTATTCTTCCATCTAATATTTAGTCATCACCCAATGTTGATGACTGATATAGCTTGTGCAGGTGCTGACTGTCTCCTCATTGCAGTTTCTCTTCAGCAAACAGTCAACCGTATTTCCAATTGGGCCACTGTTTGTGGGTTTAAATTTTCTAGTACTAAAACACACCAAATTAAATTCACTAGACATTCTATCGTCCCTGATAAACCATTGTACCTGTATGGTTCACATATCCCAGAATGTGATACTGTCAGGTCTCTAGGCCTTCTGTTTGACGGTCGGTTATCCTGGCAACTTCACATTACCTCCTTGAAGGTAACTTGTCATAGCCGGCTGAGCCTTCTTAAAAACCCTCGGTCATCTTTCATGGGGGCTGATAGTAGAACTCTCCTTCGACTGCATTCTGTCCTAATTTTATCGAAATTAGATTATGGTGACCAGATATATTCAGAAGTAAAAGGACACAAGTGCAACTAATGTGACATTTTATTGTGGCAACGTTTCGCTCTCCAGGAGATTTGTCAAGCCGTTACAGCTGTTTCAGCAAGCCAGAGGTGAGTTTTGTGGCGATTTCTGCGTCCAGTGTGAGTTCTCCACGTGTTTGTGGGAGGAGGAAGTGGCTGCTCCTTGTCTCACCCTGCTGTACTCTCACACCTCACCAGCCTACCATACACTCACCACTACTCACTCCCTCTGCTGTGTTTTCTGCTGTTTTTCGTGTGAATTCATTGCCAGAGCTGTGTATCCGAGTGCCCGAGGCCACTCAAAGCCACGTGGATCAGCATGCCACATAGATCACGACACCACGTGGATCACAATGCCACGTGGGTATGGGCGATGTCACATAGATCTACCAGCCACGTGAGTTACCAGATGTTCCAGGCCACATGCTGTGGTGTGCTGCCTGCATCACATTGACGTCACCCACGATGCTGCCCGACTTCATGACGTCACGATGTCTGCCTGATGTGACCTCGAGATGTCTGCTGACGTCACCTCGCGACATCACATGATGTCACATCGACTGTTTCTAGTAATTATTTCAGTATTGTCGAGAAGATTGAGAGAAAATATATGTCGTGTGTTAATTAATTCCTCTCAGTCAGTGTTCTCACATTTTAGTATAAGTCTTAGTGTCAGTTTTGTGCACAGAAAAGCATCATTTGCTAGTTTAAGCCATGTTGTACCACATGTACCACAGGTGTGTAAAGTTTCCGTGTCCAGTGAGGTCTGAGCCAGACCTGAGTAGCACCACTGTGCTAAGTCACCCGTGTGACCAGTGTGTTTGACAGCTGATTACTCAGCCCCGAGTGACCGAGCCTTCTTGTACAGAAAGCTTTTATGCTCATCGCTCGTGATGTTGTGCAGAATCGTACCTGCTACGATTCCCATCAAGATTTGTTTCACTTCACCTCCAGACCATCAGAGTACAGTTATATGTAGAGAAACAAGTCTGGGGATGCTTAGACTAACCTCTGCTATAACTCCAACTGCCGAATGACACTCGTCAAGCCGCAGTTAGCCCTGTCGGCAGGCGCTGTGTCAGCCTCGTGTCACAAGCCTGCACAAAGATGATGTCACTTTGACTGCTAGCTCGCTCACTGCAGTCTGGTGTATGATGTTACAACTCCCAGATGTTTTGCCCAGTCGTCTGATGCCACGACTCTCCACAACTCGCTCCATGCTCGCCGGCAGTGACAGCCCAGCGACAGTACCAGTCGAGAAGTGTCCTCCTGAGTCGCTTGCCAGAGTCCTGCCACGTTGCCGAGTTTTGTCGAGCCCTCACTCGTGGGGCCACCATCATGGTCGTGCCCAGGTTGAGTGAAAACCTGCAGCAACTCCTACAATGACAGCTTCACCGTTCCCAAGAGGAGACCGTTCCCTGTTTAGTCACAGAGCTCAGACGCAGCAAGTCTCCTGTGCTTTTATTTTTTTTTCTTTAGCGGTATCTGTCCAGAGGCAGGAAGGCGTGCAGTGATGCCATCGACGCTCACTGCCTTTTGATTTTAACCACGATGTTTAGCACACCCCACATGTTTTTTTCTTCCCCTCTGTAGGAAGTTTTTTTTCCATGTCCATATGTAATTTAAAATAGTATATGTTTTTTATTTTATGTTCATGTCCTTTTTTCCTTTCTCTGTTTGCCCTGTTTCTACGAGAGAGAGAGACCGAGTTTCTTTTACCACCACTATTGTCACATCGGGACGATGCGTGGTAGGTGGCCGAGCATATGTAGACAGCCTGTACTGTCTGCACAGACAGCCCATGCTGTCTGCCAGCTTAGTTCATATTTTGCGCCACTCAAGTGTTGCCCTCTGTAGCCAGGCCTCTCGGTGGGCACGGCAGCCTGCCTGCCCTTGCCTCACTCTCACTCACACAGCGGCCTAGCAGGAAGACACAAGGCCTACCCATAGCTCTCTCTCGTGGGATGGCCCTCCCGGGCCATGGGCACAAGCCTGTGTACCCACCACGACCTTTCAATAATGTCAGAAGCCTCCGAAGACGTATCATTTACTCCCCGCTACCAGAACACCAAATAATCCTATTTTTATAATATATAGGCTTCGAGTGAGATGTAATACTAGTGGTAGTATTAATGGTAATAGTAGTAGTGATATTAGTTATAGTAGTATTAGTAGTAGCGATATATAATTGCAGTAGTAGTAATACAATATGATAGAACAATTAACTTGCACATGAGTAAAAGGATATAAAAGCTATTACTTGGGTAACATAAAAATAGATTAGATAAATATTTCTATTGAAGGCTGGATAGAGGCAGTCTGTTTCAATGTTCATCCTCTGTAATGTGCTTTGTGTAGTATTAACAGGAGAGACTATGTGATGGCAGGGTTTACTGTTTTCAGGAGGATTCTTGCTAAGACTTCAGAGATGGTGCAGCTGCCTTTGTTTTGTTTAATTGTATTAGAAACAGCGATTAATGCTTATTCAAGGCATTTGCGTCTGCGGAAATTAGTTTCTTTGATCACTAATTGGGCGTCCCTGAATTTCATGAGATGATTGGTGGAATTTCGGTGATGTACACAGGCGGTTGTTCAGTTATCGTTTCCTACATGCGTAAATGTGTTCATTGAGGCGGGTGTCGAGGTTTCTTGCTAGTTTTCACCTACATGAATCCGGTCACAGCCTCCACAGGGTGTGGCATGCAAAGAGTACGTACCTTTATTCGGCGAATGGGACACACCCTCATTTACAGGCTATCTCCCCCAACAGCGAACCAGGTTGCTAAGAGTTGATGATGGGGCCCCATCGTTCAACTAGTGACTCCGGTTCTAGACAATAAGGAAGTGGATTGACAATCGCAGAAGGTTATGTGGATACCGATCGCCTGTCTGCCCTTGTCATTCATTCTAGAGCTGGGTTGAAGCAACGCGTCTGCTTCTTTGTTGGCTACTAATTTCTGACCTTCGCTTACCGTGTCGTGACTATATTTATTACTTAAATTGTGTACATATTGCTGTTCTAAAGATTGGTGAAGGATAGTATAAGTCTAAAATTTTTCTACTGTGTTTATTTGCTCCCATTACACCTGGGTTAACAGCTCATTTGAAAAGCCTAGGGTTGTAATATGGGTAGCCTGTCCGAGGCTGGACTTAGGGAAACGGTGAGCTTAGGGTGAAGCTTGTAGCAGGAACATGTGTAGCTTGCTGTTTCGCTTCGCTTTATCATAATTTTGCGTGTCATTTGCTTATTACAGCCTTGTCTATTGTGTGATCGTTTCAGCAGCTCGCTACTAGCTTGTTCAGTGTGCTCGCTCGCTACGGTCAATCTTGTGTGCAGTCGGCTTTGTTGTATGCGTCATTCTGCAATCGTATGTGCATAAGCTAAGCGTGTTCTGCAATTAAGTGTTACGTTGGGGTATTCGTACTGGTGCATAGCGACATAACTTATGCCACTATTCGACGAGCAGAGCCTGGTGTGGCATATACTTTGCATAAACCTACTAAATTGTCTTACAGCGTTGTTGAAATGGCACGTTCCATTGGCATTACTATAAAGCACTCTTACAGCTGCGCAACTGCGTTCACTTATCTGCTGACATACTTATTGACAGAAGAGATGGACCCACATCAGACTCCTCCCTCTACGGGAGCTAGGGCAAAAATACTATGTTCTCGCAGGAGGGAAGATGATACACCTACGAGGCAAAATGGTCTGTATAGTGCACATGGGTTGTTCAGGGTGATTCAGCGTCGTTGGCACTTCAGCTGGCAAAAAATCAATCTTGAGCAAGAACTGTGAGGGAAACAGCAGAGCATCCAAGGAAGAATTTTGATAGGAAAGAGAAAGGAGGCAGTTTTCGCATTCTGTAACGATGTCCAGTTTAACAAAAAGCAGTTAAGCTTGTTTCCCCGCTTCAATGAGGCCGAACCATGAGCAATTTTCGAGTAAGCTTCTCGAAAATCGGCTCGAGCCTTGACGGTTGGCCGGAACAGCACTGGGCAGCGTTGGTTCATACAAGCAATTAATTGGTGTAGTGCACAGGAATTTATACGTCGGTATTAACTGACGACTGAATTCTCTGATTATCAAGTAAGTGAAGGACACAGTGTTGGGAGCATTATTACTGTATCCCAGCTAAATATGTAAGACCTTCAAATTGAACAGGCGGCAGCTTGGTCAATCTGGTGGACTTTGTAGACAGCAAACCAAAGATTTTACCAGCTGGTATAAAGCGTGGGGTGTCTCTAACTTTGAGGAGCTGGTGCAGATTATTCTGAGGATAACCTGCTGGAAGTCTGTGGGACCAGAGGTTCAGTGTCTTTCTGCCAGGATCGTGACTTCCCCACTGCTTGAGGCGGCTAGGTTGGTGATACCTTCGAAACGAACCGCTCCTTGTCCGAGCGGTTCCCGTCTCTTTTTCAACAGTCTGGCGTGAGCAGAGATCGACAAACATTGGAGAATGAAGTGCCAGCCGGAGGGAGAGCGTTAAGACACTCCAACCAAGTCACCTGGTGAAGCCACGCCTTCTCAACATATGGTCCCCTGCGGAGAGGCAACCTATTATGGAGCATCTCGACATACAATATCCGAGAGGACCAGCCAGAACGACACCAACTTGCAACGTCATCAGGGAGTAAAGGGGCAGCCTGTGTCTGCTTTCAGGTGTAATAAAGTAGGTCATATCAGTTCCAACTGCCCCCCAAAAACCTCAACCCATCGGGAAAATTATCTAATATTCCCCTAGTAACATGTCCCTAGAGAAGTAGAAAAAAGGTATGCCCTCTTTTATTATTGCGAAAGTCTTATTTCCCTTCAGGAAAAACTCAGAAACCAACTAAAGTAAATACCTTTAGAGATACTGGGATATTGCTCACTTGTCAGAGAAGGACATTATGTGCCCCTTTTCAGAGAATACTTCTTGAATCATCAGTTTTATTGGATGCTATGGAGGAACTACCCTATATATTCTGTTCTCTTTGCATTAAAATTTATGTTACAGTGCAAATATTACATGGGTACTTGATTCTGTAGGTATCTCAACGGGATTTCCATGAAAAATGCCTGTTATTACTGGTTAATAACATTACTTACTGTTATTCGTGTCCTGAACCTATAATCGATTAATGCTTCTCAGTGTTGGCCATAACTCGGGCAACATCCCAAGGGCTGTCTGGGGAGAATGTTGACCTATCCTTGGACGACTCCGATGTATCGGGAATAGCCACGTTGTTTTATGAGACACACCGGCCGGAGTCCTCGTAAATCAAGTGAACAGACCCGATCAAGCCCTTCCTATCTCCCAGGTTGCAGATGCCAGATGATCTCTGTTTCATGCCCGAGGGGACTGGACTTCCGGGAGGAACAACGTAAGGACCCTTCGTTAAAATTCGCTTTTGAAGCAGCATGGGGTAAATCCTCTTTGGGTCATCCAGTCAAGTATGAGTTAAATGATTTTTTGGTATGCCACTGTGACTGGTAAGAGACACGAGGGCCGGAATTATACGACTGGTTAGTGGTTCCAACCAAGTATTGACCTCAGATATTAAATATAGCTCATAATACGTCATCAGGAGGTCACTTAGGAAATTACAAAAACCTTGTTTGAATCACAAAAGAATTTTATTGGCCCACATTAAAGAAAGATGAGAAGAATCATATTAGGTGTTGCGAGAATGTCAGCAAGTTGGAAACTGGACATTCTATTAAACCTGCACCTCTCAACCCATACCTGTGATGGGAGAACCTTTTGCAGATTTAATTATAGATTGTGTAGGTACACTACCTAAAGTCAAGTCTGCGTAATCAGTATTTATTTACAATTATGGATAAACGTAACCAGATATCCTGAAGCGATCCCAATGCGTAGTTTCAATACTAAGCTATTCTCAAAGCTTAACAAATCATTTCTTGTTTTGGCATTCCTAAAACTATACAAAGTATTCAAGGTACTTACTTCACTGCCAAAGCATTTTAGGGAGTATTAACTAGGTTAGGGATAATTCACAACTTATCCACTGCCTATCACCCTCAAGTCCCAAGGCGCCTTGGGAAAGATTCCACCAAACATTAAAAACAATGATGAGAAGTTTTTGCATGGCACTTTCCGACAGATTGGAGATGAATCTTACCATTGTTGCTGTTGCTCAGTACGAGAGACGGTGCAAGGAGTCTACAGGGTATAGTCCGTTTGAGTGATCTTTGGGCACAATGTACGAGGTCCTCTTCGGGGTGCTCAAAGAAGGATGGATGGGAGAAGTCGTACGCTCAGCACTCTACAACCCGTCTTCAAGGTTTGCAGGTGGCACGTGAGTTAGCACGGCTAAGCTAAAGACAGCTCAAAGTAAGATGAAAACAGTGCTATGACAGAAGTGCCAATTCCCGCTCCTTCCATCCAGGAGACAAGGTGTTGGTGCAGGGAACCTATTACCCTGGCCACACCTTTGAAAGCTAGATTTTACGGACCTGTGACAGATAGTAAGTAGATTATCTGATTTAAATTATGTGGTAGCTCCATTGATCAAAACCTCAAAACAAAAACTTTTTAAACCACATAACATCAAATCAAGGCCTTGCATACACCGATAAAGTTCCCAGTAATGACTCTGTCTCTACCTCTGAGGTAACAAACTCTGACTCTTTGCACTCTATCTCTGAAAATTATACTAAACTTTTCAAATTCTGTCTCCTCAAGGATCCTAGCCCGTTTGATGGACTTATCTGGAAATACAAGCAACAATTTACTGAGCTTCTTACAGTTCATATTCCCTAAATGTTTTCGGATGTGCCGAAAAAATGTTCGTTAGGTTACCCATGATTGTAGATGTGGGAAAATCTAAACCAATTAAACTCTCCCCCCTACAGAGCTAATCCTGAAAAGCAAAGGTTATTCAGCTGGGAAGTAGACTTCTTGTTAGAACATGGTTTAGTGGAGGGAGTCGTCTAGTCCATGGGCTTCACCCCCCATGCATTCCTAGTAAAAAAGGCTGATGGAGGGTTCGTATGTGCACAGACTACCGTAAAGTGAACGAGGTCACAATTACAGATGCTTACCATTCATCGTCTGGATGACGTAATTTGACTTTGTGGGTAAGGCTACTTTTGTGTCCAAAATTAGATCTCCTTAAAGGTTACTATCAGGTACCTTTGACAGATAAGGCGAAGGAAATCTCTGCCTTCGTGATTCCGGAGGTCATTATCAGTATACAGTTACCCCCTTCGGAATGAAAAATTCCCTCTTCATTCCAGAAACTCGTCCATCAGGCTTTTAAAGGATTGAAGGCACGGCAGCATACCTAGATGATATTGTTGTGGTGTCTCTGATACTTGGGATCAACACCCCCCCCCCCCCCCCCCCCCATACTTGACTTAAAGCTCTGTTTGAGACTTTACGAATTCCCAATTAACAGTTATTTGTCTAAATCTTCCTTTGCAGGCCACTGTCACTTTCTAGGCCATGACAGTAGGTAGTGTAAAGTTGCCCACCTAACTTGCTAAAGTTCTTTCGATTAAGAATATCAGTTCCTCATGATAGGAAATCTCTTCAACGTTTCCTAGCATGATAGGATTTTACCAGTAAGATTCTGTAGAATTTCTCAGATATTGAGCCCCTCTTACCTCTCTTACAGTCATAAAGTTCCCTTTAATTGGAGTCAGATTGTACACGCATTTTTAATAATGCAAAAAGATTATTGTGCTCTGCACCATTCTATTGTCTCCAGACTTCTCCAACCCTTTTCAATACGGTTGATGATTGTGAGTCTGGGGTTGGGGCGGTACTATTACAAATCGGGAACAAGGTGCTGCAGCAATCGCATACTTTTCAGCAAAGTTCCAGCCACATCAGGAGCTTACTCTACCATTGAAAAAGAAGCCCTCGCGTGTATGGCTTTGGAGCATTTCGATGTTTCTGTGGGCCAAACATCGAGGTGGTCACAGTCTACGTGATCACAACCGGTAGTCTATCTCCAAGCCATGAAGAATCACAACACAAGGCTTATGCGATTGGACTCTCAGGTGCAGCCCCTACAATATTTTTTATTAAATATATTGCCGGCAAAGAAAATGTGTTGGATAGTCTGGAATCTTTGTCGCAAGAGTTAGTTCTAATATTTTTATTTAGGTTAGGATGTATTTGTGGTAACCCCCTTTCAAGCTCTTTCTTTTTAATCCCTGAATGTGGGGGGGGGCTTTTTTTTTAGTGAGGGGATAGGGTACCGTCCGCTTGTATCTTGGACCTATGTTGGCTTATCTGACTGCTGTCTCACTCTGAGTTTAGGGTTTGTGCCTTTCAGGCACTAGGAAAGCGGGCTTACTAAGATGTTGGATGGATGGAGAGGATAGGCGGCTCCCCTTATTTTGTGCCATGGCGGCACGGTTACCATGGGAGGTGGCAGCCTAATCCTGAGCCTTCTCGGGGTGGGGGGGGGGTGTGGCATGCAAAGAGACGTAACATTTATTCGGCGCATGGACACACCTCATTTACAGGCTATCTCCCCCAACCAGCGAACCAGGTTGCTAAGAGTTTGATGATGGGGCCCATCGTTCAAACTAGTGACGCCCAGGTTCTAGCCAATAAGAAGGTGGGATTGACAATCGCAGAGGTTATGTGGATACCGCTCTCCTGTCTGCCTAGTCATTCCCATTCTAGATCTGGTTGAAGCACGGTCTGCTTTCTTGTGGCTTCTATTTCTGCCTTGTTATACTAGTGTCACGCTGTCTACCAGACTCTAATAAGAGGACTAAGCAGAAAGCTAGTACATAGCATCAGTCCCGCTCCAATCATCCTTCTGTACCTCTGTTCAGTCACAAACGCCCCCTCTGTGACATTGAGAAACGGACAGATGCTCACTAAAGAGAAACACTCATAGCTCCACTATGTATCATATATACTCCCCTGTCGCTTCTCTAATTACTCCACACTCCCCGCCACTCCTGCGGCTCTACATCACGGCACCACAACTCCTTGGAAAGCCTAGGTCCTGAAATACAGGGTATAGTGTAAACCCTCGCATTGACTGGTTCCATGGTGCTTGGATTTTGTTGGCTTCGATCTATACTGATAGTGCTGGGAGCAATGGCTGATTTAGTGATAGTTATGAAGTACTTTAGAAATGTTCAATGCAACTGGGTTGTTGCGGAAGAATTATAACTTTGTTAGGAAAGTGGTGTTGGTTGCGTGGAGAATTGAGAATTAATGATCTGAAGAACTTCCCCTAACGTTATTCTTTCCCTATCTATCTCCGAGTCTCGACCTTAAACTCGAGTGCATCTGATAATGTTGTGGAGGTCATCGCCCCCAAGTACAGGTTCCTCCTTCGCCTTTTCCCTCCGGAATTTCCTCCTGCCAAAACACCTTTGCCCTCTGTGTGGTGTCTTACGTGTGTCTCTCCACTGTCATTACCCAAAAATACATGTTTCCCTGTGTCCCCATTCTTCTCTGCTTTCTCTCTCATATGAGGGACTACTGAAGCCATCTCCGATTTAAGAGGACGACACACCTGCTGATGAACACCAGTCACTCTCCCCGTAGCTTCATGATTCTAACCATCCCCATCTCCCCATCCCCACTTTTCCTTTCCTCCCCCTCCCAACCCTCTCTTTTCTCCTTCTCGTTTGTAGCCTCTGTAGTTCTACCCTCTGACATTTCGGTTTCTATGTATGGAGAAGTGTGCAAAGGTTCTTCCCACTCTGTGTGATCCCTCGATAGTAGTGTAGTTTGCCGTGGAATTTGGATCATCTGAAGGTTGCCCTGCTCCTTTCCCGGATTTCCAGAAGGTTTGGTTGGGCATCCTGCAGGTGATGAGTGTTTCTTCAGAGGTACCTGACGGTTCTGGGAGGTGGCAGCTGAGGGAGGTATGCTTTGTGGCGGGTATCCAAACCGCCCTCTCTTTTTGTCTGCCGAGGTGGCTCAGAAGATGTGAGTTTGCTATCTCATTGTCCTCCATATTCCACTTTGGTTGCACCATGTAGCTTGCTAAAGCAAAGACTTCTTTTTCTGTTGGGTCTCTGCACACACTCATGTGCAGGGCAACGTACAGGCAAATGCTGCTACATGGTCAGCAGTGCGTGATCTTCCGGTTTCCTATAGAGATATTCCATTCAGGGATTACTTTACTATCATTTCTGCCCGTCTTTGCGGCCGTTGGCAACAACAGTGGTCGGACATGCACCATAACAAATTACACTCTATTAAACCGCTTTTGGGTTTGTAGCCATCTTCTTACCACTGTTGCCGTACTCGGGAGACTGTGCTCTCCCGTCTCTGCATCGACCATACTCGCCTTACCCATGGGTATCTCATGGAGTGACACCCTATTCCTCTCTGTGAGGTTTGTTGAGTCCCTATTTCGTTTTTCACTTTCTTGTAGATTATCTGGTTTACCATTGAGAGCACAGGATTCATCTCCACCGATGCCGCTGCCCTACCACTCCTACCTTATTTTCCCTTCTTCCAGACGGTTCCTGCCTTTGACTTACGATCACTTTTTGACTTACTGTCAGCAACTGCTATACTATACGAACTTTGACCCCACAGCCCTTAGCGTCCCTTCCAGCCCTTTTCTCCCCTCATCTCTGATCCCCTCCCCATCTATCTGTTTATAGCCCCGGCACTATTTTCTGCCCTGCAGCGCTGCATGACCTTGTCAGTTTAGCACTTTATTTGATTATAATAATTTACAGTGGATTACTCGAGAATCAGGAGTAATTGGGGAGAGCTTCAAGTGTTGCTCTCCCAGTTTTCCCTCTGTTTGTGTTTGTTTCCAATAACCAAAATTGTGCTCTGCTGTTGTCCGCCTTATCTTATTAGTTCATCGGATCCTTTTCTGATGGGACTTCTAATAAAAAGTACCCTTCTTGTGCGCCACAGTATACCATATTCTCGAGTCTTTGTACGTACTTCACGGCACTACACTGCAGCCCACATCTATTGGACTAGTGGTATACAATCTGCTCTTAATATTGCTCTTCTCGGCCATTATATATTCCTGATGTGGCATCTATCATTTCTTCTCTACCTCTTCTTCATTTCCTCAGGGAAGGGTTTCTCCGGGACTCTTATGGCGATCAATTAGAGGTTCTTCTTACTTCTCTTCCCCTCTATGTTTTAAATACATGTGCTCCCACTCATATTGACGCTCGTAATCAAACTCTCCTTTGCACAGGTCTCTCAGTTTGCTCCTCCTCAACTATAGTCGATTTCATCTTTTCTGTGCTCCCTGATTTACATGACAGCGATCATTTTCCTATCCTACTTCTCATGCGTATTCTCGACCTCCTCGTAGGCCACACTAGCAGTTTGAACGGGCGAATTGGACCCTTTACTCTCGTCAAACTGTTATTAGCAAAGAACCTTTTCAATTGCTGAGCTATTACAACTATTTTTGTGCCCTGTTTTAACAACAGCCTCAGACCTCAGGTAGGCACCGTCAGAAGTGCGGGCCTTGGTAGTCTCCTACTTGTGCTCTTGCTGTGCATCTGAAATGTGCTGCCTGGGGCCTATATAGTTATAATAGGACCAAACAGCGACTCCTTGATTTTAAACAGGCGAAGGCGGTTGCCAGACGTGTAATCTGTGAAGCTGAGCGAACTTGATAGCAGGATTATGTTTCTACCGTCACTTCCGGCTCCTCTATGAGTGCAGTTTGGAAAAAAAAGGTTACGGAAATTGAGAAGCAAGTACTCCATTCTTACTGTTACTGGTGTCAGCACTGTAAACCTTCTTGAAGTTGCCACAGAAATTGGAAATCATCTTGTCCGTATCTTTTTAGAGTCTAGAACTAGACTCAACACTTTTTTTATGTTCTAGAAGCGTGAAAGGCACTCTGTGCCGATCGTCGGCAGCTGGACCTGATTACATTCATATTCGTATACCTCAGTATTTACATCCGTCAGTCCTCGTACTCCTCTTACGTCTTTATAATCTTGTTTGGTCAGAAGGGATTCTTTCCGATTTTTGGTAAACTGCCATCGGTCTGCCTTTTCATAAACCGGATGCTTCAGGTCATGATGCCTCACACTATCATCCATTGTTCTTACCAATGCATTACATAAATAGCTTGTGCATAGGAGAGAGGAGCTTACGACGTCGTTTCGGTCCGACTTGGACCATTTACAAAGTCACAAGTCCAAGTCGGACCGAAACGTCATCGTAAGCTCTCCTTTCCTATGTGCGGGTTATTTGTGTATTGTTACAGTCACGGTTTTGTGCCCCTTTTTTTTAGTTACTTATCAGTGCAATTTGAAGGTTGATGGAACGTCTAGTAAGCAGACGTTTGGTGTGGTATTTAGAGTCTTTCCACTCGTCAATTTGGCTTTCATAAAGGGATTTCTAGAACTGACACCTTACTCCGTTTAGATACCTATGTTCTTAATGCCTTTGCTAGTAACTACTAAGTTATCACAGTCTTTTTTTGATCTTGAAAAGGCATATGATATTATTTGGAGATATAAGATCTTGGCCCAAGCTCATTCCATAGGCCTCCAGTGTAATCTGCCACTATACCTTATAAATTCTTGTCTGAGACATGTTAGGGGTAATAATTTGCTTTCCCCGGACTTGATCGAAGCAGAAGGTGTCCCTCAAGGATGTGTCCTTAGCACCACTTTTTTTTTCTTCTAACTATATATGATCTGCATTTTGTTGTTTTAATATCTGGTTATCACTTTATGCTGATGATTTTACTATAGCTTGTGCAGGCGCTGACTGTCGATTTGTAGCAGCCTCACTCCAGAATGCTGTCATTCGTGTTTCCCATTGGGGCACTACTCATGGGTTTAAATTTTCTGGTGCTAAAATGTATAAAATTACTTTCATCAAGGATTGCGTTTGTGTCTAGGTGCTTATCGTTCCTTCCCTGTCAGGAGTCTATATGTGGAGGCGAATGTTCCATCTTTGCATGATCGGCGTGATGCCCATTGTATCCGATGATTTGTCCGCTCTCATGACCTTCATCTCCTTGGATCAAGAGACTCTGTCAGGTACATACATCCACCTGGTATGTTGTACAAGACTAAACTCAAAGTCTTCAGATTAGGAAAGTACTCAAAGTGTTTGATCATAGAGTTACTAGTATGTCAAACTGGACAATTTCTCCAACACCTTGGATCAAGAGCCTCCCAGACAGGCCCCCATTTGTTACAAAAAACGCGATTCTAAAAGCTTAGAGATCTCCAGTGAACACTAGAAAGGACTGCCCTTCTAGCATCTAGCCTGTTACTGGGTTTTCGTAACAAGTAGTCAGTATCCTTGTCCAATTATCCATTAGAATTCAGTATGATTCAATAGTGCTTCAGGATTACAATTTAATAAATTTTATAAATCATTAAGTTGTCTAGGCGTATATCAAATTAAATTAAACTAATCACAGTAATCAAAATAATATCACTTCTCTCGAGTACAATATTATTGTGCTGAAAGCACATATAACATTTATAATTCTTAAGTACCGTCTGCTACATTAACATTTAATAAGATATTAAAAATATGTACAAGTAAGTTTATGTATGTGTGTACGTGCTCTAAGTAGTTCGCTATGTCTCAAGACTCGACTAGACTTAAACAAGTGACTGACAAAGTCCTCAAATAAACTAACTTCTTAACCAACTGGCAATCAGAACAGTCTACTTGAACAACAAAAAGAATGCTAAGCCCAATAGCAATATAACAAGCAACTGCGACACAGAATCAGGAACTAGGAGATAATATAACGACACTAAGTAGGGACCATCTGCAGATCCTCCACAAAAGTCACAAAACTCCCATACTACTGGAATCTAAGTTCAGCATAAGAAAATCCCCGACTGTGACAGTACACAGATACCAGTACAAGTTAGGTCAGAAGCTACAGCTAGGACCTGATTTACTCAGAGTGTCTATGGACACAAAACCTCAGTACAACATCGAAAATCACTAAGTCTATACAATGTTCTGTAAAACAGAGTTCTATAGAACTAACAAGAATAATGAGACAGAAAATCTGTCCAACCACCAAGAGTGTCTAGACCAACTGAATACTTCAGGCGGGTGAGGACACCCCCTCCCCTCGATCACGTGATAGCTCCGTGGACAGCTGCAGCTCAGAAACAGAAGCCGGCAGTCTAACGAGCCACAAGCGATAATTACAGTAGTTAGACAATCAAGGTTGAACTGAGCACAAAAATATGTTACATCCTACCTAACCAAAGGAAGCTAATTTCAAATACCAATATAAAGCAATACATTTACGATTTAGCTATTATCGCAAATTACAAGCAATATAAAATTATATGAAAAAGTAATAATTATATACATATATATTATATAAATATATATATAATATATATATATATTTTATTATATATATATTATATATATTTTTTTATATATATATATTATTATATATATATATATATATATTTTTATATATATATATTTATATTTATATATATATATTTACATATTAATCATTCAGGGGTTGCAACATTGATATCCCTCAAATATACACTGTGGGTGTTGATATCCCTCAAATATACACTGTGTGTGTTGATATCCCTCAAATATACACTGTGGGTGTTGATATCCCTCAAATATACACTGTGGGTGTTGATATCCCTCAAATATACACTTTGGGTGTTGATATCATTCAAATATACACTGTGGGTGTTGATATCCCTCAAATATACACTGTGGGTGTTGATATCCCTCAAATATACACTGTGGGTGTTGATATCCCTCAAATATACACTGTGTGTGTTGATATCCCTCAAATATACACTGTGGGTGTTGATATCCCACAAATATACACTGTTGGTGTTGATATCCCTCAAATATACACTGTGGGTGTTGATATCTCTCAAATATACACTGTGGGTGTTGATATCCCTCAAATATACACTGTGGGTGTTGATATCCCTCAATATACACTAGGGGTTTGTGATATCCCTCAAATATACACTGTGGGTGTTGATATCCCTCAAATATACACTGTGGGTGTTGATAATCTCTAAATATACACTGTGGGTGTTGATATCCCTCAAATATACACTGTGGGTGTTGATATCTCTCAAATATACACTGTGGGTGTTGATATCCCTCAAATATACACTGTGGGTGTTGATATCCCTCAAATATACACTGTGTGTGTTGATATCCCTCAAATATACATGTGGGTGTTATATCCCTCAAATATACACTGTGGGTGTTGATATCCCTCAAATATACACTGTGGGTTTGATATCATTCAAAAAAACACTGTGGGTGTTGTATCCCTCAAATATTCACGTGGGTGTTTGAATATCCCTCAAATATACACGTGGGTGTTGATATCCCTCAAATATACACTGTGGGTGTTGATATCCCTCAAATATACACTATGGGTGTTGATATCCCTCAAATATACACTGTGGGTGTTGATATCCCTCAAATATACACTGTGGGTGTTGATATCTCTCAAATATACACTGTGGGTGTTGATATCCCTCAAATATACACTGTGGGTGTTGATATCTCTCAAATATACACTGTGGGTGTTGATATCCCTCAAATATACACTGTGGGTGTTGATATCTCTCAAATATACACTGTGGGTGTTGATATCTCTCAAATATACACTGTGGGCGTTGATATCCCTCAAATATACACTGTGGGTGTTGATATCCCTCAAATATATACTGTGGGTGTTGATATCTCTCAAATATACACTGTGGGTATTGTTATCCCTCAAATATACACTGTGGGTGTTGATATCCCTCAAATATACACTGTGGGTGTTGATATCTCTCAAATATACACTGTGGGTGTTGATATCTCTCAAATATACACTGTTGGTGTTGATATCTCTCAAATATACACTGTGGGTGTTGATATCTCTCAATATACACTGTTGGTGTTGAATCTCTCAAATATTCACTGTGGGTGTTGATATCTCTAAAATAAAACACTGGGGTTGTTGATATCTCTCAAATATACACTGTTGGTGTTGATATCTCTCAAATTTACCCGTGGGTTGTTGATACCCCTCAAATATACACTGTGGGTGTTGATATCCCTCAAATATAAAACTGTGGGTGTGATATCCCTCAAATATACACGTGGGTGTTGATATCCCTCAAATAATACACTTGGGTGTTGATATCCCTCAAATATACACTGTGGGTGTTGATATCCCTCAAATATACACTGTGGGTGTTGATATCCCTCAAATATACACTGTGGGTGTTGATATCTCTCAAATATACACTGTTGGTGTTGATATCTCTCAAATATACACTGTTGGTGTTGATATCTCTCAAATATACACTGTGGGTGTTGATATCTCTAAATATACACTGTGGGTTTTGATATCCCTCAAATATACACGTGGGTGTTGATATCCCTCAAATATACACTGTGGGTGTTGATTTTCCTCAAATATACACTGTGGGTGTTGATATCTCTCAAATATACACTGTGGGTGTTGATATCCCTCAAATATACACTATGGGTGTTGATATCCCTCAAATATACACTGTGGGTGTTGATATCCCTCAAAAATTACACTGTGGGTGTTGTTTATCTCTCAAATATACACTGTGGGTGTTGATATCCCTCAAATATACACTGTGGGTGTTGATATCTCTCAAATATACACTGTGGGTGTTGATATCTCTCAAATATACACTGTGGGCGTTGATATCCCTCAAATATACACTGTGGGTGTTGATATCCCTCAAATATATACTGTGGGTGTTGATATCTCTCAAATATACACTGTGGGTATTGTTATCCCTCAAATATACACTGTGGGTGTTGATATCCCTCAAATATACACTGTGGGTGTTGATATCTCTCAAATATACACTGTGGGTGTTGATATCTCTCAAATATACACTGTTGGTGTTGATATCTCTCAAATATACACTGTGGGTGTTGATATTCTCTCAAAATATACACTGTTGGTGTTGATATCTCTCAAATACACTGTGGGTGTTGATATCTCTCAAATATACACTGTGGGTGTTGATATCTCTCAAATATACACTGTTGGTGTTGATATCTCTCAAATATACACTGTGGGTGTTGATATCTCTCAAATATACACTGTGGGTGTTGATATCTCTCAAATATACACTGTTGGTGTTGATATCTCTCAAATATACACTGTTGGTGTTGATATCTCTCAAATATACACTGTGGGTGTTTGATATCTCTCTAAATATACACTGTTGGTGTTGATATCTCTCAAATATACACTGTGGGTGTTGATATCTCTCAAATATACACTGTGGGTGTTGATATCTCTCAAATATACACTGTGGGTGTCCATCTCCTGTACATCTGTGTTATTCTAATTAACTATAAGAAAGTTTTAACACCAAGAATAGCGCACAAAACCTGATAATCAGACAGTTAAAGAATATTACGTAATTTAATTTCGTATAAATTAAGGGAATTGCTTTGACACCAGTGAAGTGTCCTTGATACTTGGAAGTGAAGGTAACCTACCCTTCTTTGACACCAGTGAAGTGTCCTTGATACTTGGAAGTGAAGGTAACCTACCCTTCTTTGACACCAGTGAAGTGTCCTTGATACTTGGAAGTGAAGGTAACCTACCCTTCTTTGACACCAGTGAAGTGTCCTCGATACTTGGAAGTGAAGGTACCCTACCCTTCTTTGACACCAGTGAAGTGTCCTCGATACTTGGAAGTGAAGGTAACCTGTCCTTCTTTGACACCAGTGGTGACGTATACTTAGCTCTGTGAAGACCGTTTGTGTGCTCTCTGTGAATCTGAACCAGGATGCCCTCTCTTGAGCAACTTTACCAGCAGCTGAGAGAAGAGCTCAGAGTTGCTAAGATGGAGATACGGCGATTAACGGAGGAGAACAAGAGGATTCGTAGTAATCCTTCTGTTGTGAGTCCCCAGGTTAAGAGGGGAGTTTGGTCAGTGGCCGGGCAACATGGAACCAAGCTGAAGATCAAGAAAACGGTTGGAGAGGCAGAAACAACGAGAAACCAGAAGACTACCGTGGAAACTCCCAACCCATTCTCGGTGCTACCTGACGAATGTGAGTGTTCTACTGGGAATGCCACAACGAGCACCAAAGAAGCATTGGCAGATGTGAGTAAGACGTCCCTAGAAACCCCAACGAAGACCATCGAGAACGTCTTGACGAATTCTACAAGTGGTGTAATGCTACCTGGCGAATGTGAGTCGACTACTCGGAGCATCACGACGGACGACGAAAAGGAAGGTAAAAACATTGTTGTTGTTGGGGATAGCCAGATTAGGTACATGGATAGGGCATTCTGCTTGAAGGATAGGAGTAGGAGACAGAGAGTGTGTTTTAATGGGACTGGGATGAAGGATATTGTTAGCCGTCTGGATGACATCATGAGAGGTAATGGGAGCAATCCTATTATCTGTCTCAGTGCTGGAGGCAACGATGTTGGCAGACGTAGGAGTGAGGACCTGATTAGCAGGTATAGGTCAGCAATAGAGATAATTAGGAGGAAGGGTGGGAAACCTGTTTTATGTGGCATTTTGCCAAGGAGAGGAGTTGGAAATGAATGGTTGTCCAGAGCAATTGGTGTCAATTGCTGGCTGGACAAATACTGTAAGGAAAATGCGGTAACATTCATTGACAACTGGGGCCTCTTCTATGGCAGAAATGACCATGTATGCCAGGGATTGGGGTTCACTTATCTAGGTGTGGGGTGGGAGCAACTGGCCAACGCAGTGGAGGGAGCTGTTAGGTCTTTAAACTAGGAATAGTTAGTGTATGGGTTTCTGCGGGAAAACTGTGAAGTCGCAGGGTAGTAATATGAGTACTAGGGAGAACTAGTAATAGGCAAAATGAGGTGGATATTGGAAAGCCAGTGGCACTAATTGACAAGGACAGTATAGGTTTAGTGGAATAACAGAAAGGAGCAGGAAGGGTAAAGAGAGAGGAGGGTCTTTAAATATTTATTACACAAATAGTCGCAGTGCTAGGAATAAGATGGACGAGTTGAGACTAGTTGCTAGTGCAGGTAACATAGATGTATTTCCCATTACTGAGACGTGTTTTAAATTCAAAAGTCGGGAAAATGCCTGAAAGGAATGTCACATTCAGGGTTTTAAATTGTTCCAAGTAGATAGAAGTATCGGGAAGGGGGGGTGGGGTGGCATTGTATGTCCGAGATCGCTTAAACTGTTGCATAAAAACGGTATTAAGTCTGAAGTAAACACATACAGAGTCTGTTTGGATAGAATTTTCAGAGGGGCATGAAAAATTAATTTTAGGTGTGATATACCATCCCCCCAAATTTAGATAGGGACCAGGGAGACTACTATGGGGGGAAATTGTTAGGGCCACAAGGCACGATAATGTAGTAATTCTAGGAGACTTTAACTTTAGTCATAATGATTGGAATTTCTTGACTGGGAATTTAGAATCATACGATTTTTAGAAGTAGTTCAGGATTGTTTTTGAAGCAGTTTTTTGACAGAACCCACAAGGGGTAAAAACCCCGCTTGACTTAGTTCTGGCAAACAATGAATCCCTTGTTAATTTAAATTTAGAAGTTTCAGAGGAACTGGGTGCTAGCGACCACAAATCAATTACATTTAGAATTGAATGGAAGTATGATAGTAGGGATAACTCAGTAACAGTCCCCGATTTTCGCTTAGCAGATTACGATGGGCTTTGAGAACACTTATCATCGTTGACGGGGTAACGAAGAGAGCTATCAATATGACAGTTTCTGAACACAATACATGCTGCTCAAAGAACGTTTACCCCTTATAAGGAAATTAGATCAAATAGAAATAACCCAAAATGGATGAATAATAGGCTGAAATATCTACTAGGGCATAAGAAAGGAATTTATAGGCGTATCAAAAGAGGCGAGGGTCATCTTATGAATCAGTATATTGACATTGAGAGGGACATTAAAAAGGGGATAAGAAAAGCTAAAAGGGACTATGAAATTAAAGTTGCTAGGGATTCTAAAACTAACCCAAAAAGTTTTTTCCAGGTCTATAGAACAAAAGTCAGAGATAAGATAGGTCCCCTTAAAAATAACCATGGGCATCTTACTGACAAAGAGAATGAAATGTGCTCGATTTTAAATAATTATTTTCTCTCGGTTTTTACACAGGAAGACACTAATAATATTCCGGTAATTAATTTTTTTGGTGGGGCGACAGGGATGAGGGTTAATCTAGCAAAGTCAAAGTTATTAGAAGTAGGCACGTGTGGGGGGGGGGGGGGGGTTGGGGGAACAGTATGGGTGGAACGTAGTGGATAGAATTAAGATATGTGGGGTTGTGTATATGGCGGACGCTGGGGAGGCACAGAGAATAAATTCCAAGGAAGTAGTGAGTAGAGCGATGGGTAGGATGCGCGGGTGGAGGGCTGGGGATGTAACATTGCAGCAGAGGGTGGGTGGTAGTAAATACACTTGTGTTCATTTAAGTGTGGGGCGTGGCAGAAATATTCCCCTGAGGTCGTGTGATATTCAGGAACTGGAGAGGGTGGTTTTGAGGTATTGTGTGGGGTTATGGGAAGGGCCATGGTACGGAAGGAGGTGGTGATGATGGGTGCGGCGGGGTGGGCTGGGTCTTATACCTTTGGACACCGAGTGAAGGCAGTGTATGTGAAGCAGCGATACTTGAGGGTGGGAGGGGAGAAGGGGTAGAAGGGTGGGAGGGTCATGGGGAAATGTGCGAAAATGGTGGAAGGGAAAGACACTACTGGAGTGTGAAGATATGGTGCGAAATTTGTTGGCAGTAAGGGAAGCAAAAAAAAGTAAGGGTAAGTGGGCTTGGGGAGGACAGGTCGGCAGGGTACAGTGATACAGGGAGTTAGCTACATCCCCAATGTATGATTGGAGGGGAAATTGGGAAGACTTTCGGAAGATCAGATTAAAACCAAGGGTTCGTGAAGTGGTTTATAGATTCTTTATGGGAATTCTAGCTACAAGGTCAGTGCTATTAGAATGGGTTATATAGGTGCTGGCACTTGTTTGCATTGTGAGGAAGAGGAGACGGCTTTTCTTGCCATATATTTTTGTGAAATTTGGGGTTTTTGTAAGGGCATGATTAGCGAGAGTTCTGGTGTTTAGTGGCGGGAGGGGGGAGAAACTTTTTCGACTTTGAGGGTTTTTGATTTTGATGTGGGAGGGGTTTCCAAGGACATTCGGAGGGCAGTGATGTATGTAGTGGCAGATTTTTTGTATGTGTCTTGGTGCATGGGGAGGTGGGGGGTGAATATAGGGTGCGGGCGCTTGCGGCGAGTGTGTATTGTACAGTATGCGAAATAGGCTATATTGGGAGGTTTCGGTAAATAGTTTTCCCTTGGGTTATCGTTTAATTTGTCGGTAGGTGTAATGTTGGGTTGGGTTTTAGTTTAGAGTTGGATTGGGGGTGGTTCTCCCTAAACTGGCATTCTTGTTCTTTTTTGAGATTTTGTGGAGGATGGAAGGGTGGAATAAAAGTGTGTGGTTAGTGGGCATATGGGTTGTAAAGTCGTTAGGGAAAGAGGGGGGGGGCGTCGGGGGGGGGGTGAAGTGGGTGAACTGGTGACATTTGGTTTAAGAGACAGGGGTTTTATGACTTTCGAAAAGTCAGGTACGAAATTGAGCATGGAAGGGAACGTGAGTTTGTGTTTTTTTTAATACATATAGCATGGGGTCGGGGATGGCAGGGGGTGGCTTTCTGAAGTGTCTTTTGTCAGGTTGGTTTTGTTAATGATTGAGGTAGTACTGCCGGTACATGTTTATTAGGAGCCATAAGTTATATTGTGTAACTTAGTGCATGACAGAGTAAGTCTGATATTGCTCTGAACATTGTTAATAAATATATATATCTTGTTGAACATAATACATAAAAAAAGGGGAATATGTTTAGTGTGTGAGTTACAATTTTCTAGTGTACTGTTACCATTTTAGTTGGTATTCTTCACTTTGTCAAATAATTACTATCTATATTTTTGTTATAAGTTATTTATGTTAGTTCTTATTTTATACGTTTTAAGTGAACAAATGTAGGTGTTGTGACGTCTAGTGCAAGTGGCATTTATCTGCATGGGGAAAAGGGGGGAAGTGTAAAGTAAAAATGTTTGGATCATAACGAAATGTCATTGGATATATGTACACTGTATTTAGAAAACGGGAAGGATTGTGAGGATTGTCAAATATGTATTAATTTTATGTAAATTTCATGGAACTCAGGGTGATAATAATGTAACCTATTAGTCGGATGATAAGTATTGATATTTTTTGCTTATTGTAATTAATTTTATTGAGTGAAATGTATATTCTGGTTTTTAGCTTTGGAGTAAAGAGATAAAAAGCATAGGGATGGGGGGATATTTTGTAAGCACAAAGATAAATCAGCAGTATGTAATTAGAAAATGTAACAATTTTATTTTTCTGTGGGGGGAGACGATAAGGGGTTTCATATTCTTTATGTTATTGTACCTTAATGGGATTTTTAATTCAATGATGATGGAGGTTATGAGTGGTGACGGCAGACACAGTTATAGGCATGTGGGGGGGGGGGGTGAGGGGTGAAGAGTTTTGCGGTAGTGTATTAAATCCACCACCGTGCACGATATTGATTGTTATCATGGGGTATATGAGGGTTAGGGTGTGGATTGGTTCCTTTGGTGGATGTGTGCCATCATGTTCAGACTTTTCTTGTATTATAGTCAGCCTTTTAGATGGCTGGATTGTGTTTATACATGTTGTCAATGATATCCTTAATGCTCTAATAAATGTATAAGAGATGTCAATGAGTATACTCAGGTGAAGGAAATAAATGGTATAAAATACCGACACAATGGCAATATAAACACAAATGCAGTATAATGTGATCCTTTATTGACTACGTTTCGCCCACACAGTGGGCTTTTTCAAGTCACAAACAGAACTACCTGGGGTGGAAGGAAAGCGAGTATTTATAGTCCGGCTGAGGTCAGGTGAAGAATGCTGCATCTGATGATGTACCGAGTTGGGTTGTAGAGTCTAAAAACTTGGGTAGCTTGGAAAGGAGACTGGACAAGTTGTGAGCAGCCCTTTACAGTGTTTTAGGGTGGGATAGCGTTTGAAGAATTTTCTTGGAAGTGGTTTTCAGCTATGTTATAGAACCCAATTTTCTGGTTGAAGTTGTCGGATATAGAAAAAAGTGATGTTTCCCCAGGTTTCTTCGGTATTGGGGGGGGTTTGTCTTCTTTTGGCGAAAAGTCTTGAGTTTCTGTTTTTTATCAAGTGGATGTGTGTTTTCCCGGTGTTGTAGGGCATGTTTTCCTTGGTCGTCAGCCTGCTTGCGTTTTTTTTGGTTTTCTGAAATACGTGTTTGGGGGGCCCCTTTGAGTTTCCCCCACGTATAACTTGTTGCGGGTCATTAAAAGGGGGTTTAGGGTATCCCCCGCAGGGATGGGGCTTGCCCTCCCTACTACTGGTGATGTCCTTGTTGGTCGTGGTTGTGGAGGTAGTTATTTGGAAGGGGAATTTTTTGGAAAAGATGTTGGAAACATGTTTGGAAATGGAGTTGGGGGAAGGACTATGTATCCTTTTCGGAGTGTCTTCCCCGGGGTGTGTTGAAGTGTTTAGTCCCGCCGTCTGAAGTCTCTGATGAAGTGCCCGGGATAGTGGAGTTTGGAAAATTTTCCTTTTTAAATTATAGTGCATTTTTCCCTCAAGGAACTCGTTGCTGCGATTCTGAGTGCACGAAAGGAAGAAGCCTTTTAATTTTCACAGGGTTTTGGTTTTGGTGTGTGGGGGTGAGTAAAAGTGGAGAAGATCGTTTTGGTTGGTGGGTTTTCTATAGCCCTTTAAAAAACGAAGTTCGGGGGGTCAGCTTTGCGATTTGAAATAAAGGGAAAAAGGAAAAAAGTGTTGTCGACCTCTTTTAAATTTTGGGGAACTGGATTGAAGGCTCGCCTTTTTTGAGTTGTTTTGGAGTGTTTGAACGTTGAAAGCGTTTGGGTTAGAGGGGGAATGTCTAAACCCATAACGGACCCAATTTTGGTTTGACAAAGGGAAATTAAGGGTTTGGAAAAAAAACGTTGGGGCCTTTTGGGAATGTTACCTTTGTATAGGTTCGCTGGGATCCCTTTTGAGTGGCGAACCCATGGGTGGGTTCCAAAAGTTGCTGAAAGGGGTTTGGATTTTAAAAAGGGAGAAAATACCGTAAAACCCAAACCCACAAAAAGTTCAACCGGGGTCGATGAAGTCGCTGGCTGGAATGGGAAGATAAGTAATCGTCAATTTTTTTGGGCCCCCAAGAGATCGAGGGTTGTTTAGTAGGTACTTTAGTGAATGGGAAGTCACGTCAAGGCGGGGAAAGTTTCTTTTTCCCTTTTGATGTTGATGTTGCGAAGCGATGAAAAAGATCACCTGGTGTTTGAGATTGCGGGGTTTGTTTAGTGCCCAAGAGTTTCGAGAGGTGTTTGGCGAAAATTCCTGAGGCTTTTGTGGGGAGCACTGCCGGGTTTCCCGGGGATTTGGGCCTCAGTGGGATCCCGGGTTTTGGTGAGTCTTTGGCAGGGCCGTACTTTAGGGGCGGGGGTTGGGGTTGCTGGGCTGGTGTGCAGAATTTTTTTCCCTTTTTCCCTGAGAAGGGCGGGGAACCCTTTTTGAAGAAAAGTTTTAGTAAGGTTGTCCCCCTTGGTTAGTTTTTGAGAGGTTTGTAGGTATTTTGGGTCATTAGTAGGGTTGAGATTTTTGTTCCTGGGAACGTCAGTGTTCATGAAAGGCAAAAACCACCTCCCTTTTTCAGCGGTGGGGGGACCCCGGTTTGGGCGTGTCTTCTGCTAAACCTTTTTTGGGGCTTTTAGGGAACGTCCCGGGGTTTACCCGGGGAGCTGCGTGTTGAGGGTGGCTGCTGGATGATGCCTTTAAGAAAAGCCTTTTTGGAAGTCGGGGGTTATTGTTTTCTGTAGTTTTTGGCGATGAAATTGAGGTCTTTTTTTTGGTTTGGAAATTCCTGGTTTTCGAATTTGGGGCCTAGCTGAGGGCTTCAGTTTTTGCGGGGGGCAGTGGCGAGATGAAAAAATTTTTAATTTAAATTTTAGGTTTTCCTAAAAATTTTCCAATTACTATTTTTCGCCCGAGTGTTTGTTGTTTCCCGTTTGGGTTTATCTTTGTTTAAAAATTGCGTGGTAACCTGCTTTCGAAAAGATTTTGGGGTGCGTTCCCGTTTTATGCTTTCCCCGGAGTGTTGTTTTCCCGTGTTTGGCTTGGAGAAAAGTTCCTTTGTAGCATTGGTTTTTAAATCATCTGCCCCACTCTTCAAAGGGGGGTCCCAGCTGTTTTCGGAGGAAAAAGGTGGTTTGATGGGGTTTGGGAATTTGAGGAGGGAGTAAATCTTGGTTAAAACCATTTCTTGGGGGTGCTGTCCGAAGAAAATTTGTGTCTGTTGCGAAGTGAGTAAGCTTTTAGGAGAAGGTCCAGGGATTCTCTGTGTGAAGGTCCATTTTACTGCCGTGTTTGGGCACGATGGAAATAATTGGTATTTTAAAAAAAACCGAAACAATGGCAATAATAAACACAAATGCAGTATAATGTGATCCTTTATTGACTTCGTTTCGCCCACACAGTGGGCTTTTTCAAGTCACAAAAAAGAACTTTCCTGGGGTGGAAAAGGGAAAACGGGGTATTTATTGTCCGGCTTGAGGGTTTGGGTGAAGAATGGGCATTGATGATGTTTGAGTTGGGTTTTTTAGAGGGTTTAAAAATTGGGGGCTTGGGGAAAAGGAGGGCCCTTTCAAGTTTGGGAGCAGACCTTCTACAGTGTTCATGTGGGATTGCGTTTAAGAAGTTTTGGGCAAGTGGTTTTAGCTTTTGTTATAGGAAACCACTATTCGGTTTTTGGTCGGATATAGAAAAAAAGTGATGTTCCAGGATTTTCGGATTGGGTGTTGTCTTTCTGTGGCAATAAGTCTTGGGGTTTTTTTGTAGTTTACAAGTGGTTTGGGTGAAATTTCGGGTTTTTTGTACGCAGCAAATTTTTGTGCGTCAGGGCCTGCTTGCGTTGGGGGGGTTTTAAAAAACGTTTAAAAATTTAAGCCCTTAGCTTAAAGGCCCCAAATTTCGCAAAGGAATTACGAAAAACCCAAAAAAAGGGGCCTCAATTTTTATCGCCAAAAAAACTTCAGACACAATGGGCTCCCCACTTCCAAAAAGGCTTATCTTCAAGGCATCATCTTTTGGGAGCCTTTCAAAAACCAGTCCCCCCCCTCATACCCCGACGTTTCATCAATGCATTTAAAGGTTTGAAAAAGACACGACCACAGGGGGCACCCCCGGCCCGAAAAAGGAGGGGGGTGTTTTTCATCATGGGGAAAAATTTACGAAATTTCAGGAACAAAATGCTCAAACTACTTTAAAAACCCAGTTTTCCCACAAACCTCTCCAAAAACTAAAACCCAAATGGACAAAACCTTTCCTTAAAAATTTTTTTCAAAGGGGGCTCGCCGCATTTTCAGGGAAAAAAGGGGAAAAAACTTATGCCAACCTGCCCCGCCCAAAACCCCGGGCCTGCCAGAATGTACGGCCTGCCAAAAACTCACAAGCCGGGATCCCAAATGAGGCCTATCCCCGGGAATAAAAAGGGAGTGCTCCCCCCAAGCTCCAGGAATTCTCGCCAAACCCCCTCTGAAAATTTGGGCCCCTTTTAGTCCAGGCACATCTAAAAAACTCAGGCGATTTTTCTCAATGCATTTCGCAACATCAACATAAAGGAAAAAGAAAATTTTTAAACCCTTTACGTGACTTCCCTATTCACTAAAGGGGGCCTTCTAAACATGCCATCGATCTCTTGCGCAAGAAAATTGCCGATTTACTTGATCTTCCCTTCCCCGCCCGCGACTTCATCGACCTGGGTTTAACCTTTTGTTGGCCCTTTTAAGTTTATCCCTTTTAAAATCACCTCTTTCAGAGACTTTTGGGGCTACCCCCGGGTTCGCCTTTAATAGTGCTGTCCTAGCGAAATATACATGGAAATTAGAAGGCCCAACGTTTTCTCCACATTTTTTCCTTGTCTGTCCCTGGCTCCGTTATGTTTGGGCGAACCCCTTCTCCTCAAAACTCCCAAAAGCTTCAACGTTTTTAAACTTTTCCAAAAACAAGCTCAACCCGGTCGAGCCTTCAATCCATTCCCCCAATTGAAAAAGAGGTCGAAACACTCTTCCTTTTTCCCTTTATGTTTACTCTGCCAAAAATGACCCCCGAACTTCGTTTTTTTTAAAATCTATAGAAAACCCACCAACCAAAAAAAGGGTCTTCCCCCACTTTACTAATTTACCACGACACCAAAACCCCAAAAAAGGTTGTAATTATAGGCTTCTTTCCCGCGTGCACCCCCGGGAAACTGCAAACAAAGATTCCTTGAGGAAAAAAATGCACTATAATTGAAAAAGGTATTTTCCCAAAAAATCCACTAAACCTCGTCATTCATCAAAGACTGCAGACGGGCCAAGCACCCAAACATTTTCAAAAAAACACCAGAGAAGGGCACTGGCCCAGAAAAGATTTCTTTTTTTTTCCACCAACTCCCTTGCCAAAAAATGTTTTAAAAATCCCTTTTCCAAAACTTTTTCCAAAATATCTACCTCCCCCATACCAAAGACCTCAAAGGGCATCAAAAGTAGTAGGCAGGACAAGCCCCATCCTCGCAGGGGTTATACATAATCCTTGTAATGATGCAAAAGTTATACGTGGGCGAAAAAATCAAGGGACCTCCAAACACGTATTTCAAAAACACCAAAACGCAAGCAGGTCTGACGACCCCAAGGAAAGCATGCGTACAACACCGTAATTCACCAAACCAAATTGATAAACTACGAAACTCAAGATTATCGGCCACCCGAAGGGCAAACCCAATACCAGAAATCCCGGGAACTTTACTTATTTTTTATATCCCACCAAATTCAACCCGAATGTGGGTTCCTTTAAAAAAACCTGAAACCACTTGCCAAAAAAGGGGAAAATTCTTCATCGCTATCCCCCATAAGAACACTGAGAAGGTTGCTCACAAACTTGTTTCCCGTTCCTTTCCAACTACCCAAGTTTTAGACCCCTACAACCCAAAATCGGTACATCATCAAGGGTGAGCATTTTTCACCCCGACCTCAGCCGGACTTTTAAAAACCGTTTTCCCCTTTCCCCCCAGGTAGTTCTGTTTTTTTGGGGCTTTAAAAAACCCACTGTTTTGGGCGAAACGTATTAAAAAAAGGATCACATTTACTGCATTTGTGTTTATATTGGGCCTTTCTCAGGGAAAGTGGGATGTTTTTAAGGGGGGGGGGAGTGTAAGCAAATTTCTAAAAGGGCTATCGTTTTTATTTTAAGACATTTTTTTACGTGAAAGCCCGGTACATAAAAGGGAGTGTTTTTATTGGGTGCGGCCCCCAAATTCTGATGTCATTATATAAGTGCTTCTTTGGTATTTGTGTAGTCACTGCACATTATCGTTTTACTGCCTGTATCTTGTTACATATTGATTATGTTCCCATATATTTTTTGTACCTGAGTTTTAAATAAAATATAAAAAAAAAAATAATTTTTATAGTGGATCAGAAGAAGATAAATTATGTAACATCACAGTCACTAGTGAAATGGTTGTGAAGCAGATAGACAGACTGAAGCAAAATAAGTCACCGGGTCCTGATGAGGTTTTTTCAAGGGTTCTAAAGGAATGCAAAATGGAAGTCTGTGAACCATTAACTAATATTTTTAATTTATCTCTTCAAACAGGTGTAGTGTCTGATATGTGGAAGATGGCTAATGTAATTCCTATTTTTAAAACAGGGGACAAGTCGTTACCGTCAAATTACCGCCCAATAAGCCTGACCTCAATTGTAGGCAAATTACTAGAGTCAATTATAGCTCAGATTATAAGAAGCCATCTCGATAAGCATAGCTTGATTAATGATACTCAGCATGGATTCACAAGAGGCCGGTCTTGTCTAACTAATTTATTAACTTTCTTCAGTAAAGCTTTTGAGGCTGTTGACCACGATAAAGAATTTGATATTATTTACTTAGATTTTAGTAAGGCATTGAGTTCCGCACCAAAGACTGTTGAAGAAAGTAGCAGCTCATGGCACTGGGGGAAGGGTGCTCTCGTGGATCGAATCATGGCTCACAGACAGGAAGCAGAGAGTGTCCATAAATGGGGTTAAATCTGAGTGGGGATCAGTAACAAGTGGCGTTCCACAGGGATCAGTCTTGGGCCCGTTGTTGTTTATAATATATATCAATGATCTTGATGAAGGAATTACTAGTGATATGAGCAAATTCGCCGATGACACGAAGATAGGTAGGATAATTGATTCAAACGTAGATGCTAGGGAACTTCAGGAGGATTTAGACAAACTCTACTCTTGGTCAGAAAAGTGGCAGATGCAGTTCAATGTAGATAAATGCAAGGTTCTGAAGCTCGGGAGTGTCCATAACCTAGCACATATAAGTTAAATAATGTAGAACTTAACCATACAGATTGCGAAAAGGACTTGGGGGTTATGGTAAGCAGCAACCTTAAACCAAGACAGCAATGCCTAAGCGTACGTAATAAGGCAAATAGATTACTGGGATTTACATCAAGAAGTGTAAGCAACAGAAAGTCCAGAGGTCATACTGCAGCTTTATACATCATTAGTAAGAGCCTCACCTAGATTTTTGCAGCTCAATTCTGGTCTCCATATTACAGAATGGACATAAATTCGTTAGAAAACATTCAGCGTAGGATGACTAAATTAATACATAGCATTAGAAATCTTCCTTATGAAGAAAGATTGAAGACTCTTAAGTTACATTCACTTGTTAGACGAAGAATGAGGGGAGACCTGATCGAAGTGTATAAGTGGAAGACAGGTATTAATAAAGGGGATATTAACAAGGTCTTGAGGATATCTCTCCAAGAGAGAACCCAGAGTAATGGATTTAAATTAGATAAGTTTAGATTTAGAAAGGACATAGGAAAGTATTGGTTTGGAAATAGGGTAGTAGATGAGTGGAACAGTCTACCTAGTTGGGTTATTGAGGCTAGGACTTTGGGTAGTTTCAAATTTAGGTTGGATAAATACATGAGTGGGAGGGGTTGGATTTGAGTGGGACTTGCACATCGGAGCTTGTTTCTTGGGTGGCATTGAAAATTGGGTAGGTCAAATGTTTGTTAGTGGGATGAATTGTAAAGGACCTGCCTAGTATGGGCCAACAGGCCTGCTGCAGTGTTCCTCCTTTCTTATGTTCTTATGTTATGTGAAGTGTCCTTGATACTTGGAAGTGTAGGTAACCTACCCTTCTTTGACACCAGTGAAATGTCCTTGATACTTGGAAGTGAAGGTAACCTACCCTTCTTTGACACCAGTGAAGTGTCCTTGATACTTGAAAGTGAAGGTAACCTACCCTTCTTTGACACCAGTGAAGGGTCCTTGATACTTGGAAGTGAAGGTAACCTACCCTTCTTTGACACCAGTGAAGGGTCCTTGATACTTGGAAGTGAAGGTAACCCACCCTTCTTTGACACCAGTGGAGGGTCCTTGATACATGGAAGTGAAGGTACCCTACCCTTCTTTGACACCAGTGAAGGGTAATGGATTCTTGGAAGCGAAGGTGCCCTACCCTTCTTTGACACCAGTGAAGGGTCCTTGATACTTGGAAGTGAAGGCACCCTTCCCTTCTTTGACACCAGTGAAGTGTTCTTGATACTTGGAAGTGAAGGTACCCTAACCCTTCTTTAACACCACTGAAGGGTAATGGATTCCTGGAAGTGAAGGTACCCTACCCTTCTTTGACACCAGTGAAGTGTCCTTGATACTTGTAAGTGAATGTACCCTAACCCTTCTTTAATAACACCAGTGAAGGGTAATGGATTCCTGGAAGTGAAGGTAACCTACCCTTCTTTGACACCAGTGAAGTGTCCTTGATACTTGGAAGTGAAGGTAACCTATCCTTCTTTGACACCAGTGAAGTGTAATTGATACTTGGAAGTGAAGGTAACCTACCCTTCTTTGACACCAGTGAAGTGTCCTTCATACTTGGAAGTGAAGGTAACCTACCCTTCTTTGACACCAGTGAAGTGTCCTTGATACTTGGAAGTGAAGGTAACCTACCCTTCTTTGACACCAGTGAAGGGTCCTTGATACTTGGAAGTGAAGGTAACCTACCCTTCTTTGACACCAGTGAAGGGTCCTTGATACTTGGAAGTGAAGGTAACCCACCCTTCTTTGACACCAGTGAAGTGTCCTTGATACATGGAAGTGAAGGTACCCTACCCTTCTTTGACACCAGTGGAATCCTTGATACATGGAAGTGAAGGTACCCTACCCTTCTTTGACACCAGTGAAGGGTAATGAATTCTTGGAAGCGAAGGTGCCCTACCCTTCTTTGACACCAGTGAAGGGTCCTTGATGCTTGGAAGTGAAGGTACCTTACCCTTCTTTGACACCAGTGGAGGGTCCTTGATACGTGGAAGTGAAGGTACCCTACCCTTTGACACCAGTGAAGTGTCCTTGATACTTGGAAGTGAAGGTACCCTAACCCTTCTTTAACACCAGTGAAGGGTAATGGATTCCTGGAAGTGAAGGTACCCTACCCTTCTTTGACACCAGTGAAGTGTCCTTGATACTTGGAAGTGAAGGTACCTTACCCTTCTTTGACACCAGTGAAGGGTCCTTGTTACTTGGAAGTGAAGGTATCCTACCCTTCTTTGACACCAGTGAAGGGTCATTGATACTTGGAAGTGAAGGTACCTTACCCTTCTTTGACACCAGTGAAGGGTCCTTGATACTTGGAAGTGAAGGTATCCTACCCTTCTTTGACACCAGTGAAGGGTCCTTGATACTTGGAAGTGAAGGAACCCTACCCTTCTTTGACACCAGTGAAGGGTAATGGATTCTTATAAGTGAAGGTACCCTACCCTTCTTTGACACCCGTGAAGGGTAATGGATTCTTGGAAGTGAAGGTACCCTACCCTTCTTTGACACCAGTGAAGGGTAATGGATTCTTGGAAGTGAAGGTACCCTACCCTTCTTTGACACCAGTGAAGGGTAATGGATTCTTGGAAGTGAAGGTACCTTACCCTTCTCTGACACCAGTTAAGGGTCCTTGATACTTGGAAGTGAAGGTACCCTACCCTTCTTTGACACCAGTGGAGGGTCCTTGATATTTGGAAGTGAGGGTACCCTACCATTCTGACACCAGTGGAGGGTCCTTGATACTTGGAAGTGAAGGTACCCTACCATTCTCTGACACCAGTGGAGGGTCCTTGATACTGGAAAGTGAAGGTACCCTACCATTCTCTATATAAGACATGATTACCTCCTTCCCACAGGCACTGTATGATTCCAGTGTATTTACACCTTCCGCTGGAACACGATGTTTGTTTCTGTAGGTATAAATTAAGAATGAAACTCACCATCAGAGCCAGGTAGAGTCGACCCATAGCGGAGGCTCGCAGGTGGACCACCAACATCACTGCTAAACACGCCACCAGAATGATGATGAAGAACAGTATGTATAGGAAGACGTCCATCATATCTCCCAGCTGTGTCGATTGTTCAATAATGTCTGGTTCCACACACACACCACACACAACACACACACACACACACACACACACACACACACACACACACACACACACGAAAAAATAAGATTCATTATATTGTTCTTAGAAGATAAGAATCTTTGTATACCTAAATTTAGGATTGAGACGATACCAACATTTTTACCGATATCCAGTTTTCGGCCGATACTGACGCTGATACAGATACTTTTCCAATAATTTAAATTTTGAAATTATAATGACTATGTTCAGTATATTCAATAACAGGAAGTTAAATATTAAATTATCTAATTTCTCTGAGATGATAATGTAATAAGTCATTACTCGGCCTGTTGTGTTAGTTACTAATTATCACATGCACTTATCGATAGTCTGTGTGTACTCACGTACTCACCTAATTGTGGTTGCAGGGGTCGAGACTCAGCTCCTGGCCCCGCCTCTTCGCTGGTTGCTACTAGAATTACTCCCTCCCCCTTCTCGTACCTTTTCTTAAACCTATGTATGGATCCAGCCTGCACTACTTCACTCTCCAGACTCTTACAGTTCCTGATAACTTCCAGTCGTGACCCCTTGTTTGTGTATCACTTTTCTGTAAAAATCTGTCCCTGTTCACTTCGTCAGTTCCTTTTCTGTATTTCATACATCATTACGTCCCGCAGTGTCGTCAGGCAGAGTCCTCTTAACCTCTCCTCATATCCGTTATCTCTGGGACTAGTTTTCTTGAAAACATTTGCATTTTCTCTAATTTCTTGACCTGCTTGACCAGTGGTGGTTCCATATTGGTGCTGTATACTCCAGTATAGGCCTGACATACATGATGTACAGTGTTGTGAATGACTCCTTACTTTGATGTCAAAACGCTATTCTTAATTTTGCCAGGCGCCCATATGCTGCAGCAAATAATAAAGACATCGCCTCCATAAGTATTATTCACCGCAAGACATCGTTCATCACATTGGTGACATGCGATGTTCGCAGCAGTTGTGTTGCCCAGAAGGAGGACGGAAGATACAGTTATGAAGTCACTGCCTACTTCATCGGCTCATACAAGCAGCATCCATCTCCTAACAAGTTCTCCTGTTGGTGTATCTGCAAGTCTCGTCATCCAAACACAAGAACAGCCAGGACAGAAAGGATTCAGGCCTAAATTAGCTTAATTTTCCTCGGGAAATCTTAGTGGCATCACCTTTGTCCTACAGCATCCCATACTGTTCCTACGTCACGTGTGTTCACCGTCACCTGCATATTGCTCCTGCATATTGCTGCCATTTAGAACACGACAGAGATGACTTTTGTGGTGTTTTTGGGTCCACGGTGGTCGAGTCCACCATGTCTTCCACCCGGGTGGTCGAGTCCACCATGTCTTCCACCCGGGTGGTCGAGTCCACCATGTCTTCCACCCGGGTGGTCGAGTCCACCATGTCTTCCACCCGGGTGGTCGAGTCCACCATGTCTTCCACCCGGGTGGTCGAGTCCACCATGTCTTCCAGGGGGGAAGGGCCCAAGCCCCACCTTTGTCTTCCCCCCGGGGGAAGGTCAGCCCCAAGGGGGTCTTCCCCCCGGGGAGGCCCCAGCCCCACCAGGGTCTTCCACCCGGGGGGTTTTCCCGGGTCCCCCATGCCCTTCCACCCTGGGTTTTTTGGGTCGGGGTCCACCATGTTTTTTTCCCCCGGGGGAGGCCCGATTTCCAACCATGTTTTCCACCCGGTGGTCGAGTCCCCCAAGTCTTCCACCCGGGTGTGGGGAGCCCAAACCATGTTTTTCCCCCGGGGGTTGGTCGGTCCACCTTGTCTTCCACCCGGGGGTTCGATTCCCAAACCATGTTTTCCACCCGGGAGGTCAAATTTTTCCCCATGTTTTTCCCCAAACCCAAAAGGTGGTCAGGTCCCCCCCATTGTCTTCCCCCCGGGGAAAAGGTCATTTCCCCTTTTTGGGCCCCTTTCCCCCCCAAAAAGGGGGTTGTCCAAGTCCACCATTTCTTCCCCCCCAGTGGGCCCGGTCCCCCATGTTTTTCCCCCAACCCCCAAGGGTCCCGAGCCCCCCAAAATTGTTTTTCCCCCCCGGGGGAAGGTCGAGTCCCACCATTCTTCCACCCAGGGGGTTGGGGAGTCCACCATGTTTTCCCCACCCGGGGAGGCCCGAGTCCACCATGTTTTTCCCCCCCAGGTGGTCGAGTCCACCATGCCCTTCCACCCCCAGGTGGTCGGGTCCACCTTGTTTTTCCCCACCCGGGTGGTCCATTTCCCACCATGTCCCAAACCCGGGTGGTGATTTCCCCAAGTCTTCCCCCCCCAGGTGGTCCCAGCCCAAAACCTTTGCCCTTTCCAAACCCGGGGGGTCGAATTTCCACCATTTTTCCACCCGGGTGGGTCGATCCCCCCCCTTTGTCTTCCCCCGGGGGGTTCCAGTCCCCCCATTTTTCTTAAAACCCGGGGGGTCGGGGCCCACCTTGTCTTCCACCCGGGTGGCGAGTCCCCTGCCCTTCCCCAACCCGGGGGGTCAAAGCCCAACCATTTTCTTCCCCCCAGGGGGTTTCGACCCCCACCCCATGCCCCTTCCCCCAGGTGGTCGGGGGTTCCCCATGTTTTTTTCCCACCCGGGGGTTTCCAGTCCCCCCAATGTTTTCCCAAACCCAGGGGGTCGGTCCACCTTGTTTTCCCACCCGGGGGGTTTCCGGGGGGTCCACCTTTTTCCTTCCACCCGGGGGTTTCGAGCCCAACCATGTCTTCCACCCAGGCGGTTCCGAGCCCCACCGTTTTCCCACCCGAGTGTCGAGCCCACCATGTCTTCCACCCGGGGGGTTTGAGTCCACCTTTGTTTTCCCCCCCGGGGGGAGGTCGAGTCCCCCCATTTTCCCCCCGGGGGGTTTCCGATTTCCACCATGTTTTTTCCACCCGGGGAGGTCCAGTCCACCATTTTCTTCCCCCCCGGGGGGTCAGACCCCATGTCTTCCCCCCCGGGGGGGTCGATTTCCACCTTTCCCTTTCCCCCCCCGGGGAGGCCCGGGGTTCCCACCATTCCCTTTCCCCCGGGTGGTCGAGTCCACCATGTCTTTCCCCCCGGGGTGGTCGAGTCCCCCAAAAGTTTCCCCCCGGGTGGGTCGAGTCCCCCTTTGTCTTCCCCACCTGGGTGGTCGACCCAACCATGCCCTTTCCCCCCGGGGGGTTTCGGGGTTCCACCATTTTCTTCCCCCCGGGGGGGTCCAGTCCACCATGTTTTTCCACCCAGGGGCCCGGGGGTCCCCCATTTCTTCCCACCCGGGGGGTCGTGCCCCCCGGGGGTCTTCCCCCCCGGGGTGGTCGAGCCCAAACCTTTGTTTTTCCCACCCGGGGGGTCAAAGTCCAACCATGTCTTCCACCCGGGTTTTTCGGTCCACCATGTTTCCCCACCCGGGGTGGCCCCGCCCCACCATTTTCCTTTCCACCACCCCGGGTGGTCGAGTCCCCACCTTGTTTTTCCCACCCAGGTGGCAAAGTCCACCCCTTGCCCTTCCCAAAACCCGGGGGTTCGATTCCAACCATGCCCCTTCCACCCAGGTGGTCAGTCCCACCATGTCTTCCACCCAGGGGGTTTCGAGCCCCCCCATGTTTTTCCAAACCCGGGGTGGCCAGTCCACCAATTTCCCACCCAGGTGGTGGGTTTTCCACCTTGCCCTTCCCCCAGGTGGTCCAGTCCCCCCATGTTTTTCCACCCGGGTGGCCCGGGGCCACCGGCTTCCAAACCCCCGGGGGCCGGGCCCCCAAATGTTCTTTCCCCCCCGGGTTTGGGCGATTTCCACCATGTTTCCAAAACCCGGGGGGGTGAGCCCAAACCATGTCTTCCCCCCGGGTGGGTCGATTCCCCAGGTCTTCCCCCCGGGGGGTTTCGGGGTTCCCCCCCATGTTTTTCCACCCGGGGGGTTTCGAGGGTCCCCCCATGTTTTCCCAAACCCAAAGGGGGTCGATTTCCAAACCTTTGTTTTTCCCCCAAACCCCCGGGGGGTCGGTCCACCCATGTCTTCCCCCCCGGGGTGGTCGAGTCCACCAGGGCCCTTCCCCCCCAGGGGGTTTCGGGGGTTCCCCACCCAGGGGCCCTTTCCCCCCCGGGGGGGGGGTTCGATCCAAAAAGGGTCTTAAAACCCGGGTGGTCGGGGTCCCCCATGCCCTTGCCCCCCGGGGTGAGTCCACCTTTGTCTTCCACCCGGGGGTGGTCGAGTCCCAATGTCCTTCCCCCCGGGTGGTCCGTCCCCTTTGTTTTCCCCCCAAAGGGGGGTCGATCCCCCCAATTTTTCCCCCCGGGGGGCGATTTCCCCCAAGGGTTTTCCCACCCGGGGGGTCGAGTCCCCCCATGTCTTCCCCCCCGGGTGGTCGGGGTCCCCCCATGTCTTCCCACCCGGGCGGTCGGGGGTTCCCCCAAATGTTTCCCCAAACCCGGGGGGTTTCGGGTCCACCATGTCTTCCCCCCGGGAGGTCGGGGCCACCAGGTTCTTCCCCCCCAGGGGGTTTTCCCGGAGTCCACCATGTTTTCCCCACCCGGGAGGCCCGAGTCCCCATTTTTCCCAAACCCGGAGGCCCGAGTCCCCAGGGTTTCCCCCCCGGAAAGGGTCGAGTCCACCATGTCTTCCACCCGGGTAAACGAGTCCCCCCATGTCTTCCCCCCTTTGGCCCCGGTCCACCCAGGGTTTTTCCACCCGGGGGGTCGAGTCCACCATGTCTTTCCCCCCCGGGAGGCCCGAGTCCCACCATGTTTTCCCACCCGGGTTGGTCGAGTCCCCCCAAAGTTTTCCCACCCCCGGGGGGCGAGCCCACCCATGCCTTCCCCCCGGGGTGATGAGTCCCCCCATGTTTCCCACCCGGGGGGGGTCGAGCCCACCATGTCTTCCCCCCCGGGAGGTCGGGGTCCACCATGTTTTCCCACCCGGGGTGGGCGAGTCCACCATTCTTCCCCCCCGGGGGGGGTTTCGAGTCCACCATGCCCTTCCCCCGGGGGGGTCAAAAGGGTCCACCATGTCTTCCCCCAAAGGTGGTGGTTCCACCATGTTTTCCCACCCGGGGGGTCGAGTCCCACCTTTGTTTTCCACCCGGGGTGGTCGGGGTCCACCATGTTTTTCCCCACCCAGGTGGTCGATTTCCCCCAAATGTTTTCCACCCGGGGGGGGGTTCCACCCCCATGTCTTCCACCCAGGTGGCCCCGGAGTCCACCTTTGTCTTAAAAGGGTGGCCAGCCCAACCGGGTCTTCCACCCGGGGGGTCGAGTCCCCCCAAACCTTCCACCCTTTGGGGCGAGCCCAAACCATTCTTCCACCCGGGGGGGGGTTCCATCCCAACCATGTTTTTCCCCCCCGGGGGGGTCGAGTCCCCCATTTTTTCCCCCCCGGGTGGTCGGGGCCCCACCATGCCCTTCCCCCCGGGGGGTCAAGGTCCCCCCATGTCCTTCCCCCAAGGGTCGAGTCCACCATGTTTCCACCCAGGTGGCCCGAGTCCCACCATGTCTTCCCCCCGGGGGTTTCCAGTCCCCCATGTTTTTCCCCCCAGGGGGGTTTTGGGAGTCCCCCAAAATGGTCTTCCCCCCGGGTGGTCGAGTCCACCATGGTTTTCCCCCACCCGGGTGGTCGGGGTCCCCCCAAATGCCCTTTTCCCCCCAAAGGTGGTCAAAAGGTTTCCCCCATGTTTTCCCACCCAAAGTGGCGAGTCCCAAAAATTTTCTTCCCCCCGGGGTGGGGGAGTCCCCCAGGGTCTTCCAACCCGGGGATTTTTCGAGCCCAAACCATGTCTTCCACCCCGGGGGGTTTTCGGGGTCCCCCCTGTTTTCCACCCGGGGGGGTCCAGCCCACCCAGCCTCCCCCGGGTGTTCGGCCCCAACCTTGTCTTCCACCCGGGAGGTCGAGTCCCCCCATTTTTCCCCCCCCGGGGAGGGTCGAGTCCACCAGGGCTTCCACCCGGGTGGTCGAGTAAAACCATGTCCCCCAAACCCGGGTGGTCAAAGTCCACCATTCTTCCCAACCCGGGGGGGTCAGTCCACCCATGCCCTTTCCACCCGGGGGTCGGCCCACCAGGGTCTTCCCCCCGGGGTGGTCAGTCCCCCAATGCCCTTCCCCCCGGGTGGTCCAAAGTCCCCCCATGTTTTTCCCCCCCAGGGGTCAAAGGCCACCATGTTTTCCCAACCCGGGTGGTCGAGTCCCACCATGGTTTTAAAACCCGGGGTTGGGTCGAGTCCCCCATGTCTTCCACCCGGGGGGGTTTCCGAGTCCCCATGTCTTCCACCCGGGGGGGGTCGAGTCCCCCAAATGCCCTTCCCCCCGGGGTTGGTCCCATCCCCATGTCTTCCCCCCCGGGGGGTTCGAGTCCACCATGTTTTTCCCCCGGGGGGTTGGTCGATTTCCACCATGTCTTCCCCCCGGGTGGTCCAGCCCAAACCATTTTTCCCAAAACCCCAGGTGGTCGATTCCCCCACCATGTCTTCCACCCGGGGGGTTTCGAGCCCAAACCATGTCTTCCCCCCGGGTGGTCGGGGTCCCCCAATGTCTTCCACCCGGGGGGTCGGGGTCCCCCCCATGTCTTCCACCCGGGGGTCGAGTCCACCATTTTCTTCCACCCAGGTGGTCGAGTCCACCCAGTCTTTTCCACCCGGGGAAGGTCGAGTCCACCATGCCCTTTCCACCCGGGTGGTCGAGTCCCCCATGCCCTTCCACCCAGGTTTTCGATCCCCCATGTCTTCCCCCGGGGGGGTGGGGAGTCCACCTGCTTCCACCCGGGTGGCCCGAGTCCACATGCTTTCCCCCGGGGTTGGTCGGCCCCTTTCATGTCTTCCACCCGGGGGGGTCGAGTCCCCCAAGGGTCTTCCCCCCGGGGTTTTGGCCCGGGTCCCCATGTTTTTCCCCCCAGGTGGTCGAGTCCACCATTTTCCTTTCCCCCGGGGGGTTTCGAGTCCCCAAATGTTTTTCCACCCGGGAGGCGTTTCCACCAGGTTTTCCCAAACCCCCGGTTTGGTCGAGTCCACCAGGTTTTCCCCCGGGGGGGGTTCGAGTCCCCCATGTCTTCCAGGGGGTTTGGGTCGGCCCCACCATGCCCTTCCCCCACCCGGGGCCCGAGTCCCCCAAGTCTTCCACCCCGGGGGGTCGAGTCCAAAATGTTTTTTCCAAACCCGGGGGAGGCCGATCCCCATGTCTTCCCCCCCAGGTGGTCGATTTCCACCATGTCTTCCCACCCGGGGGTCAAAGTCCACCATGTTTTCCCACCCGGGAGGTCGACCCCAACCAGTTTTCCACCCGGGGGCCCGAGCCCCACCATGTCTTTCCCACCGGGTGATCGAGTCCCCCATGTCTTCCCCCAGGGGTCCAGTCCCCATGTCTTCCCCCCCAGGTGGCGAGTCCACCAGGGTTTTCCCCACCCGGGAGGCGAGTCCACCATGTCTTCCACCCGGGTGGTCGGGGTCCACCCGTTTTCCCCCAACCCGGGAGGTTTGAGCCCAAACCAGGGCCCTTTCCCCGGGGTTTTGTTTCAAAGTCCCCCCTTTTGTTTCCCAAACCCGGGGGGGTCGAGTCCCCCCATGCCCTTCCCCCGGGGGGTCGAGTCCCCCAAATGTTTCCCCAAGGGGTCGGGGGTCCCCCTTTGTCTTCCACCCGGGTTTTGGTCGAGTCCACCTTTGTCTTCCCCCCGGGGGGTTTCGAGTCCACCAGGGTTTTCCCAAACCCAGGGGCCCCGAGTCCCCCATTTTCTTCCACCCGGGTGGTCGAGTCCCCCAAGTCCTTCCCCCGGGAGGTCGGGGCCACCATGTCTTCCAAACCCAGGTGGTCGATTTCCCCACCATGTCTTCCACCCAGGTGGTCGAGTCCACCATGTCTTCCACCCAGGTGGTCGAGTCCACCATGTCTTCCACCCAGGTGGTCGAGTCCACCATGTCTTCCACCCGGGAGGTCGAGTCCACCATGTCTTCCACCCGGGAGGTCGAGTCCACCATGTCTTCCACCCAGGTGGTCGAGTCCACCATGTCTTCCACCCGGGTGGTCGAGTCCACCATGTCTTCCACCCGGGTGGTCGAGTCCACCATGTCTTCCACCCAGGTGGTCGAGTCCACCATGTCTTCCACCCGGGAGGTCGAGTCCACCATGTCTTCCACCCAGGTGGTCGAGTCCACCATGTCTTCCACCCGGGTGGTCGAGTCCACCATGTCTTCCACCCGGGTGGTCGAGTCCACCATGTCTTCCACCCAGGTGGTCGAGTCCACCATGTCTTCCACCCGGGAGGTCGAGTCCACCATGTCTTCCACCCGGGAGGTCGAGTCCACCATGTCTTCCACCCGGGAGGTCGAGTCTACCATGTCTTCCACCCGGGTGGTCGAGTCCACCATGTCTTCCACCCAGGTGGTCGAGTCCACCATGTCTTCCACCCAGGTGGTCGAGTCCACCATGTCTTCCACCCAGGTGGTCGAGTCCACCATGTCTTCCACCCAGGTGGTCGAGTCCACCATGTCTTCCACCCGGGAGGTCGAGTCCACCATGTCTTCCACCCGGGAGGTCCAGTCCACCATGTCTTCCACCAAGGTGGGTGAGGAAGGGAGGAGACAGATCCCCCCCTCACCTTATGCCACTACGCCCCCCTCATAATCACCACCCACTACTACCCACCACAGCTACTGACCACGCTCCCACCATCTACACCACTCACAGCTACCCACCACGCTCCTACCATCACCACCCACAGCTACCCACCACCCTCCCACCATCTACACCACTCACAGCTACCCACCACGCTCCTACCTTCACCACCCACAGCTACCACCACCACCCTCCCACCATCTACACCACTCACAGCTAACCCACCACCTCCTACCTTCACCCCCCCACAGCTACCCACCACCCTCCCACCACAAACACCACTAAACAGTTACCCACCACGCTCCTACCATCACCACCCAGAGCAAACCCACCACCCCCACCATCCCATAAACTCCAACGAAGACCATCTAGAACGTCCCCTTGACGAATTCTACAAAGTGTGTAATGCTACCTGGCGAAGTGAGTCAGACTACTCGTAGCAATCACGTACGGATGACGCCAAGGGAAGGTAAAACATTGTTGTTGTTGGGGATAGCCAGATAGTTACATGATAGGGCATTCCTGTTTGAAGGATAGTGAGTAGGAGGCAGAGAGTTTGTTTTCCAGGGTCTGGGATAAGGATAATGTTACCGACTGTATGACATCATGAGAGGTAATGGAGCAATCCAATTATCTGTCCAGTGTGGAGGCAACGATGTTGTACAGACGTAGTAGTGTGGACCAGATTAGCAGGTATAGGTCAGCAATAAGAGATAATTAGGAGAATGGTTGAACCCTGACAAAAGTGGCATTATGCCAAGGAGAGGATTAAGGAAAATAAATGATGTCCAGAGCAATAGAGTGTTCAATTGCTGCTAGTACAAATACGTAAGGAAAATGCGGTAACATTCATTGACAACTGGGACCTCTTCTAATGGCATACATGACATGTATGCCAGGGAATGGGGTTCACTTATCTAGGTGTGGGGGGGATCACTGGCCAATGCAGTGGAGGGAGCTGTTAGGTCTTTAACTAGGAATAGATAGTGTATGGGTTTAGGCGGAAAACTGTGAAGTCCGCAGAGTAGTAACATGAGTACAAGGAGAACCTAGTAATAGGCAAAATGAGGTGGAGTATTGGAAGCCATTGGCACTAATTGACAAGGAACATAATAGGTATTAAGGAATAATAGAAAGGACAGGAAGGAAAGAGAGAGGATGGTCATAATAATTTTATTACACAAAATAGTCGCAGTGCTAGGAAATCATATGGGACGAGTTGAACTAGTTGCTAGTGCAGGTAACATAGATTAATTATGCCAATATCTGATACGTGGATTAATTCAAAAATCGGACATGCCAGCAAAAGTCACATTCAGGGTTAAATTGTTCCAAGTAGATAGATGTAATCGGAAAGGGGGGGAGGGGTGGCATAGTATGTTCCGAGATCGCTTGAAACTGATGCAAAAAAAACGGGTATTAATCTGAAAGTAACACATACAGAGTCTATTTGGATAGAATTTTCATAGGGGCATGAAAAATTACTTTTAGGTGAGATATACCGTCCCCCAAATTATAGAGTAGGGAACCACGGGAGACTAAATGGGAGTAAATTGATAGGGCCACAAGGCACGATAATGTAGTTAATTCCTAGAGACTTTAACTTAGTTCTATAGATTGCATTTCTTTACTGGAATTTAGAATCAAGACGAATTCATAGAAGTAAGTCAGGATTGTTTTTTTTGGAAGCATATGTGACAGAATCTACAAGGGAATAACCTGCTTGACTAGTTTCTGGCAAACAAGAATCCCTTGTTAATAATTTAGAAGTTTCAGAGGCACAGGGTGCTAGTGACCACAAAACAAATAGCATTTAGAATTTGAATTGAAGTATTAAGTAGGGATAACTCAGTAACAGACCCAGATTTTCGCTTAGGCAGATTACGAGGGGCTTAAGAACACTAACATCCTGTTGACTGTGGGTATCGAAGAGAGTATGAGGATAAGACAGTTTATCTGACGACAATACAAGCTGCTCTAAGAACGATATATCCTTATACGGAAATTTGATCAAATAGAAATGACCGCTAAATGGATGAATAATAGTCTGAATATCTACTAGGGCATAAGAAAAGGAATTTATAGGCTTATCAAAAGATGCGAGTCATCTTATGAATCAGTATCTTGAACCCACCATCTCCACCACCCACGCTTACCCACCACGCTCCCACCATCTCCACCACCCCAGCTACCCACCACGCCGCACCAACCCATATCCACCACCCACAGCTACCCACCACGCTCCCACCATCTCCACCCCAACTAGCTTCCGACCACGCCCCACCATCACCACCCACAGCTACCCACCACGATCCCACCATCCACACCCCACAAGCTACCCACCCACGCTCCCACCATCACCAACCCACAGCTACCCACCACACTCACGACATCACCAACCCACAGCTACCACCACGCTTCCACAATGCAACACCACAGCTAGCCCACCAGCTCCCACCAACAACCACCAAACCCACACCCCACAGCCACCCACCACGCTCCCACCATCACCACCCACAGCTACCCACCACGCTCCCACCATCACCACCCACAGCTACCCACCACGCTCCCACCATCACCACCCACAGCTACCCACCACGCTCCCACTATCACCACCCACATCTACCCACCACGCCACTCCACCATCACCAACCACAGCAACCAACCACGCTCCCACCATCACCACCCACGTAGGGCTACCCACCCACGCATCGCACCATCACCACCCCACACTACCCACCACGCTCCACTATCACCACCCACAGCTTACCCACACCACGCTCCCACCATCACACCCACAGACTACCCACCACGCTCACCACCATCCCCACCGACAGCTACCCACCACGCTCCCACCATCACCACCCACAGCTATTCACCACGTTCTCATCATCTCCACTACCCACAGCTACCCACCATGCTCCCACCATTACCACCCACAGCTACCCACCACGCTCCCAACCAACCACCACCCCACAGCTACCCACCACGCACCCACTATCACCACCCACAGCTACCCACCACGCACGCCACCATCACCATCCACAGACTACCCACCACGCTCCCACCATCACCACCCACAGCTACCCACCACGCTCCCACCATCACCACCCACAGCTACCCACCACGCTCCCACAATCACCACCCACTGCTACCCACCACTCCTCCGCACCAGCACCAACCCAGCTACCCACCACGCTCCCACATTCACCACCGACAGCTACCCACCACGCTCCCACCATCCACCACCCACAGCTAATCACCACGTCTCATCACTCCACTACCCACAGCTCCACCCACCACGCTCCACCTTTACCACCTACAGCTACCACCACGCTCCCTCTATCACCACCCACAGCTAACCACCACCCTCACCACCAAACATCACCCACAGCAACCACCACACTCCCACCATCACCACCCACAAGCTACCCACCACTCCCTCCACCATCACCACCCACAGCTACCACGCACGCTCCCACCATCTCCACCACCCCACACTACCCACCACGCTCACCACCATCTCCACCACCCACAGCTACCCACCACTCCCCCACGCTCTCCACCACCCAAGAGCTATCCCACCACCGTCAACCATCACCACCCACACTAACCCACCACGCTCCCACCATCACCACCCACAGCTAACCCACCACGCACCCACCATTCTCCACCACCCACAGCTACCCACCACGCTCCCACCATCTCCACCACCCACAGCTACCCACCACGCTCCCACCATCTCCACCACCCACAAGCTACCCACCTCGGCTCCACCATCTCCACCCCCACAGCTACCCACCACGCTCCCCACCATCACATACCCACAGCTAACTCACCACGCTCCCACCATCCAACCACCCACAGCTCCCCACCGACGCCCCCACCATCTATTTTCCACCCCCCACACTCACACTACCCCACCACGCTCCCACCATCACCACCACACAGCTACCCACCACGCTCCCGCCATCTCCACCAACCCACACAACCCACCACCGCTCCCACCATCTCCACCCACAGCTACCCACCACGCTCCCACCATCACCACCCACAGCTACCCACCACGCTCCCACCATCTCCACCCACAGCTACCCACCACGCTCCCACCTTCTCCACCACCCACAGCTACCCACCACGCTCCCACCATCTCCACCATAAAGGATCACTTGGACAATGAAATATGGATCCCAGGTTACAACCTATACAGATGTGACAGAGTGAACAGGCAAAAGGGGGGGGTTGGCCTGTATATTGCAGAGTCACTTGTTTGCACAGAACTGCTTAATGACTCAAATGACGTAGTGGAAGTTTTAGCAGTAAAGGTCGAGAACCAAAACCTAGTCATTGTGGTAGTCTATAAGCCTCCGGATGCAACATCCCAGCAATTCCAGGAACTGCTGTTAAAAATTGACCACTGTCTGAAAATCATCCAGCCTCCTGCAACACAACATCTTGCTCCTGGGGATTTCAACGTTAAGGCACACTAAAATTGGATAATATAGCAAATATATTGTTTTGCAGAAATAACCCAGGAGGCAGCTCGTGATGAAAAACACACACTCACAATGAGCTTTTAAATCTCTGCACAAAATTCAATTTAAACCAGCAAATTAAAGAGCTACTAGACTGGGAGATACACAGACCTCAATATTCCTACAAATGATGATCTGATAAGAAATGTCCACCATATCAAAAACAATATACTCAGATCACAACAAATTGAGTTACCATACATGTAAGCGAGGAGCCCCATACCGACAAAATGAGACTATTCACGAGGAGCAATGTACCAAATTCAACTTCATAACAAAAACATAAAGTGGGACCAAGTAAAAACAATGTCTCACCGCTATAAGCTGGGAAGAAATACCAAGCAACACAGACGCCAAACTTAATGCCTAGAACAGATTAACTCGGTGGGCAACTCGATGTATGCACAAGCCTTATTCCTCTAAGAAAAAGAGGAGAGAAGATTAAAATAGAAAGAGACAGGCGCACCCCTTTACAGGCGAACGGAAAAAGGTAATAACAGAGGCGGCTAAAAAGTGATGTCAATAAATCATAAATTGCGCAGGGAGACCTGGTCATAGAAATAGCAAGCCATAGAAACTTTAAGCAAAAAGAATCCTTTAGGAGTCAGGAATACGCGGATAGAACTAAAGCAATAAATGAAATCGAAAGAAACCCAAAGTATTTCTTCTCTATCCAAATCAAATCGAGAACAAACTCCACATATTGGCCCCTACTAAACAAGATGGTCCAACACAGATTGAACATCCAGGAAATGAGTGAGCTACTCACGCCCATATGACTCAGTTTTTTAGCAAGCCGACTAACCAGACTGAGAGTCCTAAGACAAAATGAATTTTTTTATGAGAGAGCCACAAAATTTTATAACACAACCAATCCGCTGTTATCCTGACGCCAAATGACTTCAGAACAGTCGATAAATGACATGCCCATGCACGCTGCCCCAGGGCCAGACTCATGGACACACTGTGTTCATCAAGAATCTTCAAGAAGCCCCCTATCACGAGCCTTTTCCATCCTATGGAGAGGGAGCATGGACACGGGGGTCGTCTCCTCAGTTACAACAAACAACAGACATAGCCCCACACCACAAAGGGGCCAGTAAATGCAACAGCAAAGTAACTACAGACCAATAGCACTAACATCCCTATCATAAAAATCATAGAAAGGTCCTAAGAAGCAAGATCACCACCCATCTAGAAACCCATCAGTTTACACAACCAGGCATCATGGATTAGAACAGGATCGCACCTGTCTGACTCAGCTACTGGATCACAACGACAAGGTCCTAAATGCCCAAGAATGACAAAAAGAATGCAGATGTAATATAAACAACTTTCAAAAGCCTTCGACACAAGTGGGACCATGGCGTAAAGCCACAAAATGCGCGCTAAAGGAATAACAGGAAAGTCGGTCGATGGATCAATAATATCCTCACTAACAGAAACACAGAGAGTAAGTCTACAACAGAGAAAAAGTCCGAGGCAGGCTTACGGTGAAAGCTCTGTTCGCACAAGGCACATACTAGCTCCCTCTTGTTCCTCATCCACATAACCGACATAGACGAAGGGATTTCCGCCCCAGCAACCGTTTCCTTCCTTTGCAGATGACACCCGACAAACTGCATGACAGTGTCTACCATTGCAGACACTGCAAGCACCAGGCGGACATCAACCAAATCTATCAGTGGCTGCAGAAAACAATATTGAATTCAACGATGAGAAATTTCAATTCTCAGATAAGGTAACATGAGGAAATTAAAATCTTCATCAATACAAAAACAAATTCTGGCCGACGAATAGAGCGAAACACAACGTCAAATACCTGGTAGTGATTATGACGGATGATACTCCACCTTCAAGGACCATAACATTGTATCAATCGCATCTGCAAGAAAAAAGACAGACAGGATAATGAGAACTTCAAAACTAGGGAGGGCCAAGCCCATGATGACACTCTTTACAGGTCCCTCTTTTCTATCTAGGCTGGGAAATATTGCTGCACTCTAACAGCACTTTCAAGCAGGGAAATCGCCGACCTAGAAAGTACAGAGAACCTTTTCACTGCGCGCATAACGGAGATAAAACACCTCAATTACGGAGGCGGCTTGGAGGTTTTCTAAACCTGTAATTCCCTGGGAACGCAGGAGGGAGAGATACATGATTATATCACCTGGAAAATCCTAGAGGGACAGTACCGAACTTTGCACACGAAAATCACTCCATTACAAAGCAAAGAGACTTGCAGACGATGCACCATCCCCCCAATAGAAAAGCAGGGGTGTACACTAGCACGTTTAAGAGACCATACAATAAGTGTCAGGCGCCGAGACTGTTCAAACTGCCTCCCAGCACACATAAAGGGGATTACACAGACCCTGGCAGTCTTCAAGCTGGCACTGGACAAGCACCTAAATCAGTTCCTGATCCCCGGCCTGTGGCTCGTACGTTGGTTTTTGCGTGCAGCCAGCAGCAACAGCCTGGGTTGATCAGGCGCTGATCCACCATGATGCCTGGTCACAGACCGGGCATCGGGGGCGTAGACACCCCGAAACTCTCTCCAGGTAAACTCCATACCAGGTGAAACACACATCACCCACCACGCTTTCCCACCATCCCCACCACCCACAGCTACCCACCACGCATATCCCACCATCACCACCCACACTACCCACCACGCTCCCACTAACGACCACCCACAGCTACCCACCACGCTCCCACCATCACCACCCACAGCTACCCACCACGCTCCCACCAACACCACCGATCAGCTAACCACCACGCTCCCACCATCACCCACCCACAGCTATTCACCACGTCTCCCATCATCCTCCACTACCCACACTACCTCACCACGGCTCCCACCATTACCACCTACAGCTACCCACACCGCACCCACTATACACCACCCACAGCAAACCACCCACCCTCCCTACCATCACCAACCGCACAGCTACCACCACACTCTCCACCAATCACCAACCACAGCTACCCACGCTCCCTCCCCACCATCACCACCCACAGCTACCCACCACGCTCCAACAACTCCACCACCCCCACACTACCCACCACGCTCTCCACCTCTCCACCACCCACAGCTACCCAACCACGCTCCACCATCTCCACAACCCACAGCTACCCACCACGGCTCCCACCAACCCCAATCACCCACAGCAACCCACCACGCTCCCACCATCTCCACCACCCAGAGCTACCCACACGCTCCCATCACCACCCACAGCAACACACCACGCCTCCCACCATCACCACCCAACAGCTTACCCACCACGCTCACCACAATCTCCACCACCCTCAGCTACCCACCAACGCTCCCACCATCTCCACAACCCACAGCTACCCACCACGCTCCCACCATCACCACCACCCACAGCTACCCACCTCGCACCACCATACTCCACCCCCACAGCTACCCACCACGCTCACCACCATCACCACCCACAGCTTATCCACCACGCTCCCAACCATCACCTACACCCACAGCTACCCACCACGCCACGCCACCATCTCCACCCCCACACCCACAGCTACCCACCACGCTCCCACCATCAACGACCCACAGCTACCACCACGACCCCCGCCATCTTCTCCACCACCCACAGCTACCCACCACGCTCCCACCATCTCCACCCACAGCTACCCACCACGCTCCCACAACACACTCCACCAGCTACCCACCACGCTGCCCACCATCTCCACCCACAGCTACGCCACCACCCTCTCCACCTTCTCACCACCCACAGCTAACCCACCATCGCTCCCCCACCCATCTCCACCAACCACCCACACTACCCACCACCGCACCCCACATCACCTCCCACAGCTACCCACCAAGCGCCCACCTCACTCCACCCACAATCTACCCACCACGTCCCACTATCACCACCCACAGCTACCACCGCTCCCACCATCACCACCCACAGCTACCCACCACGCCTCCCACCATCCCACCGACAGCTACCCACCACGCTCCCACCAGACACCACCCACAGAAAACTATTCACCACGTTCTCATCATCTCCACAAACCCACACTACCCACACACGCCTCCCACCATTACCACCTACAGCACCCACCCACGGCTCCCACTATCACCACCCACAGCTAACCACCACCCTCCCACCATCACCACCCACAGCTACCACCACACTCCCACCATCACCACCCACAGCTACCCAGCCACCCACCCAGCCAATCACCCCCACAGCTACCCACCACGCTCCCACCATCTCCACCCTACCACAGCTACCCACCACGCTCCCACCATCACCACCACCCACAGCTAAACCCACCACGTCTCCCACCATCTCCACACCCAGCTACCCACCACGCACACCACCATCACCACCCACACTACCCACCACCGGCACCCACCATCTCCACCACCCAGAGCTCCACCACCACGCTCCCATCACCACCCACAGCTACCCACCACGCGCAGTCCACCATCAAAACCACAGCTACCCACCACGCTCCCCACCCACACCACCACCCACAGCTACCCACCACGCTCCCACCATCTCCCACCAACCAACAGCAACCCACCACGCTCCCACCATCTCCATCCACCCCACATCTAACCACCTCGCACCCACCATCTCCACCACCCACAGCTACCCCCCACGCTCCCACCCATCACCACCCACAGCTATCCACCAAGGCTCCCACCAACACCACCACAGCTACCCACCACTCCCACACCATCTCCACCCTCCCACACCCACAGCTACCCACCAGTCTCCACCATCACCACCCACAGCTACCCACCACGCACCGCCGCCATCTCCACCACCCACAGCTCCCCACCACCTCCCACCATCTCCACCCAAACAGCTACCCACCACGCTCCCACCATCAACCACCCACAGCTACCCCACCACGCTCCACCAATCCTCCACCCACAGCTACCCACCACGCTTCCACACCTTCTCCACCACCCACATCTACCCCCACGCCTCCCACCATCTCCACCACCCACAGCTACCCACCACGCTCCCACCATCACCACCCAAAGCTACCCACACGCTCCCACCATCGCCACCTAGTAGCAACCCCACCACGCTCACCACCATCTCCACCAACCCACAGCTACACACCCACGCTCACCAACAGCTTACCGACTCTCTCTTTGCTGTTCATCTCTGAATTCCTTGTGAATTCCTGACCACAGCCGTGTACCCGTGTGCCCAGGTCAAACAAGCCACGTGGATCAGCTGTATGGTATCAAACACTGGGTCAACATGCCACATATTGCCAGGCCATGTGGATAATCATGACATATCATGTCTATGCCATGTGTTGTCCATGGCTGATCAAACCACATGCTGATGTCTTCACGACGTCACCCCAGGACATCTGCCCGATGTCACCTCATGACGTCTCACCTATATAACCCCCAAGATGTACAACATCGCCAGTGTTTAATTGCAATTTCTATAGTGACCATTCTAAGTTGTTTTCCCAGAAGCGTCTAGAATGATTGAGAGAAGAAATATTGAAAGTTCAGTACTGTAATATCAGGTGTTAATTCGTCTGAGTCAGTGTTGCATTACAAGTGTTGCATTACAAGTGTCCTCCGCCTCTGTTTCCTGTGTCTTTCATCAAGCTCTTATAATCAGGCAGAAAGAGCATATCTGTTATCTCAGTGAGATTTGTTTCTGTGAGAGCTATGATTTCCTGAGAATGCCCTCCATACTCATACATGCCACACCCACTCATATTTCCTATTCCATCTGCGTTTGTGTACCAAATCTTCATCTTCTTTTCTATTACTGAATTCTGAGAGGTGGGAGGGGTTGTGCCTGCTGGAGCCGTGGAAAGGCCGGGTGTGATTTTATGAGAGTCTGTTGTGATGGTGGTATTGGTGCTGAGAGAATAGAGGACTGTGGGTGTGGAGTGTGGTTTGTTTTGAGTTATTGTGTTTTGTGTTGGATGTTTGTGCAAGCAGTTCAGAGGGTGTGGGAGTCTTTGAGTGATTGGTGCTAAATGGGCCCCTAATCCAGATTTTCACTGCTGTTGAATGTCAGCCCTGTATTTATCTACTTATCTACTTGTGGATGCAGTGGTCGAGTCCTGGCCCTGTCTCTTCACTGGCCGCTACTAGGTCCACTCTCTCTCTGTTCCATGAGCCTTATCATATCTCTTCTTAAAGGTATGTATGGATCCTGCCTCCACTACATCATTTTTCAGATTATCCACTTCCTGACAACCCTATGTCTGAAGAAATACTTCCTAACATCTCTGTAATCTATCTGAGTTTTCAACTTCTATCTGTGATCCTTTGTTGCTGTGTCCCATCTCTGAAACATCCTGTTCCTCTCCGCCTTGTTAATTCATCCCAGTATTTTAAATGTCGTTATCATGTCGTCCTCATCTCTCCTGTCCTCCACTATCGTTAGGTCGATTTCCCCTAATCTCTCCTAGTAGGACATACTCTTTAGCTATGGGAATAGTCTTGTTACAAATCTTTGTACTTTCTCTAATTAACTGACGTGCTTGACCGGGTGTGGGTTCCAAGCGGCAGCGGCAGGCAACAGGAACCTTGTCCTCTATTTTTACTTCTACCTGAGGTTCCCAGCAGCCCAGTGATGACCTAATCAAGACCCGCATAACACTAACATGTGTGGATACCCAGAATGATATAAAGCAACTGCAGAAATCACCCAAAAGTTCACAAATTACCAACATAAATAGGTCTAGCGTAATTGGCACGGAACTCCAACCGCCCCCTGCCACTGAAGGATATCCACAACATTCACCCATCACCCATCGCCTACTTTCACCCGAAGCACAGCCAATGGACAAGGTCAGAACAATAAAAAGAATATTCCATACCAGCTAAGTGACTCCAAACATCCCAAAGTGATAGCAGGTAAATACCCGAGGAAAATCTTGTGGTACTGCCAGCCAGGACACAACACTCATCACCCACCGCCAACCACCAACAACACACACAGACACAACAAACATGCCGCCGCTACCGTCCAAGATAAACCCCTTCCCAGTATTTGAATTCAAGGAATGATCACAAGACCCAAAATACTAAACTCCTTATGTTCAGAACCAAACGATCACCAAACTAACTCATGAAATGCAGAACTAAGGCAGCAATGCAGATTACCCTCAAACAATATCACTTGCTCTAGAACATAAACTAGACACTCAAGAAAAACAAAGCAACACCCACACCCGGTCCAAGACCACCTTCAACACTCTAAAAGACAAGTCACCTACTTACTACCAACATTACCGAGGAAAGATCAATAGTGGACCAACACTTGCCAATTCATAACCAACTTCCAAGACTAAATGAACCAACAGCACTATCTGACTCAGTGTAGTAACAGCAAACATCTCCCACCCACCAGTCACCCAAGAGACCTGCATGGAGACGCACCCCTACAGCTAACCAAGACCACCTTCGCCTTAATATACGTAGTGACACCTAAAGGAATGCAAACTGATGGGCTACCAAGCAGGTAAAAAAACAGTGCTGTTAAAAATATCCAAAACTAGCCAACAAAGAAACAACCAACTAAAAACATCTAATACTATGAAAACTGATGTTTTATCGTCAATGAGTACCTTAACAAAACAAGACAAACCTTCTTTTATATTCGGCAAAGAAAATTGCGCTATGCCAAAAAATCCACCAGTGCTTTGTGAGGGATGTGAAAAATCGCAGTTAGGAAACAGCCACTGGAAGCAGATACTTCATCTCTACGAACAAAACCTTAAAAAACATTCCTAAGTGAAGCCTGGACTAACGAATCATAGTAAGTGCCGATAAACCCATAGTCCACCGTTAGTGTTATAATTGTCCATAAATTTGTGCCCCCCTAAAATTCTAATAATACCCCAACTACTTTTAATTGTCATTGTTGTATTCAACGACCATTCTACCTCATAGTCTTTAATTGTATTAAATAACTACAGAATCTATCTCCTTTTTACAAACTTACCACATCACTGTTCCATCTTATTTTTTTATAAACTAACATAATTCATGTCTTTCAATAATTCTAACCTCACTTTAAAAAATACTCATTGCCCAATTTTTATTCTAACTCCCTATTAATTGCCCAATTTTACGTTTAAACTATAATTGATCACACTTATTGTACATTCTTTTATTGACCATTTAATTACCATTTACTTTTTAAACTATTATTTTTCAACTACAACTTTTTATATTATCCTGTCTAACCATCTTACTAGCAAATTATAACCAAGGTCATTGCCATTTTATATTTTTAATATTTTTTTTATTATTCTTTTGCTACCTTAATATGTGTATTTTATCCTGTCAAGTTAAATCTAATTATACTCTAAATCTTGTAAACAACTTATATACGACCTTGAGTGCAATTTACAATTAGAGTCTTGTTCCTTTATTATATTATTATATAATCACAGTTTTACTCTACTCATTCTAGCTCAATACATAGACAAAACAAAATCACTAAACTAGACAAGTGCAATTACTATTGAGAGACTGGTGCTATTTGTAATTTGTATTAAATTATAAGACGAAAACCAGTTGTACAATACTCCCCTTTCTAGCTCAATACAAGTCAATACCAAATTCACTATATTAACTCATAAGTGCAATTACTAGTGAAGACTGGTCTATTTTTTTAATTTTGTATTTTTTACATATTAATAATAAATTCATTTGTACCATAGCTCATTCTAACTCAATACATAGTCAATACCAAATTCACTATATATAGATCATAGTGCAATTACTAGTGAGAGACTAGTGCTATTTTAATTTGTATTTTTATATTATTAGATTTAACCTATTGTACTATAGCTCATTCTAGCTCAAACATAGACTCCGACAAAATCATTATAGACCTTAGAGCAATTACAAGTTAGTGTCTTGTTCAATTATTTAATTTGTAATTTATATTACTAGTTTTAACCTAGTTGTACTTTAGTTCATTCCACAGCAACACAAAGACAACATCAACATCATATGTGTAGTAGTGCCTATACCCTACATTACCAAAATACTGCTAGCTATATACTTGTCCAAACTTCTGCCACACAGATATCAGTACTAGAACTCAACACATCAACTTCAGATTAAATAACCATAAATTTAAACCCTAGAAGATGATTGATACTTGACCTGAAGCTAAACCTCCATAATCTGACACCCATCAAAACCTATTAGAAGGTAACTTCCATTATTACACAGCATCACAAGCCAGCACTATCCAAAACAGTGCTAAAAACTATCGATTACTTAACACAACAATGCATGTCCTTAAGCAAACACTATTATGACCTCCTGTGGGCACTCCCTTGAACACTAAAGACACCCTTCTCCTGCATTATTTCTTGCTGAAGACCTGGCTTAAGCAGGAAACAATATGATATCTACCCTCACCAGGATACACGCAATCACAACTGCAGACCTAAACCAAGTTGGGGTGGTTTGCAATCTATTTAACTCTAACAATATCTTGTATTAGCACCACTTGCTTTAGTGAAGATAGGAATACATTTTTCGCTAATTTACTGTAAAAAACCTAAGACAACCTATAACAATGTGCCATTTTTCGCGGAAACCCTCACACAAACATCCCAAATTCAGTGAGAAATTAAAGTCACAAAAACAAACAGACAAAATGAATAAGCAACCCCACCTTCACCTAGCTGGAGACTTCAACAACAACCTTGGCTTACTAGATGATCAGCCTGTAACTGATTTCATCAACAATATTAACAACACACTTCTCATACCAACAATAACTAAACCAACCTGGCTCACTGAGACAAGTGCAACCAAAATAACCACAGAAATGTGTACCAATAAACGTAACCCCCCAAATCAGGGATCCCGACGGGTAGAAAACATTTCGACACGTTACCCTTGCACCTAGCAGCCAAATAGGGTACCGGTTGCTGTTATACGAATGGTGTGGGTGGCATCCTGGGAGACAAGATTGAGGATCACAATGGACACAAGTTAGTCCTAGATGACGCAGTGACTTTCTTGGGTTATCCTGGGTGGCTAACCCTCCGGGGTTAAAAATCCGAACGAAATCTTATCTTATCCCACCAACAAAATTTATGTGACTATTCATCTGGTATTACCCTCTCCTGAGCTCTCATGATTCTCTCAGAGGTGTCATGAGGAACCAGTTTTGTTTACTAACAGGTTGCTGTGAGATGGGGATGATAATGTGATGATAATGTGATGATAATGTGATGATAATGTGATGTTTCTTTTTAAGTAGGATTTAATATGTAATTTTTTTTCTTTCCAGTCCTCTTGGAGAGTCTTACTGTTTGATTTTTTTCTTTTTTTTTGGTGTCACATTTTGATGTGTTTTACAACATTACTGACACGTAATGTTACTGTCTGACTTTTTGGGTTATCATAGATACTTTATACATATGTTGCTATGTATGAGAGTCTATGTAACTGTGTTTGTGTACAGACAGACAGACAGACAGACAGACAGACAGATATATGGGGAAACTATATTTAGTAACACTCAGCACTTGTGTTATGCCACTTAATGGCATTTCTCAGGGTTACTTATGTACATAGATTACTCATTATTGTATATGGTTGAATGATGTATTTAGGTAAACTGCATCAAGGGTATTGCTTGGCCGGTCAGCAGAGTGTTGTTATGGTGTATTTTAGCAAAAAAACATGGTTGGTCGTAAGAGTGTCACAGTGGACCAGTTTTGGTACAAAACCTTTGATCACTTTTTCACACACGTCTGCAGTCCTTAATATGAGTAGTAACAAAAGTCCAAGATTATATGGCAGAAATTCTCCTGTTGTAATGTTTGCCCCATTGCCTAGGACCTTAGGGTAGAGTTCTTCTTTCTTTTTTTTACCCATATGACTATCGGTGTGCCAAGTGTGATCCACCGCTAGCAGAGATGACACCTTTGGTCCGAGGGTGGGGGTGTTAAGGCAACGGTACTGTGTCCATGTGGGGGTTTTGTGCACGGTACTGTGGTCCAGGGTGGGGTGAGTTATGCACGGTAACGTGGTCCATGGTGGGGGTGTTTAGGCTCGGTTAACTGTGGGTTCCAGGCAGGGGATGTAAGGCACGGTTACTGTGGTCCAGGGTGTGGGTGTGTAGGCACGGTACAGTGGTCCAGGGTGGGGGTGTTAGGGCACGGTACTGTGGTCCAGGTGGGGTGGGGGTTTTTTTGGGGGGGGGGGGGTGTTAGGCACGGTACTGTGGTCCAGGGTGGGGGTTAGGGGCACGGTACTGGGCCAGGGTGGGAGGGTTAGGCCCGGTAACTGTGGTCCCGGGTGGGGGTGTTATGCACGGTAACTGTGTCCAGGCTGGGGTGTTATGCACGGTACTGTGGTCCAGGCTGGGGGTGTTAGGCAGCGTACTGAGGTCCATGCTGGGGGTGATAGGGCACGGTACGTGGTCCAGGGTGGGGGGTGTTAGGCACGGTACTGCGTCCAGGGTGGGGGTGGTTAGGCACTGTACTGTGGTCCAGGTGGGGGTGTTATGCAACGGTACAGTGGTCCAGGTTGGGGGTGTTAGGCACGGTACTGTGGGTCCAGGGTGGGGGTGTTAGGCACGGTAACTGTGGTCCAGGCTGGGGGTGTAAAGGCACGGTACTGTGGTCCAGGATGGTGTTTAGGCACGGTACTGTGGTCCAGGGTGGGGAGTTAGGCACGTACTGTGGTCCAGGGAGGGGTGTTAGGACGGTACTGTGGTCCATGTCTGGGGTGTGTGTCGTGTACTTAGCTCTGTGAGGCCTCCTTTTGTGAGCTCTCTGTGAATCTGTAACCAGTATGCCCTCTCCTTGAATCAACTTTAACCAGCAGCTGAGAAAAGCTCAGAGTTGCTAAGATGGATTAACGGCGATTAACGGAAAGGATAACAAGAGGTGATTTCCGTAGTAATCCTTCTGTTGTGAATCCCCAGGTTAAGAGGGGAGCATGGTCAGTGTCCGCAACATGGAACCGAAGCTGAAGATCAAGAAAAAACGGTTGGAGAGGCATAAACAACGAGAAACCCAAGAAGACCACCGTGGAAACTTCCAACATCATTCTCGGTGCTACCTATGAATGTTAGTGTTCTCTGTTGGGAATGCCACAACGATCCACAAGAAGCAATGGCAACGTGAGTAATACATCCCATAAACTCCAACGAAGACCATCTAGAACGTCCCCTTGACGAATTCTACAAAGTGTGTAATGCTACCTGGCGAAGTGAGTCAGACTACTCGTAGCAATCACGTACGGATGACGCCAAGGGAAGGTAAAACATTGTTGTTGTTGGGGATAGCCAGATAGTTACATGATAGGGCATTCCTGTTTGAAGGATAGTGAGTAGGAGGCAGAGAGTTTGTTTTCCAGGGTCTGGGATAAGGATAATGTTACCGACTGTATGACATCATGAGAGGTAATGGAGCAATCCAATTATCTGTCCAGTGTGGAGGCAACGATGTTGTACAGACGTAGTAGTGTGGACCAGATTAGCAGGTATAGGTCAGCAATAAGAGATAATTAGGAGAATGGTTGAACCCTGACAAAAGTGGCATTATGCCAAGGAGAGGATTAAGGAAAATAAATGATGTCCAGAGCAATAGAGTGTTCAATTGCTGCTAGTACAAATACGTAAGGAAAATGCGGTAACATTCATTGACAACTGGGACCTCTTCTAATGGCATACATGACATGTATGCCAGGGAATGGGGTTCACTTATCTAGGTGTGGGGGGGATCACTGGCCAATGCAGTGGAGGGAGCTGTTAGGTCTTTAACTAGGAATAGATAGTGTATGGGTTTAGGCGGAAAACTGTGAAGTCCGCAGAGTAGTAACATGAGTACAAGGAGAACCTAGTAATAGGCAAAATGAGGTGGAGTATTGGAAGCCATTGGCACTAATTGACAAGGAACATAATAGGTATTAAGGAATAATAGAAAGGACAGGAAGGAAAGAGAGAGGATGGTCATAATAATTTTATTACACAAAATAGTCGCAGTGCTAGGAAATCATATGGGACGAGTTGAACTAGTTGCTAGTGCAGGTAACATAGATTAATTATGCCAATATCTGATACGTGGATTAATTCAAAAATCGGACATGCCAGCAAAAGTCACATTCAGGGTTAAATTGTTCCAAGTAGATAGATGTAATCGGAAAGGGGGGGAGGGGTGGCATAGTATGTTCCGAGATCGCTTGAAACTGATGCAAAAAAAACGGGTATTAATCTGAAAGTAACACATACAGAGTCTATTTGGATAGAATTTTCATAGGGGCATGAAAAATTACTTTTAGGTGAGATATACCGTCCCCCAAATTATAGAGTAGGGAACCACGGGAGACTAAATGGGAGTAAATTGATAGGGCCACAAGGCACGATAATGTAGTTAATTCCTAGAGACTTTAACTTAGTTCTATAGATTGCATTTCTTTACTGGAATTTAGAATCAAGACGAATTCATAGAAGTAAGTCAGGATTGTTTTTTTTGGAAGCATATGTGACAGAATCTACAAGGGAATAACCTGCTTGACTAGTTTCTGGCAAACAAGAATCCCTTGTTAATAATTTAGAAGTTTCAGAGGAACTGGGTGCTAGTGACCACAAATCAATTACATTTAGAATTGAATGGAAGTATGATAGTAGGGAATAACTCAGTAACAGTCCCAGATTTTCGCTTAGCAGATTACGATGGCTTAGAGAACACTTATCATCTGTTGACTGGGGTAACGAAGAGAGCTATCAATATGACAGTTTTCTGAACACAATACATGCTGCTCAAAGAACGTTTATCCCTTATAAGGAAATTAGATCAAATAGAAATGACCCTAAATGGATGAATAATAGGCTGAAATATCTACTAGGGCATAAGAAAGGAATTTATAGGCGTATCAAAGAGGCGAGGGTCATCTTATGAATCAGTATATTGACATTAAGAGGGACATTAAAAAGGGGATAAGAAAAGCTAAAAGGGACTATGAAATTAAAGTGCTAGGGATTCTAAAACTAATCCAAAAAGTTTTTTCCAGGTATATAGAACAAAAGTCAGAGATAAGATAGGTCCCCTTAAAAATAACTATGGGCATCTTACTGACAAAGAGAATGAAATGTGCTCGATTTTAAATAATTATTTTCTCTCGGTTTTTTACACAGGAAGACACTAATAATATTCCGGTAATTAATTTTTATAGTGGATCAGAAGAAGATAAATTATGTAACATCACAGTCACTAGTGAAATGGTTTGTGAAGCAGATAGACCGACTGAAGCAAAATAAGTCACCGGGTCCTGATGAGGTTTTTTCAAGGGTTCTTAAGGAATGCAAAATGGAAGTCTGTGAACCATTAACTAATATTTTTAATTTATCTCTCAAACATGTTAGTGTCCCTGATATGTGAAGATGGCTAATGTAATTCCCAAATTTTTAAACATGGGACAAGTCGATAACCGTCAATTAACCGCCCAATAAGCTGCCCTCCATTTGTAGGCAAGTTGCTAGGTCAATTTATAGCTTGAGATTATAAGAGACCATCTCGATAAGCATAGCTTATTAATGATACCAGCATGGATTCACAAGAGCCGGTCTTGTCCTAACTTAATTTATTAACTTTCTTCAGTAAAGCTTTTTAAGGCTGTTGACCACGATAAAGAATTGCTATTGTTTTACCTTAGATTTTAGTAAGTGCCATTGAGATAGAGATTACTGGCACCAAAGACTTGTTTGAAGAAAGGTAGCAGCTCATGGCTATTGGGGGAAGGGTGCTCTCGGGATCGAGTCATGGCTCACAGACAGGAAGCAGAGAGTGTCCATAAATGGGTTAAATCCGAGTGGGGAATCATAACAAGTGGCGTTTCCACAGAGGATCATCCTTTGGCCCGTTGATGTTTTATAATATATATCAATGATCTGATGAGGAATTGCTAGTGATATGAGCAAATTTCCGCCCGATGACACAAGATAGTAGGATAATTAATTCAAACGTAGATTTAGGGAAAGCTTTCAGGAGGTATTTAGACAAACTCTACTCTTGGGTCAGAAAAGTGGCAGATGCAGTTCAATGTAGATAAAATGCCAGGTTCTGAAGCTCGCGGGAGTGTCCATAACCCTAAGGCACTTATAAGTTAAATAATGTAGAAACTTAGCCATACAGATGCGAAAAGGAACTTGGGGGTTATGGTAAGGCAGCAACCTAAACCAAGACAGCAATCCTAAGCGTAACGTTAATAAGGCAAATAGATACTGGATTTATATCAAGAAGTGTAAGCAACAGAAGTCCTGAGGTCGATACTGCAGCTTTATATACATCATTAATAAGGCCTCACCTAGATTAATTCAGCTCAGTTCTTGGTCTCCAATATACAGAATGGAACATAAATTTCGTTAGAAAACATTCAGCGCAGGATGACTAAATTAATACATAGGCATAAGAAATCTTCCTTATTGAAGAAAGATTGAAGACGTCTTAAGTTATAATTACAATTCAACTTGTTTAGACGAAGAATGAGGGGAGAAACCTGAATCGAAGTGTATAAGTGGAAGATAGGTATTAATAAAGGGGATATTAACAAGGTTTTGAGGATATCTCTCCAAGAGAGAACCCGCAGTAATGGATTTAAATTAGATAAGTTTAGATTTAGAAAGGACATAGGAAAGTATTGGTTTGGAAATAGGGTAGTTGATGAGTGGAACAGTCTACCTAGTTGGGTTATTGAGGCTAGGACTTTGGGTAGTTTCAAATTTAGGTTGGATAAGTACATGAGTGGGAGGGGTTGGATTTGAGTGGGACTTTCACATCGGAGCTTATTTCTTGGGTGGCATTGAAAATTGGGTTGGGCAAATGTTTTGTTAGTGGGATGAATTGTAAAGGACCTGCCTAGTATGGGCCAACAGGCCTCCTGCAGTGTTCCTCCTTTCTTATGTTCTTATGTTCTTATGTACTGTGGTCCAGGCTGGGGGTGTTAGGCACGGTACTGTGGTCCAGGGTGGGGGTGTTAGGCACGGTACTGTGGCCAGGGTGGGGTGTGTTAGGCACGGTACTGTGGTCCAGGGTGGGGGTGTTAGGTACGGTACTGTGGTCCAGGGTGGGGTGTGTTAGGCACGGTACTGTGGTCCAGGGTGGGGTGTTAGGCACGGTACTGTGGTCCAGGGTGGGGTGTTAGGCACGGTACTGTGGTCCAGGGTGGGGGTGTTAGGCACGGTACTGTGGTCCAGGGTGGGGGTGTTAGGCACGGTACTGTGGTCCAGGGTGGGGGTGTTAGGCACGGTACTGTGGTCCAGGGTGGGGGTGTTAGGCACGGTACTGTGGTCCAGGGTGGGGGTGTTAGGCACGGTACTGCATTGTATGCAAATATGTAAGGAGAAATGCCATCATTTTATAAACTATATTGTAATTTATAACCAGTTTTATATAATTAATATTGGTGCATACTCTAAAGTAGTTCAAACTGTGAAATTTAAGGAAATCCTGTTGGGATTTATCTTCTAATTGTGTGGGGGGTATGGTGGCGGTGAGCGTGGGTGGCCAGCAGGGTCAGTCACGTGTGGCGGTGAGCGTGGGTGGCCAGCAGGGTCAGTCACGTGTGGCGGTGAGCGTGGGTGGCCAGCAGGGTCAGTCACGTGTGGCGGTGAGCGTGGGTGGCCAGCAGGGTTAGTCACGTGTGGCGGTGAGCGTGGGTGGCCAGCAGGGTCAGTCACGTGTGGCGGTTGAGCGTGGGTGGCCAGCAGGGTCAGTCACGTGTGGCGGTGAGCGTGGGTGGCCAGCAGGGTCAGTCACGTGTGGCGGTGAGCGTGGGTGGCCAGCAGGGTCAGTCACGTGTGGCGGTGAGCGTGGGTGGCCAGCAGGGTCAGTCACGTGTGGCGGTGAGCGTGGGTGGCCAGCAGGGTTAGTCAGGTGTGGCGGTGAGCGTGGGTGGCCAGCAGGGTCAGTCACGTGTGGCGGTGAGCGTGGGTGGCCAGCAGGGTCAGTCACGTGTGGCGGTGAGCATGGGTGGCCAGCAGGGTCAGTCACGTGTGGCGGTGAGCATGGGTGGCCAGCAGGGTCAGTCACGTGTGGCGGTGAGCATGGGTGGCCAGCAGGGTCAGTCACGTGTGGCGGTGAGTGTGGGTGGCCAGCAGGGTCAGTCCACGTGTGGCGGTGAGCGTGGGTGGCCAGCAGGGTCAGTCACGTGTGTGGCGGTGAGCATGGGTGGCCAGGAGGGTCAGTCACGTGTGGCGGTGAGGTGGGTTGGCCAGCAGGGTCAGTCACGTGTGGCGGTGAGCATGGGTGGCCAGCAGGGTCAGTCACGTGTGGCGGTGAGTGTGGGTGGCCAGCAGGGTCAGTCACGTGTGGCGGTGAGCGTGGGTGGCTAGCAGGGTCAGTCACGTGTGGCGGTGAGCATGGGTGGCCAGCAGGGTCAGTCACGTGTGGCGGTGAGCGTGGGTGGCCAGCAGGGTCAGTCACGTGTGGCGGTGAGCGTGGGTGGCCAGCAGGGTCAGTCACGTGTGGCGGTGAGCGTGGGTGGCCAGCAGGGTTAGTCAGGTGTGGCGGTGAGCGTGGGTGGCCAGCAGGGTCAGTCAGGTGTGGCGGTGAGCGTGGGTGGCCAGCAGGGTCAGTCATGTGTGGCGGTGAGCGTGGGTGGCCAGCAGGGTCAGTCACGTGTGGCGGTGAGCGTGGGTGGCCAGCAGGGTCAGTCACGTGTGGCGGTGAGCGTGGGTGGCCAGCAGGGTCAGTCAGGTGTGGCGGTGAGCGTGGGTGGCCAGCAGGGTTAGTCAGGTGTGGCGGTGAGCGTGGGTGGCCAGCAGGGTCAGTCATGTGTGGCGGTGAGCGTGGGTGGCCAGCAGGGTCAGTCAGGTGTGGCGGTGAGCGTGGGTGGCCAGCAGGGTCAGTCACGTGTGGGGTGAGCGTGGGTGGCCAGCAGGGTCAGTCACGTGTGGCGTGAGCATGGGTGGCCAGCAGGGTCAGTCACGTGTGGCGGTGAGTGTGGGTGGCCAGCAGGGTCAGTCACGTGTGGCGGTGAGCGTGGGTGGCCAGCAGGGTCAGTCACGTGTGGCGGTGAGCATGGGTGGCCAGCAGGGTCAGTCACGTGTGGCGGTGAGCGTGGGTGGCCAGCAGGGTCAGTCACGTGTGGCGGTGAGCGTGGGTGGCCAGCAGGGTCAGTCACGTGTGGCGGTGAGCGTGGGTGGCCAGCAGGGTTAGTCAGGTGTGGCGGTGAGCGTGGGTGGCCAGCAGGGTCAGTCATGTGTGGCGGTGAGCGTGGGTGGCCAGCAGGGTCAGTCATGTGTGGCGGTGAGCGTGGGTGGCCAGCAGGGTCAGTCATGTGTGGCGGTGAGCGTGGGTGGCCAGCAGGGTCAGTCACGTGTGGTGTTGAGCGTGGGTGGCCAGCAGGGTCAGTCATGTGTGGCGGTGAGCGTGGGTGGCCAGCAGGGTCAGTCATGTGTGGCGGTGAGCGTGGGTGGCCAGCAGGGTCAGTCAGGTGTGGCGGTGAGCGTGGGTGGCCAGCAGGGTCAGTCATGTGTGGCGGTGAGCGTGGGTGGCCAGCAGGGTCAGTCATGTGTGGCGGTGAGCGTGGGTGGCCAGCAGGGTCAGTCATGTGTGGCGGTGAGCGTGGGTGGCCAGCAGGGTCAGTCATGTGTGGCGGTGAGCGTGGTGGCCAGCAGGGTCAGTCATGTGTGGCGGTGATCGTGGGTGGCCAGCAGGGTCAGTCATGTGTGGCGGTGAGCGTGGGTGGCCAGCAGGGTCAGTCATGTTGTGGCGGTGAGCGTGGGTGGCCAGCAGGGTCAGTCATGTGTGGCGGTGAGCGTGGGTGGCCAGCAGGGTCAGTCATGTGTGGCGGTGAGCGTGGGTGGCCAGCAGGGTCAGTCATGTGTGGCGGTGAGCGTGGGTGGCCAGCAGGGTCAGTCATGTGTGGCGGTGAGCGTGGGTGGCCAGCAGGGTCAGTCACGTGTGGCGGTGAGCGTGGGTGGCCAGCAGGGTCAGTCACGTGTGGCGGTGAGCGTGGGTGGCCAGCAGGGTCAGTCACGTGTGGAAGATGCGGTCCAGACGCTGTGTTTCTGAGCACAGTTTTGTACTCCCTTTTGTTTAGGAAACTCATGCCATAGGCTACTTTAGTGCTTACCAGTAGGCTCACTGGGGCTCTGATGTGGTCAGGGCTCTGTTAGCTGAGTGGAGAGCTGGTGAATTTGGATAACATCGTTTCAGCAGGAGAATATTGTTGGTCATGGTGTCCACTGTGTACCACCACAAATGTCCATGTTTATTTTGCTACGACTCTCCAGCCTCCCGACTCATGTATCTGTTTGTGGGTGTTTATGATACAAGAGAGAGATGGGTTTACCTGGAGTTTACCTGGAGGGTTTCGAGGGTCAACGCCCTCGCGGCTTGGTCTGAGACCAGGCCTCATGGTGGATCAGGATCTGATCAACCAGGCTGTTACTGCTGGCCGCATGCAAACTGACAAATGAACTACAGCCCGGTTGGTCAGGTACTGACTTTAGGTGCCTGTCCAGTGCCTTCTTGGGTGTATATTTATGGTGTGTGTATAGTGTTAATACTAATAAAAGTATATCTTTCTAACTAGGAATTTTGCCTGAACCCTCTAATAACCAACCCACTGATGTAAAAAATGTTGGTTAAGTGCTTTGTTTGACTGGGATAGTCCTGGGTGGCCTAGTTTTACCTGACCAACCGGGCTGTGGTTCACACATCAGCTTGCGTGTGGCCAGCAGTAACAGCCTGGTTGATCAGACCCTGATCCACCATGAGGCCTGGTCTCACACCGGGCCGCGGGGGCATTGACCCCCGAAACCCTCTCCAGGTAAACTCCAGGTAAACTTATACCTTTGCCCTTGGACAAGGCCCACAGGCCTCAGGATATCCCACTTTCTGTTTAACACAGGTGTAGAATCAACGGTACAAGTCGGGAGGCTGAGTCATACCGTCTGCTTCACTGATACTGTCCCAATAAGGTGGAGAAGGTGGGAGTGTAAACTGAGCTACACTGGATTCAGATACTACTGCCTTAGCTCAGTCATCTTCTAAATCATCAATCAAGAACATTTTATCTGAGACATGAGGTTCTCATCAGACTTTTATTCAGAATCAGAAAGCTCTGAACAAACAGCAAACAATATATCCTTAATTAATGCTCTGACAGTTCCAGAGGTGTAATTTAGATCTATGATATCTTACACCTAAGTCTTTAACTATCTGCCAATACATCTGAAGTTTCAGTGAGCTTAACTTTGACAAAGTCATAGTATCAATTAAGTGTTTAACACGTACATACATTATGAATAAGTATACACCAAGAGTGATAATAGAAGGCTATGAGCCTAGTAAAATGTTACTTAACAGATTAGATAATCAAGAGTATCTCCAGATCTTCAGATCAAGAAATACTCAAAATGTCAGTCTATAGTGTTACTAGAAAGTCAGATTAGACAATCTCTTCAACGCCTGTGATCAAAAAATCCCAGGCAGACTCTCATTGTTACAATATACAACATCTTCTAAGTGAAGATAACTTCAGACTAGATCAATTTATTGATCCCTTTCTAACATCTAATCTGTCAGAGAATATTCCGGCCCAGTTATCCTGCAGTTATGTGGCTTCTCAATAGTTCTTTTGGACTGCAACTGAATAAATACAAATGAACTGAATGAAAGTTGAGATCTTCAATAACAAAGGTGTAATATAACTTGAATAATTAAAAAGATAAGCTCCTACACAATTCTCAGGGTATAACTTGGTATATTTATATATCATAGTTATTCTGTACATATAATCATGTGGTACTAAGAGCACATTTGATAAGATACTCAGCTACACTTAAAATGTGCTGTCTGGTATTTTGCTATGATGAGATATGCCCATAAGTACAAGTGTAATATTGCATAAGTGTATGTGTTTGTGTAAGTGCTCAGTATGTGCTCGGATTGACTCAAATTAGACTTAGAATGTGACTGACAATATCAAGTCCCTAAATAAGCTAACTACTGCAACACAAAGGCAATCAAACAGCTTACTTGAACAGTGTGATAACCCATTCCCCAAACAGTAGTAACGCAGGAAGCAGCAGGCAAGGCAATGAATCAAGGAGGCCAAAAACGACCCTAACTGCCAACCTTGAACATATCTTACACAAAGGCATAAAACTCCCTGAGTTCAGCGGTTCCAATTTCCCCGACTACGGCAATACGTAGATGCTAGAACAAATGTAGGTCTTGAGATGTAAATACATTTCACGACACAACCTCTGAAAATGTCAAATATCGCCGAGTCTAAATAATGCTCTGAACAGTTACAGAGTTACAAGAAGTATGTCCCAGCTCATCAAAGGAAACATACTTTTCCAAAAACAGTTTAATTAACACGAGCTGTGAACAGCATTCTCCCAGACAGAGCAGAGATGAAGGTGTTTCCTTCACCAGGACCAGTGAGAGAGAGGCTGCGCATGCAGATATCTTGTCAGGTAACTCGTACCAGTTTGACTCTGACAAAAACTGAGGAACAAGCGAGCAGGTAGCTAGCAGTGTTGGCAGCCAGTCAAAACTCTACAACATTGAGCACAATGAGACGTGTTGTCTCATGCTACATACATACATATGCTAATAACATTAGCCATATGACATAATGCATGAGATTTTCATTTTAGCTATTCATGAAAACGTCAATATATGAAAAACCAATATATATGGATAATATTTATTGTGTCCTTTTCAGAGTTCGCAACAATCAGTCTCTCAGCCTAGGAGCAGGTGATAAGCATTGTAAGCTTGAAAACTACCATAGATGATTTATAAGACTGGAGAGATTCAGTAGTAGGCCTACTAGCCCAAAGGTCTACTGCAGTATTCCTCCGATTTTATGTTCATGTTATTCGTCAGAGAACATTGCATATTATTATAATCAACGGGAAGCGCTAAACCCGTAGGATTATGCAGCGCCTGGGGGTGGATGTGGAAGGCATTCAGGCTTAATTCGGGGAACTGGAGCACAGACCCAATTCCCTAAATCAAGAGCCCCTCACCAACATCAAGGAACCTTCCCTGAGGGGAGAACATTGCATAGGAAGTGGTAGTCTACAAAGCAGTCTCCTGTAGATTCCTTAATTTCAGCTTCAGGCCCTTCATTCCCACCAGCTTTCAGTGGTGTCAGCTGGTTCTTTATCAAATTAGATGGCCACCAATCCGTTGCAGTTGGTCTCTATTTGTTGGAGGATAACTCTTTTTCTCTAAGGATCTGTATCTCCTTCCTGGCTTCGCCAGCGCTACCTTCGCCAATGCTACCTTCGCCTGAAAGTGCTGCTGGTCAAAATTCACAAAAGTCACCTTTAATAATGCATTACCAAAGAAAAGAGAGAGAGTACAAATTCCAAGTACCACGACTGCTTCAACTACGGTGAAGACCATAACTGGTAAAGCACACACACCACTAACTACACTATATTGCCGATAACTTGATAATGCAAATTCCGAGCTGCCACGAACGACAAGCGAGGTTAGCTTAGGAAAGACTGATCAGGAAACAGGTCGAGTGCTTCCTGACGCTGGTCTTAGTCATATGATGACCCGCCACTTGAGCTTTGGTCATCTGAGGTCGTCCACTGACTTACCAGTCAACCACTTGAAAAAAATGATATTCTTTAAACGACATTCTCTAGTCATCACTCAGAGATTCGAGAATGCAATTTCAGTCTAGCTCTAAACTGCCGAAGTAGTTGTCTTAGTGGAAGGCTTGTAGTTGTTAGCACTGTGAAAGTCATAACTAACATTACTTTCCATCATCATCTGCTTCACAAGAAATATTCAAATCTTTAATTACATTAGAAACTTGCTCTATACTTTTCATTAATCCAGTCGTGTGCAATAACGAACACGGGGCTAGAGTTATGTCACACGGGGCTAGTTATGTCACACGGGGCTAGAGTTATGTCACACGGGGCTAGAGTTATGTCACACGGGGCTAGAGTTATGTCACACGGGTCTAGAGTTATGCCACACGGGGCGAGTCATGACACATGGGGCTAGAGTTATGTCACACGGGGTGTGAGTCATGACACGGGACTAAAGTTATGACACACGGGGCTAGAGTTATGTCACACGGGGTGAGAGTTATGACACACGGGGTGAGTTATGACACACGGGGATTACACACCGACCAAATTACATCTAGTTGCTTATTTGATTATTTAGTAGGAAGGTTTATGCTGTCTTGACACGTGTTGTCAACATTAATAATTATAATAAATGTGAGGGTAATAACTACGAACGATTATAGATGAATTATGTCTCGAAATTATGTACTCAATCATATTAGTAAATTTTAGAACAACGTGGGTAAGAAATAGTGAAGCTTTCGGGTACATCTCTTAATACCAGTCATACCTGTAACCTGGCAGTAAACTGGTACCTGGGAGTTAGTCTACTGTTGTAGCTGGTACTGTGGTAATGAAGGTCTTATATCCCACAGCAACACTACTTGCCCTTCTAGTATTATCACCATGTAAGCTTGGGACAGTAGGCCTACTGCAGTGCTCCTTTTATCCTATGTTCATATTAAAATTAATTACTTATCTGATTACCATTTTCTTATTAAGAAAATGAGTTAGGAACACTGTAGCAGACCTTCAGGACCATGATAGTATTACTACTATTACTACTGCAACTATTACTACTATTACTACTGCTGCTATTATTACTATTACTACTGCTATTATTACTACTACTATTACTAATGCTGCTATTATTACTACTACTATTACTACTGCTGCTATTACTACTACTATTAATACTACTGCAACTATTACTACTACTACTACTGTTACTATTACTACTGCTACTACTACTATTACTACTACTACTATTACTACTACAACTACAATTACTACTATTACTACTACTACTGCTACGATTACTACTACTACTAATAGGGCTCCTAGTACTACTATTACTACTACTACTGTTACTACTAGTACTATTAGTGCTACTATTACTACTCCTACTACTATTACCTCTACTACTACTTCCATTACTACTATTATTACTGCTCTTACTAATACTATTATTACTTCTACTACTTCCATTACTACTACTATTACTAGTATTACTAGTACTATAAATACTTCAATTACTACTACTATTACTACTGCTACTACTATTACTAGTATTACTAGTACTACTATTAATAAATAACAAAAAGGCACAATACCGTGACTGGAACGATACACAAATAACCCGCACATAAAAGAGAGAAGCTTACGACGACGTTTCGGTCCGACTTGGACCATTGACAAAGTCACACTAACAGAGGGGGAGCAGGACGGCTATATATAGGCAGGAAGAGGTGGAGGTAGTAGTAGTAGTAGTAGTAGTAGTAGTAGTAGTACAAGAATTGTATATAATACCGACAGGATGAAATGACACATGCACAACACCCGGGCATCCCCACCGTAGACGCTTCGCCATCCAGCCAGCCACTGGATGGCGAAACGTCCACAACAAAGACAACCAGACGCCGCACATGTGTCTTAATTTCATCCTGCTCCCCCTCTGTTAGTGTGACTTTGTCAATGGTCCAAGTCGGACCGAAACGTCGTCGTAAGCTTCTCTCTTTTATGTGCGGGTTATTTGTGTACTACTATTAATACTTCCATTACTACTACTGTTTCTTGTATATGCAAGTGTATAATAATACATGCATTCATAAGTATGCACATAATAGCACTCACAGAAACAAAACTCACCAGAATGATAACAGATGCAATCTTTCCACCCGGATATCAAATTCTAAGGAAAGACAGAAGGAGGAGAGGGGGAGGAGGAGTTGCACTGCTCATTAAAAACCAATGGGATTTTGAGAAAATGGAAGGAATGGATAGCACGGGCGAAAGGGACTACTTAATAGGAACAATCCAGTCTGAGGGACGTAAGGTGATAATTGCAGTAATGTACAACCCACCACAGAACTGCAGGAGGCCAAGAGAAGAATACGATGAGAGCAACAGAGCAATGGTCGACACACTAGCCGAGGTGGCCAGAAGAGCACACATGGGGGTAGCAAAGTTACTAGTTATGGGTGATATCAATCACAAGGAGATTGACTGGGAAAACCTGGAGCCCCATGGGGGTCCCGAAACATGGAGAGCCAAGATGATGGATGTGGTACTGGAAAACCTCATGCATCAACATGTTAGAGACACTACAAGAGAGAGAGGTGAGGATGATCCAGCAAGACTGGACTTTGTATTCACCTTGAGTAGTTCGGACTTTGAGGATATCATGTATGAAAGGTCCCTAGGAGCTAGTGATCATGTGGTTCTGTGCTTTAACTACATAGTTGAGCTTCAAGTGGAGAGAGTAGCAGGAATAGGATGGGAAAAACCAAACTACAAAAGGGGGAACTACTCAGGCATGAGGAACTTCCTTCAAGACATTGTGGGAAAGGGAACTGACAGGAAAACCAGTACAAGAAATGATGGACTATGTGACAACAAAATGCAAGGCGGCAGAGGGGAGGTTTGTTCCCAAGGGAAACAGAAATAATGGGAAAAACAGAACGAGTCCTTGGTTCACCCAAAGGTGTAGGGAGGCAAAAACTAGGTGTACTAGAGAATGGAAAATGTACAGAAGACAGAGAACTCAGGAAAATAAAGAGATTAGCCATAGAGCCAGAAACGAATAAGCTCAGATAAGAAGGGAGGCTCAGCGACAATATGAAAATGACATAGCATCGAAAGTCAAGACTGACCCGAAGCTGTTGTATAGCCACATCAGGAGGAAAACAAGTCAAGGACCAGGTAATCAGACTGAGGAAGGGTGATGGGGAGTTCACAAGAAACGACCGAGAGGTATGTGAGGAGCTCAACACGAGATTTAAAGAAGTATTTAAAGTGGAAACCAGTAGGACTCCAGGAAATCAGAACTGGGGGGTACACCAACAAGTGCTGAATGAGGTACACATAACCAGGGAGGAGGTGAAGAAGCTGCTATGTGAACTTGACACCTCAAAGGCGGTGGGACCAGACATCTCCCCATGGGTCCTTAGAGAGGGATCAAAGATGCTGTGTGTGCCATTAACAAAGATCTTCAACATATCCATTGAAACTGGGCAACTCACTGAGGTATGGAAGATGGCAAATGTAGTCCTAATTTTTAAAAAGGGAGACAGACATGAGGCATTAAACTACAGACCTGTATCACTAATGTGTATAGTATGCAGAGTCATGGAGAAGATCATTAGGAGGAGAGTGGTGGAGCACCTGGAAAGAAACAAGTGTATAATTGACAACCAGCACGGTTTCAGGGAAGGAAAATCCTGTGTCACAAACCTACTGGAGTTTTAAGACAAGGTGACAGAAGTAAGACAAGAGAGAGAGGGGTGGATCGACTGCATTTTTTTGGACTGCAAGAAGGCCTTCGACACAGTTCCTCACAAGAGGTTGCTGCAAAAGCTAGAGGATCAGGCACACATAACGGGAAAGGTACTGCAATGGATCAGAGAATACCTGATAGGGAGGCAACAACAAGTCATGGTACGTGACGAGGTGTCAGAGTGGGCGCCTGTGACAAGCAGGGTTCCACAGGGGTCAGTCCTAGGGTCTGTGCTGTTTTTGGTATATGTGAATGACATAACGGAAGGGATAGACTCAGAAGTGTCCTTGTTTGCAGATGATGTGAAGTCAATGAGAAGAATCAAATCGGATGAGGATCAGGCAGGACTACAAAGAGACCTGGACAGGCTACAAGCCTGGTCCAGCAACTGGCTCCTTGAGTTTAACCCTACCAAATGCAAAGTCATGAATATTGGGGAAGGGCAAAGAAGACCGCAGACACAATATAGTCTAGATGGCAAAGACTGCAAACCTCACCCAAGGAAAAAGATTTAGGGGTGAGTATAACACTGAGCATATCTCCTGAGGCGCACATCAATCAGATAGCTGCTGCAGCATACGGGCGTCTGGCAAACCTACGGATAGCGTTCCGATACCTCAGTAAGGAATCGTTCAAGACTCTGTATACTATTTACGTCAGGCCCATACTGGAGTATGCAGCACCAGTTTGGAATCCACACCTGGTCAAGCACGTCAAGAAACTGGAGAAAGTGCAAAGGTTTGCAACAAGACTAGTCCCAGAGCTACGGGGATTGTCCTATGAAGAAAGGTTGAGGGAAATCGGCCTGACGACACTGGAGGACAGGAGGGTCAGGGGAGACATGATAACGACATATAAAATACTGCGCGGAATAGACAAGGTGGACAAAGACGGGATGTTCCAGAGATGGGACACAGACACAAGAGGTCACAATTGGAAGTTGAAGACTCAGATGAATCAAAGGGATGTTAGGAAGTATTTCTTCAGTCATAGAGTAGTCAGGCAGTGGAATAGCCTAGAAAGTAACGTAGTGGAGGCTGGAACCATACATAGTTTTAAGGCGAGGTATGATAAAGCTCATGGAGCAGGGAGAGAGAGGACCTAGTAGCAATCAGTGAAAAGGCGGGGCCAGGAGCTATGATTCGACCCCTGCAACCACAAACAGGTGAGTACAAATAGGTGAATACATTCATACATCTGCACTCGTGCACAGCACATGTAATTGATTTAAAGAATGTGTTTGTTTAATTCTCATAAACACGTAAGATGACAGGTACGTCTTGCTACTTCTGGCTACACATAGGTCACACTGCATATACATGTATACATACCTATCTTGCGACTTCCATTTACACATAGGTCACACTGCATATACATGTATACATACCCATCTTGCGACTTCCACTTACACATAGGTCACACTGCATATACATGTACATGTATATGTATACACACCCATCTGAATTTTATTCCATTTTGTTAATATTATTATTATAAAGAAAAGAAGCGCTAAGCCACAAGGGCTATACAACGCTGCACCATTTTGTTAACAGTTGATGTTATAATGTGCTTGAACCTGAGTCTCCTCTGTCGTAAATATAAAACATCTTTTTATAAGGTTTGAAGCCGAGCATCAGGAGGATTGGGAAGTCGTCGGACTTTTTCCAAGAAGATGGGAATGGGTTCATTATTATCACGAGGAGTTCTAAACCCGTAGGGATTATACCAAACCTGTAGGGAGGGGAAGGGGGGAGATGGAAGGCATTAAGGCTTAATTCAGGGAATTGGAAAACAGCTCGAATTCCCAGAATCATGAGCCTCTCACAAGTATTATTTCCTTTCATCTTTATGGAGAGGTGGAAAAGAATCTTTCCTCCATAAGCCGTGAGTGTTACTACAGCCTACTAAAATGTTGATGTAGCGCAGATGATGACAGATGATTGTCAGTGTTATGAATGTGCGTTGATGTAGAGCAGATGATGACAGATGATTGTCAGTGTTATGAATGTGCGTTGATGTAGCGCAGATGATGACAGATGATTGTCAGTGTTATGAATGTGCGTTGATGTAGCGCAGATGATGACAGATGATTGTCATGTTTATGAATGTGCGTTGATGTAGCGCAGATGGTGACAGATGATTGTCAGTGTTATGAATGTGCGTTGATGTAGTGCAGATGACAGATGATTGTCAGTGTTATGAATGTGCGTTGATGTAGCGCAGATGATGACAGATGATTGTCAGTGTTATGAATGTGCATTGATGTAGTGCAGATGATGACAGATGATTGTCAGTGTTATGAATGTGCGTTGATGTAGTGCAGATGATGACAGATGATTGTCAGTGTTATGAATGTGCGTTGATGTAGTGCAGATGACAGATGATTGTCAGTGTTATGAATGTGCGTTGATGTAGCGCAGATGATGACAGATGATTGTCAGTGTTATGAATGTGCGTTGATGTAGTGCAGATGATGACAGATGATTGTCAGTGTTATGAATGTGCGTTGATGTAGCGCAGATGATGACAGATGATTGTCAGTGTTATGAATGTGCGTTGATGTAGTGAAGACGATGAAAGATGATTGTCAGTGTTATGAATGTGCATTGATGTAGCGCAGATGATGACAGATGATTGTCAGTGTTATGAATGTGCGTTGATGTAGCGCAGATGATGACAGATGATTGTCAGTGTTATGAATGTGCGTTGATGTAGCACAGATGATTGTCAGTGTTATGAATGAGCGTTGATGTAGTGCAGATGATGAGAGATGATTGTCAGTGTTATGAATGTGCGTTGATGAGTGCAGATGATGGACAGATGATTGTCATGTTATGAATGTGCGTTGATGTAGCGCAGATGATGACAGATGATTGTCAGTGTTATGAATGTGCATTGATGTAGCGCAGATGATGACAGATGATTGTCAGTGTTATGAATGTGCATTGATGTAGTGCAGATGATGAGAGATGATTGTCAGTGTTATGAATGTGCATTGATGTAGCGCAGATGATGAGAGATGATTGTCAGTGTTATGAATGTGCATTGATGTAGCACAGATGATTGTCAGTGTTATGAATGTGCGTTGATGTAGCGCAGATGATGACAGATGATTGTCAGTGTTATGAATGTGCGTTGATGTAGCACAGATGATGACAGATGATTGTCAGTGTTATGAATGTGCGTTGATGTAGCACAGATGATGACAGATGATTGTCAGTGTTTATGAATGTGTGTTGATGTAGTGCAGATGATGACAGATGATTGTCTGTGTATGAATGTGTGTTGATGTAGCGCAGATGATGACAGATGATTGTCAGTGTTATGAATGGCGTTGATGTAGTGAAGATGATGACAGATGATTGTCAGTGTTATGAATGTGCGTTGATGAGCGCAGATGATGACAGATGATTGTCAGTGTTATGAATATGCGTTGATGTAGCACAGATGATTGTCAGTGTTATGAATGAGCGTTGATGTAGTGCAGATGATGACAGATGATTGTCAGTGTTATGAATGTGTGTTGATGTAGTGCAGATGATGACAGATGATTGTCAGTGTTTATGAATGTGCGTTGATGTAGTGCAGATGATGACAGATGATTGTCAGTGTTATGAATGTGCGTTGATGTAGTGCAGATGATGACAGATGATTGTCAGTGTTATGAATGTGCGATGATGTAGTGCAGATGATGACAGATGATTGTCAGTGTTATGAATGTGCGTTGATGTAGTGCAGATGATGACAGATGATTGTCAGTGTTATGAATGTGCGTTGATGTAGCGCAGATGTATGACAGATGATTGTCAGTGTTATGAATGTGCGTTGATGTAGTGCAGATGATGACAGTGATTGTCAGTGTTATGAATGTGCGTTGATGTAGTGCAGATGATGACAGATGATTGTCAGTGTTATGAATGTGCGTTGATGTAGTGCAGATGATGAGAGATGATTGTCAGTGTTATGAATGTGCATTGATGTAGCGCAGATGATGAGAGATGATTGTCAGTGTTATGAATGTGCGTTGATGTAGCGCAGATGACAGATGATTGTCAGTGTTATGAATGTGCATTGATGTAGTGCAGATGACGAGAGATATTGCAGTGTTATGAATGAGCGTTGATGTAGTGCAGATGATGAGAGATGATTGTCAGTGTTATGAATGTGCGTTGATGTAGCACAGATGATTGTCAGTGTTATGAATGTGCGTTGATGTAGCGCAGATGATGACAGATGATTGTCAGTGTTATGAATGTGCGTTGATGTAGCGCAGATGATGACAGATGATTGTCAGTGTTATGAATGTGCGTTGATGTAGTGCAGATGATGACAGATGATTGTCAGTGTTATGAATGTGCGTTGATGTAGCGCAGATGATGACAGATGATTGTCAGTGTTATGAATGTGCGTTGAGTAGCGCAGATGATGACAGATGATTGTCAGTGTTATGAATGTGCGTTGATGTAGAGCAGATGATGACAGATGATTGTCAGTGTTATGAATGTGCGTTGATGTAGCGCAGATGATGACAGATGATTGTCAGTGTTATGAATGTGCGTTGATGTAGTGCAGATAAAGACAGATGATTGTCAGTGTTATGAATGTGCGTTGATGTAGCGCAGATGATGACAGATGATTGTCAGTGTTATGAATGTGCGTTGATGTAGCGCAGATGATGACAGATGATTGTCAGTGTTATGAATGTGCGTTGATGTAGAGCAGATGATGACAGATGATTGTCAGTGTTATGAATGTGCGTTGATGTAGCGCAGATGATGACAGATGATTGTCAGTGTTATGAATGTGTGTTGATGTAGCACAGATGATGACAGATGATTGTCAGTGTTATGAATGTGCGTTGATGTAGTGCAGATGACAGATGATTGTCAGTGTTATGAATGTGCGTTGATGTAGCGCAGATGATGACAGATGATGTCAGTGTTATGAATGTGCGTTGATGTAGCGCAGATGATGACAGATGATTGTCAGTGTTATGAATGTGCGTTGATGTAGCGCGATGGTGACAGATGATTGTCAGTGTTATGAAATGTGCGTTGATGTAGTGCAGATGACAGATGATTGTCAGTGTTATGAATGTGCGTTGATGTAGCGCAGATGATGACAGATGATTGTCATGTTATGAATGTGCATTGATGTAGTGCAGATGATGACAGATGATTGTCAGTGTTATGAATGTGCGTTGATGTAGTGCAGATGACAGATGATTGTCAGTGTTATGAATGTGCGTTGATGTAGCGCAGATGATGACAGATATTGTCAGTTATGAATGTGCGTTGATGTAGCGCAGATGATGACAGATGATTGTCAGTGTTATGAATGTGCGTTGATGTAGTGCAGATGATGACAGATGATTGTCAGTGTTATGAATGTGCGTTGATGTAGCGCAGATGATGAGAGATGATTGTCAGTGTTATGAATGTGCGTTGATGTAGCGCAGATGGTGACAGATGATTGTCAGTGTTATGAATGTGCGTTGATGTAGCGCAGATGATGACAGATGATTGTCAGTGTTATGAATGTGCGTTGATGTAGTGCAGATGATGAGAGATGATTGTCAGTGTTATGAATGTGCGTTGATGTAGTGAAGATGATGACAGATGATTGTCAGTGTTATGAATGTGCATTGATGTAGCGCAGATGATGACAGATGATTGTCAGTGTTATGAATGTGCGTTGATGTAGCGCAGATGATGACAGATGATTGTCAGTGTTATGAATGTGCGTTGATGTAGCACAGATGATTGTCAGTGTTATGAATGAGCGTTGATGTAGTGCAGATGATGAGAGATGATTGTCAGTGTTATGAATGTGCATTGATGTAGTGCAGATGATGACAGATGATTGTCAGTGTTATGAATGTGCGTTGATGTAGCGCAGATGATGACAGATGATTGTCAGTGTTATGAATGTGCATTGATGTAGCGCAGATGATGACAGATGATTGTCAGTGTTATGAATGTGCATTGATGTAGTGCAGATGATGAGAGATGATTGTCAGTGTTATGAATGTGCATTGATGTAGCGCAGATGATGAGAGATGATTGTCAGTGTTATGAATGTGCATTGATGTAGCACAGATGATTGTCAGTGTTATGAATGTGCGTTGATGTAGCGCAGATGATGACAGATGATTGTCAGTGTTATGAATGTGCGTTGATGTAGCACAGATGATGACAGATGATTGTCAGTGTTATGAATGTGCGTTGATGTAGCACAGATGATGACAGATGATTGTCAGTGTTATGAATGTGTGTTGATGTAGTGCAGATGATGACAGATGATTGTCTGTGTTATGAATGTGTGTTGATGTAGCGCAGATGATGACAGATGATTGTCAGTGTTATGAATGTGCGTTGATGTAGTGAAGATGATGACAGATGATTGTCAGTGTTATGAATGTGCGTTGATGTAGCGCAGATGATGACAGATGATTGTCAGTGTTATGAATATGCGTTGATGTAGCACAGATGATTGTCAGTGTTATGAATGAGCGTTGATGTAGTGCAGATGATGACAGATGATTGTCAGTGTTATGAATGTGCACTGATGTAGTGCAGATGATGACAGATGATTGTCAGTGTTATGAATGTGCGTTGATGTAGTGCAGATGATGACAAGATGATTGTCAGTGTTATGAATGTGCGTTGATGTAGTGCAGTGATGACAGATGATTGTCAGTGTTATGAATGTGCGTTGATGTAGCGCAGAGAGAACAGATGATTGTCAGTGTTATGAATGTGCGTTGATGTAGTGCAGATGATGACAGATGATTGTCAGTGTTATGAATGTGCGTTGATGTAGTGCAGATGATGACAGATGATTGTCAGTGTTATGAATGTGCGTTGATGTAGTGCAGATGATGAGAGATGATTGTCAGTGTTATGAATGTGCATTGATGTAGCGCAGATGATGAGACATGATTGTCAGTGTTATGAATGTGCGTTGATGTAGCGCAGATGACAGATGATTGTCAGTGTTATGAATGTGCATTGATGTAGTGCAGATGATGAGAGATGATTGTCAGTGTTATGAATGAGCGTTGATGTAGTGCAGATGATGAGAGATGATTGTCAGTGTTATGAATGTGCGTTGATGTAGTGCAGATGATGACAGATGATTGTCAGTGTTATGAATGTGCGTTGATGTAGTGCAGATGATGACAGATGATTGTCAGTGTTATGAATGTGTGTTGATGTAGTGCAGATGATGACAGATGATTGTCAGTGTTATGAATGTGCGTTGATGTAGCGCAGATGATGACAGATGATTGTCAGTGTTATGAATGTGCGTTGATGTAGCGCAGATGATGAGAGATGATTGTCAGTGTTATGAATGTGCGTTGATGTAGCGCAGATGATGACAGATGATTGTCAGTGTTATGAATGTGCGTTGATGTAGCGCAGATGACAGATGATTGTCAGTGTTATGAATGTGCGTTGATGTAGCACAGATGATTGTCAGTGTTATGAATGAGCGTTGATGTAGTGCAGATGATGACAGATGATTGTCAGTGTTATGAATGTGCGTTGATGTAGCGCAGATGATGACAGATGATTGTCAGTGCTATGAATGTGCGTTGATGTAGTGCAGATGATGACAGATGATTGTCAGTGTTATGAATTATGCGTTGATGTAGCGCAGATGATGACAGATGATTGTCAGTGTTATGAATGTGCGTTGATGTAGCGCAGATGATGACAGATGATTGTCAGTGTTATGAATGTGCGTTGATGTAGTGCAGATGATGACAGATGATTGTCAGTGTTATGAATGTGCGTTGATGTAGCGCAGATGATGACAGATGATTGTCAGTGTTATGAATGTGCGTTGATGTAGTGCAGATGATGACAGATGATTGTCAGTGTTATGAATGTGCGTTGATGTAGTGCAGATGATGACAGATGATTGTCAGTGTTATGAATGTGCGTTGATGTAGCGCAGATGATGACAGATGATTGTCAGTGTTATGAATGTGCGTTGATGTAGTGCAGATGATGACAAATGATTGTCAGTGTTTGAATGTGCGTTGATGTAGTGCAGATGATGACAGATGATTGTCAGTGTTATGAATGTGCGTTGATGTAGTGCAGATGATGAGAGATGATTGTCAGTGTTATGAATGTGCATTGATGTAGCGCAGATGATGACAGATGATTGTCAGTGTTATGAATGTGCGTTGATGTAGCGCAGATGATGACAGATGATTGTCAGTGTTATGAATGTGCATTGATGTAGTGCAGATGATGAGAGATGATTGTCAGTGTTATGAATGAGCGTTGATGTAGTGCAGATGATGAGAGATGATTGTCAGTGTTATGAATGTGCGTTGATGTAGTGCAGATGATGACAGAATGATTGTCAGTGTTATGAATGGCGTTGATGTAGCGCAGATGATGACAGATGATTGTCAGTGTTATGAATGTGCATTGATGTAGCGCAGATGATGACAGATGATTGTCAGTGTTATGAATATGTGTTGATGTAGTGCAGATGATGACAGATGATTGTCAGTGTTATGAATGTGCATTGATGTAGCGCAGATGACAGATGATTGTCAGTGTTATGAATGTGCGTTGATGTAGTGAAGATGATGACAGATGATTGTCAGTGTTATGAATGTGCGTTGATGTAGCACAGGTGATGAGAGATGATTGTCAGTGTTATGAATGTGCATTGATGTAGCGCAGATGATGAGAGATGATTGTCAGTGTTATGAATGTGCGTTGATGTAGTGCAGATGATGACAGATGATTGTCAGTGTTATGAATGTGCGTTGATGTAGTGCAGATGATGACAGATGATTGTCAGTGTTATGAATGTGCGTTGATGTAGCGCAGATGATGACAGATGATTGTCAGTGTTATGAATGTGCGTTGATGTAGTGCAGATGATGACAGATGATTGTCAGTGTTATGAATGTGCGTTGATGTAGTGCAGATGATGACAGCACAACTTCGTAATCTTATTCACAATAAATTAAAGAGAGAAGCAGACATGGTGCACCAGCTTGATGTATCCCCAGCTACAGGAGCTATTAATAGATCTCCACTTAGGTTTCTACAGAATGGTCGAGACACACCTGAGCAAAACCAGCAGCCTGGTGAAGCAAGAGGTGTGTCAAGTTTGTCTCAGGGTGAGTCTGCTTCATTGGCACTTGAGTTAGCCAGACTCAATCTTGAACAAACTAAAGAGCAGCATGCTTTTGCTAGGGAGGAATTTGATAGAGAGAAGGAGAGGAGGCAATTCAAACAGACTACAGAGGACTTCAGTTTGCAAAGGGCAATACAGTTTGTTCCTTGTTTCCTCGAGGCCGAGCTGAAACAGTTTTTCGAAGCTTTCAAAAACCAAGCTCGAGCCTTGGGGTGGCCTGAACAGCATTGGGCGTCATTGATTCACACAGTGTTGTTTGGCGAGGCACAGGAGTTTACATCAGTGTTAAATGGCACTGAATTTAGCAACATTTCGGTAGTGAAAACCACGGTTCTTGATGCATATCAATGTGTTCCTGCTAAGTACAGAAAAGCTTCTAAAGTCAGTAATCGACAGCTGGGTAAGTCTTACATTAACTTTGAAAGGCAACAGAATAAAATATTTACCAAGTGGTACAAGGCCAGTGGGGTCACCAACTTTGGGGAGTTAGTCCAACTCATACTGGTGGATAACCTGCTGGAATCTGTTGGACCAGAGGTTCGAGTCTCTGCAGGATCACATGTTGACCACTGCATTGGAGGCAGCCAGGTTGGCTGATACTTTTGAAACAAACCACTCCTTGTCCGAGCGGTCCCATCTCTATTCAACAGCCTGGCATGAGCAGAGACCATCAACGAAAAGTTTCCAAGTGGAGAATGAAGTGCAAGCAGGAAGAAAAACAACGATGTCAGCCAACTAAGTCACCTGGAGAGCCATGCTATCAACTTATGGTCAACCTGGTGAGCGACAAACCACTCAACATGGTGTATCCCGACAACAGTACCCAGAGCGGCACCAGTCACAACTTCAGCAGGGAGCTAAGGTCAAGCCTGTCGTTTGCTTTTATTGTAATAAATCCGGCCACATTCACACAAATTGCCCAAATAAACCCGAACCATTAGGGAAAATTTATAATGTCCCAAGTAACATGACCTTGAAAGAAGTAGAGAAAGGGATGGCCTCTTATTATTGTAAGAGTCATATATCCCTTCAGGAAAACTCAAAGAAAACTGTCAGAATTTTTAGGGATACTGGAGCATATTGCTCACTTATAAGAGGGGGAGTACTTCCTTTTTCTGAACACACTTCATTACAATCCTTTGTTCTGTTAGAAGCTTTTGGAGGAGCAATTTTTTCTGTCCCCTTGCATAAAATATATATAGAGTGCAGATATTACACTGCATATTTGACTGTAGGTGTATGTGGGGGATTTCCTATGAAAGATGCCATGTTATTACTGGGTAATAACATTACCACTTCTAGTAGATGTCCCAAACCAATAATGATTAATTATTCTCTGATATTGGCCATAACTCGGGCAAAATCCCAAGGGATATCTGGCGAGAATGCTAGCGTATCCTTGGATGACTCTGATCTCGGAACAGCCAATTTGTTTTACAAGGAAAATTGGCCAGAGCCTCATAAATTTAGTGAGCAGACGCAGATGAAGCCTTCCTAATCCAGGGTTGTAGGATTGCAGGACCCTTCATTGAATTTCGCTTTTCAGGCAGTCATGGGTAAATCCTTTTCAGATCACCCGGTCAAATATAAACTCAAAAACAACTATTTGATCTGCACTGAGACTGGTAAGGAGACAGAGGGTAGGCAAAAGTCAGACAGGTTAGTGATTCCAACTTCCTCCACCAATGCGTGTCCCTACTACCCTCCCTCCGACCCCCACAACTGGCAGCCAGCCCTCCCACCACTGTGTGGTGAGTGTTTTGTTTGTTCATTATTTGCTATTAAACTACAGTATAAATAATGTAAACCCATTCATGACTGCATATTGGAATGGCTATTCGGACAGGTATTAGACGGTGACATCATGTGTTTACTCTTGAACACTGCAAAGAATTAAACATTTCTGCTACAGCTAATAATAACAATAGTAATAATAATAATAATAATAATAATAATAATAATAATAATAATAATAATAATAATAATAATAAATATGATATAATTGAAGAAGGAAATTGTACAAAAATACGAGGGAGTGGTTGACACATCGTCAGTGTGACTTTGTTTATGTTGGAGTGAACATTAGTTTCCCTGCTCTTCCAAACATTTCACAATAATTCATTGTGTTTGGTGCTTGTAGATTGAGTGTGACTGTAGTAGAGGCAGTGATTGAGGCAATGGTATTTAATAACATACATGTTAATAAAAATACATGTTATTAATAATATGTACTATTATTATTTATAACATATATGTTATTAAATACCACTTCCTCAACCGCTGAATTATTGTGAAATGTTTGGAAGAGCAGGGAAACTAATGTTCACTCCAGCATCAACAAAGTCACAATGATGATGTGTCAACCACTCCCTCGTATTTTTGTACAATTTCCTTCTTCAATTATATCGTATTTATTATTATTATTATTATTATTATTATTATTATTATTGTTATTATCAGCAATAGCAGAAATGTTTGATTCATTGCAGTGTTCAAGAGTAAACACATGATGTCACCGTCTAATACCTTTCCTAATAGCCATTCCAATATGCAGTCATGAATGGGTTTACATTATTTATTCTGTAGTTTAATAGCAAATAATAAACAAACAAAACACTCACCACACAGTGGTGGGAGGGCTGGCTGCCAGTTGTGGGGGTTAGAGGGAGGGTAGTAGGGACACGCAGTGGTGGAGGCATTGGTGGAGGCAGTGGTGGAGGCATTGGTGGAGGCAGTGGTGGAGTCTGTGGTATTTAATAACATACATGTTATTAACATACATGTTATTAAATAACATACGTTATTAAAGCATAACATGTATATATTTAGTACAATTTACGACGTTTTCATGTATTTTATGATTGTTCATGGTTCAACAAGTTAAGGAAGCAATATTGTAATATATTTCCCTACAATATATTGGGGCACCAAACATTCACGGTTTTTCAACATTCGCGAGGCTCTTGATTCCCTAACCCTCGCAAATGTTGAGGGAGACCTGTATTGGCTATTAAAAGAATTTTATTGGCCAAAATTAAGGAAGGATGTGAAGAATCATATCTGCTGTTGCCGAGAATGTCAGTAAGTAGGGAAACCTGAACATTCCATTAGGATAAAATAAAGATTTATTAAAAACTTAACCACACTTATTTTGTCTAGGCTTAAGTAGTTATTATGTTTTAGGATAAGTCTGGGTGAAATGCCCTGGCAGGATAGTGGCTTTCTTTGTACTTAACTAATCAAAATTGTAAATACACATTGTAACCTTGCAAAGAAATAAAATCTTCATCTTTTATCTTTTTTATTAGTGATGGTTGAGTATAGTTGAATTTAATAGTGATAGTTTTGTGTAGTTTATGATAGCTCCTCTAGTAAAAATTTACATGAAAATACTGGAAAAGACATGAATATAGCTAACTGCAATGATATATACAATACTACACAAGTGTATGAAAAGTAACAAAATACTGCAGAGCCCCTGTATCCACAGATTCGGTATCTGTGGTTTCAGTTATCCACGGTCTACTGTGGCCCAAAAATAACCATTAATTTTGCTTAACAATGACCCCAAACTGCAAAAGTAGTGATGGTGGTAGTTCTTCAAAGACTAAGAGAAGCTGTGAAATGCTTCCCATCAGTGAAAAAGTGCTAATTCTAGACATTTTGCTTAATTTATCAATTAAACTTTACCATAGGTATGTATGTAAACAAAAAATGATTTGTATATAATAATAATAATGATAAAATTTTTTACTTCAGCATGATACAGCATGTTACAAATAAGAATGACATTTGGGTGTACACGCAGAAAGCCCCTGTATATGCAGAGCATTTTGGGCAAACTTAAGATTAAGAGGGAAATAACAATTAGGTGTACTATACATGATTTCAGGTACCCATGGATTGCTGTACTACAATATAAGAAAATGTAAAGACAATTACGAAAATTGACAAGTTGAGGGAAGAACAGAAGACTAGTGGACTGACTTGTTATAGACTACATGACACAAGACACAGCCAAGAAAATAAATAAATAAATTAGTTGAAATACATGTAGAAAGGCTGGAAGGAAATAGAATGACTTCGAGAGTGTATAAATCTGTTGTGGAGGGAAGGTGTGGTAGGGGTCGGCCTAGGAAAGGTTGGAGGGAGGAGGTAAAGGTGGTTTTTTGTGTGTGGGGATTGGACTTCTAGCAAGCATGCATGAGCATGTGATAGGAATGAAGGAGACAAATGGTTTTAAAGACTTGACGTGCTGTTGGAGTGTGAGCAAGGTAACATTTATGAAGGGGTTCAGGGAAACCGGCAGGCCGGACTTGAGTCCTGGAGATGGGAAGTACAGTGTCTACACTCTGAAGCAGAGGTGTTAAAGTTGACTTTCATTGTTTGACTTAACTAATATTGTAATACAGGTAAATAAGTGATGATCTGTGGTTGTGATTTACTGAACATAATACATGAACATTTTATGTATAAACTTAATTTAAGTCATAATAAATGACTGTCAATAAATGAAGAGAAAGCAGCAGAACTGTTAATCTGGAGACCACAGTTCAAGCCTCCATCCACCTTCCTCTTTATTCACTTTATGTATGAGTTCACAGCATGTTAATCTTTGACTCACGACTCACAAAACTGTAATAAGTTTATTTGAAACAAACCAGGGAATGGGTGAACTCAAACCTATGGCAATGGGTTCAAACCTTGACCATTCCCTGGTTTATTCTACCATAGTGCTGGTTTTTACGATGTTAATGTATACAATATGTCTCCACGGAAACTCATTTATCTCGGCTATCGTTGTCATGTTTTACACACTGTTGTTGTCAGGTTTTACACACTGTTGTTGTTGTTGTCAGGTCTTACACACTGTTGTTGGTATCAGGTTTTACACACTGTTGTTGTTGTCAGGTCTTACACACTGTTGTTGGTATCAGGTTTTACACACTGTTGTTGTCAGGTTTTACACACTGTTGTTATTGTCAAGTTTTATACACTGTTGTTGTCAGGTTTTACACACTGTTGTTGTCAGGTTTTACACACTGTTGTTGTCAGGTGTTACACACTGTTGTCAGCAATTTTACAAAGTGATTCTTTCCTAAAATCTTTCAGATCCTGAATATTATTATGTTTTGTTTCTTGTGAGTGAATGTTCATGTGGTACAATAAATTAGTCTTGTACACAAAGCCTTTAAGACATTTATAACATTGAAATGGCTTTTCAGTCACTCTTTTTTTACTAAGGACTTTTTTGCTATGAATTTTCATGTGCGTTGTTAAGTAATTTTTTATTTTAAAACTTTTGGAACACACAGGGCAAATATGGTGTTTATCTTGGGTGTGTGATACCATGTGTTCTGTTAGTTTAGATTTTAAAACAAAGTCTTTAAGGCATTCAGAACACCTGTATGGTTTAAGTCCCGTGTGGAGTTTCTCGTGTCTAACAAGATTGGATTTTATTGCAAACATTTTTGAACACACCGAACATTGGTATGGTTTTTCCCCAGTGTGAACTTTCCTGTGTGTTGTCAGTTGACCAGATTGTTTGAAGCTTTTTTCACACATTGAGCACTGGTAGGGCTTTTCTCCTGTGTGAATCCTCATATGCTTGCTAAGAGAAGTACTGTGTGTGAAGCCTTTTAGACATACCTGGCAGCGGTATGAGGCTTCCCCAGTATGTATGATTGAATGTTGACTGAGAGAACTTTTATCTTTGAAGTTCTTTAAACACACAGAGCACTCATACGGCTTCTCTCCTGTATGAACTATGAGGTGCCTCTTCAAGCTGCTCTTTCCTGAAAATAATTTCAGACACACACGACACTGAAACCGTTTCTCTTTCAAATGAAACTTCTGATGTTCTGTCAGTCTACCCTTCGCCTTAAAGAACTTCAGACACTCAGAACATTGGTAAGGTCTCTCCTCTGAGTGAACAAGCTGATGTCTAGCCAGGTAGCAGCTGTTTGCAAAAGATTTTGGACACAGTGAACACTGGTATGGTTTGTCATCTGAATGAACACTCTGATGCCTCAGGAGGTGAGAGTTAGAGGAGAATGATTTAGAACACAATGAACAGGGAAAAGGCTTCTCATCCTTATCCCTGTTTATGTTCACTTCTACATCATTCATTATTGAACAGTTGTGAACACTAAGACCATATACAACCCTCATACATAAAGTACAACCTGTGTTAGTACGGTACACTTTTGTTCACGACTGTAACTTTATACATGAGTTGTGTACTCACCTATATATGGTTGAAGGGGTCAAGTCACAGTTCCTGGCCCCACATACAACCTCAGACACAGCATCCTAAAGCATTATATGGTTTCTCTCTTATATAACTCCACATTAAAACATTCCCCCCAAAAAAGAATATAGTCACTGACTAATAACATTGTTCTTCATGAAATTAGTCACTGACTAATAACATTGTTCTTCATGAATTTTCACAATATCAAAATCTTCATAACATGCAAAATTGGAATAGTTTTTTATCCATTGTCAAAAGCATGTTTTCCATTCAATGTATTTTGAAAATAACATTATTTTCAACTTTACCGGACACTGGATAAATTTTAATTAAGTTCTAATCAACTTATCATTATTAATAATAATAAAGAATATGATAAATAAGTCAATCATTAAAGACAGCTTCTTATGTATACAGTATGATAGATTATGTATGGCATACATGAGGTATATATTAACTAAGATATATATTAGTTAAGACATATATTAGTTAAGACCTATATTAACTCAGACATATATTAGCTCAGACATATATTAACTCAGACATATATTAGCTCAGACATATATTAACTCAGACATATATTAGCTCAGACATATATTAGCTCAGACATATATTAACTCAGACATACAGGTGAATGCACTAAACTGGGATAATAAAGGAAAGAGGAAATAATTCCTTGAAATACAAAGTTCTCACAGCAAATAAGATTATTTTTACATGACTGAGAACTTTATTACACATACATGACTAACACAAAATAAAGTTCAACATTACTGCAATTAAATAGCTGAGTTTTATTAGGTTTTCAGTCAGTAAAAAAGTTCAACAGAGTAATGTTATCATCTGTCAAGTTTTAAATTCATTACTGGTTCAAATAATAAAGTTCTATTTATAAGTAAAACTTGAACTTTGCTGCTGCCTGTTCAGTGTTCCTCATGAACAAGAACACTTGAACTTAAGGTGATTTGTTGAATGTGAACAGTTAAGATCAGTGAACTTACTCAACGAACAAGGCTGAACTTAGAGTAGTCAGAAACTTGAGATGACCTTTATAACACTACATGTAAAATATTTCTAACAGTGAGGTGAACTTTTTTGGAACTTCTTGTTGATAACACTGACTGTCAGCAGTGTGTGATACTGAACTTACACTGTGATAACACTGTCAGCAGTTTTTGCTACTGAACGTCGTTGTAAAAGGTCTGTAAAAGAAAAAAATATGTTAAGGCAGATATACCAGGCAATGTTATAATGGAAGCAAAGCCTCTCCTCACTTAGCGACTTACTCGTTTACCGAAGACTCGGACTTACGATGGGCTCCCTGGCCAGAATGCATACTTAAATAATGAATATTAGAGCTGATTTCCTTTATTATGTTTATTACAATACAGTAGGGCCCCACTTACGTGGTAGGTTAGGTTCCAGGCTACTGCCGAAAAGCGGACATCGTCGGAAAGCAGTACACCATTTTTCTGACTTACAAATGCATATAAATGCCAGATAATTAGTTTACATTAACATATATTAAGTTAGCAATAGAACTAGGCATTAAAAAATAATAAAAAGTAAAATACACAAACAGTACACTCATTACTTACCTCAAAATATTTGAAGTCTTAATGTAGGGTGAGAGGTGAGTAGTATTTATTGTAAGAAGTCGGGTGTGGTAGGTATGGTAGCCCACCTGGACACCCCACCCACACCTAATATACTATGACATTTAAAGTGCCCTAAAGCGATAAAATGCATATACTGTGGACCCCTGGATAACGTAATTAATCCACTCCAGAGAGTGTGTCTTATACCGAATCTGACTTAATCCGAATTAATTTTCCCCATAAGAAATAATGGAAATCCAATTAATCCGTTCCAGACACCCAAAAGTATTAAACAAAATAATTTTTCTACATGAAATATACATTTCCCTACACAGAAAACAATGAGACATGTAGAGTAAAACATTACTAAAATGACACTTACCCCTATTGAAGACTTATTAACCCTTTGAGGGTCGACAGGCCCTCTCCGAGACTCGTTCTCAGGGTCGCCCAAATTTAAAAAAAAAAAAAAAAAATTTTATTATGAAAAGATAGAGAATCTTTTCCTGAGCATAATGACACAAAAAATATGAAATTTGATGGAAAACTTACGGAATTATGCTCTCACGAAGTTAGCGGTCTCGGCGATGTTTACGGATCGGCGATTTTGCCCAATTTGAGCCCCATTTTCGGCCAGTTCCACTGTACTAATCGACAAAAAGCATGAATATTTCGCTAGAACTCCATTTTTTCTATTGAATGAGTGCAAGAAACCACCCATTTACCAATTTCAACTATCCAGTACAGTGGTCAGAATTTAGCAATTTTGCCAATTTCACACAAATTTCAAAAGATGCCAATTTCCGAATAGGGTCCAGAACAAACAAGAAATACATTCCTGGCACTAAAATGACATTTCCTCTGTTCATTAGTCACGTCTCAAGGCCCCTCTTACATTCTTTTGCTTCCCACTTTGAATTTTTATTCTCACAAAAAATAGAAGATTTACTGTTACGCAGACTACTGCATTAGTGTAAAAAATGGTATGAATCATATTGGCGCACTTGCAAAAGAATATTAGACTCACCAGTTGACGTGTATTGGACGCTTGGCACGATTTGTTTACTTTTGAACTTTGGTAAAAATCGAACATTTCTGCTAGTTTGAGCTCAATTTCAAGGTACTTTTCTTTGTAAAACCAGTCAAAATCATCTCAATTTCTATGATATGCCTTCCATTCTATAAAATGAGACCAAGAAAACTAGAATACAACAATAAATACCATACGAAAATACAGTGCAAAGTTGCTGTTTTATTCCAAAAAAACGGTCAAAGTTTTTTTTTTCTCATTATGCACTGTGTGCTGCAGGATTTTTTTTATACTGTGCACACTGACCACATAGACCCATTCTTTCATATGGAGGCCTACCAGCTTTCTCCCACTAGATTTGAGGGCGCTAGAATTTAGGCGTACTAGTACGTCAAAAACCCTGGGTCGTAAGCCGTACTAGTACGTCCGAAACCCTCAAAGGGTTAATGACTGATGAGATGGGAGGAGGGGAGAGGATGGAGGTGTACTATTGTTTGGAAGGGGAATCCCTTTCCATAAAGACTTCAGGTACCAAGTCCTTGTCTGGGGTTACTTTCCTTTGTTTTTTAATGTCACTAGACTAGCTTCAGAGTCACTGAACCCCTGTTGCACAAAATATGTCCAGAGAGCTCTGTTACTGGTGTCCCTTTAAGATTTCCCTAAAGTGGGACACAACATTGTCACTGTAAATGTTGCCAGCACGGCCTGCAACAGTTGTGTCAGGGTGATGCTCATCCATAAATGTTTGCACATAAGAAAGCAGGAATACCGAAGCAGGCCTGTTGGCCCATACTAGGCATGTCCTTCACAACCCATCCCACTAACAGAATCATATTTGCCCAACCCAATTTTCAATGCTTCCCAAGCAATAAGCTTTTATAATTCTATTCACTCACGTGCAAGTCCCAATCAAATCAATTCGTGTGTGTGGGGAAGTACCCTGGCTGGTGTGTGTGGGGAAGTACCCTGGCTGGTGTGTGTGGGGAAGTACCCTGGCTAGTGTGTGGGGAAATACCCTGGCTAGTGTGTGGGGAAGTACCCTGGCTGTTGTGTGGGGAAGTACCCTGGCTGGTGTGTGGGGAAGTACCCTGGCGGTTGTACATAAGAAAGCAGGAACACTTCAGCAGACCTGTTGGCCCATACTACCACCCTCTACCACCACCATTTTCGTATCTTTCTACAAACTTTTTCTTGAATTCTATAGTGTTTCTCACCCTCTTTACCAAAGGGCTGGCACTAGAAGCTTTCTTTGGGCCCAAGGTGGCTTATTTAGCAGTTACAAGCACTAAAAATAATGGAATAATACAAAATGCATCGCATGTACGTGTGGAATCGTCCTCACTAGCTGGTAAACAATGGCACACTGGCTGTACATGGAGTGTCCTGGCCGCTCAAGGCGCACGGACACATTCAGGGTGAATGACTTTTACCAAGTTCAGTGTTGTTAACCGAGCCAATATTTTGACGCAAAAACGTTACCTAATCCAATTATTACTTAATCTGATGACGTCTTAATCTGGGGGTCCACTGTAGTGTACACTCATTACTTACCTTAAAATATTTGTAGTCTTAGTGGTCTTAATACAGGGTGAGAGGTGACTAGTATTTATTTGTAGAAAGTTAGGTGTGGGAGGTATGGTAGCCTGCCTAGCCAACCCACCCACACATAACATACTACGGCATTTAAAGCCCCACAGAGCGATAAAATGCAAATACAGTACACTCATTACTTACCTTAAAATATTTGTAGTTTTAATGTAGGGTGAGAGGTGAGTAAACAAGATAAAAATGAAGAAACAAAGAGAGAGAGAGAATTAGTAAATGAGAGAGGACATAGCCGCAGTGTGTGTAAACAAGCAGACAAACACGGCTGGTGGGTTGATACATGGTCATCTCAATATCTATAAAGCTTATATCATAATACAAACACCTTACATTGTGCACAAGTTGTCTCCACCTTGGTACAGTAGAATACATAAACAGCAACATTCCCATTCTCATGTAACACACCATTTTTAGAAGGTATGATGCTCTGAGTGAAGGCATACGAAAGGAATAATTTTATACACTTACCTCCATTAGTACTATTGTGTACACATTTTCTTTGCTGTTGAACTAGAGAAAAGGTTATTATTTCCGACACTCCAACAAGACGACTGGAAAAAATCTCATATTTATGTTAATTTATTCTATTGTGAATGTATTTATCATGTTTATATGTTATGTAGCATGTTTATTATATAATTTTGAAAAAAATATTATAGATGGATTAAGCAAAATGTCTATATTAACATTTTATATGACATTTAATGCACCTGAGTGATTATTATTGTGTGTTATTATCATTATTATTATTAACATGGCATCTTCAAAACTAATAAGACACTCTTAGTGATTTTAACATGTACCTGCACACCAGCACCGTGTGTAAGCTTATTTAGGTACAGGTATAGGGACGGCATTATGCCGCCCCTCCCCAACACACGTACCAAAGCACAAACACATACCATGAAAGATTATAATATATATATTTGCACACTTACTGAGGTTTAATACTTGGTGTTGCGTCCTTTACGCTGAATCACCTCCCTCAGCCATGTAGGAAGACTCTCACGCATATTCTTGAAGGTTTGGGGAGGCATATTATTCCATGCCTCATGTAGAGAAGCATCCAGCCATGGGATGGAACTGATATCCTTGCCCAGTAAGGTTCATTTCACATTTGAAAAGAGGTTCTCAATAGTGTTCAGGTCTGAGGAATTGCCTGGTCAGTCATTAAAGAATCTTATTTCACAGACCTTAAGCCACTGAACTACAAATCTGGTGGTATGACACAGTGCACCGTCCTGCATAAAATCCGTAGCCCCACACTTGTCAAATGCCTCAGGTAGACTGTCACACAATAACTCCAGGTAATCAGCCCGAAATGCTATGCATAGTATAAGTGGCTTTGGCATGCTGCTCTTATCTGTATTTTTTTGTACCTCTATATGTATGCTCAAATTGTAAATAAATAAATAAAATAAATAAATCATACTGGTTCATATACTGTTTTTTGGGAAGCACAATGAGTTCACCAACAGTCTGAGCACTGAAACATCCCCAAACCATTAGCGAGTCTAGGTGTTTGATGGTCCCACAGGTGTAGCGTGGGTCTACCGGGTCACTACCTCTGGGCTAGTACACATCCCCCACGGTTACAGGTGACGGTGAAGGTTGTTTCATCACTCCAAAGTACTTCAGACCACTGTTGAGGATTCCAGTGAAGATATTTCTTTGCATAATCCAGCCTACATTCCTTCTGTGGCTTGGAGAAGATCAGTGTCTTAACCTGGTGGTGACTACTGTAGCCTAGTTCTGACACATGTTTGTTAACAATTCTTACAGACACCTCTGAGAGAAGATGTGGATTCTTTTCTTTTGATTCTCTAGCAGTTATCTTAGGTGTACTCTCTAACAGCTTCTTTAACACAGTTAAGGTACAACAGATGTCTTCTTCGAAGGGCCAGGCTGAGGTTTGGCAGATGGTTAACTCAACACCGCCACCAGCCTTGAAACGCTGCACCCAGTTCCTCACTTAAACGCTCACACACACCAATATTCTCCACTATTTCTTTCATCTGTTGCCCAGCTTTGTGAAGCCCTATGATTTGAGCTATAGTTTCAGGAGTTAAAGACTTCCTTTTACCCATAATCAAACATGCATAGCTCCAAAACCAAAGGGAACACCGGACAAAAGGTCGGGTGGATGAGAGACAAAAGTGCAACACTTCCTCTCACCATTGCACCTTCCCTACAGTACTCAAAGTAGCAAGGGTCACCCCGATCCACAAAGGAGGAGACCAAACAGAGTTGAATAACTATAGGCCAATATCCAACTTACACCCTCTCTCAAAAATCTTCAAAAAATTAATTCATAAACGAATCTACTCCTACCTTATCTCCCAAAACATACTCAACCCCTGCCAATTTGGATTCAGGCCTAATAAAAATACTAATGATGCTATTATACACATGCTAGAACATATATACACTGCAATAGAGAAAAAAGAAGTCCCACTGGGGATCTTCATTGACTTACGTAAAGCTTTTGATACAGTTGACCATGAATTGCTCCACGTAAAATTGTCACACTATGGTATAAGAGGGCACTTCCTCAACTACCTCAAGTCATACCTCAGCAACAGAAGCCAATATGTGTATGCAAATGGGGCAAACTCTTCTGCACAACCAATTACAGTTGGTGTCCCACAGGGAAGTGTCCTTGGCCCTCTTCTCTTTCTCCTATACATAAATGACCTACCAAATGCTTCGCAATTACTCAAACCCACACTATTTGCAGATGACACTACATACGTCTTCTCTCACCCGAGCCCAGTCACGCTAGCCAATACTGTAAATACCGAATTACAGAAAATATCTACCTGGATGAGGACTAACAAACTTACACTAAACATTGACAAAACCTACTTCATTCAGTTTGGTAACAGAGCTACAGATGTCCCTCTTAACATAATGATAAACGGATCACCTATCACAAAGCTAACAGAGGGAAAATTCTTAGGAATCCACCTTGATAATAGACTCAAATTTCATACACATATACAACAAATTTCTAAGAAAATTTCCAAGACTGTAGGCATACTATCGAAGATACGGTACTGTGCTCCACAGTCAGCCCTCCTGGCCCTATATTACTCTCTTATTTACCCCTATCTCACCTATGGAATTTGTGCATGGGGCTCAACAACAATTAACCATCTCAGACCACTAATTACCCAACAAAAGGCTGCAGTTAGAATGATAACAAATTCTCACTACAGGCAGCACACTCCACCAATATTCAATACACTAAACCTACTCACCATACAAAACATCCATACTTATTACTGCACCTATTACATACATAGAACACTTAACTCTGATATTAACCCTCCCCTCAAACATCTCCTTACCAACCTCAACAGAACACATGACCATAACACAAGGCACAGATCACTCTTTGATGTTCCTCGTGTCCATCTCACACTATGCAAAAACTCAATGCACATAAAAGGCCCTAAAATCTGGAATTCATTACCTGTAAATATAAAAGAAACACTACCTTTTTTATAAATTCAAGTCTCTTCTCAAAGATCACTTACTCACCCAAAACCAAATAAATACTGAATAACTGAACCTTATAAATTGTATATCTTAAATGTTTCTCACAATTATATCACATAAATGTTAAACCTAAAACCCAATCTAACTTTATTATTTTTTAAATACACTACCTAACAGAATACTCCATACGACTGAATGTACAACAATGCATGCAACCATATGACCTGTCTTTGTAATACTCACTTGTGCTTTATAGTAATCTGTTTACATTAATGTTTTATCACTGATTTCATCATTGCTTAGTTAATCTTAAGTTAATTTTAAGCCAGCCCGTAATGCTATGCATAGTATAAGTGGCTTTGGCATGCTGCTCTTATCTGTATATTTTTGTACCTCTGTATGTATGCTCAAATTAATAAATAAATAAATAAATAAATAAATTGCAGCCATGTGAGCACTGAGAAGTAACTGTTGAGTGTACATAAGAACATAAGAACATAAGAAAGGAGGAACACTGCAGCAGGCCTGCTGGCCCATACTAGGCAGGTCCTTTACAATTCATCCCACTAACAAAACATTTGCCCAACCAAATTTTCAATGCCACCCAAGAAATAAGCTCTGATGTGAAAGTCCCACTCAAATCCAACCCCTCCCACTCATGTACTTATCCAACCTAGATTTGAAACTACCCAAAGTCCCAGCCTCAATAACCCAACTAGGTAGACTGTTCCACTCATCAACTACCCTATTTCCAAACCAATACTTTCCTATGTCCTTTCTAAATCTAAACTTATCTAATTTAAATCCATTACTGCGGGTTCTCTCTTGGAGAGACATCCTCAAGACCTTATTAATATCCCCTTTATTAATACCTATCTTCCACTTATACACTTCGATCAGGTCTCCCCTCAGTCTTCGTCTAACAAGTGAATGTAACTTAAGAGTCTTCAATCTTTCTTCATAAGGAAGATTTCTAATGCTATGTTATTAATTTAGTCATCCTACGCTGAATGTTTTCTAACGAATTTATGTCCATTTTGTAATACGGAGACCAGAACTGAGCTGCATAATCTAGGTGAGGCCTTACTAATGATGTATAAAGCTGCAGTATGACCTCTGGACTTCTGTTGCTTACACTTCTTGATATAAATCCCAGTAATCTATTTGCCTTATTACGTACGCTTAGGCATTGCTGTCTTGGTTCAAGGTTGCTGCTCACCATAACCCCCAAGTCCTTTTCGCAATCTGTATGGCTAAGTCTACATCATTTAACTTATAAGTACTAGGGTTATGGCACTCCCAAGCTTCAGAACCTTGCATTTATCTACATTGAACTGCATCTGCCACTTTTCTGACCAAGAATAGAGTTAGTTTAAATCCTCCTGAAGTTTCATAACATCTACGTTTGAATCAATTATCCTACCTATCTTTGTGTCATCGGTGAATTTGCTCATATCACTAGTAATTCCCTCATCAAGATCATTGATATATATTATAAACAACAACGGGCCCAAGACTGATCCCTGTGGAACGCCACTTGTTACAGATCCCCACTCGGATTTAACCCCATTTATGGACACTCTCTGCTTCCTGTCAGTGAGCCATGACTCGATCCACGAGAGCACTTTTCCCCCAATGCTATGAGCTGCCACTTTCTTTAACAGTCTATGGTGCGGAACTCTATCAAAAGCCTTACTAAAATCTAAGTAAATAATATCAAATTCTTTATTGTGGTCAACAGCCTCAAAAGCTTTACTGAAGAAAGTTAATAAATTAGTTAGACAAGACCGCCTCTTGTGAATCCATGCTGAGTATCATTAATCAAGCTATGCTTATCGAGATGGCTTCTTATAATCTCAGCTATAATTGACTCTAGTAATTTGCCTACAATTGAGGTCAGGCTTATTGGGCGGTAATTTGACGGTAACGACTTGTCCCCTGTTTTAAAAATAGGAATTACATTAGCCATCTTCCACATATCAGACACTACACCTGTTTGAAGAGAAAAATTAAAAATATTAGTTAATGGTTCACAGAGTTCCATTTTGCATTCCTTAAGAACCCTTGAAAAAATCTCATCAGGACCCGGCGACTTATTTTGCTTCAGTCTGTCTATCTGCTTCACAACCATCTCACTAGTGACTGTGATGTTACATAATTTATCTTCTTCTAGCCCACTGTAAAAATTAATTACTGGAATATTGTTAGTGTCTTCCTGTGTAAAAACTGAGAGAAAATAATTATTTAAAATCAAGCACATTTCATTCTCTTTGTCAGTAAGGTGCCCATAGTTATTTTTAAGGGGACCTATCTTATCTCTAACTTTTGTTCTATAGACCTGGAAAAAAAATTTTGGGTTAGTTTTAGAATCCCAAGCAACTTTAATTTCAAAGTCCCTTTTAGCTTTTCTTATCCCCTTTTTAATGTCCCTCTTAATGTCAATATACTGATTCATAAGATGACCCTCACCTCTTTTGATACGCCTATAAATTCCTTTCTTATACCCTATATGCCCTTATGCCCATGATGACACTCTTCAGGTCACTTGTTCTATCTAGGCTGGAATATTGCTGCACACTAACAGCACCTTTCAAGGCAGGTGAAATTGCCGACCTAGAAAATGTACAGAGAACTTTCACGGCGCGCATAACGGAGATAAAACACCTCAATTATTGGGAGCGCTTGAGGTTCCTAAACCTGTATTCCCTGGAACGCAGGAGGGAGAGATACATGATTATATACACCTGGAAAATCCTAGAGGGACTAGTACCGAACTTGCACACGAAAATCACCCACTACGAAAGCAAAAGACTTGGCAGACGATGCACCATCCCCCCAATGAAAAGCAGGGGTGTCACTAGCACGTTAAGAGACCATACAATAAGTGTCAGGGGCCCAAGACTGTTCAACTGCCTCCCAGCACACATAAGGGGGATTACCAACAGACCCCTGGCAGTCTTCAAGCTGGCACTGGACAAGCACCTAAAGTCAGTTCCGGATCAGCCGGGCTGTGGCTCGTATGTTGGTTTGCGTGCAGCCAGCAGCAACAGCCTGGTTGATCAGGCTCTGATCCACCAGGAGGCCTGGTCTCAGACCGGGCCGCGGGGGCGTTGACCCCCGGAACTCTCTCCAGGTAAACTCCAGGTAGTAGATATTTGAGCCTATTATTCATCCATTTTGGGTCATTTCTATTTGATCTAATTTCTTTATATGGGATAAACGCTCTTTGAGCAGCATGTATAGTGTTCAGAAAACTGTCATATTGATAGCTCTCTTCGTTACCCCAGTCAACAGATAAGTGTTCTCTAAGCCCATCGTAATCTGCTAAGCGAAAATCTGGGACTGTTACTGAGTTATCGCTACTATCGTACTTCCATTCAATGCTAAATGTAATTGATTTGTGGTCGCTAGCACCCAGTTCCTCTGAAATTTCTAAATTATTAACAAGGGATTCATTGTTTGCCATAACTAAGTCAAGCAGGTTATTTCCCCTTGTAGGTTCTGTCACAAACTGTTCCAAAAAACAATCCTGAAATACTTCTAAGAAGTCGTATGATTCTAAATTCCCAGTCAAGAAATTCCAATCAACATGACTAAAGTTAAAGTCTCCTAGAATTACTACATTATCGTGCCTTGTGGCCTTAACAATTTCCTCCCATAGTAGTTTCCCTTGGTCCCTATCTAAGTTTGGGGGACGGTATATCACTCCTAAAATCAGTTTTTCATGCCCCTCTGAAAATTCTATCCAAACAGACTCTGTATGTATTACTTCAGACTTAATACCTGTTTTTATGCAACAGTTCAAGCGATCTCGGACATACAATGCCACCCCACCCCCCTTCCCAATACTTCTATCTTCTTGGAACAATTTAAAACCCTGAATATGACATTCCGCAGGCATGTCCCGACTTTTTGAATTAAACCACGTCTCAGTTAAGGCAAATACATCAATGTTACCTGCACTAGCAACTAATCTCAACTCGTCCATCTTATTCCTAGCACTACGGCAATTAGCATAATAATCATTGAAAGACTCTCCTTTCTCTTTACCCTTCCTGCTCATTTCTATTTTTCTACTAAACCTATTACTGTCCTTATCACCCAAGGTCCCTGGCTTTTCAATATCTACCTCGTTCTTATTATTACTAGTTCCCCTAGAACTTGTAATATTACTACACTGGGACTTCACTGTTTTCCTGCCAAAACCCATACCACTAACTATTCCTAGTTTAAAGTCCTAACTGCTCCCTCCACTGCAGTTGCCAGTGCTCCCACCCCACACCTAGATAAGTGAACCCCATCCCTGGCATACATGTCATTTCTGCCATAGAAGAGGTCCCAGTTGTCAATGAATGTTACCCGCATTTTCCTTACAGTATTTGTCCAGCCAGCAATTGACACCAATTGCCCTGGACAACCATTCATTTTCCAACTCCCCTCCTTGGCAAAATACCACATATGAGAGGGTTCCCACCCTTACTCCTAATTATTTCTATTGCTGACCTATACCTGCTAATCAGGTCTTCACTCCTACGTCTGCCAACATCGTTGCCTCCAGCACTGAGACAGATAATAGGATTGCTCCCATTACCTCTCATGATGTCATCCAGACGGCTAACAATATCCTCCATCCCAGCCCCAGGAAAGCAAACTCTCTGCCTCCTACTCCTGTCCTTCAAGCAGAACGCCCTATCCATATACCTAACTTGGCTATCCCCAACAACAACAATATTCGTACCTTCCTTGGTGTCGTTCGTCGTGACGTTCCCAGTAGTCGACTCACATTCGTCGGGTAGCACTGAGAATGTATTAGATGTTTCCACAACAGTTTCCACGGCAGTCTCTTTCTTCTTCTTCGTTTCTACCTTTCCATTCGTCTTCTTGATCGTCAACTTCTTTCCCTGCTGTCCAGCCACTGACCAGTTTCCCTTCTTGACCTGAGGACTCAAAACAGGAGGACTACTACGAATCTTTTTGTTTTCCTCAGTCAGTCGCCAAATTTCCATATTCGCCAACCTCAATTCTTCCTTAAGCTGTGATGAATGGTTTGAAAAACCGACAAGTTGAAGATTGAGACACTTATGCAGCGTATGGGAATAAAGATTCCCATACGCTGCATAAGTGTCTCAATCTTCTTCCTTAAGCTGTTGGTAAAGTTCCTCGATGGAGGGCATCTTGCTTCAATTCTAGAGAGCGCACAAACAGGTCTTCACAGAGCCAAGTACACGTCAACACTGCGCAAAAGCCAACTCAATCAGGAGCTACTGCGCAGCACGTCCGCACGGCCCAATAGCGATGCGGCAGGCTGTGACATCATGCTAACGGCTGCTACTCAGCATAATGCACTGACAAAAAAAAAGACCCCCCTGTATGGTAGGCGTTTGATTTTCATCATGGCATTATGCTGGGATGCTCACCTGGCATAATGCTGTGACTAGCACTGCAATTATCAGAGTATATATAAAATATGAAATAATTTTAAAACACTTGAAATTTTCGAAAGTTTCCAGACATAATGGAAAGTCATGTTCACAGAGAATCCAAACAAACCGGGTGGGGTGTGGTGACCGTATTACAAAGTCAGATGGGGGAGCTATATAGTGAGTTTTGGTCATAATTTGAAATGTCTGTATTAGCAGAACACTGTAAAGTGGGGCTCTACTGTATACAGTACACTACTGTACAAACATTTAAAAACCTACTAAAAATGTTATAAATGGTGCAAAAGTGACATTAAAACAATATCAAAGATGGTTGACACAAACCTACTACCCTTACAGCACACTCCTTGCTTAGTGACAAATTCGTTTACTTGTGTGGTCTTAGGAACAGAACTCTGTCGTTAAGTGAGGAGAGGCTGTATATCAAAACAGATATAGTATATACTAGGCAATATTATAATCTATAAAGTATATCAAGGTAATATTATAATATACCAGGCAATAATATAAAATATGCAAGTATAGGAAGACATGTACGTACACAAAAAACAACTTGCACAGTGGAACCTTGACTTACGAGTGTAATCCATTCTGTGACCTACCTTGTAACTCAATTTGCTCATGTATCAAACCAATTTTCCTCATTTAAATTAGTTGAAATGCCATTAATCCATCCAGTGGCAAGAGAAAATATTTCAGTATAATGCTATCAACTCTATGGCTTATTTATCTATCACAATTCATCTAAAATGACATAATGAACACTCTAATTAACAGATAATCATGATATATACTCTAGAATAAATGAAATAGGCCATAATATGACGAGCGAATGGCGATGGAAGTGGCGGCAGCGTCCTTTTTCAATTGCTTAACTAACTTGCTACACTCTTAGTGTTACACTTTATCACTGAACTTAACTGATACAATTTGTTTCATTTAATCACTGAACTTAACCCTTTGACTGTTTTGGTTGTATATATACGTCTTACGCGCCACTGTTTCGGACATATTAATACATGTATGCGTAAAGTCTAGCAGCTTCAAATCAAGCAGGAGAAAGCTGGTAGGCCCACATGTGAGAGAATGGGTCTGTGTGGTCAGTGTGCACCACATAAAAAAATCCTGCAGCACGAAGTACATAATGAGAAAAAAAACTCTGACCGCTTTTTTGGATTAAAGCGCCAAATTTGAGGTGTATTTTCGCATAGTATTTATCATTGTATTCTCATTTTCATGGTCTCGCTTGATGAAATGGAAAACATATTACAGAAATAGAGATGATTTTGATTAGTTTCACGATGAAAACAATCTTGAAATTGAGCTCAAAGAAGCAGAAATGTTTGATTTTTACCAATGTTCAGGAGTAAGCAAATCACACCACACGTCCAATACACATCAACTGGGGAGTCTAATATTCTTTCTCTAGTGCACTGATATTATTTATACCATTTTTATAATAATGCATTAGTCTGCATAACAGTAAATTTTGTATTTTTTGTATGAATAAAAAATCAAAATAGAAAGCAATAATAATATAAGAGGGGCCTAGAGACGTGACTACTGAATAGAGGATATGTTGCTTTAGTGCCAAGAATGTCTACATTGTTTATTCTGGACCCTATTTTGAAATCGGCATCTTTTTTAATTTGCATGAAATTGGCCAAATTGCCAATTTCTGACCACTTTATTGGGTAGTTCAAATCGGTAAATGAGCGGTTTCTTGTACTCAACTGATAGAAAGAATGGAGTTCTAAAGAAATAGTTATGAGTTTGGTCAACTGGAACAAAGGAATTGGCCACAAACAGGGCTCAAATTCGGTGAAATCACCGATGCATATATGTCGCCGAGACCGCTAACTTCACGGGAGCGTAATTCCATGAGTTTTCGACCAAATTTCGTACTTTTGGTGTCATTACCATTGGAAAAAAATTCTCTATCATTTCATAAGAAAAAATAATTTTTTTTTCCCAAAAATTTTGCGACATAGAATGACAGTTTCAGAAAGGGGTTAACTGATACAATTTGTTTTGTTTAATCACTGAACTTAACTGATACAGTTTGCTTTAATTCCATGGAAATCAGCCTCTTTTTCTTCTCAGCACTGTCTTTTGCACTTATTATCTTAGGACCCATTGTTAGAAGAAAGAAATTTGACCAAATGACTGTAAAAAAATGCAAGCAAGCATGAGAGAATTGCTCCCACAGTGATGTAAACATGTGTACTGCTTACCGAATGATTTGCCATCGGCTGTGCCAACTAGTGGCAGCATCCTGAATTATTATTACGTATTACGTATTCTTCTTCTTCCTCTTCTTCTTCTTCTTATTATTATTATTATTATTATTATTATCATTATTATTATTATTACATATTATTATATTATTATTATTATTATTATTATTATTAATTTAGGGAACTGAAGCTCACTCGTTATTATTATATTATTATTGTTATAATATTATAATAATAAAAATAATAATAATCATACAGCAGGGCCCCACTTATATGGCAGGCTAGGTTCAGGCTACCTCTGTAAAGCGGAAATTGCCGTAAAGTGGAACACTTTTTTTCCACTTATAAATGCATATAAATACTAAATAACAGGTTTACACCATCATATATTAACCCCTTCAGGGTCCAAGGCCCAAATCTGAAGTGGTGCACCAGGGTCCAAGAATTTAAAAAAAAAAAAATTTGTTATTTTTTCTTATGAAATGGTAGAGGATCTTTTTGTGAAGGTAATAAAACAAAAAGTACGAAATTTGATGGAAAATTGATGAAATTATGCTCTCGCGAATTTTGATGCGTCAGCGATATTTACGAATCGGCGATTTTGCCGACTTTGACTCCCATTTCAGGCCAATTACATTATTCCAGTCAACCAAATTCTTAGCTATTTCACTAGTATTACTTCTATTCTATCGATTGAGCACAAGAAATCGCCAAGTCAACTGTTTCAACTACAAATTAAAGTGATTGGAAATTGTTAATTTGGCCAATTTAACACAAAGTTCAAAATATTCCAATTTCAAAATAGGGTCCAGAATAAACAATGTAGGTATTCCTGGAACTAAACTAACATTTCCTCTGTTCATTAGTTACGTTTTGAGGCTTTACAAATAAATTCCATTTTGATTTTTTATTCACACAATGAATTTTTATTCACACTAAAAAACAGAAGATTTACTGTTATGCAATACTGTAATAATTGTATAAATATCATCACCATATTTGTGAATGTATTTTAGACCCACCAGCTGGCGTGTATTAGATGTGTGAGGTCGTTTGTTTACTCTTGAATATTGGCAAAAATTTAACATTTCTGCTACTTTGAGCTCAGTTTCAAGCCATTTCCAGTGCTAAAACCAATCAAAATCATCTCTATTTCTGTAATATGTCTTCCATTCTATCAAATGAGACCAAGAAATCGCAAATACAAATATAAAAAACATACGAAAAAACACTGCAAAGTCGCTGTTTTAATCGAAAAATCATGATTTCAGTTTTTTTTCTCTATTATACACAGTGTGCTGCAGGATCTGTTTTATGTGGTGCACACATACCACATAGATGTATTCTCTCATATCTAGGCCCAAATGTACCACTCACAGTTTATCAGAGTGAGCTGAGCTCATAGACGTAGATCTACGGTTTGGACCCTAAACGTAAAGCCGTAGATCTACGGGACGGACCCTGAAAGGGTTAAGCTAGCAATAGAACTAGGCATTAAAAAAACAATAAAAAAGTAACTACACATATAGTACACTCATTACTTACCTTAAAATATTTGTAGTCTTAATCTAGGGTAAGATGAGTAGTATTTATTGTAAGAAATCAAGTGTGGTATGTATGGTAGCCAGCCAGCCTACCATACCAGGCCAATCCACCCACACAAAATATTCTATAACATTTAAGCGTCCTAGAGTGATAAAATGTATATACTACAGTTCACTCATTACTTACCTTCAAATATTTGTAGTCTTAATGTAGGGTCAGAGGTGAGTAAATGAGATAAAACGAATAAATGAGAGAGAGAGAGAACGAGTACATGAGAGAGGACACTCACGGAGTTATGTAAACAAACCAGGCGAACACCAGTTTTCTAAACAAACCAGGCGTACACGTCTGGTTTGTACGTTATTCTAGCCATCACTCGTACAAGTTGTCTGGCTACCACATCTCATATTTATGTTTATTTATTCTACTGTGAAGTGTATTTATCATCTTTATATGTTATGTATCATGTTTATTATATAATTTTGAAAAAATATCATAGATGGATTAATGAAAATGTGTATATTAAAGTAATATACGACATTTAATGAGACTCAGTGATTATTATTGAGTATTATTATTATCATTACTAATATGGCTCTAGAAACATAAGAAACTCTTATTGATTTCAATGTGTACCTGCATGCTAGCACAGTGTGTAAGTTTATTTAGGCACAGGTATACATAAGTATAATTATCAGAGTACATATAAAATATAAAATAACTTTTATAAACATGGAGAGACATGGGGTGGGGCGCAGTGACCGTATTAGAAAGACTGGTGGAGGGAGCTGTATAGAGAGTTTTGGTCATAATTTGAAGTGACCGTATTAGTGGAGGGCCATAAAGCAAAATGCTGTAAAGTGGGGCCCTACTGTAACAATAATAATAATGCATATGCAAGCAATAATACATATGTAATAATACATATATAATAATAATAATAATAATAATAATAATAATAATAATAATAATAATAATAATAATAATAATAATAATAATAATAACAAGAGCTTCAGAATGCCACCAACTGTTTACCTCAGTGTGGGAGTATTTCTCTCATGCTTTGCTTACATTTTTTACAGTCATTTGGCCAAATTTCATTTTTCTAAGCATGGGTCCTAAGAAAATAAGTGTAAAGGACAGTGCTGATAAGTAAAAGAGGATTATTTCCATGGAATTAAAGCATGAAATCATGGATAAACGAGAGAGGTGGAGAGGTAAGCTGGTTCGTAACTTGGATGTTGGCTCGTAACTCAGAGCAAAAAATCAACTGAGCGACGACTCGTTGGGACACTCATAAGTCAAGGTTCCACTGTATATAGCGATCACTACTCTCCATAGTTTGAGGTATCCGTGGCAGATCTTGGCACATATCACCCGTAGATACCTCGCCACTACCATATATATATATATATATATATATAATATATATATATATATATATATATATATATATATATATATATATATATAATATATATATAATATAATATATATTAACACATGTTTAACACACTTATTAATTAATTGTGGTAAGTACAGTAGACCATCATTTAGTATGGTAGTTACATTCCTGAAAATGCCGTGTTAGGTAAAAATCATGTTAGATGAACTGAAGAAGTTATGGGAAAAATAGGGTTACGTTAATGGGAGCCCCCAAAAAGACAAATAACTTTTTTTAGGCCTCCACATCTTACAAAAATAAAAGTGAATATGTAGTTGTAGTTTATTGTTGTGATGTATTAAGTTGTTTTTACTGCTTAAGACTACAAATGTAACATATAATAGTATTTCTTACCTTAAATTGTGGATGCTGGTGTTTGTGGATGATTGTCAAGAGGGTGGAGAGTTATGTTGTGGTGCTACTGGGCTGAGGTGGATGACACAGGTTCTGGTACTGAAGTTGATGGTTGTACTGGAGTGTCGAACTTTAAGGCATTCAGTCAGTCAAGCCACTCAGTCAAGTCACTGAGTAAGTCAGTCAAGTCACTCAGTAAGTTGGTCAAGTTACTCAGTCAAGTCACTCGGTAAGTCAAGTCACTCAGTAAGTTGGTCAAGTTACTCAGTCAAGTTACTCGGTAAGTCAAATCACTCAGTAAAGTCACTTGGTAAGTCAAGTCACTCAGTAAGTCAAGTCAAGTTATTCAGTAAGTTCATCAAGTCACTCAGGAAGTCAGTCAAGTCATTCAGTAAGTCAGTCAAGTCACTCAGTAAGTCAGTCAAGTCACTCAGTAAGTCAGTCAACTTACTCAGTCAAGTCACTCAATAAGTCAGTCAAGTAACTCAGCAAGTCAGTCAAGTCACTCAGTAAGTCATGTCACTCAGTAAGCCATGTCACTCAGTAACTCAGTCAAGCTATTCAATAAATCCATCAAGTCACTCAGTATGTCAGTCAAGTCACTCAGTAAGTCAGTCCAGTCACTCAGTAAGTCAGTCAAGTCACTCAGTAAGTCAATCAAGTCATTCAGTTAGTCAAATCACTCAGTAAGTTAGTTAAGTCATTCAGTAAGTCAGTCAAGTCACTCAGCAAGTCAGTCAAGTCACTCAGTGAGTCAAGTCATTCAGTAAGTTAGTCAAGCAACTCAGTAAGTCAGTCAAGTCACTCACTAAGTCAGTCAAGTTACTCAGTCAAGTCACTCAGTAAGTCAGTCAAGTTGCTCAGTCAAGTCACTCAATAAGTCAGTCAAGTAACTCAGTAAGTCAGTCAAGTCACTCAGTAACTCATGTCACTCAGTAAGTCATGTCACTCAGTAACTCAGTCAAGCTATTCAATAAATCCATCAAGTCACTCAGTATGTCAGTCAAGTCACTCAGTAAGTCAGTCCAGTCACTCAGTAAGTCAGTCAAGTCACTCAGCAAGTCAGTAAAGTCATTCAGTAAGTCAAGCCACTCAGTAAGTCAGGTAAATCACTCAGTAAGACATTCAATCAGCCAAGTCAATCAGTAAGTCAGTCAAGTCACTCAGTAAGTCAGCCAAGTCATTCAGTAAGTCAGTCCAGTCACTCAGTAAGTCAGTCAAGTCACTCAGTAAGTCAATCAAGTCATTCAGTTAGTCAAATCACTCAGTAAGTTAGTCAAGTCATTCAGTAAGTCAGTCAAGTCACTCAGCAAGTCAGTCAAGTCATTCAGTAAGTCAAGCCACTCATTAAGTCAGTTAAATCACTCAGTAAGTCATTCAATCAACCAAGTCACTCAGTAAGTCAGTCAAGTCACTCAGTAAGTCAGCCAAGTCATTCAGTAAGTCAGTCAAGTCATTCAGTAAGTCAGTCAAGTCACTCAGTAAGTCAGCCAAGTCATTCAGTAAGTCAGTCAAGTCATTCAGTAAGTCAGTCAAGTCACTCAGTAAGTCAGCAAGTCATTCAGTAAGTCAGTCAAGTCATTCAGTAAGTCAGTCAAGTCACTCAGTAAGTCAGTCCAACTCATTCAGTAAGTCAGTCAAGTCATTCAGTAAGTCAGTCAAGTCACTCAGTAAGTCAGCCAAGTCATTCAGTAAGTCAGTCAAGTCATTCAGTAAGTCAGTCAAGTCACTCAGTAAGTCAGCCAAGTCATTCAGTAAGTCAGTCAAGTCATTCAGTAAGTCAGTCAAGTCACTCAGTAAGTCAGCCAAGTCATTCAGTAAGTCAGTCAAGTCATTCATTAAGTCAAGATTAAAATATAACACAATTCACAAACACAGCTGCCTTGTAGCAGAGAGTGGCAGTGGATGGTAGGGTGGTGTCGTGAGTGCAGGGATGGTAGGGTGGTGTCGGTGTAGTGCAGGGGATGTAGGTGTGTGTCGGGAGTCAGTGGATGGTAGGGTGTGTCGGTGAGTGGCAGGGGATGGCAGTGGTGGTGTCGGTGATGGCAGGGGATGTAGGGTGGTGTCGGGATGGCAGTGGATGTAGGGTGTGTCGGTGAGTGGCAGGGGATGGTAGGGTGGTGTCGGTGAGTGGCAGGGGATGGTAGGGTGGTGTCGGTGAGTGGCAGGGGATGGTAGGGTGGTGTCGGTGATTGGCAGGGATGGTAGGGTGGTGTCGGTGAGTGGCAGGGATGGTAGGGTGGTGTCGGGGAGTGGCAGTGGATGGTAGGGTGTCGGTGAGTGCAGGGAGGTAGGGTGGTGTCGGGGAGTGGCAGTGGATGGTAGGGTGGTGTCGGTGAGTGGCAGGGGATGGTAGGGTGGTGTCGGTGAGTGGCAGGGGATGGTAGGGTGGTGTCGGTGAGTGGCAGGGGATGGTAGGGTGGTGTTGATGATTGGCAGGGGATGGTAGGGTGGTGTCGGGAGTGGCAGGGGATGGTAGGGTGGTGTCGGTGAGTGGCAGGGGATGGTAGGGTGGTGTCGGTGAGTGGCAGGGGTGTGTAGGGTGGTGTCGGTGAGTGGCAGGGGATGGTAGGGTGGTGTCGGTGAGTGGCAGGGGATGGTAGGGTGGTGTCGGTGAGTGGCAGGGGATGGTAGGGTGGTGTTGGTGAGTGGCAGGGGATGGTAGGGTGGTGTCGGGAGTGGCAGGGGATGGTAGGGTGGTGTCGGGTGAGTGGCAGGGGATGGTAGGGTGGTGTCGGTGAGTGGCAGGGGATGGTAGGGTGGTGTCGGTGAGTGGCAGGGGATGGTAGGGTGGTGTCGGTGAGTGGCAGGGGATGGTAGGGTGGTGTCGGTGAGTGGCAGGGGATGGTAGGGTGGTGTCGGTGAGTGGCAGGGGATGGTAGGGTGGTGTTGGTGAGTGGCAGGGGATGGTAGGGTGGTGTTGGTGAGTGGCAGGGATGGTAGGTGGTGTCGGGGAGTGGCAGGGGATGGTAGGGTGGTGTTGGTGAGTGGCAGGTGATGGTAGGGTGGTGTTGGTGAGTGGCAGGGGATGGTAGGGTGGTGTTGGTGAGTGGCAGGGGATGGTAGGGTGGTGTCGGGGAGTGGCAGGGGATGGTAGGGTGGTGTTGGTGAGTGGCAGGGGATGGTAGGGTGGTGTTGGTGAGTGGCAGGGGATGGTAGGGTGGTGTTTGGTGAGTGGCAGGGGATGGTAGGGTGGTGTCGGGGAGTGGCAGGGGATGGTAGGGTGGTGTTGGTGAGTGGCAGGTGATGGTAGGGTGGTGTTGGTGAGTGGCAGGGGATGGTAGGGTGGTGTCGGGGAGTGCAGGGGATGGTAGGGTGGTGTGGTGAGTGGCAGGGGATGGTAGGGTGGTGTTGGTGAGTGCAGGGGATGGTGGGTGGTGTTGGTGAGTGGCAGGGGATGGTAGGGTGGTGTTGGTGAGTGGCAGGGGATGGTAGGGTGGTGTTGGTGAGTGGCAGGGGATGGTAGGGTGGTGTCGGGAGTGGCAGGGGATGGTAGGGTGGTGTCGGGAGTGGCAGGGATGGTAGGGTGGTGTCGGGGAGTGGCAGGCGATGGTAGGGTGGTGTCGGGAGTGGCAGGGGATGGTAGGGTGGTGTTGGTGAGTGGCAGGTGATGGTACGGTGGTGTCGGGGAGTGGCAGGGGATGGTAGGGTGGTGTTGGTGAGTGGCAGGGGATGGTAGGGTGGTGTCGGGGAGTGGCAGGGGATGGTAGGGTGGTGTTGGTGAGTGGCAGGGGATGGTAGGGTGGTGTCGGGGAGTGGCAGGGGATGGTAGGGTGGTGTTGGGAGTGGCAGGGGATGGTAGGGTGGTGTCGGGAGTGGCAGGGGATGGTAGGGTGGTGTTGGTGAGTGGCAGGGGATGGTAGGTGGTGTCGGGGAGTGGCAGGGGATGGTAGGGTGGTGTTGGTGAGTGGCAGGGGATGGTAGGGTGGTGTCGGGGAGTGGCAGGGGATGGTAGGGTGGTGTAGGGGAGTGGCAGGGGATGGTAGGGTGGTGTCGGGGAGTGGCAGGGGATGGTAGGGTGGTGTTGGTGAGTGGCAGGGGATGGTAGGGTGGTGTCGGGGAGTGGCAGGGGATGGTAGGGTGGTGTCGGGAGTGGCAGGGGATGGTAGGGTGGTGTCGGTGGAGTGGCAGGGGATGGTAGGGTGGTGTCGGGGAGTGGCAGGGGATGGTAGGGTGGTGTTGGTGAGTGGCAGGGGATGGTAGGGTGGTGTTGGTGAGTGGCATGGGATGGTAGGGTGGTGTCGGGGAGTGGCAGGGGATGGTAGGGTGGTGTCGGGGAGTGGCAGGGGATGGTAGGGTGGTGTCGGTGAGTGGCAGGGGATGGTAGGGTGGTGTCGGGGAGTGGCAGGGGATGGTAGGGTGGTGTCGGGAGTGGCAGGGGATGGTAGGTGGTGTCGGGGAGTGGCAGGGGATGGTAGGGTGGTGTTTGGTGAGTGGCAGGTGATGGTAGGGTGGTGTCGGGAGTGGCAAGGGATGGTAGGGTGGTGTCGGAGAGTGGCAGGGGATGGTAGGGTGGTGTCGGGGAGTGGCAAGGGATGGTAGGGTGGTGTCGGTGAGTGGCAGGGGATGGTAGGGTGGTGTTGGTGAGTGGCAGTGATGGTAGGGTGGTGTCGGGGAGTGGCAAGGGATGGTAGGTGGTGTCGGAGAGATGGCAGGGGATGGTAGGGTGGTGTCTGGGAGTGGCAAGGGATGGTAGGGTGGTGTCGGGGAGTGGCAGGGATGGTAGGGTGGTGTCGGTGAGTGGCAGGGGATGGTAGGGTGGTGTCGGGAGTGGCAAGGACGGTAGGGTGGTGTCGGGGAGTGGCAGGGGATGGTAGGGTGGTGTCGGTGAGTGGCAGGGATGGTAGGGTGGTGTCGGAGAGTGGCAGGGGATGGTAGGGTGGTGTCTGGGAGTGGCAAGGGATGGTAGGGTGGTGTCGGTGAGTGGCAGGGGATGGTAGGGTGGTGTTGGTGAGTGGCAGGTGATGGTAGGGTGGTGTCGGGAGTGGCAAGGGATGGTAGGGTGGTGTCGGAGAGTGGCAGGGATGGTAGGGTGTTGTCTGGGGAGTGGCAAGGGATGGTAGGGTGGTGTCGGGGAGTGGCAGGGGATGGTAGGGTGGTGTCGGTGAGTGGCAGGGGATGGTAGGGTGGTGTCTGGGAGTGGCAAGGGATGGTAGGGTGGTGTCGGGGAGTGGCAGGGGATGGTAGGGTGGTGTCGGTGAGTGGCAGGGATGGTAGGGTGGTGTCGGGAGTGGCAAGGGATGGTAGGGTGGTGTCGGGAGTGGCAGGGGATGGTAGGGTGGTGTCGGTGAGTGGCAGGGATGGTAGGGTGGTGTCGGGAGTGGCAGGGGATGGTAGGGTGGTGTCGGTGAGTGGCAGGGGATGGTAGGGTGGTGTCGGGAGTGGCAGGGGATGGTAGAGTGGTGTCGGTGAGTGGCAGGGATGGTAGGGTGGTGTCGGTAAGTGGCAGGGGATGGTAGGGTGGTGTCGGTGATTGGCAGGGAATGGTAGGGTGGTGTCGGGTGAGTGGCAGGGGATGGTAGGGTGGTGTCGGTGAGTGGCAGGGGATGGTAGGGTGGTGTGGGTGGCGGTGTAGGTGTGTCGGTGAGTGAGGGGATGGTAGGGTGGTGTTGGTGAGTGGCAGGGGATGGTAGGTGGTGTCGGGAGTGGCAGGGGATGGTAGGGTGGTGTCGGTGAGTGGCAGGGGATGGTAGGATGGTGTCGGTGATGTGCAGGGATGGAGGTGGGTGGTGTCGGGGAGTAGCAGGGGATGGTAGGGTGGTGTCGGGAGTGGCAAGGGATGGTAGGGTGGTGTCGGGGAGTGGCAGGGGATGGCAGGGTGGTGTTCGGTGGAGTGGCAGGGGATGGCAGGGCGGTGTCGAGGAGTGGCAAGGGATGGTAGGGTGATGTCGGGGAGTGGCAAGGGATGGTAGGGTGGTGTCGGGAGTGGCAGGGGATGGTAGGGTGGTGTTGGTGAGTGGCAGGGGATGGTAGGGTGGTGTCGGTGAGTGGCAGGGATGGTGGGTGGTGTCGGGGAGTAGCAGGAGATGGTAGGGTGGTGTCGGGGAGTGGCAAGGGATGGTAGGGTGGTGTCGGGAGTGGCAGGGGATGGTAGGGTGATGTCGGGGAGTGGCAGGGGATGGTAGGGTGATGTCGGGGAGTGGCAGGGGATGGCAGGGTGGTGTCGGGGAGTGGCAAGGGATGGTAGGGTGAAGTCAGGGAGTGGCAAGGGATGGTAGGGTGGTGTCGGGGAGTGGCAGGGGATGGTAGGGTGATGTCGGGGAGTGGCAAGGGATGGTAGGGTGTGTCGGGGAGTGGCAGGGGATGGTAGGGTGGTCGGGGAGTGGCAGGGGATGGCAGGGTGGTGTCGGGGAGTGGCAAGGGATGGTAGGGTGGGTCGGGAGTGGCAGGGGATGGCAGGGTGGTGTCGGGGAGTGGCAGGGGATGATAGGGTGGTGTCGGGGAGTGGCAGGGGATGGTAGGGTGGTGTCGGGGAGTGGCAAGGGACGGTAGGGTGGTGTCGGGGAGTGGCAGGGGATGGTAGGGTGGTGTCGGGGAGTGGCAAGGGATGGTAGGGTGGTGTCGGGGTGTGGCAGGGATGGCAGGGTGGTGTCGGGGAGTGGCAGAGGATGGTAGGGTGGTGTCGGGAGAGGCAGGGGATGGTAGGGTGGTGTCGGGGAGTGGCAGGGATGGTAGGGTGGTGTCGGGGAGTGGCAGGAGGATGGTAGGGTGGTGTCGGGGAGTGGCAGGGATGGCAGGGTGGTGTCGGGGAGTGGCAAGGGATGGCAGGGTGGTGTCGGGGAGTGGCAGGGATGGTAGGGTGGTGTCGGGGAGTGGCAGGGGATGGCAGGGTGGTGTCGGGGAGTGGCAAGGGATGGTAGGGTGGTGTCGGGGAGTGGCAGGGATGGTAGGGTGGTGTCGGGGAGTGGCGGGAATGGTAGGTGGTGTCGGTGGAGTGGCAGGGGATGGTAGGGTGGTGTCGGGGAGTGGCAAGGGATGGTAAGGTGGTGTCGGGGAGTGGCAGGGGATGGTAGGGTGTGTCGGGGAGTGGCAGGGGATGCCAGGGTGGTGTCGGGAGTGGCAAGGGATGGCAGGGTGGTGTCGGGGAGTGGCAGGGGATGGCAGGTGGTGGTCGGGGAGTGGCAGGGGATGATAGGGTGGTGTCGGGGAGTGGCAGGGATGGTAGGTGGTGTCGGGGAGTGGCAGGGGATGGTAGGGTGGTGTCGGGGAGTGGCAGGGGATGGCAGGGTGGTGTCGGGGAGTGGCAAGGGATGGCAGGGTGGTGTCGGGGAGTGGCAGGGGATGGCAGGGTGGTGTCGGGGAGTGGCAGGGATGATAGGGTGGTGTGGGGGAGTGGCAGGGGATGGTAGGGTGGTGTCGGGGAGTGGCAGGGGATGGTAGGGTGGTGTCGGGGAGTGGCAAGGGATGGTAGGGTGGTGTCGGGGAGTGGCAAGGGATGGCAGGGTGGTGTCGGGGAGTGGCAAGGGATGCAGGGTGGTGTCGGGGAGTGGCAAGGGATGGCAGGGTGGTGTCGGGGAGTGGCAAGGGATGGCAGGGTGGTGTCAGGGAGTGGCAGGGGATGGTAGGGTGTCGGGGAGTGGCAAGGGATGGCAGGGTGGTGTCAGGGAGTGGCAGGGGATGGTAGGGTGTCGGGGAGTGGCAAGGGATGGCAGGGTGGTGTCAGGGAGTGGCAGGGGATGGTAGGGTGTCGGGAGTGGCAAGGGATGGCAGGGTGGTGTCAGGGAGTGGCAGGGGATGGTAGGGTGTCGGGGAGTGGCAAGGGATGGCAGGGTGGTGTCAGGGAGTGGCAGGGATGGTAGGGTGTCGGGGAGTGGCAAGGGATGGCAGGGTGGTGTAGGGAGTGGCAGGGGATGGTAGGGTGTCGGGGAGTGGCAAGGGATGGCAGGGTGGTGTCAGGGAGTGGCAGGGGATGGTAGGGTGTCGGGGAGTGGCAAGGGATGGCAGGGTGGTGTCGGGGAGTGGCAAGGGATGGCAGGGTGGTGTGGGGGAGTGGCAAGGGATGGCAGAGTGGTGTCAGGGAGTGGCAGGGGATGGTAGGGTGTCGGGGAGTGGCAAGGGATGGCAGGGTGGTGTCGGGGAGTGGCAAGGGATGGCAGGGTGGTGTCGGGGAGTGGCAAGGGATGGCAGGGTGGTGTCAGGGAGTTGCAGGGGATGGTAGGGTGTCGGGGAGTGGCAAGGGATGGCAGGGTGGTGTCGGGGAGTGGCAGGGGATGGCAGGGTGGTGTCAGGGAGTGGCGGGTGGTGTCAGGGAGTGGCAGGGGATGGCAGGGTGGTGTCGGGGAGTGGCAAGTGATGGTAGGGTGGTGTCAGGGAGTGGCGGGTGGTGTCAGGGAGTGGCAGGGGATGGCGGGGTGGTGTCGGGGAGTGGCAAGTGATGGTAGGGTGGTGTCAGGGAGTGGCGGGTGGTGTCAGGGAGTGGCAGGGGATGGCAGGGTGGTGTCAGGGAGTGGCAAGGGATGGCAGGGTGGTGTCAGGGAGTGGCAGGGGATGGCTGCTCCACAGTAAACAGGCCACTTGAGCAGAAGATAATTTTCTTTCCTTCCCACAAACTAAACCGTGTTAAATTAATTATATGAAGTGTTACATAAAATTATACGGCAGTTGTTCAATCGTACAATACCTAAATCATGCTAAATAAACTTGTGCTAAATGACGGTCTACTGTATTATAAGCAACGAGAATAACAATAGTATATTTTATCACATTCTTGTTGTAATGAGTATATAAAGATATAGCTTTATTTGTGTTTAACATATTAACACATTTAATATATTAACACACTTTAACACATCATATTTAGCTGTTGCTGGGATATGTTAGGGAAAGAAGGTGTTTTTATAACAGTTTTGAAGATGCTGCCAGATCATGAAGCCCTGGAGATATCTGGCAGATAGTGAGGCTCAGGAGATATCTGGCAGATAGTGAGGCTCAGGAGATATCTGGCAGATAGTGGGGCTCAGGAGATATCTGGCAGATAGTGAGGCTCAGGAGATATGTGGCAGATAGTGAGGCTCAGGAGATATCTGGCAGATAGTGAGGCTCAGGAGATATCTGGCAGATAGTGGGGCTCAGGAGATATCTGGCAGATAGTGAGGCTCAAGAGATATCTGGCAGATAGTGGGGCTCAGGAGATATCTGGCAGATAGTGGGGCTCAGGAGATATCTGGCAGATAGTGAGGCTCAAGAGATATCTGGCAGATAGTGGGGCTCAGGAGATATCTGGCAGATAGTGGGGCTCAGGAGATATCTGGCAGATAGTGAGGCTCAGGAGATATCTGGCAGATAGTGAGGCTCAGGAGATATCTGGCAGATAGTGAGGCTCAAGAGATATCTGGCAGATAGTGGGGCTCAGGAGATATCTGGCAGATAGTGGGGCTCAGGAGATATCTGGCAGATAGTGAGGCTCAGGAGATATCTGGCAGATAGTGAGGCTCAAGAGATATCTGGCAGATAGTGGGGCTCAGGAGATATCTGGAGATAGTGGGGCTCAGGAGATATCTGGCAGATAGTGAGGCTCAGGAGATATCTGGCAGATAGTGAGGCTCAGGAGATATCTGGCAGATAGTGGGGCTCAGGAGATATCTGGCAGATAGTGAGGCTCAGGATATATCTGGCAGATAGTGAGGCTCAGGAGATATCTGGCAGATAGTGAGGCTCAGGAGATATCTGGCAGATAGTGAGGCTCAGGAGATATCTGGCAGATAGTGAGGCTCAGGAGATATCTGGCAATAGTGAGGCTCAGGAGATATCTGGCAGATAGTGAGGCTCAGAAGATATCTGGCAGATAGTGAGGCTCAGGAGATATCTGGCAGATAGTGAGGCTCAGGAGATATCTGGCAGATAGTGAGGCTCAGAAGATATCTGGCAGATAGTGAGGCTCAGGAGATATCTGGCAGATAGTGAGGCTCAGGAGATATCTGGCAGATAGTGAGGCTCAGAAGATATCTGGCAGATAGTGAGGCTCAGGAGATATCTGGCAGATAGTGAGGCTCAGGAGATATCTGGCAGATAGTGAGGCTCAGGAGATATCTGGCAGATAGTGAGGCTCAGGAGATATCTGGCAGATAGTGAGGCTCAGGAGATATCTGGCAGACAGTGAGGCTCAAGAGATATCTGGCAGATAGTGAGGCTCAGGAGATATCTGGCAGATAGTGAGGCTCAAGAGATATCTGGCAGATAGTGGGGCTCAGGAGATATCTGGCAGATAGTGGGGCTCAGGAGATATCTGGCAGATAGTGAGGCTCAGGAGATATCTGGCAGATAGTAAGGCTCAAGAGATATCTGGCAGATAGTGGGGCTCAGGAGATATCTGGCAGATAGTGGGGCTCAGGAGATATCTGGCAGATAGTGAGGCTCAGGAGATATCTGGCAGATAGTGAGGCTCAAGAGATATCTGGCAGATAGTGAGGCTCAGGAGATATCTGGCAGATAGTGAGGCTCAGGAGATATCTGGCAGATAGTGAGGCTCAGAGATATCTGGCAGATAGTGAGGCTCAGGAGATATCTGGCAGATAGTGAGGCTCAGGAGATATCTGGCAGATAGTGAGGCTCAGGAGATATCTGGCAGATAGTGAGGCTCAGGCGATATCTGGCAGATAGTGAGGATCAGGCGATATCTGGCACATAGTGAGGCTCAGGAGATATCTGGCAGATAGTGAGGCTCAGGAGATATCTGGCAGATAGTGAGGCTCAGGAGATATCTGGCAGATAGTGAGGCTCAGGAGATATCTGGCAGATAGTGAGGCTCAAGAGATATCTGGCAGATAGTGAGGCTCAGGCGATATCTGGCAGATAGTGAGGCTCAGGCGATATCTGGCAGATAGTGAGGCTCAAGAGATATCTGGCAGATAGTGAGGCTCAGGCGATATCTGGCAGATAGTGAGGCTCAAGAGATATCTGGCAGATAGTGAGGCTCAGGCGATATCTGGCAGATAGTGAGGCTCAAGAGATATCTGGCAGATAGTGAGGCTCAAGAGATATCTGGCAGATAGTGAGGCTCAGGCGATATCTGGCAGATAGTGAGGATCAGGCGATATCTGGCAGATAGTGAGGCTCAGGAGATATCTGGCAGATAGTGAGGCTCAGGAGATATCTGGCAGATAGTGAGGCTCAGGAGATATCTGGCAGATAGTGAGGCTCAGGAGATATCTGGCAGATAGTGAGGCTCAAGAGATATCTGGCAGATAGTGAGGCTCAAGAGATATCTGGCAGATAGTGAGCCTCAGGAGATATCTGGCAGATAGTGAGGCTCAAGAGATATCTGGCAGATAGTGAGGCTCAAGAGATATCTGGCAGATAGTGAGGCTCAGACGATATCTGGCAGATAGTGAGGCTCAAGAGATATCTGGCAGATAGTGAGGCTCAAGAGATATCTGGCAGATAGTGAGGCTCAGGCGATATCTGGCAGATAGTGAGGCTCAAGAGATATCTGGCAGGTAGTGAGGCTCAAGAGATATCTGGCAGATAGTGAGGCTCAGGAGATATCTGGCAGATAGTGAGGCTCAAGAGATATCTGGCAGATAGTGAGGCTCAGGCGACATCTGGCAGATAGTGAGGCTCAGGCGATATCTGGCAGATAGTGAGGCTCAAGAGATATCTGGCAGATAGTGAGGCTCAAGAGATATCTGGCAGATAGTGAGGCTCAGGAGATATCTGGCAGATAGTGAGGCTCAAGAGATATCTGGCAGATAGTGAGGCTCAAGAGATATCTGGCAGATAGTGAGGCTCAGGAGATATCTGGCAGATAGTGAGGCTCAGGAGATATCTGGCAGATAGTGAGGCTCAGGAGATATCTGGCAGATAGTGAGGCTCAAGAGATATCTGGCAGATAGTGAGGCTCAAGAGATATCTGGCAGATAGTGAGGCTCAAGAGATATCTGGCAGATAGTGAGGCTCAGGCGACATCTGGCAGATAGTGAGGCTCAGGAGATATCTGGCAGATAGTGAGGCTCAGGCGATATCTGGCAGATAGTGAGGCTCAGGCGATATCTGGCAGATAGTGAGGCTCAGGAGATATCTGGCAGATAGTGAGGCTCAGGAGATATCTGGCAGATAGTGAGGCTCAGGAGATATCTGGCAGATAGTGAGGCTCAGGAGATATCTGGCAGATAGTGAGGCTCAAGAGATATCTGGCAGATAGTGAGGCTCAGGAGATATCTGGCAGATAGTGAGGCTCAGGAGATATCTGGCAGATAGTGAGGCTCAGGAGATATCTGGCAGATAGTGAGGCTCAGGAGATATCTGGCAGATAGTGAGGTTATGGAGATATCTGGCAGATAGTGAGGCTCAGGAGATATCTGGCAGATAGTGAGGCTCAGGAGATATCTGGCAGATAGTGAGGCTCAGGAGATATCTGGCAGATAGTGAGGCTCAGGAGATATCTGGCAGATAGTGAGGCTCAGGAGATATCTGGCAGATAGTAAGGCTCAAGAGATATCTGGCAGATAGTGAGGCTCAGGAGATATCTGGCAGATAGTGAGGCTCAAGAGATATCTGGCAGATAGTGAGGCTCAGGAGATATCTGGCAGATAGTGAGGCTCAAGAGATATCTGGCAGATAGTGAGGTTATGGAGATATCTGGCAGATAGTGAGGCTCAAGAGATATCTGGCAGATAGTGAGGCTCAGGAGATATCTGGCAGATAGTGAGGCTCAGGAGATATCTGGCAGATAGTGAGGCTCAGGAGATATCTGGCAGATAGTGAGGCTCAGGAGATATCTGGCAGATAGTGAGGCTCAAGAGATATCTGGCAGATAGTGAGGCTCAGGAGATATCTGGCAGATAGTGAGGCTCAAGAGATATCTGGCAGATAGTGAGGCTCAGGAGATATCTGGCAGATAGTGAGGCTCAAGAGATATCTGGCAGATAGTGAGGTTATGGAGATATCTGGCAGATAGTGAGGCTCAAGAGATATCTGGCAGATAGTGAGGTTATGGAGATATCTGGCAGATAGTGAGGTTATGGAGATATCTGGCAGATAGTGAGGCTCAAGAGATATCTGGCAGATAGTGAGGTTATGGAGATATCTGGCAGATAGTGAGGCTCAAGAGATATCTGGCAGATAGTGAGGTTATGGAGATATCTGGCAGATAGTGAGGCTCAAGAGATATCTGGCAGATAGTGAGGTTATGGAGATATCTGGCAAATAGTGAGGCTCAGGAGATATCTGGCAGATAGTGAGGTTATGGAGATATCTGGCAGATAGTGAGGCTCAGGAGATATCTGGCAGATAGTGAGGTTATGGAGATATCTGGCAGATAGTGGGGTTATGGAGATATCTGGCAGATAGTGAGGTTATGGAGATATCTGGCAGATAGTGAGGTTATGGAGATATCTGGCAGATAGTGAGGTTATGGAGATATCTGGCAGATAGTGAGGTTATGGAGATATCTGGCAGATAGTGAGTTATGGAGATATCTGGCAGATAGTGAGGTTATGGAGATATCTGGCAGATAGTGAGGTTATGGAGATATCTGGCAGAGAGCTCCAGATTCTGCGTCAATTTATATTTTATGCACATTGAGTTTTTATAAAGGTTAAGCTGAACACAGGGAATATCATAGAGATTTTTGTCTGGTATTATGTGTATGGCTTCTGCTACAACTATCAAGTGCTTCAGGTCATGATTAATAATAGAATTTATTGTTCTGTATATGTAAGATGCACAGCAGTAAGAGTGAATGTTACACAAATAACCCACACATAGAAGAGAGGAGCTTACAACGACATTTCGGTCTGAATTGGACCATTTACAAAGTCACACTAATGAAAAGGGGAGGAGGAGGAGGGAGTATATATAAGTCAGGAGGTGGTAGTGGTACTAATGGAGGTAAAAGGTAGTAGTGGGAAAGGTAGTATGGTAGAGGTGGAGTCAGTCAAATACAGTGGACCCCCGGTTAACGAACTTTTTTCATTCCAGTAGTATGTTCAGGTGCCAGTACTGACCGAATTTTTTCCCATAAGGAATATTGTGAAGTAGATTAGTCCATTTCAGACCCCCAAACATACATGTACAAACGCACTTACATAAATACACTTACATAATTGGTCGCATTTGGAGGGGATCGTTAAGCGGGGGTCCACTGTACTAAGAAAGAGGAGCACTGCAAGGGAGCTAGGTGCCCACAGAGGGTAAGAGCAAGAACACAGAGGGATAAAAAATATATAATGAAGGAACAAATACCCAAGGCAGAAGAAAGACAATGCTAAGGAGAAAGAGGAAAGGGAAAGAGGGAGAAGAAGAAAAAGAAATCAGGGTTAAGTGGTGTTCTGAAGTTTAAAGCATTTTCAATGTAGGGGAAAAGGAAAGCATCTCAGGCAAGCCGGGACTAAGATTATCAAGGAAAGTTGTGTATTGGGGGAAGATTAAACCCAGACGGGACTGTTAAAGGGGAAGTGGGGAATCGTTTTGCAAAAAACCCAGTCAATAGGATGGCTGTGACTCTGACAGACAGAAAAAAAGAGCATTATTAGTGTCGGCAAGCCAAAAAATTTTTTATGTCCCTAATCTGTCAGAAAAAGATTGGCCAATTTGTTCAAAGTACTGAAAGGACAAGGGAACAAGAATAGAGTAACCCAGGGATCTATAGAGGGAGGAGAGTTATAAAACTAGATCAGTGCAAAGAGTGTTATCGGGCAGAAAGTAATTTGATGTTTAAGGAACGGGAGATTTTTTAGTTTAAAAAAGACCAGAATTGTGGGGAAAGCAAGGACAAAAATTTGGAGTAGAGGTTTGGGAGAGAAGGAAATTCGTTTAGCACGTGAGAGGCAGGTCTGTGAAATGGGAAGGAGAAAAGAGGGGGAAAAAAAATTTGTAGTTTGGAAATTTCTGATTAAAAAGGAATGAGGAACAAATGCGGAGAGCAGGAAAAAGAGGGGAGATAAGAACACTTTTTTTTGAAGAAGAGCTGTAAAAAAAGTAGTGAATGTACATGCCATTGCACGGTTGGGGTAAACGGAAAAGAAAAATTTGTATCTGAGCGGGGGTTGGACTAAAGGAAAGGAAAACAAAAATTAATTTCCCATCACTTTAGATTTAAAGGGAAGGGCAAGGTCTTTAAGGCATCGAAAATGATTGGAAGAGATGAATTAGGAGGCCACAGACAAAGATGTCATTCGAGTGGACCCAAGGAAGAAGAACGTCTCAAAGTTTCCCAGAAAAATTTAAGAAAGGGACAGGGAAAGAGGAGAGCCCAAGTGACCCGAAGGTTTATTTTATTTGTGTATCTTTCCCAGTCATGGTATTTGCCATTTTTGTTATTTAAGGTGAAATTGTTATTGAGGGGAATTAGGTTTTAAAAGGGGGTGGGGTTTTGTCGGCTTTAACGAAAAGGGGGAGTGTGTTGGGGCAGTAGATGAAGAGGGGAAGGGGGGTTGTGTTGTTGGCATGACTAAAAGAGTGGAAGGGGGTATGTTGCTGGCAGTAACTGAAGAGGGGAAGGAGGGTATGTTGTCTGGCAGTAGATGAAGAGTGGGGGGGGAGGGTGTGTTGTCTGGCAGTAGACAAAAGAGTGCGGGGAGGGTAGTGTTTCTGGCATAGACTGAAGAGGGGAAGGAGGGTAGTTTGTCTGGCAGTAGACTGAAGGGGGAAAGGGGGGTAGTGTTGTCTGGCAGTAGATGAAGAGGGAGGGAGGGGTAGTGTTGTTGGCAGTAGACTGAAGAGTGCGGGGGAGGGTAGTGTTGTCTGGGTGATGAAGAGTGGGGGAGGGTATGTTGTTGGCGTAGACTAAAGAGTGGAGGGAGGGTATTTTGTCTGGCAGTTAACTAAAGGTGGGGGAAGGGTAGTGTTGTCTGGGTAAGAAGACTGGGGGGAGGGTAATTTTGTCTGGAGAGACTGAAGAGGGGAAGGAGGGTGTGTTGTTGGAGTAGATAAAGAGTGGGGGAAAGGGTTTGTTTTGTCTGGCGTAGACAAAAGGGGGGGAAGGGAAAGTGTTGTTGGCAGTAGACTGAAAAGTGGAGGAAGGGTAGGGTTTGTTGGCAGTGACGAAGAGTGGAGGGGAGGTAGTGTTGTTGGCAGTAACTGAAGATGGAGGGAGGGAGGCTGTCTGGCAGAGACTAAAGAGTGGGAAGGGTAGTGTTGTCTGGCAGTGACTGAAGGGGGGGAGGGTATGTTGTCTGGCAGTAGACTAAAGGGTGGGGGAAAGGGGTGTGTTGCTGGGTAAAAGAAGAGTGGAGGGAGGGTAGTGTTGTCTGGCAGTAGACTGAAAGTGGAAGGAGGGTAGTTTTTGTCGGCAGTAACTGAAGAGTGGAAGGGAGGGTAGTTTTTGTTGGGAGACTGAAAGGGGAAGGAAGGTAGTGTTCTGGAGTGACTAAAGATGGGGGAAAGGGGAGTGTTTTTTGGGCAGTGACTAAAGAGTGGAAGGGGGGGAGTGTTGTTGGCGTAGACTGAAGAGTGGAGGGAGAGTAGTGTTGTCGGGCAGTAGACTGAAGGTGGAGGGGGGTAGTTTTTTCTGGCAAACTAAGGTGGAAAGGAGGGTAGGTTGTTGGCATAACTAAAGAGTGGAGGAGGGTAGTGTTGTCTGGCAGTGCTGAGAGGGGAAGGGGGTATGTTTTGGCATAGACTGAAGGTGGAAGGGGGTGTGTTGTTGGCGAGCTAAAGAGGGAGGGAGGGTATTTTGTCGGGGCGGGGAAACTGAAGAGGGGGGGGGGGAAAATTTTGTTGGGCAGTAGACTGAAGGGGAAGGGGGGTAGGTTGTCGGGCAGTGACTAAAAGAGGGGAAAGGGAGGGTAGTGTTGTTGGCGTGACTGAAGGTGGGGGGGAGGGTAGTTTTGTCTGGCGTGACGAAGAGTGGAGGGGGGGATTTTTGTTGGGCAGTAGACTGAAGAGTGGAAGGAGGGTAGTGTTGCTGGCAGTAGATGAAGTTAGGGGAGGGTATGTTGTTGGCGTAGACGAAAGTGGGGGGAGGGTAGTGTTGTCTGGCATTAATAAAAGGGGGAAAGGGGGGTATGTTGTTGGCAGTAGTGAAAGGGGAAGGAGGTGTGTGTCGGCAGTGATGAAGAGTGGAAGGAGGGTAGTGGTTGGCGTAGATGAAGGTGGAGGGAGTAGTGGTTTGTCTGGCAGTAGACGGAAGAGGGGAGGAGGGTGTGTTGTCTGGCAGTGACAAAGATGGAGGGAGGGTTGTGTCGGCAGTAATTGGAAAGGGAGGGGGTAGTGTTGTCTGGCGTGAGAAGAGTGGAAGGGGGTAGTGTTGTCGGAGATAAAAGATGCAGGGGGTAGGTTGTCTGGCAGGACTGAGAGTGGGGGAGGGTTGTTTTGTCGGGCAGTAAAAGGAGTGGGGGGGGGGTTTTAGTGTTGTCGGGCGTAGACGAAGAGTGGGGAGGGTTGTTTTGTCTGGCAGTGACTGAAGAGTGGAGGGGGGGGTAGTGTTGCTGGCGTAGACTGAAGAGTGGAGGGGGGGGAGTGTTGTCTGGCGTAGACTGAAGGGGGGGGGTATTTGTCTGGCAGTAAGAAGAGTGGAGGGGGGTAGTTTGTTGGGCGTAGCCCGAAGGTGCAGGGGGTGTTTGTCTGGCAGTGACTGAAGAGTGGGGGAAGGGGTTATTTTGTCTGGCAGTAGACGGAGGGGAAGGAGGGTAGGTTGTTGGCAGAAAGGAAAGGGGAAAGGGAGGGTAGTGTTGTCTGGCAGTAGCCTAAAGAGTGGAAAGGAGGGTAGTGTTGTCGGGCAGTAGACAAAGAGTGGAGGGGGTAGTGTTGCTGGCAGTGACTGAAGGTGGAAGGGGGGGTATGTTTTTGGGCAGTAGACTAAAGGTGGAGGGAGGGTAGTGTTGTCTGGCAGTAGACTAAAGGGGAAAAGGGGGGTAGTGTTGCGGGGCAGTAGACTAAAGGGTGGAGGAGGGTAGTGTTGTCTGGCTAGTTTTAAGGGGAAGGAGGGTATTTCTGGAGTAGAGAAGAGTGGAAGGAGGGTAGTGTTGTCTGGCAGTAGACTGAAGAGGGGAAGGGGGGTTTTGGTTTTCTGGCGTGATGAAGGGGGAAGGAGGGTAGTGTTTTGGCAGGATGAGAGTGAGGGAGGGTAGTTTTTGTCTGGCAGTAAAAGAGGGGAGGGGGGAGTGTTGTCGGCAGTAGACTGAAGATGGAAGGAGGGTATTTTGTTGTCTGGCGAGACAAAGGTAAGGGGGGTAGTGTTTCTGGCAGAGACTAAAGAGGGGAAAGGGGGGTTGTGTTGTCTGGCAGAAGACTAAAAGATGGAAGGAGGGTAGTGTTGTCTGGCGTAGATAAAGAGTAGAGGGAGGGTAGTTTGTCGGGCAGTAGACTGAAGAGTGGAGGGGGGTAGTTTTTTTTGGGGCAGTAGACTGAAGGGGAAGGAGGGTTGTTGTTGGCAGTAGACTGAAGGGTGGAAGGGGGGATGTTGTCTGGCAGTAACTGAAAGGGAAGGGGGTAGTGTTTTTTTGGCAGTAACTGAAGAGGGAAGGGGTAGTTTTGTCGGGCGTAGACTGAAGAGGGGAAAGGAGGGTAGTGTTGTCTGGCAGTGGGGGGGGGGGGGGGGAGTGGAGGGAGGGTAGTGTTGCTGGAGTAGACAAAGAGTGAGGAGGGTGTGTTGTTGGCATTTAGACGAAGGTGGAAGGGGGTTGTGTTGTCTGGCAGTGACTAAAGATGAGGGAGGGTAGTGTTGCTGGCAGAGATAAAGAGTGGAGGGAGGGTTGTGTTGTCTGGATAGAGAAGAGTGGAGGGGGGTATTTTTTCTGGCAGTAGATGAAGAGTGGAGGGGGGTTGTTTTGTTTGGCAGTGATGAAGAGGGGGGGGGTAGTGTTGTCTGGCAGTAGAAAAGAGTGGAGGGGGGGTAGTTTTGTTGGCATAGACTAAAGGTGGAGGGGGGGTATGTTTCGGGCATAAAAACTGAAGAGTGGGGGGAGGGTAGTGTTGTCTGGCAAAGACTGACGATTGCAGGGAGGGTGTGTTGTCGGGCGTAAGAAAGTGGGGAGGGTGTGTTGCCCTGGCAGAGATGAAGAGGGGAAAGGGGGTAGTTTTGTTGGCGTGATGAAGAGGGGAAAAGGAGGGTAGGTTGTTTGGCAGTAGACTGAAGAGTGGAAGGAGGGTAGTGTTGTCTGGCAGTAGACTGAAGAGTAGAGGGAGGGTAGTGTTGTCTGGCAGTAGACTGAAGAGTGGAAGGGGGGTGTGTTGTCGGGAGTGATAAAGAGTAAGGGGAGGGTAGTGTTGTCTGGCAGTAGAATGAAGAGTGGGGAGGGTAGTGTTGTCTGGCAGTAGACTGAAGAGTGGAAGGAGGGTAGTGTTGTCTGGCAGTAGACTGAAGAGTGGAGGGAGGGTAGTGTTGTCTGGCAGTAGACTGAGAGGGGGGGGGGTAGGTTGTCGGCAGTAGATGAAGAGGGGGAAGGAGGGTAGTGTTGTCTGGCAGTCTGAAGAGTGGAAGGAGGGTAGTGTTTCGGGATAGACGAAGAGTGGAAGGAGGGTAGTGTTGTTGGCAGTGACTGAAGAGTGGAAGGGGTAGTGTTGTCGGCCCGTAGACTGAAGAGTAAAGGAGGGTATGTTTTTGGGCAGTAGACTGAAGAGTGGAGGGGGTTTTGTTTTGGGTAGACGAAGGGGAAGGGGTGTGTGTCTGGCGTAGACTAAAGGTGGAAGGAGGGTAGTGTTGTCGGGCCGAGACGAAGATGCAGGGGGGTAGGTTTTTGGCAGTAGACTGAAGAGTGGAGGGAGGGTTGTTTGTCTGGCAGTAGTAAAGAGTGGAGGGGGGTTGGTTTCTGGCAGTAGACTAAGGTGGAGGGAGGGTTGTGTTTCTGGGAGACTGAAGAGTGGAGGGGGGTAGTGTTGTTGGCAGTCTGAAGAGTGGGGGGGGTAAGTTTGTTGGCAGTGATGAAGAGGGAGGGAGGGTAGTGTTGTTGGCAGTAGACTGAAGAGTGGAGGGAGGTTGTTTGTCGGCATAGACGAAGAGTGCAGGGGGGGTAGTGTTGTCGGGCATAGACTGAAGAGTGGAGGAAGGGTAGTGTTTTTGGGCAGTAACTGAAGAGGGGAAAGGGAGGGTAGTGTTGTTTTGGCAGTAGCTGAAGAGGGGAAGGAGGGTATGTTGTTTCATTGCTGAAGAGGGAAGGGAGGGGTGTTGTCTGGCAAGTAAAGAGGGGAAGGGGGTATGTTGTCTGGCAGTAGACTGAAGGTGGAGGGGGGGTATTTTGTCTGGCGTGACTGAAGAGTGGGGGAGGGTAGTGTTGTCGGGCAGTGGAAGAGGGGAAAGGGGGTAGTGTTGTTGGCAGTAAGGAAGAGTGGAAGGGGGAGGGTAGTGTTGTCTGGCAGTAGATGAAGAGGGGAAAGGGGGGTAGTTTGTTGGCAGTAACTAAAGGGGGAAAGGGAGGGTTGTTGTCGGCAGTAGACTGAAGGTGGAAGGGGGTAGTGTTGTTGGCGTAGACTGAAGATGGAAGGGGGGGGTAGTGTTGTCTGGCATAGACTGAAGAGTAGAGGGAGGGTAGTTTGTCTGGCAGTAGACTAAAGATGGGGGAGGGTGTGTTTCTGGCAGTAGACTGAAGATGGAAGGGGGTAGTGTTTCTGGCAGAAACTGAAGAGAGGGGAGGGTTGTTGTTGGCAGAGACTGAAGGTGGAAGGGGGTGTTTTGTCTGGGTGATGAAGATGGAAGGGGGGTAGTGTTGTCGGGCAGTAGAAGAAGAGAAAAAAGGGAGGGAAATGTTGTCGGGCGTAACTGAGAGGGGGGGAGGGTAGTTTTGTCGGGCAGTAGAGGGAAGAGGGGAAGGGGGGTATGTTGTTGGGCGTAGATGAAGGGTGGAAGGGGGGTAGTGTTGTTGGCAGTAGATAAAGAGTGGAAGGGGGGTAGTTTTTTGGGCAGTGACTGAAGAGTGGAGGGAGAGTGTTGCGGCGTAAACTGAAAGATGGAAGGAGGGTGTTTTTGTCTGGCGGAGACGAAGAGTGGGGGAGGGTAGTGTTGTTGGGTAGAGAAAGATGCAGGGAGGGTGTTTTGTTGGCAGAGACTAAAGAGGGAAGGAGGGTGGTTTTTGTTGGCAGTAGACTAAAGAGGAGGGGGGTGTGTTGGGGCATAGTGAAGGTGGAGGGGGGGGTTTGGTTGTCTGGCAGTAGACTGGGTGGAGGGGGGGTAGTGTTTTTTGGGGCAGAGAGAAGAGTGGGGGGAGGGTTGTGTTGTCGGGCAGTAGAGGGAAAGTGGGGGGGGAGGGTTTTGTGTTGTTGGCAGTAGCTGAAGAGTGGGGGGGAGGGTGTGTTGTCTGGAGTAGACTGAAGGTACAGGGAGGGTGTGTTGTCTGGCAGTAGACTGAAGAGTGGAGGGAGGGTATGTTTTTGGCAGTAACGACGAGTCAGGGGGGGTTTGTTGTCTGGCAGTAGACTGAAGAGTGGAAGGAGGGTATGTTGTCTGGCGTGACGAAGGTGGAAGGGGGTAGTGTTGTCTGGCAGTAGAGAAGATGGAGGGAGGGATGTTGTCTCGCAGTAGACGAAGAGTAAGGAGGGAGTTTGGGCAGTAGCTGAAGAGTGGAAGGAGGGTAGTGTTGTCTGGATAGCGAGATGGAAGGAGGGAGTTTGGGCTGGCGTAACTGAAAGTAGAGGGGGGGTAGTGTTGTTGGCAGTAGATGGAAGAGTGGAGGGGGGGTAGTGTTGTCTGCGTAGACTGAAGGGGGAAGGGGGGTGTGTTTTTGGGCATAGACTGAAGAGTGGAAGGAGGGTAGTGTTGTTGGCAGTAGACTAAAGAGGGGAAGGGGGTAGTGTTGTCGGGGCAGTAGATGAAGAGTGGAGGGGGGTGTGTTGTCGGCAGTAGAGAAGATAGAGGGGGGGTAGGTTTCTGGCAGAGACTGAAGAGGGGGGGAGGGTAGTTTTGCTTTCAGTAGACTAAAGGTGGAAGGGGGGTATGTTTTCGGGCAGAGTGAAGAGTAGAGGGAGGGTAGTGTTTGTCTGGCAGTGACTGAAGGGGGAAAGGGGGTAGTGTTGTTGGCAGGATAAAAGGTAAGGGAGGGTATGTTTTTGGCAGTAATAAAGGTGGAGGGGGGGTAGTTTTGTCTGGCAGAGCTAAAGGGTGGAAGGAGGGTATGTTGTCGGGCCTAACTGAAGAGTGGAAGGGGGATGTTGTCGGGCAGTAGATGAAGAGTGGAAGGGGGGTAGTTTTGTCTGGCTAGATGAAGGTGGAGGGAGTGTTTTGTCGGGAGTAGACTAAGTGGAAGGAGGGTGGGTTTTTTGGCAGTGAGAAGAGTGGGGAGGGAGTTTTTGTTCAGTAGACAAAAAGGTGCAGGGAGGGTAGTGTTTTTGGGCAGTAATGAAGAGTGGAAGGAGGGTAGTGTTGTCGGGCAGTAGACTGGAGGCAGGGAGGGAAAGGTTGTCTGGCGTGATAAGAGTGGGGGAGGGTTTGTTGTCTGGCAGTAGAGAAGATGGAGGGGGGGTTGTGTTTCTGGCATTAGATAAAGATGGAGGGAGGGTTGTTTTGTCTGGCGGAGAAGAGGGGAGGGAGGGTAGTTTTGTCTGGCAGTAGAGGGAAGAGTGGGGGAGGGTAGGTTGTTGGCAGTAGCTAAAGAGTGGAGGGGGGGGGTATGTTGTCGGGCAGTAGAGAAGAGTGGAGGGGAGGGTAGGTTGTCGGGGCAGTAGCCCGAAGAGGCAGGGAGGGTATGTTGTCGGGCAGTAACAAAGAGTGAGGGGGGTAGTGTTGTCTGGCAGTAACTGAAGAGGGGAAGGGGGGTAGTGTTTTTTCGGCAGAGACTGAAAGTGGAAGGGAGGGTAGGTTTGTCTGGAAGTGACTGAAGGGGAAGGAGGGTGTTTGTGGGGCAGTAGACTAAAGAGGGGAAGGGGGTAGTGTTGCTGGCAGTAGACGAAAGGTGGAAGGGGGGTGTGTTTTTTGGGGGCAGTAGACAAAGAGTGGGGGGAGGGGAGTTTTGTTGGCTGACTAAAGAGGGAAGGGGGTAGTGGTCTGGCAGTAGACTGAAGAGGGGAAGGGGGTAGTGTTGTCGGGCAGAGACTGAAAGTGGAAGGAGGGTGTGTTATTGGCAGAAGACTGAAGGTGGAAGGAGGGTAGTTTTTCTGGCGTGACTGAAAGTGAAGGGAGGGTATGTTTGTCTGGCAGTAGCGAAAGTGAAGGAGGGTAGTGTTTCTGGCAGAGACGAAGAGAGGGGGGGAGGGTATGTTGTTGCGTAGACTAAAGAGTGGAGGGGGGTAGTGTTGTTGGGAGACTGAAGATGGGGGAGGGTGTGTTGTCTGGCGTAGACGAAGGTAGAGGGGGGGTGTGTTGTCTGGCGTAGAAAGGGGGAAGGAGGGTAGTTTTTGTCTGGCAGTGGGAAACTGAAGAGTGGAAGGGGGGGTAGTGTTGTCGGGCAGTAGACTGAAGAGTAAGGGGGGGTAGTGTTTTTCGGCAGGACTGAAGAGTGGGGGAGGGTAGTGTTGTCTGGCAGTAACTAAAGGTAAAGGAGGGTGTTTTCTGGCATAGATGAAGAGTGGAAGGAGGGTAGTTGTCTGGCAGTAGATGAAGGGGAAGGAGGGTAGTGTTGTTTGGCATAGACAAAGAGTGGAGGGGTAGGTTGTCTGGCAGTAGACTGAAGAGTGAAGGAGGGAGTGTTGTCTGGCAGTAGACTAAGAGTGGAGGGGGGGTAGGTTGTTGGCGTAGAGAAGAGTGCAGGGGGGTAGTGTTGTCGGGCAGTAATGAAAGTAAAAGGAGGGTGTGTTTTTGGGCAGTGACTAAAGAGGCAGGGAGGGTAGTGTTGCTGGCAGTAGACTGAAGAGTGGAGGGAGGGTTGTGTTGTCTGGCAGTAGACTGAAGAGTAGAGGGAGGGTAGTGTTGTCTGGCAGTAGACTGAAGAGTGGAGGGAGGGTTGTGTTGTCTGGCAGTAGACTGAAGAGTGGAGGGAGGGTAGTGTTGTCTGGCAGTAGACTGAAGAGTGGAGGGAGGGTAGTGTTTCTGGCATTTAGATGAAGAGTGGAGGGGGGGAGTGTTTCTGGATAGACTGAAGAGTGGGGGAGGGTGTTTTTGTTGGCGTAGACGAAGAGTGCGGGGGTAGTGTTGTCTGGAAAGTAGACTAAAGAGGGGGGAAGGGTTTTTGTTGGAGTAGACAAAGGTGGAAGGAGGGTAGGGTTGTCTGGCAGTGGGGCTGAAGAGGGGAAAGGGGGGTATTTTTGTTGGCGTAGACGAAGAGGGGAAAGGAGGGTAGTGTTGGGGGCAGTAGACTGAAGAGTGGAAGGAGGGTGTTTGTTGGAGTGACTGAAGAGGGGAAAGGAGGGTAGTGTTGTCGGCAGTAGACTGAAAGTGGAGGGGGGGTATGTTGTCTGGCAGTAGATGAAAGTGGAAGGGGGTAGTGTTGCTGGAGAGACTGAAGATGAAGGGGGTGTGTTGCGGGCAGTGATAAAGGGTGGAAGGAGGGTAGTGTTTTCTGGAAATAGACTGAAGGTGGAAGGGGGGTTTTGGGTTGTTGGCGGGGGACTAAAGAGTGGAAAGGGGGGTAGTGTTTGTCTGGCAGTAGACTGAAGAGTGGAAGGAGGGTATGTTGTTTGGCAGTAGACGAAGAGGGGGAGGGGGGTAGTGTTGTTGGCATAATGAAGGTGGAAGGAGGGTAGTGTTTTTGGGCGAGACTAAAGAGGGGAAAGGAGGGTAGTGTTTTGGGAGTAGATGAGGGGGAGGAGGGTAGTGTTGTCGGGGCAGTAAGAAGAGTGGGGGGGAGGGTAGTGTTGTTGGCAGTAGACTGAAGAGGCGGGAGGGTAGTTTGTTGGCAGAAGATAAAAGATGGGGGAGGGTTGTTGTCGCAGTAGCAAAGAGTGCAGGGGGGTAGTGTTGTCTTGCAGTGACTGAGAGTGGAAGGAGGGTAGTGTTGTTGGCGTAGACTGAAGATGGGGGAGGGTGTGTTGTCGGGCAGTAGAAAAGAGGGAGGGAGGGTAGTTTTGTCTGGCAGTAGATGAAGAGGGGGGGAGGGTAGTGTTGTCGGCAGTAGACTAAAGTGGGGAAAGGGAGGGTTGGGGCTGGCAGTAGACGAAGGTGGGGGAGGGTGTGTTGTCTGGCAGTAGACTAAAGAGTGGGGGGGGGTGGGTTGTTGGCGTGACGAAGAGTGGGGGGAGGGTGTGTTGTCGGGCAGTAGACTGAAGAGTGGAAGGAGGGTATTTTTGTCTGGCTAGATGAAGAGTGGAGGGGGGGGTGTTTTGTCTGGCGTGACTAAAGAGTGGAGGGAGGGTAGTGTTGTCGGGCAGTAGAGAAGGTGGAAGGGGGTAGTGTTGTCGGGAGTAGACTGAAGGGGAAAGGGGGGGGTTTAGTGTTTCTGGCAGTAAGAAGAGTGGAGGGGGGTAGTGTTGTTGGCAGAGATGAAGAGTGGAAGGAGGGTAGTTTTTGTCTGGCAGTAGACTGAAGAGTGGAAGGAGGGTAGTGTTGTCTGGCAGTAGACTGAAGAGTGGAAGGAGGGTAGTGTTGTCTGGCAGTAGACTGAAGAGTGGAGGGAGGGTAGTGTTGTCTGGCAGTAGACTGAAGAGTGGAGGGAGGGTAGTGTTGTCTGGCAGTAGACTGAAGAGTGGAAGGAGGGTGTGTTGTCTGGCAGTAGACAAAAGGTGGAGGGGGGTGTGTTGTCTGGCAGTAGATGAAGGTGGGGAAAGGGGTAGTGTTGTCGGCAGTAGACTGAAGAGGGGAGGAAGGGAGTGTTGTTGGCAGTGACTAAGAGGGGAAGGGGGGTGTGTTGTCTGGAGTAGATGAAATGGAGGAGGGTAGTGTTGTCGGGAGTAGACTGAAGGTGGGGAGGGTAGGTTGTCTGGCAGTAGACTAAGAGGGGAGGAGGGTATTGTTGTCTGGCAGTGATGAAGAGTGGGGGGAGGGTAGTTTTTTGTCTGGCATAGACTGAAGGTGGGGGAAAGGGTAGTGTTGTCTGGCAGTAGACTGAAGGGGGAGGAAGGGTATGTTGTCGGGCAGGACTGAAGAGGGAGGGAGGGTGTTTTTCTGGCAGTGACTGAAGAGTGGAGGGAGGGTAGTGTTGTCTGGAAAGTAGACTGAGGTGGGGAAGGGTGTGTTGTTGGCAGTAGACTGAAGAGTGGGGGGAGGGTATGTTGTCTGGCATAGATAAAAGGTGGAGGGGGGGTAGTGTTGTCGGCAGTAGACTGAAGAGTGGAGGGAGGGTAGTGTTGTCTGGCAGTAGACTGAAGAGTGGAGGAAGGGTAGTGTTGTCTGGCAGTAGACTGAAGAGTGGAGGAGGGTAGTGTTGTCTGGCAGTAGACTGAAGAGTGGAGGGAGGGTAGTGTTGTCTTCAGTAGACAAAGGGTGGGGGAAGGGTAGTGTTGTTGGAGTAGACTAAAGAGTGGAAGGGGGTTTGGTTGTCGGGAGTAGACAAAAGGAGTGGGGGGTTTTTGTCTGGCAGTAGATAAAGGTGAAAAGGGAGGGTGTGTTGTTGGCGTAGCTAAAAGAGTGGAGGGAGGGTGTGTTGTCTGGCGTGACTGAGAGTGGAGGAAGGGTAGTGTTGTTGGCAGAACGAAGGTGGGGAAAGGGGTAGTGTTTTTGGCGTAGACTGAAGAGGGGAAGGAGGGAGTGTTGTTGGCAGTAGCTGAAGATGGGGGAAAGGGTGTTTTGTCTGGCAGTAGACTGAAGAGTGGAAGGAGGGTGTGGTCTGGCAGTAATGAAGTGTGAAGGAAGGGTAGTGTTTCGGCATAGACGAAGAGTGGAGGGAGGGTAGTGTTGTCTGGCAGTGACTGAAGAGTGGAGGGAGGTTTAGTGTTGTCTGGCAGTGGACTGAGAGGGGAGAAGGGTAGGTTCTGGCAGTAGATGAAGAGTGGAGGGGGGTAGTGTTGTTGGCAGTAACTGAAGAGTGGAGGGAGGTTTATGTTGTCGGGCAGTGACTGAAGAGTGGAGGAAGGGTAAGTGTTGCTGGCAGTAGACTGAAGAGTGGAAGGGTGGGGAGTTTGTCGGGCAGTAGACTGAAGAGGGGGGAGGGTGTGTTGTCTGGCATAGACTGGAGGGGAAAGGGGGGTAGTTTGTCTGGCGTAGATGAAGATGGAAGGGGGTAGTGTTGTCGGGCCGTGACTGAAGGGGGGAGGGAGGGTAGTGTTGTCTGGCTAGACTGAAGAGTGGGGGAAGGGTAGTGTTTTTGGGCAGTAGCTAAAGATGGAAGGAGGGTAGTGTTGTCTGGCAGTAGACTGAAGATGGGAAGGGTGTGTTGTTGCAGTAGAGAAGAGTGGAGGGGGGGGGGAGTGTTGTCGGGCAGTAGACTAAAGAGTGGGGGGGGTTTTAGTGTTGTCTGGCAGTGACTAAAGAGTGGAAGGAGGGTAGTGTTGTTGGCGTGACTGAAGAGTGGAGGGAGGGTTGTTTTCTGGAAGGACTAAAGAGTGGAGGGAGGGTTGTGTTGTCTGGCATAGAGAAGAGTGGAAGGAGGGAGTGTTGTTTTGCATAGATGAAGGGGGAAGGGGGGTAGTGTTGTCTGGCAGTAGACTGAAGGGTGGAAGGGGGGTAGTGTTGTCTGGCAGTAGACTGAAGAGTGGAGGGAGGGTAGTGTTGTCTGGCAGTAGACTGAAGAGTGGAGGGAGGGTAGTGTTGTCTGGCAGTAGACTGAAGAGTGGAAGGAGGGTAGTGTTGTCTGGCAGTAGACTGAAGAGTGGAGGGAGGGTAGTGTTGTCTGGCAGTAGACTGAAGAGTGGAGGGGGGTAGTTTTTGTCGGGCAGTAGACTAAAGAGTGGAAGGGGGTAGTTTTGCTGGCGTAGACTGAAGGGGGAAGAAGGTGGGTTTTTGTCTGGCAGTGATGAAGAGGGGAGGGAGGGTAGTGTTGCTGGGTGATAAAAGGTGGAGGGGGGAGTGTTGTTGGCAGTAGACAAAGAGTGGAAGGGGGGAGTTTTGTCGGGAGTAGACTGAAGAGGGAAAGGAGGGTGTTTTTGTTTCCCTGGCAGTAGATGAAGGTGGAAGGGAAAGGTAGTGTTGCTGGCGAGATGAAGAGTGGAAGGAGGGTGTTTTGTCGGGCAGTAGATGAAGAGGGGAAGGAAGGTATTTTGTCTGGCAGAGACTAAAGAGTGGGGGGGGGGGGATGTTTCTGGCAGTGACGAAGAGGGAAAGGGAGGGTATGTTGTCGGGCGTGCTAAAAGAGTGGAGGGAGGGTAGGTTGTTGGCAGTAGTGAAGAGGGAAGGAGGGAAAGTGTTGTTGGCAGTAGATAAGGTGGAGGGAGGGTAGTGTTTTTGGGCATAGAGAAGAGTGGAGGGGGGTAGTGTTTGTCGGCAGTAATGAAGAGGGAAAAGGGGTAGTTTTGTCTGGGTGACGAAGAGGGGAGGGAGGGGTGTTGTCTGGCAGTAGACTGAAGGTGGAAGGGGTATGTTCTGGCAGTAGATGAAGAGTGAAGGGGGGTGTGTTGTCTGGCAGAGACTGGGTGGAAGGGGGGTGTGTTGTCGGGGCGTAGACTGAAGAGTGGGGGGGGTAGTGTTTTGATAACAGACTGTGTGATCATTCAACGTGGCTTTTATTCATTTATTATTGTCTTGGGGATTTTGTTTGTAGTCCCAGGCAAACCCAGCACAGGCGAGGTGGGTAGTTTTAATGTAAAGAATAATGTAAGTAGTATGTAATAGCTTGACGAGCACATCCTCCACTGATGTCTAGGGGTTTCCCCCAGTGCGGGGGGAAAATTTTTAACATCGTTTCCTTAAGAAACCCTGCTGCCCATGTTCACTAATAGTAAGTAGATCCTAGGTTTTAAATCAATGGTGTGGGTCACATCCTGGGGTCAAAAACTGACCAAATTTTGCCCCAAAAATGCTCTACAAAAGAAGGGCTTTCTATATGTAGTTGTTAGTGATGTCAGCTTGTTTTTTTAAAAATGTATCAGTCTTGTAGAAATAAAGATTTATTATTGTTATTATTATTATTATCTTTGAGAGGATGTCAATATTTAGGACACTTTTTGTAACATGTTGGATATGGTGTTGAATTTCAAGTTAATGACAAGGTGAAAACCCAGAAATTTCCCCTTATTATGTTTAACAATAAGAGAATTGTTAAATCTGTTGTTCTGCTGCCAAGCATAATACTGAATGTTTTGTTAATGTTAAGTGTGAGAGTACTGGTGGTCATCCAGGTTATATGTTGAACACCTCACCATTAACAATGCTGTTCAACCCTACATATAATTAAACATAAAACTATACTTAAAATCATAAATAAAACCACATGTAAAACCATACATAAAATGATACATAAAAGTACACATATAATCATGCATAAAACTGTGTCTGATCATACATAAAACCATAAGTAAAATCATATACAAATTGTTAAGTAAAACTCATACATAAAATAAACTAAATTGTAACTTACTTGAGCATCAGTTGTCAGTGAATGTTATGATGAACATTCAGTTTATGATGAACATTCAGTTTATGGTGAACGTTCAGTTTATGATGAACATTCAGTTTATGGTGAACGTTCAGTTTATGATGAACATTCAGTTTATGATGAACATTCAGTTCTGCCACTGGTGTAACATTCAATGTAATTTGTTCAGTAAAATGTTCTCTCAGGATGTTGGCATAACATCAGTGTTCTCTGAAATGAACAATGAACACAAACATTAGGATTCTCTTTCTGAGATGAACACTGAACACTTCAATGATAGTTGCAACAGGACCCATCATACACACAATGATAGTTGCAACAGGACCCATCATACACACAATGATAGTTGCAACAGGACCCATCATACACACAATGATAGTTGCAACAGGACCCATCATACACACAATGATAGTTGCAACAGGACCCATCATACACACAATGATAGTTGCAACAGGACCCATCATACACACAATGATAGTTGCAACAGGACCCATCATACACACAATGATAGTTGCAACAGGATCCATCATACACACAATGATAGTTGCAACAGGACCCATCATACACACAAAGATAGTTGCAACAGGACCCATCATACACACAATGATAGTTGCAACAGGACCCATCATACACACAAAGATAGTTGCAACAGGACCCATCATACACACAATGATAGTTGCAACAGGACCCATCATACACACAATGATAGTTGCAACAGGACCCATCATACACACAATGATAGTTGCAACAGGACCCATCATACACATAATACTGGCCACAAAACTATTACATAACCTGTGTCTGGCTTAACCTTTGTAAAAATTCTGTGTGAATAAAAGGACCCAAATCTGGAACTGCCTGCCAGATATCTCCAGAGCCACTCTCTCTGACAGCAACTGCCTGCCAGATATCTCCAGAGCCACTCTCTCTGACAACAACTGCCTGCCATATATCTCCAGAGCCACTCTCTCTGACAGCAACTGCCTGCCAGATATCTCCAGAGCCACTCTCTCTGACAACAACTGCCTGCCAGATATCTCCAGAGCCACTCTCTCTGACAGCAACTGCCTGCCAGATATCTCCAGAGCCACTCTCTCTGACAACAACTGCCTGCCAGATATCTCCAGAGCCACTCTCTCTGACAACAACTGCCTGCCAGATATCTCCAGAGCCACTCTCTCTGAAAAACAAGTGCCTGCCAATATCTCCAGAGCCACTCTCTCTGACAACAACTGCCTGCCAGATATCTCCAGAGCCACCTCTTTTCTGACAGCAACTGCCTGCCAGATATCCCAGAGCCACTCTCTCTGACAGCAACTGCCTGCCAGATATCTCCAGAGCGACTCCTCTGACAGCAACTGCCTGCCAGATATCTCCAGACCACTCTCTCTGACAGCAACTGCCTGCCAGATATCTCCAGAGCCACTCTCTCTGACAGCAACGCCTGCCAGATATCTCCAAGCCACTCTCTTTTACAGCAACTGCCTGCCAGATATCTCCAGAGCCGCTCTCTCTGACAACAACTGCCTGCCAGATATCTCCAGAGCCACTCTCTCGACAACAACTCCTGCCAGATATCTCCAGAGCCACTCTCTCTACAACAACTGCCTGCCAGATATCCCCCAGAGCCCCCTCTCTCGGGAACAGCAACTGCCTGCCAGATATCTCCAGAGCCACTCTCTCTGACAGCAACTGCCTGCCAGATATCTCCAACCCAAACTCTCTCTGACGCAACTGCCTGCCAGATATCTCCAGAGCCGCTCTCTCTGACAAAAACCTGCCTGCCAATATCTCCAGAGCCACTCTCTCTGACAACAACTGCCTGCCAGATATCTCCAGAGCCACTCTCTCTGACAGCAACTGCCTGCCAGCTATCTCCAGAGCCACTCTCTCTGACAGCAACTGCCTGCCAGAATATCTCCAGAGCCGCCTCTCTGACAAACAACTGCCTGCCAGATATCTCCAGAGCCACTCTCTCTCTGACAAAAAGTGCCTGCCAGATATCTCCAGAGCCACTCTCTCTAAACAACAACTGCCTGCCAGATATCCCCAGAGCCATCTCTCTGACAGCAACTGCCTGCCAGATATCTCCAGAGCCACTCTCTCTGACAGCAACTGCCTGCCAGATATCTCCAGAGCGACTCTCTCTGACAGCAACTGCCTGCCAGATATCTCCAGAGCCACGCTCTCTGACAGCAACTCCCTGCCAAAATATCTCCAGAGCCACTCTCTCTGACAGCAACTGCCTGCCAATATCTCCAGAGCCACCTCTCTGACAGCAACTGCCTGCCAGATATCTCCAGAGCCACTCTCTCTGACAGCAACTGCCTGCCAGATATCTCCAGAGCCGCTCTCTCTGACAACAACTGCCTGCCAGATATCTCCAGAGCCACTCTCTCTGACAACAACTGCCTGCCAGATATCTCCAGAGCCACTCTCTCTACAACAACTGCCTGCCAGATATCTCCAGAGCCACTCTCTCTGACAGAAACTGCCTGCCAGATAACTCCAAGCCACCTCTCTGACAGCAACTGCCTGCCAGATATCCCAGAGCCACTCTCTCTGACAGCAACTGCCTGCCAGATATCTCCAAGCCGCTCTCTCTGACAACAACTCCCTGCCAGATATCTCCAAGCCCTCTCTCTGACAACAACTGCCTGCCAGATATCTCCAGAGCCACTCTCTCTGACAGCAACTGCCTGCCAGCTATCTCCAGAGCCACTCTCTCTGACAGCAACTGCCTGCCAGATATCTCCAGAGCCGCTCTCTCTGACAACAACTGCCTGCCAGATATCTCCAGACCCCACTCTCTCTGACAACAAGTGCCTGCCAGATATCCCCAAAGAGCCACTCTCTCTGACAACAACTGCCTGCCAGATATCTCCAGAGCCACTCTCTCTGACAGCAACTGCCTGCCAGATATCTCCAGAGCCACTCTCTCTGACAGAAACTGCCTGCCAGATATCTCCAGAGCGACCTCTCTGACAGCAAACTGCCTGCCAGATATCTCCAGAGCCACGCCTCTGACAGCAACTGCCTGCCAGATATCTCCAGAGCCACTCTCTCTGACAGCAACTGCCTGCCAGATATCTCCAGAGCCACTCTCTCTGACAGCAACTGCCTGCCAGATATCTCCAGAGCCGCTCTCTCTGACAACAACTGCCTGCCAATATCTCCAAGCCACTCTCTCTGACAACAACTGCCTGCCAGATATCTCCAGAGCCACTCTCTCTACAACAACTGCCTGCCAGATATCTCCAGAGCCACTCTCTCTGACAGCAACTGCCTGCCAGATATCTCCAGAGCCACTCTCTCTGACAGCAACTGCCTGCCAGATATCTCCAGAGCCACTCTCTCTGACAGCAACTGCCTGCCAGATATCTCCAGAGCCGCTCTCTCTGACAACAACTGCCTGCCAGATATCTCCAGAGCCACTCTCTCTGACAACAAATGCCTGCCAGATATCTCCAGAGCCACTCTCTCTGACAACAACTGCCTGCCAGATATCTCCAGAGCCACTCTCTCTGACAGCAACTGCCTGCCAGATATCTCCAGAGCCACTCTCTCTGACAGCAACTGCCTGCCAGATATCTCCAGAGCGACTCTCTCTGACAGCAACTGCCTGCCAATATCCCAGAGCCACTCTCCTGACAGCAACTGCCTGCCAGATATCTCCAGAGCCACTCTCTCTGACAGCAACTGCCTGCCAGATATCTCCAGAGCCACTCTCTCTGACAGCAACTGCCTGCCAGATATCTCCAGAGCCGCTCTCTCTGACAACAACGGGCCTGCCAATATCTCCAGAGCCACTCTCTCTGACAACAATGCCTGCCAGATATCTCCAGACCCACTCTCACTGACAACAACTGCCTGCCAGATATCTCCAGAGCCACTCTTCTGACAGCAACTGCATGCCAGATATCTCCAGAGCCCCCTCTCTGACAACAACTGCCTGCCAGATATCTCCAGAGCCACTCTCTCTGACAACAACTGCCTGCCAGAACTCCAAGCCACTCTCCTGACAGCAACTGCCTGCCAGATATCTCCAGAGCCACTTTTCTCTGACAACAACTGCCTGCCAGATATCTCCAGAGCCACCTCTCTGACAGCAACTGCCTGCCAGATATCTCCAGAGCCACTCTACTGACAACAACTGCCTGCCAGATATCTCCAGAGCCACTCTCTCTGACAGCAACTGCCTGCCAGATATCTCCAGAGCCACTCTCTCTGACAGCAACTGCCTGCCAGATATCTCCAGAGCCACTCTCTCTGACAACAACTGCCTGCCAGATATCTCCAGACCACCTCTCTCTGACAACAAACTGCCCTGCCAGATATCTCCAGAGCCACTCTCTCTGAAACAACTGCCGCCAGATTATCTCCAGAGCCACTCTCTCTGACAGCAACTGCCTGCCAGATATCTCCAGAGCCACTCTCTCTGACAACAACTGCCTGCCAGATATCTCCAGAGCCACTCTCTCTGACAGCAACTGCCTGCCAGATATCTCCAGAGCCACTCTCTCTGACAACAACTGCCTGCCAGATATCTCCAGACCACTCTCTCTGACAACACTGCCTCCCAATATCTCCAAGCCACTCTCTCTGACAACAACTGCCTGCCAGATATCCCCCAGAGCCACTCTCTCTGACAGCAACTGCCTGCCAGATATCTCCAGAGCCACTCTCTCTGACAACAACTGCCTGCCAGATATCTCCAGAGCCACTCTCTCTGACAACAACTCCCTTTGCCAGATATCTCCAGAGCCACTCTCTCTGACAACAACTGCCTGCCAGATATCTCCAGAGCCACTCTCTCTGACAGCAACTGCCTGCCAGATATCTCCAGAGCCACTCTCTCTGACAACAACTGCCTGCCAGATATTTCCAGAGCCACTCTCTCTGACAACAACTGCCTGCCAGATATCTCCAGAGCCACTCTCTCTGACAACAACTGCCTGCCAGATATCTCCAGAGCCACTCTCTCTGACAGCAACTGCCTGCCAGATATCTCCAGAGCCACTCTCTCTGACAACAACTGCCTGCCAGATATCTCCAAGCCACTCTCTCTGACAACAACTGCCTGCCAGATATCTCCACAGCCACTCTCTCTGACAACAACTGCCTGCCAGATATCTCCAGAGCCACTCTCTCTGACAGCAACTGCCTGCCAGATATCTCCAGAGCCACTCTCACTGACGCCATCTTCAAAACTACTGTAAAAAACACCTTTCATCCCTAACATATCCCAACATCAGCTAAATATGAGAAAACTATACAGTGGACCCCCGCATAACGATGGCATCACATAGCGATTATTTCGCATACCGCTTACTTTAATTGCAAAAATTTTGCCTCACATACCGCTTAAAAACCCGCTTACCGATTTTCGTCCGAGACGCGTCCAATGTGCGGCCTGAGCCACGCTCACATGTTCCGCCGGTGGCATTGTTTACCAGCCAGCCTCCGCGGTAACATCCAAGCATACAATCGGAATATTTCGTATTATTACAGTGTTTTTGGTGCTTTTCCTGGAAAATAAGTGACCATGGGCCCCAAGAAAGCTTCTAGTGCCAACCCTACAGCAATAAGGGTGAGAATTACAATAGAGATGAAGAAAAAGATCATTGATAAGTATGAAAGTGGAGTGCATGTCTCCGAGCTGGCCAGTTGAAATAAAAAACCCCCCAATAAAACCATCGCTACTATTGGTGGTAAAAGCTGCTGCTGCACTGTCAGCTGCTGCTGCTGCTGCACTGTCAGCTGCTGCTGCTGCTGTAGCACCGTTTTGGGTGTGGCTTATTGAGAATACCAAAAAACAATTAACCCCAGAGGATTTGCCACCAGGATAACCCAAAAAAGTCAGTGTCATCGAAGACTGTAAACTTATTTCCATTGGGGTCCTTAATCTGTCTCCCAGGATGCAACCCACACAAGTCGACTAACACCCAGGTGAACAGGGAAAAATGCCTGGAACTAGTGCTCATATTGGTTGGAATTTAAAGCCACCCAAAGGTTGGTTTGAGAGATTTAGAATCTAGTGGCAAAACCCCATGTGATAAGGCCTGTTCTGGAAGAAAATGCCAAACAGGACCTACAGTACTCGGGAGGAAAAGGCACTCCCAGGACACAGTGTCTCATCGACATTGCTGCATTTTCAATAAAGGTAAGTGTCATTTATTCTTCATTTAGTAGACAGTACATGCACAATATATACTGTGCATGTACTACTCTACTATTGTGCATGTATCCTTCTCTTTGTGTGTGGGAAAATGTATATTTCATGTGGTAAATTTTTTTTTTCATACTTTTGGGTGTCTTGCACGGATTAATTTGATTTCCATTATTTCTTATGGGGAAAATTCATTCACATAGCGATTATTTCGCATAACAATTACCCCTCTTGCACGGATTAAAATCGTTAACCGGGGGTCCACTGTATATCCATATCTTCATTGTCATAAACATGGAAAACAATATACAGTGGACCCTCGACCAACGATGGATTCGTCTAACGTTAAATCCGACTAGTGATACATTTTAACGCAAAAATTTTGCCTCGACTAGCGCTAAAAAACTTGACCAACACGATTCGTTCCGTCTGAGACGCGTCCACTTGTGACCAGTGTTTACAAGCCAGCCAGGCACCGAGGTCCCATCTAAACATACAATCGGAACATTTCATATTATCACTGCGTTTTTAGTGATTGCACCTGCAAAATAAGTCACCATGGGCCCCAAGAAAGCTTCTAGTGCCAACCCTGCAGCAAAAAGAGTGAGAATTACTAAGGATATGAAGAAAGAGATCATTGCTAAGTATGAAAATGGAGTGTGTGTCTCCGAGCTGGCCAGGTTGTACACAAAACCCCAATCAACCATCGCTACTATTGTGGCCAAGAAAACGGCAATCAAGGAAGCTGTTCTTGCCAAAGGTGCAACTATGTTTTCGAAACTGAGATCGCAAGTGATAGAAGATGTTGAGAGACTGTTATTGGTGTGGATAAACGAAAAACAGATAGCAGGAGATAGTATCTCTCAAGCGATCATATGTGAAAAGGCTAGGAAGTTGCATGAGGATTTAATTAAAAAAATGCCTGCAACTAGTGGTGATGTGAGTGAATTTAAGGCCAGCAAAGGTTGGTTTGAGAGATTTAAGAATCGTAGTGGCATACATAGTGTGATAAGGCAGGGTGAGGCTGCCAGTTGGGACCAAAAAGCAGCTGAAAAATATGTGCAGGAATTCAAGGAGTACATAAAGAGTGAAGAACTGAAACTTGAACAAGTGTTTAATTGTGACACTGACAATGTTGTGAAACACTTTAGGAATGTCATAAAGGAACAGGAGGTACAGGCCTCTATGGACAGATATGTTGTGCGACAGAGGTCCAGTGACTCTCAAGCTGGTCCTAGTGGCATTAAAAGAAGAAGGGAAGTAACCCCGGAAAAGGACTTGACACCTCAAGTCCTAATGGAAGGGGATTCCCCTTCTAAACACTAACACCATCAACACTCTCCCCTCCTTCCATCCCATCAATCATCACCAGATCTTCAATAAAGGTAAGTGTCATGTAATAGTACATGTCTTCTTCAGTTTGTATTAAAATTAATATTTCATGTGGTAAAATTTCTTTTTTTTCAATACTTTTGGGTGTCTTGCACAGATTAATTTGATTTCCATTATTTGTTATGGGGAAAATTAACTCGACTAACGATAATTTCAATTAACGATGAGCTCTCAGGAACGGATTAATATCGTTGGTCGAGGGTCCACTGTAATATTATTCTCAGTACCTATATTCCTCACAACCAATAAATTATCGAGTGTGTTCACATTACGTTAATACGATAGAATCCTAATTACCTATAATAATAATTCAACCTGCATTAACAACAAAAAAAAAGGCACAATACAATCCTCCCTTATACACAACTTTCCTTGTATGAATCTTAGTCCTGGCTTCGTCTCTGTAGATGCCTTCCTTTCCCACTACATTGTAAAATGCTCTAAACTTCAGAACACCCATGACTTAACCTGATTCCTTTTTCTTCTTCTCCCTCTTCCAATTTCCACTTTCCTCTTTCTCCTTTGGGTTGTCTTTCTTCTGCCTTGGGTATTTGTTCCTTCATTATTTATTCCCCTTTCCCCCTGTTTTCTTGCTCCTACCCTCTGTAAGTCCCTAGCTCCCTTGCAGTGCTCCTCTTTCTTAGTACAGTGGACCCTGGTTATCGGCCGTTCGCCTGGTTATCGGCCATATCGGACGTGTCCATCTGCCAGCTGGGGCAGCTTGCGCTTCAGTTTGGCTTTGTCTCTCGGTGACTGAGGAAGCTTCTGCTCATACATCCAAACATTTTGCTTGTTTACCATTGTTTTTAGTGGTTTTTCTTGCAGTGCAACTGTGAAATAAGTAACCATGACTCCAAAGAAAGTTGCTAGCAAAGTTGCTGTGGTAAAGAAAGTGAGAAACACCATGGAATTTAAGCATGAAGTGATAGAAAAGTTTGAGAGTGGTATGAAGGTGGTGGAACTTGCCAGGTTGTACAGCAAGAATATATCAGCAATTACATCCATCCTGGTAAAGAAAGAACAAATCAAAGATGCTAATGTTGCAAAAGGAGTAACTTTTCTAACTAAACAAAGGACACTGATAATGGAAGAGATGGAAAAATTATTATTATTGAAGGTTAAGGAAAAAGAATTAGTGAGAGACAGTGTAGTGGAGTCGATCATTTGTGAGAAGGCAAAGCAGTTGCATGAGGATCTTGCAAAGAAAATGCCAGGAACAAGTGCTGCAGTTTGTGAATTTAGGGCCAGCAAAGGATGGTTTGATAGATTTAAGAAGAGTGGTGGCATACACAGTGTTGTAAGGCATGGTGAGGCTGCAAGTTCTGAAAATGTGCGACTTTTGTAGAGAAACACCACCCTCACAAAGCTGAAATAAGCCATATCTGCAACATGTTTAGTGACAAAACCCTGTCCCACTTCAGGGAAATCTTAAAGAGACACCAGAAACAGAGCACTCTGGACAGTTATTTTGTGAGACAGGGGTCCAGTGACTCTCAAGCTGGTCCTAGTGGCATTAAAAGACAAAGAAGGGAAGTAATCCCAGAGAAGGCTTTGCTACCTAAAGTCTTCATGGAGGGGGATTCCCTTTCCAAACACTAACTCCTCCCTCTTTCCTCCTCCCTATCTTCCAGAAGCCAGCATTAGCCTTCAATAAAGGTATGTAATACTTATATAATTGTAAAAATTATTTTTTTGTGAATATTTTTGTTTGGAATGAATTAATTTTATTTCCATTAATTCTTATGGGAAATATTAATTCGGTTATCAGCCATTTCGGTTATCTGCCGACCTTCAGGAACGGATTACGGCCAATAACCGGGGGTCCACTATATTTGACTGGCTCCACCACCACCATTACTCCCTCCACTACTACTACCTTCTACCTCCACTACTACTACTACCTTCTACCTCCACTACTACCACCACTACCACCTCCTGTCCTATATATATACTCCCTCCTTCTCTCCTTTTCGTTAGTGTGACTTTGTAAATGATCCAAGTCGGACCAAAATGTCGTCGTAAGCTCCTCTCTTCTATGTGTGGGTTATTTGTCCAACCTGTAATTCTTAAAACAATGAAACTTGTTAAAAACCACATAGAATGTACTTATATTCAGTTTTTCTTATATTCACTATAACTTCTAATTTTATTTTTACAACCACTTAAGAGACTATATATATACATATAAGCAATCAATTAATTATTGCCTTATTAATCTGAATATAAACTTAAGTTTGGCTGAAATGTTCTGAGTCAGTGCAGTAGTACAACACCGTGAGCTCAGCTCACTTTGATAAGCTGTGAGCAGTAAATCTGGGCTTAGATATGAGAGAATGAGTATGTGGTAAATGTGTACCATGTAAAGACAGTCCTGCTGCATGCGGTGCACGAGAAAAAAAAACTGTGACCGTGTTTTTGTTTAAAACATCGACTCTGCAAAGTATTTTCATATGTTTTTATAGTTGTATTCACAGTTTCTTGGTCTCATTTGATAGAACTGAGAATATATTACAGAAATAGAGACGATTTTGATTGTTTTAGGATTGAAAATAGCTTGAAATAGAGCTCAAATTTTTGCAGACGTTCAAGAAAAAACAAATCACATCACGTGTCCAATACACATCAACTAGTGAGTATAACAGGCATTCATGTAGGTGCTGATATTATTTATACAATTATTACAATACTGCATAACAATATATCTTCTATTTTTGTGTGTGAATAAAAATTCATTATGTGAATAAAGAATCAAAATTAAATTAATGTGTAAAGCCTGGAAACATAACTAATGAATACAGGAAATGTTATTTTAGTGACAGGAATGCCTGCATTCTTTATTTTGGACCCTATTTTGAAACAGGAATACAGCCTTTCCTTACTTAGTGGCACACTTGTTTACTGACACCTCAGGCTTACGACAGGCTTTCCGACCACTCATACCTAAATAATGTATATTAGAGCAGATTTCCTCTATTCTGTTTATTTCAATATACGTACAGTACACCACTGTATAAACATTTAAAAATATACCAGAAATGTTATAAACAGTGCAAAGGTGACATTAAAACAATATCAAAGATGGTTGACACAAACCCACTACCATTATAGTATGCTCCTCACTTAGTGACGAATTCATTTAACAACGTGGTCTTAGGAATGGCTGTATTTGTGTGAAATTGGCCATATTACCAACTTTCGATCACTTTATTGGATAACTGAAATGGTTGACTGGGCAGTTTCCTGTGTTCAGTGGGTAAAATGGAAGGCATACTAGTGAAATAGCTAAGAATTTGGTTGACTGTAATTGGCCTAAAATAGGAGTCAAATTAGGCAAAATTGCTGAATGTGTAAATATTGCTGATGTAGCAAAATTCACGAGTGTAATTTCATAAATTTTCCATTAAGTTTTGTACTTTTTGTTTTATTACCTTCAGAAATATATTCTCTACCATTTCATAAGAAAAAATAGCAAAATTTTTTTTTGGAAAATTCTTGGACCTTGTGGACAATTTTCAAATTGGGGGCCTGGACCCTAAAAAGGTTAACAAATCAGCTGTTTCTCACCACGGCATGGTGACGTGAAAATGAAGAAACACTTTCATCATCACTCACTACATCACTGTTTTGCCAGAGGCATGCCTAGTTAAAAAACTACATATCAATACCCCTCTCTCAGAGTGCAAGCAATGTACTTCCCACCTCCAGGAGTCAAGTCCAGCTAACCGGTTTCCCTGAATCCCTTCATAAATATTACTTTGCTCTCGCTCCAACAGAACATCATCATAAAAATCATTTTCCTCTACTCACTCCTATCTAACATGCTCATGCATGTTGGCTGGAAGTCCAAGCCCCTTGCACACAAAACTTCCTTTACCCTCTCCCTCCAACCTTTCCTAGGACGACCACTATCCCACCTTCCTTCTACTACAGATTTATATGCCCTCCAAATCTTTCTATTTTGCTCCGTCCTCTCTAAATGTCCAAACCACCTCAAAAACCCCTCCACTGCTCTCTGGATAATACTTTTAGAAACCCAACACCTTCTAAGCTTCAAGATACAGATTCTCTGCATTATATTCATACCATACATTGCCCTCAGATTAGACATCTCCATTGCCTCCAGCCTTCTCCTTGTTGCAACATTCACCACCCATGCTTCCCACCCATGTAAGTGTTGGTACCAGTATTATCTCATAAATTCCACTCTTTGCTTCAACAGATAATGTTCTTTATCTCCAGAGATCCCTCAGTGCTCCACTCACATTTTTCCCCTCATCAATTCTATTAATTCACCTCGTCTTTCATAGACCAATCTGTTGACAGGTCCACTCTCAAATATCTGAATACAGTCACTTCATACTCCCTCCCTCTAATTTGATATCCAAATTTTCATTAACTAATTTTTTATCTTCATCACCTTGCTCTTTCTTACTTTCACATGCCCTTCCAAACTCATTCACCAACATCTGCAACTTTTTTTAATATCTGTTATTGCCAAATATTCCCATTCACAGTTTATAAAAATTTGTTGTTTACCATCTTACAATCACAGCACTGCTAAAATTCATAAAGTCTTTAATTTAGAACTGTGCACATATTATCCTACTATCTATTGTAAACAACTTATGTTAGCTTCAGTGCAATTTCAAGTCATAGTCTGGTGCTACATTATCTTATAATTTTATCTTAATAGAATTTACATAGTTAATACTCTAGTTCATTAATAGCTTAATATACAGTCAACACTAAGTTCATTATATTTATTAGTTTTTACATTCTACTTGACCAACATGCATTAGCTCTACACTTGTCCAAACATCCCCTTATTACAGATATCATTACTGGAACTCAACGCACTATAAATAATATAAAAAATTACCATTTAACCTAAATGATGAATGATCACGTCAACCCAACTACAACCTCAACTATATCATTCGAGGCATTTAGTAGTTCTGAGTATATACAGGAATAAATATGAAAGTAGATAATCTTTAACGATAGGAATAGTATAATTATATACAATATTTTATAGTGGGGAGAGGCACACCTCTGTGCATTATGGTGAACCATCAGTTATTGAGACACTGCTCGCTTCTTCCTCTGCTGTAGCTCTGCCCACTTTGTAATGATGCCAAACAGTGAATTAACCCTTTCAGGGTCTAGAGGCCAAATGTCAGTGTGCACCAGGGTCCAAGAATTTAAAAAAAAATAAAAAAATTATTTTTTCTTATGAAATGGTAGAGAATATTTTTCTGAAGGTAATAAAACAAAAAGTATGAAATTTGATGGAAAAAGTTACAAAATTATGCTCCAGCAAATTTTGATGTGTCAGCGATATTGATGCATCAGCGATTTTGCCGACTTTGACTCCCATTTTAGGCCAATTACAATATTACAGTTGACCAAATTCTTAGCTATTTCACTAGTATTACTTCTATTCTATTGATTGAGCACAAGAAATCACCAAGTCAACTGTTTCAACTGCAAAATAAAGTGATCGGAAATTGGTAATTTGGCCAATTTAACGCACAGTTCAAAATACTCCAATTTCAAAATAGGGTCCAGAATAAACAATGCAGACATTCCTGGCACTAAACTAACATTTCCTCTGTTCATTAGTTATGTTTTCAGGCTTTACAAATGAATTCCATTTTGATTTTTTATTCACATAATGAATTTTTTATTCAAACCAAAAAATAGAAGATTTACTGTTATGCAATATTGTAATAACTGTATAAATAATATCAACGCATTTGTGAACGTATATTAGACCCACCAGCTGGTGTGTATTAGATGTGTGAGGTAATTTGTTTACTCTTGAACATTAGCAAAAAGTTAACATTTCCGCTACTTTAAGCTCAGTTTCAAGCCATTTCTATTACTAAAACCAATCAAAATCATCTATTTCTGTAAAATATCGTCCCTTCTATCAAATGAGACCAAGAAATCGCAAATACAACTATAAAAAAATACGAAAGAACACTGTAACGTTGCTGTTTTAATCGAAAATTAATCTCGTTTTTTTTCTCTCGTCATACACTGTGTGCTGCAGGATTTGTTTTATGTGGTGCACACATACCACATAGATGTATTCTCTCACATCTAAGCCCAAATTTACCGCTCACAACTTATTAGAGTGAGCTGAGCTCATGGCGTAGATCTACGGTTTGGACCCTCAACTCAAAGTCATAGAACTATGGCACAGACCCTGAAAGGGTTAAATACATATACATTAGAAAGAAAAAATAAATAACAAGGAAACTCAAAATTGATAACTTTGTTTTAATTTGCATAATGCTTACATATTACAGAAAACAATAAAAATGTAACATACACATACAGTACACTCATTACTTACCTTAAAATATTTATTGTCCTAATGTAGGGTGAGAGGTGAGTAGCATTTATTGTAGAAAGAGGAAGAACAAGAACAAAGAATGGAAGAAGTACAAAAGAAGTTTACTGTAAAGGGGTTAGCTGGTGTGTTCGTCTGTGTGTTTACATTCTCTGTATCACTCGTAACAATCGTTCTGGAGTGCTTTAAATGTCAGCTACCAAACCTATACAAAATACGTATGACATTTAAAGTGTTCCAGAGCAATTATTAATTATTATTATTATTATTATTACCATCAACATACCTTGTACATGCCACTAGAGATGCCGAGAATGTTAACACACAGACGAACATACCAGTTAACCCCTTTACAATGAACTTCTCTTGTACTTCTTCAATATTCCTCTTCCAAGTGCTACTGCACTTCTATCTTGTACAATGGGGTGTACAATAAAGTACAAATTTGTACAAATACGTAACCTTGGAGACTGTGAAAGCTAGTGTATTGAGTGGCTGTAGGAAGGAGATTGAAATGCTTGACGCTGAGACACAGCACTGACCATTTCCATGACCCAAGTTCTCATTTGGCATACATACAATACCAACTCGTCGGAGAGCTCGTCGTAACTCCGAGTTATCGGTAAATGAGTACGTCAGTGAGGAGAGGCTGTAATAACAAATTTCTCGCAAGCAGAAGTAGTGGGCAATAACAAAAGTAACAAGAAATTAAAGAACAGAGCTAAAGGAAAATACAGTGGACCCCCGCATAACGATCACCTCCGAATGCGACCAATTATGTAAGTGTATTTATGTAAGTCCGTTTGTACGTGTATGTTTGGGGGTCTGAAATGGACTAATCTACTTCACAATATTCCTTATGGGAACAAATTCGGTCAGTACTGGCACCTGAACATACTTCTGGAGTGAAAAAATATCGTTAACCGGGGGTCCACTGTAATGGGATGGGTGCTCATGTGAACCCTTTGACTGTTTCGGTCGTATATATACATCTTATGAGCCACCCTGTTTGATGTATATATACTCATAAATTCTAGCAATTTCAAATCAATCAGGAGAAAGCTGGTAGGCCCACATGTAAGAGAATGGGTCTGTGTGGTCAGTGTGCACCATATAAAAAAAATCCTGGAGCATGCAGTGCATAATGAGAAAAAAAAAAACTCCAACAATTTTTTTTAATTAAAATGCCGACTTTGTGGTTTATTTTCGTGTAGTATTCATGGTTGTATTCTCGTTTTCTTGGTCTCATTTGATAGAATGGAAAACATATTATAGAATTTTTATTTATTATCACACTGGCCGATTCCCACCAAGGCAGGGTGGACCGAAAAAGAAAAACTTTCACCATCATTCACTCCATCACTGTCTTGCCAGAAGGGTGCTTTACACTACAGTTTTTAAACTGCAACATTAACACCCCTCCTTCAGAGTGCAGGCACTGTACTTCCCATCTCCAGGACTCAAGTCCGGCCTGCCGGTTTCCCTGAACCCCTTCATAAATGTTACTTTGCTCACACTCCAACAGCACGTCAAGTATTAAAAACCATTTGTCTCCATTCACTCCTATCAAACACGCTCACGCATGCCTGCTGGAAGTCCAAGCCCTCGCACACAAAACCTCCTTTACCCCCTCCCTCCAACCTTTCCTAGGCCGACCCCTACCCCGCCTTCCTTCCACTACAGACTGATACACTCTTGAAGTTATTCTGTTTCGCTCCATTCTCTCACATGTCCGAACCACCTCAACAACCCTTCCTCAGCCCTCTGGACAACAGTTTGGTAATCCCGCACCTCCTCCTAACTTCCAAACTACGAATTCTCTGCATTATATTCACACCACACATTGCCCTCAGACATGACATCTCCACTGCCTCCAGCCTTCTCCTCGCTGCAACATTCATCATCCATGCTTCACACCCATATAAGAGCGTTGGTAAAACTATACTCTCATACATTCCCCTCTTTGCCTCCAAGGACAAAGTTCTTTGTCTCCACAGACCTAAGTGCACCACTCACCCTTTTCCCCTCATCAATTCTATGATTCACCTCATCTTTCATAGACCCATCCGCTGACACGTCCACTCCCAAATATCTGAATACATTCACCTCCTCCATACTCGCCCCCTCCAATCTGATATCCAATCTTTCATCACCTAATCTTTTTGTTATCCTCATAACCTTACTCTTTCCTGTATTCACTTTCAATTTTCTTCTTTTGCACACCCTACCAAATTCATCCACCAATCTCTGCAACTTCTCTTCAAAATCTCCCAAGAGCAGTGTCATCAGCAAAGAGCAACTGTGACAACTCCCACTTTATGTGTGATTCTTTATCTTTTAACTCCATGCCTCTTGCCAAGACCCTCGCATTTACTTCTCTTACAACCCCATCTATTATTTATTTTTTATTATCACACTGGCCGATTCCCACCAAGGCAGGGTGGCCCGAAAAAGAAAAACTTTCACCATCATTCACTCCATCACTGTCTTGCCAGAAGGGTGCTTTACACTACAGTTTTTAAACTGCAACATTAACACCCCTCCTTCAGAGTGCAGGCACTGTACTTCCCATCTCCAGGACTCAAGTCCGGCCTGCCGGTTTCCCTGAATCCCTTCATAAATGTTACTTTGCTCACACTCCAACAGCACGTCAAGTATTAAAAACCATTTGTCTCCATTCACTCCTATCAAACACGCTCATGCATGCCTGCTGGAAGTCCAAGCTCCTCGCACACAAAACCTCCTTTACCCCCTCCCTCCAACCTTTCCTAGGCCGACCCCTACCCCGCCTTCCTTCCACTACAGACTGATACACTCTTGAAGTCATTCTGTTTCGCTCCATTCTCTCTACATGTCCGAACCACCTCAACAACCCTTCCTCAGCCCTCTGGACAACAGTTTTGGTAATCCCGCACCTCCTCCTAACTTCCAAACTACGAATTCTCTGCATTATATTCACACCACACATTGCCCTCAGACATGACATCTCCACTGCCTCCAGCCTTCTCCTCGCTGCAACATTCATCACCCACGCTTCACACCCATATAAGAGCGTTGGTAAAACTATACTCTCATACATTCCCCTCTTTGCCTCCAAGGACAAAGTTCTTTGTCTCCACAGACTCCTAAGTGCACCACTCACTCTTTTTCCCTCATCAATTCTATGATTCACCTCATCTTTCATAGACCCATCCGCTGACACGTCCACTCCCAAATATCTGAATACGTTCACCTCCTCCATACTCTCTCCCTCCAATCTGATATTCAATCTTTCATCACCTAATCTTTTTGTTATCCTCATAACCTTACTCTTTCCTGTATTCACCTTTAATTTTCTTCTTTGCACACCCTACCAAATTCATCCACCAATCTCTGCAACTTCTCTTCAGAATCTCCCAAGAGCACAGTGTCATCAGCAAAGAGCAGCTGTGACAACTCCCATTTTGGGTGGTGTGATTCTTTATCTTTTAACTCCACGCCTCTTGCCAAGACCCTCGCATTTACTTCTCTTACAACCCCATCTATAAATATATTAAACAACCACGGTGACATCACCCCATCCTTGTCTAAGGCCTACTTTTACTGGAAAAATAATTTCCCTCTTTCCTACATACTCTAACTTGAGCCTCACTATCCTCGTAAAAACTCTTCACTGCTTTCAGTAACCTACCTCCTACACCATACACCTGCAAATCTGCCACACTGCCCCCCTATCCACCCTGTCATACGCCTTTTCCAAATCCATAAATGCCACAAAGACCTCTTTAGCCTTATCTAAATACTGTTCACTTATATGTTTCACTGCAAACACCTGGTCCACACACCCCCTACCTTTCCTAAAGCCTCCTTGTTCATCTGCTATCCTATTCTCCGTCTTACTCTTAATTCTTTCAATAATAACTCTACCATACACTTTGCCAGGTATACTCAACAGACTTATCCCCCTATAATTTTTGCACTCTCTTTTATCCCCTTTGCCTTTATACAAAAGAACTATGCATGCTCTCTGCCAATCCCTAGGTACCTTACCCTCTTCCATACATTTATTAAATAATTGCACCAACCACTCAAAAACTATATCCCCACCTGCTTTTAACATTTCTATCTTTATCCCATCAATCCCGGCTGCCTTACCCCCTTTCTTTTTCCCTACTGCCTCACGAACTTTCCCCACACTCACAACTGGCTCTTCCTCACTCCTACAAGATGTTGTTCCTCTTGCCCTATACCGAAATCACAGCTTCCCTATCTTCATCAACATTTAACAACTTCTCAAAATATTCCCTCCATCTTCCCAATACCTCTAACTCTCCATTTAATAACTCTCCTCTCCTATTTTTAACTGACAAATCCATTTGTTCTCTAGGCTTTCTTAACTTGTTAATCTCACTCCAAAACTTTTTCTTATTTTCAACAAAATTTGTTGATAACATCTCACCCACTCTCTCATTTGCTCTCTTTTTACATTGCTTCCCACTCTCTTAACCTCACTCTTTTTCTCCATATACTCTTCCCTCCTTGCATCACTTCTACTTTGTAAAAACTTCTCATATGCTAACTTTTTCTCCCTTACTACTCTCTTCACATCATCATTCCACCAATCGCTCCTCTTCCCTCCCGCACCCACTTTCCTGTAACCACAAACTTCTGCTGAACACTCTAACACTACATTTTTAAACCTACCCCATACCTCTTTGACCCCATTGCCTATGCTCTCATTAGCCCATCTATCCTCCAATAGCTGTTTATATCTTACCCTAACTGCCTCCTCTTTTAGTTTATAAACCTTCACCTCTCTCTTCCCTGATGCTTCTATTCTCCTTGTATCCCATCTACCTTTTACTTTCAGTGTAGCTACAACTAGAAAGTGATCTGATATATCTGTGGCCCCCCTATAAACATGTACATCCTGAAGTCTACTCAACAGTCTTTTATCTACCAATACATAATCCAACAAACTACTGTCATTTCACCCTACATCATATCTTGTATACTTATTTATCCTCTTTTTCTTAAAATATGTATTACCTATAACTAAACCCCTTTCTATACAAAGTTCAATCAAAGGGCTCCCATTATCATTTACACCTGGCACCCCAAACTTACCTACCACACCCTCTCTAAAAGTTTCTCCTACTTTAGCATTCAGGTCCCGTACCACAATTACTCTCTCACTTGTATCAAAGGCTCCTATACATTCACTTAACATCTCCCAAAATCTCTCTCTCTCCTCTGCATTCCTCTCTTCTCCAGGTGCATACACGCTTATTATGACCCACTTCTCGCATCCAACCTTTACTTTAATCCACATAATTCTTGAATTTACACATTCATATTCTCTTTTCTCCTTCCATAACTGATCATTTAACATTACTGCTACCCCTTTCTTTGCTCTAACTCTCTCAGATACTCCAGATTTAATCCCATTTATTTCCCCCCACCGAAACTCCCCTACCCCTTCAGCTTTGTTTCGCTTAGGGCCAGGACATCCAACTTCTTTTCATTCATAACATCAGCAATCATCTGTTTCTTGTCATCGCACTACATCCACGCACATTTAAGCATCCAGTTTTATAAAGTTTTTCTTCTTCTCTTTTTTAGTAAATGTCTACAGGAGAAGGGGTTACTAGCCCATTGCTCCCGGCATTTTAGTCGCCTCATACGACACGCATGGGTTACGGAGGAAAGATTCTTTTCCACTTCCCATGGACAATAGAAGAAATAAAGAGGAACAAGAGCTATTTAGAAAAAGGAGAAAAACCTAGATGTATGTATATATATATGCATGTGCGTGTCTGTGAAGTGTGACCAAAGTGTAAGTAGGAGCAGCAAGATATCCCTGTTATCTAGCGTGTTTATGAGACAGAAAAAGAAACCAGCAATCCTACCATCATGCAAAACAGTTACAGGTTTCTGTTTCACAGTCATCTGGCAGGACGGTAGTACTTCCCTGGGTGGTTGCTGTCTACCAACCTACTACTGAATTTGATTGATTTTACTATGAATAGAACCTTGAAATGGAGCTCAAAGTAGGGAAATGTTTGATTTTTGCCTATGTTCAAAAGAAAACAAATGATGTCATTGTCCAATAAATGTCCAAGTAGCCATTCTAATATGCAGTCATGAATGGGTTGACATTATTTATACAATTATTGCAATACTGCAGTAGTCTGCATAACAGTAAATCTTATATTTTTTGTTTGAATAAAAATTCAAAATAGAAATCAAGAGTATTATCAGAAGGCCTGGAGATGTGACTGATGAACAAGGAAAATGTTATTTTAGAGCCAGGAATGTCTGCATTGTTCATTCTGGACCCTATTTTGAATTTGTCATATTTTTTAAATTTCATGAAATTGGCCAAATTGCAAATTTCTGACCATGTTATTGGGTAGTTGAAATCAGTAAATGGGCAGTTTCTTGTACTGAATCGATAGAAAAAATGGAGTTCTAAAGAAATAGCTATCAGTTTGGTCGACTGGAACAATGGAATTAGCTGAAAATAGGGCTCAAAGTGGGCGAAATCGCAGGTTTGTAAATATCCCCGAGGTCGCTAACTTCGCGAGAGCCTAATTCCATCAGTTTTCCATCGAATTTCATTCTTTTGGTGTCATTACAATTGGGAAAAGATTCTCTATCGTTTCATAAGAAATTTTTTTTTTTTTTCGGAAATTTTGCAACACCACGAGACACCTCAGGATTTGGGGTTGCGACAGTGAAGGGGTTAAAGCTATTCTTTATATAAACCAGTTTAGGAAGAGACATAAGAAATATCTAATGAATAAAGAATACGAGTAGGAGGAAAATTATTGTTATATTGTTAATATGGTAGCAATATAATCTTCATCTAATATATTCAAATGAATTGTTTTTTGCTGTTACCAGTAAGAATGTAAAAATGTACCTGTGTAAATAAATAGGTACCATAATATAAATAAGCATCTATTACTGTAACATTGATGTAGCTATTACTGTAACATTGATGTTGCTATTACTGTAACATTGATGTAGCTATTACTGTAACATTGATGTAGCTATTACTGTAACATTGATGTAGCTATTACTGTAACATTGATGTAGCTATTACTGTAACATTGATGTAGCTATTACTGCAACATTGATGTAGCTATTACTGTAACATTGATGTAGCTATTACTGTAACATTGATGTAGCTATTACTGTAACTTGATGTAGCTATTACTGTAACATTGATGTTGCTATTACTGTAACATTGATGTAGCTATTACTGTAACATTGATGTAGCTATTACTGCAACATTGATGTAGCTATTACTGTAACATTGATGTAGCTATTACTGTAACATTGATGTTGCTATTACTGTAACATTGATGTAGCTATTACTGTAACATTGATGTAGCTATTACTGTAACATTGATGTAGCTATTACTGTAACATTGATGTTGCTATTACTGTAACATTGATGTAGCTATTACTGTAACATTGATGTAGGGTCCTAAGAAGCAAGATCACCACCCATCTAGAAACCCATCAGTTACACAACCCAGGGCAACATGGGTTTAGAACAGGTCGCTCCTGTCTGTCTCAACTATTGGATCACTACGACAAGGTCCTAAATGCACCTAACACCTCACACACTCAACACCTGCTGCTGCCTGACCACCTAACACCTCACACACTCCACACTTGCTCCTGCCTGACCACCTAACACCTCACACACTCAACACCTGCTGCTGCCTCAGCACCTAACACCTCACACACTCAACACCTGCTGCTGCCTCAGCACCTAACATCTTACACAATCAACACCTGCTGCTGCCTCAGCACCTAACACCTTCACACACTCAAAACTCGGGCACCTAATACTTCACTTACTCAATACCTGTTGCTCCCTGATCACCTAACACTTTACACACTTAACACTTCAGCACCTAACATCTGACACACTCAATGCCTGAGCACCTAACACACTTAACACCTGCTGCTCCCTGAGCACCTAACACCTCACACTCTCAACACCTGAGTACCTAACATCTCACTTTCAACACCTGAGCACCTAATGCATCACACACTCAACACCTTCTGCTCCCTGAGCACCTCACACATTCAACACCTGCTGCTTCCTGAGCACCTAACACCTCACACACTCAACATCTGAGCACCTAACATCTCACTCACTCAACACCTGAGCACCTAACACTTCACACACTCAACATCTGAGCACCTAACATCTCACTCACTCAACACCTGAGCACCTAACATCTCACACACTCAACACCTGAGCACCTAACATGATGTAATGTTTTCCCTCCGCCTGGCTACCACACCTCCATAGTATATAAACATAAAATGTTTATATGCTATGTAACATATTTCTTATATAAATTTGAGGAAAATATCATAGGTGGATTAATGAAAATTTTTATATTAACATAAAATAAGACATTTAATGTGTCCAAGAATGATTATTATTAGTATTTATTTATTTATTTATTTATTTATTTATTTCCAATTTGTGCACACATACAGAGGTACAAAAAAATACAGATAAGAGCAGTATGCCAAAGCCACTTATACTATGCATAGCATTACGGGCTGGCTTAAAATTAACTTAAGATTAACTAAGCAATGATTATTATTATTATTATAATCAAAAAGAAGCGCTAAGCCACAAGGACTATAAAGCGCCGCTACTAAGAATGATAAAAATCAGTGGAAAAACATTAATGTAAACAGATAACTTAAAGCAAAGTGATTTACAAAGACAGGTCAAGGGGTTGCTTTCGTTGGGTAGTGATTCTGTTGGTGTGTTTTTAAAAAAATAAATTTAAATTGGGTTTTAGGTTTAACATTTATTATAAATTGTGGAAACATTTAAGATTACAATTTATAATGTTATTTTTCATATTTTTTTGGTTTTGGGGGAAAAGTAATTTTTGAGAAGAGACTTAAATTTTATAAACAGGTTGTGTTTTTTTTATTTTTACGGGGAAATAAATTTCCCCGTTTTTTAGGCCTTTTTATGTGCATTGATTTTTTTTTTGCAAGTGTGAATGGAAACGGGGAAATCAAAGGGATCTGTCCCTTGTTTAGGGTCATGTGTCTTTGGGGGTTGGGAAAGGGAGATGTTTGGGGGGGGGTTAAATTTCAGGTTAAAGTGTTTATGTAGTAAAGGTGCAGTAATAAGTATGGTTTTTTTGTAGGGGTGAGTAGGTTTAGTGATTAAATTTTGGGGGAGTGTGCTGCCTTAGGGGAATTTTTTTAAATTCTAACTGAAAGCCTTTTGTTGGGAATTAGGTCTGAGAGGGTTTAAATTTGTTTTGAGCCCCTGCACAAATTCCTAGGTGAGATAGGGGTAAATAAGAGAGTGATTAAGGGCCGGAGGGTGACTGTGGAACAAGTACCGTATCTCGATGTATGCCTAAGTCTTGGAAATTTTTTTGGGAAAATTTTAGATATGGTATAAATTTGAGTCTATTTTCAAAGGTGGATTCCAAGAATTTTCCCTCTGTTAGTTTTGGTAGGTGATCCATTATCTTATGTTAGAGGGACATCTGTAGCTCTGTTTCCAACTGAATGAATAGGTTTTTTCATGTTTTAGTGTAAGTTTGTTAGTTTTTTCCCCACCGGAATATTTTCTGTAATTCGTATTTACTTTTGGTACGGACTGGGGTCGGGTGAGAGAAGACATATGGGGGCATGCAAATAGTGTGTGTTTAGTAATTCGAAGCATTTTAAGGCATTTTTGTAAGGAAAAAAAGAGGGCCAAGGACACTTCCCCGTGGGGCACCAACGTAATTGGTTGTGCAGAAGAGTTTGCCCCATTTGCGTACCATATTGGCTTTTTTGTTGCGAGGTAAGATTGAGGGAGTTGAGGGGTGCCCCTTTTACCTGTGTGACAATTTTACTGGGGCAAGTCATGGTCAAAAGTACAAAAGCTTTACGTAATCAATGAAGACCCCCCGGGACTTCTTTTTTTTCTATTGCAGTGTATATATTTTTCAGCTTTTATAATACTCATTTGTATTTTTTTTTAGCCGAATCCAAAATTGGGAGGGTTGGTAGTTTTTTTGGGGGATAAGGTAGGAGTGATTCTTTAGAATTAATTTTTCGAAGATTTTTGAGAGGGGGTGTAAGTTGGGTATTTGGCCTATAGTTATTCAAATCGTTTGGTCTCCCCTTTTTTGGGTCGGGGGGGCCCTTGCTATTTTGAGTACTGTAGGGAAGGGGGAGGATTCAAAGGATTTGTTAAAGAGTGTTGAAAAGATTGGGAAACCCTTGTGACCTTTTTTTTTATATAAGGGGTGGTAAGGTATTTAAATCTCCCGCCTTTTTTTTTAGGTGTTGAAATAAGGGAGACTTCGTATGGGTTTGCGGGGCAGGAACTGTGTTCGGGTAGTTGCCGGGAGGTGTCATTTGGGGGGGTTCTGAGCTTGGGATTTTATTGGGAAGGTTTTGTCCATAGTGGAAGAAATCGTTTAGTCTGTTGCTGTTTCGTTGGTGGGAGTTGGGGTTTCTTTTTTTGCTAATTTTATTTCGCTATTCCCGGGTATCTTTTTTGTTTCCCAAATTTCTGAAGGGGTTTTCCAGGTCTTTTTTATATCACCCTTTGAAGTTGGGTAATCTGTTCCATAATCAATTTTTTTGCCCCTTTTATCAGGTGGGTAGTTGACGAGTAAATTTTGTTTTGGGCTCTGTTATGTGAACCCCTTTGTATGTTTTTCATATTGGTTTTTTTATGGATTTGGAATGCTGGGGGGTTTGCCCGGGGTGTTCGTCTTTTTTTCGTCATCTGTTTGTTTTTTTAGGGCATGCTTGTTATAAGTATTGGGTTTTTTTTTTGAAAATTATTAATACATTCGTCCATATCTGATAGGTTTTTAGCTCAGGTGCAATCAATGTTTTCTATTTCTGTTGTAAGTATTAATGCTGCCCCATTTTGAAGTTTAAGGGGACTTTAGTATGTCTTGGGGGAGTTTACCCCAAAATGTTTTTGAGGAAATAGGGGAGTGGCTGGGGATTATCGTAAATTTGCCCGATTTTAAAGGGGGTATGGTGTTTTCCCCCCCCCGGCAACCACTCCCATAGCATATAAACAGCATGTTTATATGCTATGTAATGTGTTTTTTATAAATTTTGAAAAAAAAAATATCATAGAGGAAAATGAAATGTCTAACGGGCATAAAATAAGACATTTTAAACCCTTTTTGGGTTTTCGATGTTAGACGGCTTACGCACCAGGGTTTTTTGACATGTACAAAAACCCCAAAGCTAGCGCCTTCAAAACTAGTGAAAGTGGTGGCCTCATATGAAAAATGGGTCTATGTGATCAGTGTGCACAGATAAAAAAAATCCCAGCAACAGTGCATAATGAGAAAAAAAAAAAACTCTGACCTGTTTTTTATTAAACAGCGATTTTCAGTGTATTTTTCGATGGTATTCTAGTTTTCCTGGTCTCATTTTTATAGAATGGAAGACATATTTCAGAAAATTTAGTAAATTTTTAATTGGGTTTTATAATGAAAAGTACCTTTAAATTGACCAAAGAGCGAAAAAGTTGATTTTTACCAAAATTTAAAAGTAAAAAAATCTTGCCAAGTTCCCTACAGTCAACTGGTGAGTCTAATATTTTTTCACAAGTGCACTGATATTATTTATACCATTTCTACACTAATAAAAACAAAGAACATAAGAATGGCAAACACTGGAAAGGGCCTACGGGCCCCATGCAAGGCAGGCTTATTTATTTATTTTTTTATTTATTTATTTATTTATTTATTTTTTAAATTTGAGCTACATCGAGGTAAAAAAAAAAATACAGGAAGAGAAATGCCAAAGCCACTTTACTTCCCTAGCATTACGGGCGGGCCCTTAAAATTAATTAAGTTAACAAAAGAAATGATGAAATCGTGATAAAACTTTATTGTAAACAGTAAAAAAAAGAAAAATGAGTATTACAAAGACGGGTCATATGGTTGCTGCTTGTTGTACTTCAGTCGTATGGAGTTTCTGTTAGGTAGTGTTTTAAAAAAATAATAAAGTTAGATTGGGTTTTGGGTTTTAACATTTATGTATAAAATTGTGGTAACATTTTAGATATAAATTTATAAGGCAGTTATTCAGTTTTATTTGGTTTTGGGTGAGTAAGTGATCTTTGAGAAGAGACTGAAATTTATAAACGAAATGTTTCTTTTTTATTTTCAGGTAATGAATTCCAGATTTTAGGGCCTTTTTTGTGCTTTTGGTTTTTTATAGTGTGAGTGGGCCGAGGAACATCAAAAAGGGGATCTGTGCCTTGTGTTATGGTCATGTGTTCTGTTGAGGTTGCAAGATGTTTGAGGGGAGGGTTAATATCAGAGTTAGTGTTCTATGTATTAATAGGTGCAGTAATAAGTATGGATGTTTTGTATGGGGGGTAGGGTTTTTTTTTTTTTATTATCACACGGCCGATTCCACAAGGAGGGTGGCCGAAAAAGAAAAACTTTCACCTCATTCACTCCATCACTGTCTTCCAGAAGGGGGTTTACACTCAGTTTTTAAACTGCAACATTAACACCCCTCCCTTTAGGTGCAGGCATGTACTTCCCATCCCAGGACTCAAGTGGCCTGCCCGGGTTTTCCTGAATCCCTTAAAATGTTACTTTGCTCCAAATCCAACAGCCGTAAGTATTTAAAAACCATTTGTCTCCCTTCCTCCCATCAAAAACCCCTCACGAGCCTGCTGGAAGTCCGCCCCTCGACACAAAACCCCTTTTCCCCCTCCCCCCAACCCTTCCCAGGCCGACCCCTACCCCCTTCCTTCCCCCTACAGACTGATCACTCTTGAGTTTTTTGTTTTGCTCCATTCTCTCTACATGTCCGAACCCCCTAACAACCCCTTTCCCCAGCCCCCCTGGACAACAGTTTTGGTAATCCCGCACCTCCTCCTAACTTCCAAACTACGAATTCTCTGCATTATATTCACACCACACATTGCCCTCAGACATGACATCTCCACTGCCTCCAGCCTTTCTCCTCGCCTGCAACATTCATCACCCACGCTTCACACCCATATAAGAGCTTTTGGTTAAATATACTCTATACATTCCCTCTTTGCTCCAAGGACAAAGTTCTTTGTCTCCACAGACTCCTAAGTGCACCACTCACTCTTTTTCCCTCATCAATTCTATGATTCACCTCATCTTTCATAGACCCTCCGCTGACACGTTTCCCCTCCCAAATATCTGAATACGTTCACCCCCTCCAATCTCTCCCTCCAATTGATATTCAATCTTTATCACCTAATCTTTTTGTTATCCTCATAAACCCTTTCTCTTTCCCGTATTCACCTTTAATTTTTTTTCTTTTGCCACCCTACCAAATTCATCCACCAATCTCTGCAACTTCTCTTCAGAATCTCCAAGAGCACAGTGTCATCAGCAAAGAGCAGCTGTGACAAAATCCCCCTTTGTGTGTGATTCTTTATCTTTTAACTCCACGCCTCTTGCCAAGACCCTCGCATTTACTTCTCTTACAACCCCATCTATAAATTATTAAACAACCACGGTGACATCACACATCCCTTTTCTAAGGGGCCCACCTTTTACTGGGAAAAAAATTTCCCTCTTTCCTACATACTCTAACTGAGCCTCACTATCCTCGTAAAAACTCTTCACTGCTTTCAGTAACCTACCCCCTACACCATACACTTGCAACATCTGCCACATTGCCCCCCTATCCACCTGTCATAGCCTTTTCCAAATCCATAAATGCCACAAAGACCTCTTTAGCCTTATCTAATACTGTTCACTTATATGTTTCACTGTAAACACCTGGTCCACACACCCCCTACCTTTCCTAAAGCCTCCTTGTTCATCTGCTATCCTATTCTCCGTCTTACTCTTAATTCTTTCAATTATAACTCTACCATACACTTTACCAGGTACACTCAACAGACTTATCCCCCTATAATTTTTGCACTCTCTTTTATCCCCTTTGCCTTTATACAAAGGAACTATGCATGCTCTCTGCCAATCCCTAGGGACCTTACCCTCTTCCATACATTTATTAAATAATTGCACCAACCACTCCAAAACTATATCCCCACCTGCTTTTAACATTTTCTATCTTTATCCCATCAATCCCGGCTGCCTTACCCCCTTTCATTTTACCTACTGCCTCACGAACTTCCCCCACACTCACAACTGGCTCTTCCTCACTCCTACAAGATGTTATTCCTCCTTGCCCTATACACGAAATCACAGCTTTCCCTATCTTCATCAACATTTAACAATTCCTCAAAATATTCCTTCCATCTTCCCAATACCTCTAACTCTCCATTTAATAACTCTCCTCTCCTATTTTTAACTGACAAATCCATTTGTTCTCTAGGCTTTCTTAACTTGTTAATCTCACTCCAAAACTTTTTCTTATTTTCAACAAAATTTGTGATAACATCTCACCCACTCTCTCATTTGTTCTCTTTTTACATTGCTTCACCACTCTCTTAACTTCTCTCTTTTCTCCATAACTCTTCCCTCCTTGCATCACTTCTACTTTGTAAAAACTTCTCATATGCTAACTTTTTCTCACTTACTACTCTCTTTACATCATCATTCCACCATTCGTATCTTCCCTCCTGCACCCACCCCCCTTCCGCTAACCACAACTTCTGCTGAACACTCGAACACTAATTTTTAAACCTACCCCATACCTCTTTGACCCCATTGCCTATGCTTCTCATTAGCCCATCTATTCCTATAGCTGTTTATATCTTACCCTAACTGCTCCTCTTTTAGTTTATAAAACTTCACCTCTCTTCTTTCCCTGATGCTTCTATTCTCCTTGTATCCCATCTACCTTTTACTCTCAGTTGTAGCTCAACTAGAAAGTGTCTGAATATCTGTGGCCCCTCTATAAACATTGTAATCCTGATAGTCTACTCAACAGTTCTTTTATTACAATACATAATCCAACAAACTAACTGTCATTTCGCCCCTTACATCATATCCCGTGTATACTTATTTATCCTCTTTTTTTAAAATTATGTATTACCTATAACTAAAACCCGTTTCTATACAAAGTTCAATCAAAGGGCTCCTTTATCATTTACACCTGGCACCCCAAACTTTACTACCACACCCTCTCTAAAAGTTTCTCCTACTTTAGCATCAAGTCCCCCTACCACAATTACTCTCTCACTTGGTTCAAAGGCTCCTATACATTCACTTAAACATCTCCCAAAATCCTCTCTTCCTCTGCATTCCTCTCTTCTCCAGGTGCATACACGCTTATTATGACCCACTTCTCGCATCCACCATTTACTTTAATCACATAATCTATTTACACTTCATAATTCTCTTTTCTCCTTCCATAACTGATCATTTAACATTACTGATACCCCTTCCTTTGCTCTAACTCTCTCAGATACTCCAGATTTAATCCCATTTATTTCCCCCCACTGAAACTCTCCTTTACCCCCTTCAGCTTTGTTTCGCTTAGGGCCAGGACATCCAACTTTTTTTTCATTCATAACATCAGCAATCATCTGTTTCTTGTCATCCGCACTACATCCCACGCACATTTAAGCAACCCAGTTTTATAAAGTTTTTCTTCTTTCTTTTTTTTTGTAATTTGTATACGGGGAAAAGGGGGTTTTACTAGCCATTGCTCCCGGCATTTTAGTCGCCTCATACGACACGCATGGCTTACGGAGGAAAGATTTTTTTCCATTTCCCCATGGACAATAGAAGAAATAAAAAAGAACAAGAGCTATTTAGAAAAAGGAGAAAAACCTAGATGTATGTATATATATATATGCATGTGCGTGTCTGTGAAGTGTGACCAAAGTGTAAGTAGGAGTAGCAAGATATCCCTGTTATCTTAGCGTGTTTATGAGACAGAAAAAGGAAACCAGCAATCCTACCATCATGCAAAACAGTTACAGGTTTTTGTTTCACAGTCATCTGGCAGGACGGTAGTACTTCCCTGGGTGGTTGCTGTCTACCAACCTACTAGGTTGGTAGGTTTAGTGTATTGAATATTGGTGGAGTGTGCTGCCTGTAGTGAGAGTTTGTTATCATTCTAACTGCAGCCTTTTGTTGAGTAATTAGTGGTCTGAGATGGTTAATTGTTGTTGAGCCCCATGCACAAATTCCATAGGTGACATAGGGGTAAATAAGAGAGTGATATAGGGCCAGGAGGGCTGACTGTGGAACATAGTACCGTATCTTCGATAGTATGCCCACAGTCTTGGAAATTTTCTTAGAAATTTGCTGTATATGTGTATGAAATTTGAGTCTATTATCAAGGGGGATTCCTAAAAATTTTCCCTCTGTTAGCTTTTGTGATTGGTGATCCGTTATCATTATGTTAAGAGGGACATCTGTAGCTCTGTTACCAAACTGAATGAAGTAGGTTTTGTCAATGTTTAGTGTAAGTTTGTTAGTCCTCATCCAGGTAGAATTTTCTGTAATTCGGTATTTACAGTTTTGGCTAGCGTGACTGGGCTCGGGTGAGAGAAGACATATGTAGTGTCATCTGCAAATAGTGTGGGTTTGAGTAATTGCGAAGAAATTTGGTAGGTCATTTATGTATAGGAGAAAGAGAAGAGGGCCAAGGACACTTCCCTGTGGGACACCAACTGTAATTGGTTGTGCGGAAGAGTTTGCCCCATTTGCGTACACATTTGGCTTCTGTTGTGAGGTATGATTGAGGTAGTTGAGGGAGTCCCCTCTTATACCATATGTGACAATTTTACGTGGAGCAAGTCATGGTCAACTGTATCAAAAGCTTTACGTAAGTCAATGAAGATCCCCAGTGGGACTTCTTTTTTCTCTATTGCAGTGTTATATGTTCTAGCATGTGTATAATAGCATCTTTAGTATTTTTATTGGGCCCTGAACCCAAAATTTGGCAGGGTTGAGTATGTTTTGGGAGATAAGGTAGGAGTGATTCTTTTATGAATTAATTTTTCGAAGATTTTTGGAGAGGGTGTTAAGTTGGATATTGGCCTGTAGTTATTCAACTCGGGTTTGGTCTCCTCCTTTGTGGATCGGGTGACCCTTGCTATTTTGGTACTGTAGGGAAGGTGGAGGATTCAATGGATTTTTTTAAAGAGTGTTGCAATGATTGGTGATAGCACTTGTGACACTTTTTTGTATATAAAGGGTGGTAAGGTATTTAAATCTCCTGCCTTGTTTTTTAGTGCGTTGATAATAAGGGAGACTTCGTATGGGTTAGTCGGAGCTAGGAACAGTGTGTTTCGGGTAGTTGCCAGTGAGGTAGTCATTTGGTGGGGTATCTGAGCTTGGGTTTTTTATTGGCAAAGTTTGTCCTATAGTGGAGAAGAATCATTGAGTCTGTTTGCTGTTTCTGTTGGTGGGAGTTGGGGTTCATCTGATTTTGCTAATTTTATTTCGCTATTTCGTGATATCTTTTTTGTTCCCAAAAATTTTGATAGGGTTTTTCCAGGTCTTTTTTATATCACCTCGTAAGTTGGAAAATCTGTTCTCATAATACAATTTTTTTGCCCTTCTTATCGGGGCTGGTTAGGATTGACGAGTAACGTTTTGTTTGGTCTCTGGTTATGTGACCCATTCTGTACTGTTTTCATATTGGTGTTTTGTATTTATGGATTTGAGAATGCTGGGTTTAGCCAGGGCTGTTTAGTCTCTTAGCTGTCATCTGTTTAGTTTTTTTAGGGCAGTGCTTGTTATAGAGGTATTGGGTCTTTTTTTAGAAAATTATTAATACATTCGTCAATATCGTATAGGTTTTACTCAGTGTGCCAGTCAATGTTTGCTACTGCTGTTGTGAAGTTATTAATGGCTGCCTCATTGTGAAGTCTGAAGGTGACTTTAGTAGTGTTTTGGGGTAGTTTACCAAGAGTTGTTATGAGGAAAGTGGGTAGTGGTCTGTGGTATTATCTGTAATTATGCCTGATTTTAAAGGGGATATGGTGTTGGTCCAGATGGGGGCAAGTAGGGAAACACTAGTCTCTGTAACTCTTGTAGGTTTTTGTTACTGTTGGTAGCAATATACAGTTACTCATTGTGTTTGTGAATTCAGTAACGTGTGGGTCCTGTCTTGCAGGAGATTTACATTGAAGTCACCTGAGAGTAGTAAGTGATCTTTGTTCATGCGTGCATCAGTTATCATACTTCCTAGGTTTTGACTAAATTGGCTAATGTTTGACTGTGGAACTCTGTAGATGTTTTATCATGTGAGGGGTTTTTTTGTAGGTATTTGGATTTGAATTTAGCTATTTTTATATTCCCCATGTTCATTCCCTTGTGCAAAGTATTAGTGATACATTCTAGTTGGTCTGAGTAGTATATGGCTGTCCCACCCCCTTGTTGGTCTGGCCTACAGTTGTGTTTTGGGTGTGTAACCCGGAATGGCCATAGACATCTGTACTATCGCGCTTTAGCCAGGTTTCAGTTAGTTTTAATGATGGACATTTGGCATGTAAGAAAATTTTGTAATGCTATGAGGTCATCATAATGCTTGCTTAAAGATCTGATATTGTAGTTAAAGATAGTTATGTTGTTGTTGGCTCTGAGAAGTGCCTTTGATTGTTCTGCAATGTAGTAATTACAGTAACTGTTTGATTCATTTAAGTCATTAAATAAGAGGTTGGTATCAGGATCAATGCTTGTAATCATAAGATTTGTAGTGAATCTATAGTTAGAATTAAGTATAAAACAAAGTAAATACTCTTAAGCTAAAAAAATAGCACCTGAATTATTTAACAACCTCTACCTAAAGCTACCCAAGAAATAACTCCCGTGCCCAATGACACCAATCAAACCCAGCCCCTCCCACTCATATATTTGTCCAATCTCTTCTTAAAGCTACCCAAGGTCCTAGCCTCTATCACCCCACTGGGAAGACTGTTCCACACATCTACAACTCTGTTAGAAAACCAGTACTTACCTATGTCCTTTCTAAATCTAAATTTATCCAACTTATATCCATTATTTCTGGTTCTTACCTGGTTCGACACCCTCAGTACTTTATTAATATCTCCCTTGTTTATGCCCGTCATTCACTTATACACTTCAATGTTATTTCCCCTTATTCTATGCTTCTCCAGAGAGTGGAGATTTAAGGCTTTAAGTCTATCTTCATACGGGAAGTTCCTTACACAGTAAATCATTTTAGTCATTCTTCTCTGTATGTTCTCTAATGAGTCTATATCCATCCTGTAGTAAGGGGACCAAAACTGAGCAGCATAATCTAAATGAGGCCTCACTAGTGATGTATACAGCTGTAAAATAACTTTTGGACTTCTGTTACTTATACTTCTTGAGATAAATCCAAGCAATCTGTTGGCCTTGTTGCACACACTAAGGCACTGCTGTCTTGGCTTTAGATTTCTGCTCACCATGACTCCCAAGTCCTTTTCACATTCTGTATGATCAAGCTCTACTTCACCTAGATTATAGCTTCGAGGGTTATTTTCATTACCAAGGGCTAGTACCTTACACTTATCAACATTGAACTTCATCTGCCATTTTGTAGACCAAGACATTAATTTGTCCAAATCCTCCTGGAGTTCATTGCTATCCTCCTCAGAGTGAATTATACGGCCTCTCTTTGTATCATCAGCAAACTTACTCATGTCACTCGTAATCCCTTCATCAAGGTCGTAAATGTAAATTATGAACAAGAGAGGGCCTAAAACTGATCCTTGTGGAACTCCACTAGTGACTAATCCTCATTCAGATTTCACTCCATTAATGGTAACTCTCTGCTTTCTATTGGTAAGCCATGCCTCTATCCATGCTAGAACTTTACCTCCTATACCATGAGCTGCCACTTTTCTTAAGAGTCTCTTGTGAGGCACTCTATCGAAGGCTTTACTAAAATCCAAATAAACAATGTCATATTCCTTATCACTGTCAACTGCCTCAAATGTTCTATTGAAGAACGTCAGTAAATTTGTCAGGCAGGAACGACCTCTCGTGAATCCATGCTGAGATTCATTTATCAAGTTATGCTCTTCAAGGTGACTTCTAATAATGTCAGCTATAATTGATTTTAATAACTTGCCCACTATAGATGTCAGGCTTATTGGACAGTAATCTGAAGGAACGGACTTATCACCTGATTTAAATATAGGAACCACATTAGCCATCTTCCACAACTCTGGCACAACACCGGTAAGGATGGACGCATTAAATACACTCGTTAATGGCTGACTAAGCTCCATCTTGCATTCCTTAAGTACCCTGGAAAACAACTCATCGGGTCCCGGGGACTCATTTTGCTTCAGTTTGTCTATCTGTTTAACCCGTAAACGGTCCAAGCAGAGCTACGTTCACATGTGAAGTGCTACAAAAGTAGATCTAAGTTTCTTTTCATATTTTCAAATACATATAACAAAAAAAAAAGTAGATCAAAGTTTTTTACACATTTTCAAATGTAGAAAAACAAAAAGAAGATCTACTCTTTTTACATACTTTCAAATGTTGAAAAAACGTATATATACGTTTGGACCATTTACGGGTTAATAACCATGTCCCTCGTGACAGTAATATTAGTTAATTTAAATTCATCATGAACTAAATAATTGTTAATTACTGGAATCTCATTTACATCTTCCTGTGTAAAAACTGACGAAAAATAGTTATTAAATAAGGAACACATTTCCAGTTCATTATCCGTCAGCTATCTATTCCCAATTTTCAGAGGTCCTACTGCAGTAGTCTGCATAACAGTAAATCTTCTATTTTTTGTGAGAATAAAAATTCAAAGTGGAAAGCAAAAGAGATGTAAGAGGGGCCTGGGGACGTGACTAATGAACAAAGAAAATATTATTTTAGTGCCAGGAATGTCTGTCTTGCTTATTCTGAGCCCTATTTGGAAATTGGCATCGTCTGAAATTTGTGTGAAAATGGCAAAATTGCCAATTTCTGACCACTTTATTGGATACTTGAAATCGGTAAATGGGTGGTTTCTTGTACTCATTCGATAGAAAAAATGGAACTAGCGAAAGAGATATGATTTTTGTCGACTAGTACACTGAAATTGGCCGAAAATAGGGGTCAAAGTGGCCAAAATCGCCGATGCATAAACATCGTCGAGACCGCTAACTTCACGAGAGCATAATTCCGTAAGTTTTCCATCAAATTTCATACTTTTGGTGTCATTATGATCGAGAAAAGATTCTCTATCATTTCATAAGAAAAAATAATTTTTTTTTCCAAAAAATTTTCGACCCTGAGAATGAGTTTAGGAGAGGGCCTCTCAACCCTGAATGGGTTAATATGTCCAAGAGTGATAAGTATTACATAATAGAGATATGCTCATGGAGAATATAAACCAACCAGGTGGCAGGTGCCATATTTGAAAGACAGCTCACTGTATAGAAAGTTTTGGTCATAATTTGAGATTGCCATATTAGCGGAACACCGTAAGGCGAAATGCCGAAAAGAGGGGCCCTACTGTGCTTAATATCTGACCACTTAACATCACATACACTCAACACCTCAGCACCTAACATCTCACACACTTAACACCTGAGCACCTAACATCTCAAACACTCAACACCTGAGCAATGCCTAAGCATATGTAATAAGGCAAACAGATTACTGGGGTTTATATCAAGAAGTTTAAGCAAGAGAATTCCAGTGGTTATACTACAGCTTTATACATCATTAGTAAGTACTCACCTATATTATGTAGATCAGTTCTGGCCTCCATATTACAGAATGGATATAAATTCATTATGAAACATTCACCTAAGAATGACAAAATTAATACACAGCATTAGAAATCTTCTGTGTTAAGAAAGATTGACATATAAAGACAGATTAAAGTCACTTAACCCTTTGACTGTCGCAACCCCAAATCCTGAGGTGTCTCCTGGTGTCGCAAAATCCCCCCCCCCAAAAAAAAAATTCTTATAAAATGACAGAGAATCTTTTCCCGATTGTAATGACATCAAAAGAACGAAATTTGATAGAAAACTGACGGAATTATGCTCTCGCAAAGTTAGCGACCTCAGCGATATTTACGAATCGGCAATTTCGCCCACTTTGAGCCCTATTTTTGGCTAATTCCATTGTTCCAGTCAACCAAACTCATAGCTATTTCTTTAGAACTCCATTTTTTCTATCGATTGCATACAAGAAACTGCACATTTACCGATTTCAACTACCCAATAACGTGGCCAGAAATTTGTAATTTGGCTAATTTCACGAAATTTAATATGATAATTTCAAAATAGGGTCCAGAATGAACAATTCAGACATTCCTCGCTCTAAAATAACATTTTCTTTCTTCATCAGTCACGTTTCCAGGCCCCTCTGATATTACTCTTGCTTTCTATTTTGAATTTTTATTCAAACAATAAATATAAGATTTACTGTTATGCAGACTACTGCAATATTGCAATAATTGTATAAATAATGTCAACCCATTCATGACTGCATATTAGAATGGCTAGTTGGACATTTATTGGAAAATGGCATCATTTGCTTACTTTAGAACATCGGCAAAAATCAAACATTTCCCCTACTTTGAGCTCCATTTCAAGGTTCTTTTCATAGCAAAATCAATCAAATTCACCTCTATTTCTATAATATGTTTTCCATTCTATCAAATGAGACCAAGAAAACGAGAATACAACCATAAATACTATATGAAAATAGACCACAAATTTCGGCATTTTAACCCTTTCAGGGTCCAAGGCCCAAATCTGGAGTCACGCACCAGTGTCCAAGAATTTTCAAAAAAAAAAATTGTTATTTTTTCTTATGAAATCGTAGAGAATCTTTTTGTGAAGGTAATAAAACAAAAAGTACGAAATTTGGTGGAAAATTGACGAAATTATGCTCACACGAATTTTGATGTGTCAGCGATATTTACGAATCGGCGATTTTGCCGACTTTGACTCCATTTTAGGCCAATTACATTATTCCAATCAACCAAATTCTTAGCTATTTCACTAGTATTATTTCTATTCTATCGATTGAGCACAAGAAATCGCCAAGTCAACTATTTCAACTACAAAATAAAGTGATCGGAAATTGTTAATTTGGCCAATTTAACACAAAGTTCAAAATATTCCAATTTCAAAATAGGGTCCAGAATGAACAATGTAGGCATTCCTGGCACTAAACTAACATTTAATCTGTTCATTAGTTATGTTTTGAGGCTTTACAAATAAATTCCATTTTGATTTTTTATTCACATAATGAATTTTTATTCACACCACAAAACAGAAGATTTACTGTTATGCAATACTGTAATAATTGTATAAATATCATCACCATATTTGTGAATGTATATTAGACCCACCAGCTGACGTGTATTAGACGTGTGAGGTCGTTTGTTTACTCTTGAATATCGGCAAAAATTTAACATTTCCGCTACTTTGAGCTCAGTTTCAAGCCATTTCCAATGCTAAACCCAATCAAAATCATCTCTATTTCTGTAATATGTCTTCCATTCTATCAAATGAGACCAAGAAATCGCAAATACAACTATAAAAAACATACGAAAAAACACTGCAAAGTTGCTGTTTTAATCGAAAAATCATGATTTCATTTTTTTTCTCTCATTATACACAGTGTGCTGCAGGATCTGTTTTATGTGGTGCACACATACCACATAGATGTATTCTCTCATATCTAGGCCCAAATGTACCACTCACAGTTTATCAGAGTGAGCTGAGCTCATGGCGTAGATCTACGGTTTGGACCCTGAACGTAAAGCCGTAGATCTACGGGACGGACCCTGAAAGGGTTAATAAAAAAAACGGTCGGAGTTTTTTTTTTCTCATTATGCACTGTGTACTGCAGGATTTTTTTATATGGTGCACACTGACCACACAGACCCATTCTCTCACATGTGAGCCTAACAGCTTTCTCCTGCTTGATTTGAAGCCGCTAGAATTTATGAGTATATATACGTCAAAAATGGTGGCTCGTAAGACATATATATATGACCAAAACAGCCAAAGGGTTAAATTGCATTCACTTGTAAGATGAAGAATGAGGGAAGACATGACTGAAGTGTATAAATGGAAGATACGTGTTAATAAAGGGGATATAAATAAGGTCTTGAGGATATCCCTCCAAGAGAGAACCCGCAATAATGGATTCAAATTAGATACGTTTAGATTCAGAAAGGATATAGGAAAGTATTGGTTTCGAAATAGGGTAGTTGACGACTGGAATAGTCTTCCTAGTAGGGTTACTGAAACTAAAACCTTGGGCAGTTTCAAATTTAGGTTGGATAAATATATGAATGAGAGGGGTTGGATTTGAGTGGGACTTGCACATGAGTAATAGAGTTATCAAAGATTATTGCTTCGGTATCATGGAAAATGGGTTGGGAAAATATTCTATTACTGGATTGGATTCGTGAAGGACCTGCCCAGTATGGGCCAACAGGCCTACTGCAGTATTCCTCTTTTAATAATAACAATTTTATTTTAGCATGATACAGTGGAGCCCCGGTTTTCGTCTTCAATCCATTCCAGGTCGGCCGAAAACTGATTTGTACGAAAACTGAAGTAATATTTCCCATAAGAAATAATGTAAATCCAATTAATCCATTCCAGACACCCAAAAATATTCACAAAAATACATTTTATAAAGAATAGCTATAGTTTTACATACAGAAAATAATGAGAAATAAATATAAATGACTAATGAAATGGATAAATGAACATTTAACATCACTTTTACCTTTCTTGAAGACTCTTGTTGGTGTGTGGAAGGCAGTGAGGATGGGAGAGGGAGGAGTAGAGGTTATTGTTTGGAAGGGGAATCCCCCTCCATAAGGACTTCAGGTGTCAAAGCCCTATCCGGGGTTACTTCCCTTCTTCGTCTTTTACTGGCACTAGGACCAGCTTGAGAGTCACTGGACCCCTGCCGCAAAAAAAAATCTGTCCAGAGAGGCCTGTTTCTAGCACCTCTTAAGATTTATCTAAAATGGGACACAACACTGTCATTAAACATACTGCTGACACGGCTTGCAACAGCTTTGTTAGGGTGATATTTCTCCACAAAACTTTGCACTTCACTCCACTTTGCACAAATGTCCTTAATTGCTGAAGAAGGCACATTCACCCCTCTCTCTTCCTCTTCTTCTGAAGCAATTTCCTCAGCTAAGGTCTGTTGTTCTTCCAGATGAAGGTCTTGCAGCTCTTCAGTGGTTAGCTCTTCCCTGTGGTCGTCCACTGACTCTTCCACATCCTGGCCACTCCCCTCCAACCCCATGGACCTCCCAAAAGACACAACAGATTCCACAACAGGCATGCATCACCAAGTAACAAAGGCAGACTGAGTCACAAACGTATGAGCAGCCGCGTTTTGAAGGCTGGCGGATGCGTCTGGTACGGACTACACCTATCTGCTCAACATGCAACCACTTGACTTACGACCATGTTTTGTATGCAGATGTTCTGGGAAATAAACAACTATTTGTGGTGTACACAGTGTTTCTCCTAAACTTTACAGTATAAAATAGAGTACTAACAGCATGAAAAGTAAAGTAAAAAATGAAATACCAAAATAAAACAATGAAATAAAATTATTACACAGTGTGTTGCTGATATTCAATAGTAAGGTTCGACTTACGTCCATTTTGACTTATGACCAGTTAGTCAGAACCAAGCTCGGTTGTAAGTCAGATGATAGGTGTAGTTCTGAGCGAATGTACAAAAATGGGGAAAATTTCGCCAAAAAAGGTGGTCGAAAGCTGAATTGTACAATAACCAGATCAGACGAAAACTGGGGTTCCACTGTACATGTTTGTACAAAAGCGTGTAACAATTTGGTGACCGTGCCTAAAGCCCCTTTATATGCAGAGCATTTCGGGCAAACTTAAGACTAACTTAAGATTAATAAGACAATAACAGTACCGTAATGATACATATGGTCATTAGGTGAGTTACAGTGAATACAAGAAAATTTAATATTCAACTAATTTGTGCTATATGGCTTTAATAAGTTCGGTACAGAAGAATTATAGTTTTGATATAGTACATAAAAAAATACAGTATGTATTACAATTTAGCACAATTTAAAACAATGAAATTGAAACAATTTTAAGTTTGAAGTAATTATTAAATAGTTGAGCAATCATCAGGCACAATATGCAATAATGAAATTGAAACAATTATAAGTTTAAAGTAAATGATCAAATAATTGAGCAGTCATAAATTATTAGGAGTTTTTTTGAGTAATTGGTTGTTAAGTAAAGTGTTTGTCTGGTTAATTTTGTGTGATGAGGTGATTTCTAAGTAGGGCCTTAAATTGATTTGCAGGCAGCAGGGGTCCTTTCTGTGTTCTGGCAATGAATTCCGGATCTTTGGGCCCTGTATGTGCATTGCATATTTGCACAGGGAGAGACAGACACGCAAGATATCGAAGAGTGATTTGTGCTTGTGTTATGCCTGTGTGTTCTGTTGTAATTATCAAAGAGTTTGAGAGGAATGTTCATAGCATGAAGTAGGTTTTGTTTATATTGAGAGTAAGTTTGTTGGTAGTCATCCAAGCAGATATTTTTAATAGTTCATCATTTACAGCGTGATAATATAGTTGGATTTGGGTGAGAGAAGACATAAGTAGTGTCATCGGTAAATAAAACAGGTTTAATGAGTTTAGATGTGTTTGGGAAATGAGAAAGAGAAGTGGGCCAAGAACACTAACCTGTGAGACTCCAACAAGAACAGGTTGTGTAGAGGAGTTAACAGTATTTGTGTATAGTACATACTGGTTTCTACACTGCTAAGATAAGATTTTAAGTAATCTAGAGAGTGTCCTCTGACCCTGCAATGTTCAAGTTTTAAGTGCAATAGGTCATGGTCAACTGTATCATAAGCTTTTCGTAAGTCTATGAAAAGTCCCATGGGAATTTAACTTTTTTTGAGTGTCGAATATATTAGTTCAAGCACGTGTATAATTGCACTGTTAGTACTTTTTTTCGGTCTGAACCCAAAATGACAAGGGTTAAGTATATTGTGGGATACTAGGTAGGAGTAAACTTAGTTGTGAATTAATTTTTCGAAGATTTTAGATAGTAGGGGCAGGTCTGATATAGGCCTATAGTTGCTCAGTTCAGTTGGAACACCTCCTCTGAGGATCGGGGTGACTCTTGCTGTCTTGAGTATGTACGGGAAGGTGGAAGATTCAATGGATTTGTTAAATACAGTTGCAATAATTGGTGACAACACATGAGAAGCTTTTTATACATAATTGGTGGTAAGTTATTTAGGTCTCCTGTCTTGTTCTTTAGTGTTTTGATGATGAGCGGGATTTCAGTAGGTTTAGTGGGGCTAAAAATAGTGTCTGTGGTAGTCTTTTGGCTGAATGTTTGAGTTTGGGATTTTGTTTGCTAGTTTTGTTCCTACGGTCGAGAAAAAGACATTAAGTTTGTTGGCAGTTTCTGTTGGCTGGAGGAGAGGTTCTTCATGTTGTTCTTATCTCATATAATTAAAATAAGACAGACGGAGGCATGACCATGTTTGTTACATCGCCGCCTTAAAAAAGTAAGATCATTCAGGTATACATAAATATAGTTACAAGGGGCTCTGGTGGCCTGGTGGCTAACGCTCTCGCTTCACACGGCGAGGGTCCGGGTTCAATTCCCAGCCAGAGTAGAAACACTGGGAGTGTTTCTTTACACCTGTTGTCTATGTTCACCATCAGTAAAATGGGTACCTGGGTGTTAGTGGACTGGTGTGGGTCACATCCTGGGTGTTAGTGGACTGGTGTGGGTCACATCCTGGGTGTTAGTGGACTGGTGTGGGTCACATCCTGGGTGTTAGTGGACTGGTGTGGGTCACATCCTGGGTGTTAGTGGACTGGTGTGGGTCACATCCTGGGTGTTAGTGGACTGGTGTGGGTCGCATCCTGGTGTTAGTGGACTGGTGTGGGTCACATCCTGGGTGTTAGTGGACTGGTGTGGGTCACATCCTGGGTGTTAGTGGACTGGTGTGGGTCACATCCTGGGTGTTAGTGGACTGGTGTGGGTCACATCCTGGGTGTTAGTGGACTGGTGTGGGTCACATCCTGGGTGTTAGTGGACTGGTGTGGGGTCACATCCTGGGTGTTAGTGGACTGGTGTGGGTCACATCCTGGGTGTTAGTGGACTGGTGTGGGTCACATCCTGAGTGTTAGTGGACTGGTGTGGGTCACATCCTGGGTGTTAGTGGACTGGTGCGGGCCACATCCTGGGTGTTAGTGGACTGGTGTGGGTCACATCCTGGGTGTTAGTGGACTGGTGTGGGTCACATCCTGGGTGTTAGTGGACTGGTGTGGGTCACATCCTGGGTGTTAGTGGACTGGTGTGGGTCACATCCTGGGTGTTAGTGGACTGGTGTGGGTCACATCCTGGGAGTTAGTGGACTGGTGTGGGTCACATCCTGGGTGTTAGTGGACTGGTGTGGGGTCACATCCTGGGTGTTAGTGGACTGGTGTGGGTCACATCCTGGGTGTTAGTGGACTGGTGTGGGTCACATCCTGAGTGTTAGTGGACTGGTGTGGGTCACATCCTGGGTGTTAGTGGACTGGTGTGGGCCACATCCTGGGTGTTAGTGGACTGGTGTGGTCACATCCTGGGTGTTAGTGGACTGGTGTGGGTCACATCCTGGGTGTTAGTGGACTGGTGTGGGTCACATCCTGGGTGTTAGTGGACTGGTGTGGGTCACATCCTGGGTGTTAGTGGACTGGTGTGGGTCACATTCTGGGTGTTAGTGGACTGGTGTGGGTCACATTCTGGGTGTTAGTGGACTGGTGTGGGTCACATCCTGGGTGTTAGGGGACTGGTGTGGGTCACATCCTGGGTGTTAGTGGACTGGTGTGGGTCACATCCTGGGTGTTAGGGGACTGGTGTGGGTCACATCCTGGGTGTTAGTGGACTGGTGTGGGTCACATCCTGGGTGTTAGTGGACTGGTGTGGGTCACATCCAGGGTGTTAGGGGACTGGTGTGGGTCACATCCTGGGTGTTAGTGGACTGGTGTGGGTCACATCCTGGGTGTTAGTGGACTGGTGTGGGTCACATCCTGGGTGTTAGGGGACTGGTGTGGGTCACATCCTGGGTGTTAGTGGACTGGTGTGGGTCACATCCTGGGTGTTAGTGGACTGGTGTGGGTCACATCCTGGGTGTTAGTGGACTGGTGTGGGTCACATCCTGGGTGTTAGTGGACTGGAAATTGGTGTCACGCTCCTTGTGCAGATATCCCAGAACTAGCTACAAGCAGTATTAAAACAGAGAAGTGTTTTTGGGTATGCCCAAATGAGGAAAATCTGTGGACTAAAATCACAAGGGTATTAAAAGAGGATAACATCAAAGCTGCTTTCATAGAAAACCTGGAAGCTTTCTACAACAGATGGGAACATAAAAAGTCCGGGCTGAATGGTACTGCCCTTGATACTGGCCATGTAGTCACAAACTGTAAGGCTGGAGGTGATGTCCTGGTAGTCAGTAAATGTAGGGCTGATAGTGCTGTCCTGGGAGACAGTAATGGTGAAGCTGGAGGTGCTGTCCTGGGAGACAGTAATGGTGAAGCTGGAGATACTGTCCTGGGAGACAGTAATGGTGAAGCTGGAGGTGCTGTCCTGGGAGACAGAAATGGTGAAGCTGGAGATACTGTCCTGGTAGACAGTAATGGTGAAGCTGGAGATTTTGTCCAGGTAGTCGGGAATTATACGCAGGAAGGAATACATATAAATGACCTCATAGAGGACAGGAGCCATAGTAGGGAAACAAGTGTAGTCAAAGATAAGATAAAACCAATATTGCAAACCAGAAATACCGCAGGAAATAGCAAACAAGAGGACTCCAATAGCAATAGTGAGGATAAATTACCAAAAACAACTGGTGGGAGCTCCATTGTTGGTGCTAAGGAGGATAGGAATAAGACAGGGAAACATGCACCAACAGGGAATACAGTCACAGAAACCCAAGGCAAACGGAAACCAAGCCTGTGCACATACTATGCACTTGGTATCTGCTGGCATGGGAAATCTGGAAAAAACAGATGGGACATGCAACTATGACCACCCTAGAAAATGTCATGCCCATATGACAACAGGAAAATGCAAACTCCCTTCCTGTAAGCTTTTTCACCCTGAAATGTGTACCTCTTCAGTACAGGAAAGACTGTGCTATAACTTAAATTGCCAGGCATACCATCTAAAGGGGACAAAAAGATACAAAACATCCAGGCCATGGGAAAACCTGGGTAGCCACAGCCACTCAAGAGGGAGAGGTTTTTTAGTGCCAGGAAGGAAAAAAAACTGGCAGGAAATGGCAGAAATCGTACACCAAATCCAGTCATTCCTGGAGTGGAACCACAGTCGATGGCCTCCACTCCAAACCAACAGATACAGATACTAATGCCGGAAAAAAAAATCCCCCCCCAGTACCAACAATACCACCAGTCCGATAACATTCTTCTTTGCAAATATACAGGGTCTAAAGCCAGCAATAAACAACAAAATACCTTTCATCCGTGGACTGCTTGCAGAGGCAAAGGCAATGTTCGCGGCTTTCACTGAGACCCACATAAAGGATCACTTGGACAACGAAATATGGATCCCAGGTTACAACCTATACAGATGTGACAGAGTGAACAGGCAAAAGGGGGGGGTTGGCCTGTACATTGCAGAGTCACTTGTTTGCACAGAACTGCTTAATGCCTCAAATGACGTAGTGGAAGTTTTAGCAGTAAAGGTCGAGAACCAAAACCTAGTCATTGTGGTAGTCTACAAGCCTCCGGATGCAACATCCCAGCAATTCCAGGAACAGCTGTTAAAAATTGACCACTGTCTGGAAAATCTTCCAGCTCCTGCACCCAACATCTTGCTCCTGGGGGATTTCAACTTAAGGCACCTAAAATGGAGGAATATAGCAAATAATATTGTTGCAGTAATAACACCAGGAGGCAGCTCTGATGAAAACTCACACTCACACGAGCTTTTAAATCTCTGCACAAAATTCAATTTAAACCAGCAAATAATTGAGCCTACTAGACTGGAGAATACACTAGACCTCATCTTCACTAACAATGATGATCTGATAAGAAATGTCACCATATCAAAAACAATATACTCAGATCACAACATAATTGAGGTTCAGACATGTATGCGTGGAGCCTCAGACCGACAAAATGAGACTAGTCACGAGGGAGCATTCACCAAATTCAACTTCAATAACAAAAACATAAAGTGGGACCAAGTAAACCAAGTCCTAACCGATATAAGCTGGGAAGATATACTAAGCAACACAGACCCAAACTTATGCCTAGAACAGATTAACTCGGTGGCACTCGATGTATGCACAAGGCTTATTCCTCTAAGAAAAAGGAGGAGTAGATGTAAAATAGAAAGAGACAGGCGCTCCCTTTACAGGCGACGGAAAAGAATAAACAGAGCGGCTAAAAGAGGTCAATATATCAGAAATGCGCAGGGAGACACTGGTCAGAGAAATAGCAAGCATCGAACTTAAGCTAAAAGAATCCTTTAGGAGTCAGGAATCGCGGGAAGAACTAAAAGCCATAAATGAAATCGAAAGAAACCCAAAGTATTTCTTCTCCTATGCCAAATCAAAATCGAGAACAACGTCCAGTATTGGGCCCCTACTTAAACAAGATGGGTCCTACACAGATGACAGCAAGGAAATGAGTGAGCTACTCAAGTCCCAATATGACTCAGTTTTTAGCAAGCCGCTAACCAGACTGAGAGTCGAAGATCAAAATGAATTTTTTATGAGAGAGCCACAAAATTTGATTAACACAAGCCTATCCGATGTTATCCTGACGCCAAATGACTTCGAACAGGCGATAAATGACATGCCCATGCACTCTGCCCCAGGGCCAGACTCATGGAACTCTGTGTTCATCAAGAACTGCAAGAAGCCCCTATCACGAGCCTTTTCCATCCTATGGAGAGGGAGCATGGACACGGGGGTCGTCCCTCAGTTACTAAAAACAACAGACATAGCCCCACTCCACAAAGGGGGCAGTAAAGCAACAGCAAAGAACTACAGACCAATAGCACTAACATCCCATATCATAAAAAATCTTTGAAAGGGTCCTAAGAAGCAAGATCACCACCCAGCTAGAAACCCATCAGTTACACAACCCAGGGCAACATGGGTTTAGAACAGGTCGCTCCTGTCTGTCTCAACTACTGGATCACTACGACAAGGTCCTAAATGCACTAGAAGACAAAAAGAATGCAGATGTAATATATACAGACTTTGCAAAAGCCTTCGACAAGTGTGACCATGGCGTAATAGCGCACAAAATGCGCGCTAAAGGAATAACAGGAAAAGTTGGTCGATGGATCTATAATTTCCTCACTAACAGAACACAGAGAGTAGTCGTCAACAGAGTAAAGTCCGAGGCAGCTACGGTGAAAAGCTCTGTTCCACAAGGCACAGTACTAGCTCCCATCTTGTTCCTCATCCTCATATCCGACATAGACAAGGATGTCAGCCACAGCACCGTGTCTTCCTTTGCAGATGACACCCGAATCTGCATGACAGTGTCTTCCATTGCAGACACTGCAAGGCTCCAGGCGGACATCAACCAAATCTTTCAGTGGGCTGCAGAAAACAATATGAAGTTCAACGATGAGAAATTTCAATTACTCAGATATGGTAAACATGAGGAAATTAAATCTTCATCAGAGTACAAAACAAATTCTGGCCACAAAATAGAGCGAAACACCAACGTCAAAGACCTGGGAGTGATTATGTCGGAGGATCTCACCTTCAAGGACCATAACATTGTATCAATCGCATCTGCTAGAAAAATGACAGGATGGATAATGAGAACCTTCAAAACTAGGGAGGCCAAGCCATGATGACACTCTTCAGGTCACTTGTTCTATCTAGGCTGGAATATTGCTGCACTCTAACAGCACCTTTCAAGGCAGGTGAAATTGCCGACCTAGAAAATGTACAGAGAACTTTCACGGCGCGCATAACGGAGATAAAACACCTCAATTACTGGGAGCGCTTGAGGTTTCTAAACCTGTATTCCCTGGAACGCAGGAGGGAGAGATACATGATTATATACACCTGGAAAATCCTAGAGGGACTAGTACCGAACTTGCACACGAAAATCACTCACTACGAAAGCAAAAGACTTGGCAGACGATGCACCATCCCCCCAATGAAAAGCAGGGGTGTCACTAGCACGTTAAGAGACCATACAATAAGTGTCAGGGGACCGAGACTGTTCAACTGCCTCCCAGCACACATAAGGGGGATTACCAACAGACCCCTGGCAGTCTTCAAGCTGGCACTGGACAAGCACCTAAAGGCAGTTCCTGATCAGCCGGGCTGTGGCTCGTACGTTGGTTTGCGTGCAGCCAGCAGCAACAGCCTGGTTGATCAGGCGCTGATCCACCAGGAGGCCTGGTCACAGACCGGGCCGCGGGGGCGTTGACCCCCGAAACTCTCTCCAGGTAAACTCCAGGTAAACTGGTGGGTCACATCCTGGGTGTTAGTGGACTGGTGTGGGACACATCCTGGGTGTTAGTGGACTGGTGTCGGTCACATCCTGGGTGTTAGTGAACTGGTGTGGGTCACATCCTGGGTGTTAGGGGACTGGTGTGGGTCACATCCTGGGTGTTAGTGGACTGGTGTGGGTCACATCCTGGGTGTTAGTGGACTGGTGTGGGTCACATCCTGGGTGTTAGGGGACTGGTGTGGGTCACATCCTGGGTGTTAGTGGACTGGTGTGGGTCACATATCATATATACCAACATGTGTGTAAACAACCCAGGATAACACAAAATAGTCAGTGACTTACACTATATTCCATTAACACACAATATTTCATGGCTCAAACTCACTCTATATATCATATATCACATGACTGTTATATTGTAATAAAGGTAATTGTAAGTTACTAGTGTGAGGACAACACAGGTACTGGCACGACCCTAGTAGTGTAAGTGAGGACAACACAGGTAGTGGCACGACCCTAGTAGTGTAAGTGAGGACAACACAGGTACTGGCACGATCCTAGTAGTGTAAGTGAGGACAACACAGGTAGTGGCACGACCCTAGTAGTGTAAGTGAGGACAACACAGGTAGTGGCACGACCCTAGTAGTGTGAGGACAGCACAGGTAGTGGCACGACCCTAGTAGTGTAAGTGAGGACAACACAGGTAGTGGCACGACCCTAGTAGTGTAAGTGAGGACAACACAGGTACTGGCACGACCCAAGTAGTGTAAGTGAGGAAAACACAGGTAGTGGCACGCCTAGTAGTGTAAGTGAGGACAACACAGGTAGTGGCACGACCCTAGTAGTGTAAGTGAGGACAACACAGGTAACTGGCACGACCCTAGTAGTGTAAGTGAGGACAACACAGGTAGTGGCACGACCCTAGTAGTGTAAGTGAGGACAACACAGGTAGTGGCACGACCCTAGTAGTGTAAGTGAGGACAACACAGGTACTGGCACGACCCTAGTAGTGTAAGTGAGGACAACACAGGTAGTGGCACGACCCTAGTAGTGTAAGTGAGGACAACACAGGTACTGGCACGACCCTAGAAGTGTAAGTGAGGACAACACAGGTACTGGCACGACCCTAGTAGTGTAAGTGAGGACAACACAGGTAGTGGCACGACCCTAGTAGTGTGAGGACAATACAGGTAGTGGCACGACCCTAGTAGTGTGAGGACAATACAGGTAGTGGCACGATCCTAGTAGTGTAAGTGAGGACAACACAGGTAGTGGCACGACCCTAGTAGTGTAAGTGAGGACAACACAGGTACTGGCATGACCCTAGTAGTGTGAGGACAACACAGGTACTGGCACGACCCTAGTAGTGTAAGTGAGGACAACACAGGTAGTGGCACGACCCTAGTAGTGTAAGTGAGGACAACACAGGTAGTGGCACGACCCTAGTAGTGTGAGGACAACACAGGTACTGGCACGACCCTAGTAGTGTGAGGACAATACAGGTAGTGGCACGACCCTAGTAGTGTAAGTGAGGACAACACAGGTAGTGGCACGACCCTAGTAGTGTAAGTGAGGACAACACAGGTAGTGGCACGACCCTAGTAGTGTAAGTGAGGACAACACAGGTAGTGGCACGACCCTCGTAGTGTAAGTGAGGACAACACAGGTAGTGGCACGACCCTAGTAGTGTGAGAACAACACAGGTACTGGCACGACCCTAGTAGTGTAAGTGAGGACAACACAGGTAGTGGCACGACCCTAGTAGTGTAAGTGAGGACAACACAGGTAGTGGCACGACCCTAGTAGTGTAAGTGAGGACAACACAGGTAGTGGCACGACCCTCGTAGTGTAAGTGAGGACAACACAGGTACTGGCACGACCCTAGTAGTGTAAGTGAGGACAACACAGGTACTGGCACGATCCTAGTAGTGTGAGGACAACACAGGTAGTGGCACGACCCTAGTAGTGTAAGTGAGGACAACACAGGTAGTGGCACGACCCTAGTAGTGTGAGGACAACACAGGTAGTGGCACGACCCTAGTAGTGTGAGGACAATACAGGTAGTGGCACGATCCTAGTAGTGTGAGGACAATACAGGTAGTGGCACGATCCTAGTAGTGTGAGGACAATACAGGTAGTGGCACGACCCTAGTAGTGTAAGTGAGGACAACACAGGTAGTGGCACGACCCTAGTAGTGTGAGGACAACACAGGTAGTGGCACGATCCTAGTAGTGTAAGTGAGGACAACACAGGTAGTGGCACGACCCTAGTAGTGTAAGTGAGGACAACACAGGTAGTGGCACGACCCTAGTAGTGTAAGTGAGGACAACACGGGTTTAGTGGCACGACCCTAGTAGTGTAAGTGAGGACAACACAGGTAGTGGCACGACCCTAGTAGTGTAAGTGAGGACAACACAGGTAGTGGCACGACCCTAGTAGTGTAAGTGAGGACAAACACAGGTAGTGGCACGACCCTAGTAGTGTAAGTGAGGGACAACACGGGTACTGGCACGACCCTAGTAGTGTAAGTGAGGACAACACATGTAGTGGCACGACCCTAGTAGTGTAAGTGAGGACAACACAGGTACTGGCACGACCCTAGTAGTGTAAGTGAGGACAACACATGTAGTGGCACGACCCTAGTAGTGTAAGTGAGGAAAAACACAGGTACTGGCACGACCCTAGTAGTGTAAGTGAGGACAACACATGTAGTGGCACGACCCTAGTAGTGTAAGTGAGGACAACACATGTAGTGGCACGACCCTAGTAGTGTAAGTGAGGACAACACATGTAGTGGCACGACCCTAGTAGTGTAAGTGAGGACAACACATGTAGTGGCACGACCCTAGTAGTGTAAGTGAGGACAACACATGTAGTGGCACGACCCTAGTAGTGTAAGTGAGGACAACACAGGTAGTGGCACGACCCTAGTAGTGTAAGTGAGGACAACACATGTAGTGGCACGACCCTAGTAGTGTAAGTGAGGACAACACAGGTACTGGCACGACCCTAGTAGTGTAAGTGAGGACAACACATGTAGTGGCACGACCCTAGTAGTGTAAGTGAGGACAACACATGTAGTGGCACGACCCTAGTAGTGTAAGTGAGGACAACACAGGTACTGGCACGACCCTAGTAGTGTAAGTGAGGACAACACATGTAGTGGCACGACCCTAGTACGTCACTCTGTCTGACTTGTTTGTGTTATCCAGGTTGTCTACACATGTTGTTGTGTATGATAATGTATGTAACTGTGTATACCTGAAGAAACTGACTTAGTACTTACTTAAGTACTTACTTAAGTACTTACTGGGCTGCCAGACTCAACTACTGTGTTGTTGTTGTTGTTAAGGGCCAGTGAGAGGTGGTGCAGTATAGTGTCTCATTGCTGCTGCTCCCCACACGAGCAGTATAATGTCTTGCTGCTGCTCCCCACACGAGCAGTATTTATTTATTTATTTATAATTTGAGCACACTTACAGAGGTACAAAAAAAAATACAGATAAGAGCAGCATGCCAAAGCCACTTATACTATGCATAGCATTACGGGCTGGATAATGTCTTGCTGCTGCTCCCCACACGAGCAGTATAATGTCTTGCTGCTGCTCCCCACAGGAGGAGTATAGTCCCGCTACTGTTTCACACAGGTGCAGTATAGTGTCCTGCTGCTCCCCACAGGAGCAGTATAGTGTCCTGATGCTGCTCCCCACAGAAGCAGTATAGTGTCTTGCTGCTCCCCACAGGAGCAGCATAGTGTCCTGCTGCTTGTCCCTGCAGGAACTGGTGGCAAAAGCTCTATCTTCACACAGTGAACGTTCGGGTTCGATTCCCGTCGAGGATAGAAACGCTGGGCATGTTACCTTGCACTGGTTGTCTATGTTCACCATCAGTAAAATGGGTACCTGTGTGTTAGAGGACTGGTGTTTACCTGGAGTTTACCTGGAGAGAGCTCCGGGGGTCAACGCCCCCGCGGCCCGGTCTGTGACCAGGCCTCCTGGTGGATCAGAGCCTGATCAACCAGGCTGTTACTGCTGGCTGCACGCAAACCAACGTACGAGCCACAGCCCGGCTGGTCAGGAACCGACTTTAGGTGCTTGTCCAGTGCCAGCTTGAAGACTGCCAGGGGTCTGTTGGTAATCCCCCTTATGTATGCTGGGAGGCAGTTGAACAGTCGCATCCTGGGACAAAACTGACCTAATTTGCCTGAAATCCTCAGTATAACAAGCGGCTTTCTCTTTAGTAGTATGTCATTGATGTCAGCTATGGTCTGTATATCTTGTACATGTACTTGTAGAAATAAAGTATTATTGATAAATTAGACACATGTGCAACACTGGGTGTCTTTATTGAGGAAACGTTTCGCCACACAGTGGCTTCATCAGTCCATACAAAGAAGAATGGGGAAGAACAGGAGTTTGAGGTAATCAGTCCCTCAGCCTTGAATCGATGTGGTCAGTCCATCAATCTAGAAAAGAATACAGCATATCTGCAAAGAAGTAGATTATATATAAAACAAATTCTGGCCACAAAATAGACCGAAACACCAACGTCAAAGACCTGGGAGTGATCATGTCGGAGGATCTCACCTTCAAGGACCATAACATTGTATCAATCGCATCTGCTAGAAAAATGACAGGATGGATAATGAGAACCTTCAAAACTAGGGAGGCCAAGCCCATGATGACACTCTTCAGGTCACTTGTTCTATCTAGGCTGGAATATTGCTGCACACTAACAGCACCTTTCAAAGCAGGTGAAATTGCCGACCTAGAAAATGTACAGAGAACCTTCACGGCACGCATAACGGAGATAAAACACCTCAATTACTGGGAGCGCTTGAGGTTCCTAAAACCTGTATTCCCTGGAACGCAGGAGGGAGAGATACATGATTAAATACACCTGGAAAATCCTAGAGGGACTAGTACCGAACTTGCACACGAAAATCACTCACTACGAAGCAAAAGACTTGGCAGACGATGCACCATCCCCCCAATGAAAAGCAGGGGTGTCACTAGCACGTTAAGAGACCATACAATAAGTGTCAGGGGCCCAAGACTGTTCAACTGCCTCCCAGCACACATAAGGGGGATTACCAACAGACCCCTGGCAGTCTTCAAGCTGGCACTGGACAAGCACCTAAAGTCAGTTCCTGATCAGCCGGGCTGTGGCTTGTACGTTGGTTTGCGTGCAGCCAGCAGCAACAGCCTGGTTAATCAGGCTCTGATCCACCAGGAGGCCTGGTCACAGACCGGGCCGCGGGGGCGTTGACCCCCGGAACTCTCTCCAGGTATACTCCAGGTTAGCTCAGTTTTGTGATATAGATATTAACACAGTTAAGTCAAAGTTGTAAGTGTTAGCTCAGTTTTGTGATATAGATATTAACACAGTTAAGTCAAAGTTGTAAGTGTTAGCTCAGTTTTGTGATATAGATATTAACAAGTTAAGTCAAAGTTGTAAGTGTTAGCTCAGTTTTGTGATATAGATATTAACACAGTTAAGTCAAAGTTGTAAGTGTTAGCTCAGTTTTGTGATATAGATATTAACACAGTTAAGTCAAAGTTGTAAGTGTTAGCTCAGTTTTGTGATATAGATATTAACACAGTTAAGTCAAAGTTGTAAGTGTTAGCTCAGTTTTGTGATATAGATATTAACACAGTTAAGTCAAAGTTGTAAGTGTTAGCTCAGTTTTGTGATATAGATATTAACACAGTTAAGTCAAAGTTGTAAGTGTTAGCTCAGTTTTGTGATATAGATATTAACACAGTTAAGTCAAAGTTGTAAGTGTTAGCTCAGTTTTTGTGATATAGATATTAACACAGTTAAGTCAAAGTTGTAAGTGTTAGCTCAGTTTTGTGATATAGATATTAACACAGTTAAGTCAAAGTTGTGAGTGTTAGCTCAGTTTTGTGATATAGATATTAACACAGTTAAGTCAAAGTTGTAAGTGTTAGCTCAGTTTTTGTGATATAGATATTAACACAGTTAAGTCAAAGTTGTAAGTGTTAGCTCAGTTTTGTGATATAGATATTAACACAGTTAAGTCAAAGTTGTAAGTGTTAGCTCAGTTTTGTGATATAGATATTAACACAGTTAAGTCAAAGTTGTAAGTGTTAGCTCAGTTTTGTGATATAGATATTAACACAGTTAAGTCGAAGTTGTAATGTTAGCTCAGTTTTGTGATATAGATATTAACACAGTTAAGTCAAAGTTGTAAGTGTTAGCTCAGTTTTGTGATATAGATATTAACACAGTTAAGTCAAAGTTGTGAGTGTTAGCTCAGTTTTGTGATATAGATAATAACACAGTTAAGTCAAAGTTGTAAGTGTTAGCTCAGTTTTGTGATATAGATATTAACACAGTTAAGTCAAAGTTGTGAGTGTTAGCTCAGTTTTGTGATATACTTAATAATAACACAGTTAAGTCAAAGTTGTAAGTGTTAGCTCAGTTTTGTGATATAGATATTAACACAGTTTAGTCAAAGTTGTAAGTGTTAGCTCAGTTTTGTGATATAGATATTAACACAGTTAAGTCAAAGTTGTAAGTGTTAGCTCAGTTTTGTGATATAGATATTAACACAGTTAAGTCAAAGTTGTAAGTGTTAGCTCAGTTTTGTGATATAGATATTAACACAGGAACATCTACGTTGAACTCTGTAACATATTGTTATTGTTGTCAAGTGTAATCCAAACAATCATCCTGGATGATTGTCAAGTGTAATCCAAACAATCATCCTGGATGATTGTCAAGTGTAATCCAAACAATCATCACCTGGATGATTGTCAAGTGTAATCCAAACAATCATCCTGGATGATTGTCATGTGTAATCCAAACAATCATCCTGGATGATTGTCAAGTGTAATCCAAACAATCATCCTGGTTGATTGTCATGTGTAATCCAAACAATCATCCTGGATGATTGTCAAGTGTAATCCAAACAATCATCCTGGATGATTGTCATGTGTAATCCAAACAATCATCCTGGATGATTGTCATGTGTAATACAAACAATCATCCTGGATGATTGTCATGTGTAATCCAAACAATCATCCTGGATGATTGTCATGTGTAATTCAAACAATCATCCTGGACGAATGTCAAGTGTAATCCAAACAATCATCCTGGATGATTGTCAAGTGTAATCCAAACAATCATCCTGGATGATTGTCATGTGTAATTCAAACAATCATCCTGGACGAATGTCAAGTGTAATCCAAACAATCATCCAGGATGATTGTCATGTGTAATCCAAACAATCATCCTGGATGATTGTCATGTGTAATCCAAACAATCATCCTGGATGATTGTCATGTGTAATTCAAACAATCATCCTGGCAATCAAGCTGGCACTGGACAAGCACCTAAAGTCAGTTCCTGATCAGCCGGGCTGTGGCTCGTACGTTGGTTTGCGTGCAGCCAGCAGCAACAGCCTGGTTGATCAGGCGCTGATCCACCAGGAGGCCTGGTCACAGACCGGGCCGCGGGGGCGTTGACCCCCGAAACTCTCTCCAGGTAAACTCCAGGACGAATGTCATGTGTAATACAAACAATCATCCTGGATGATTGTCAAGTGTAATCCAAACAATCATCCTGGATGATTGTCAAGTGTAATCCAAAGAATCATCCTGGACGAATGTCAAGTGTAATCCAAACAATCATCCTGGATTGTCAAGTGTAATCCAAACAATCATCCTGGACGAATGTCAAGTGTAATCCAAACAATCATCCTGGATGATTGTCAAGTGTAATCCAAACAATCATCCTGGACGAATGTCAATGTAATCCAAACAATCATCCTGGATGATTGTCAAGTGTAATCCAAACAATCATCCTGGATGATTGTCAAGTGTAATCCAAACAATCATCCTGGACGAATGTCAAGTGTAATCCAAACAATCATCCTGGATGATTGTCAAGTGTAATCCAAACAATCATCCTGGATGATTGTCAAGTGTAATCCAAACAATCATCCTGGAGGAATGTCAAGTGTAATCCAAACATCGTCCTGGATTTATTGTCAAGTGTAATCCAAACAATCATCCTGGATGATTGTCAAGTGTAATCCAAACAATCATCCTGGACGAATGTCAAGTGTAATCCAAACAATTATCCTGGATGATTGTCAAGTGTAATCCAAACAATCATCCTGGATGATTGTCAAGTGTAATCCAAACAATCATCCTGGACGAATGTCAAGTGTAATCCAAACAATCATCCTGGATGATTGTCAAGTGTAATCCAAACAATCATCCTGGACGAATGTCAAGTGTAATCCAAACAATCATCCTGGATGATTGTCAAGTGTAATCCAAACAATCATCCTGGATGATTGTCAAGTGTAATCCAAACAATCATCCTGGACGAATGTCAAGTGTAATCCAAAACAATCATCCTGGATGATTGTCAAGTGTAATCCAAACAATCATCCTGGACGAATGTCAAGTGTAATCCAAACAATCATCCTGGACGAATGTCAAGTGTAATCCAAACAATCATCCTGGATGATTGTCAAGTGTAATCCAAACAATCATCCTGGACGAATGTCAAGTGTAATCCAAACAATCATCCTGGATGATTGTCAAGTGTAATCCAAACAATCATCCTGGATGAATGGCAAGTGTAATCCAAACAATCATCATGGATGATTGTCATGTGTAATCCAAACAATCATTCAGGATGATTGCCAAGTGTAATCCAAACAATCATCCTGGATGATTGTCAAATGCAATCCAAACAATCATCCTGGGTGATTGTCAAGTGTATTCCAAACAATCATCCTGGATGATTACCTGGAGTTTACCTGGAGAGAGCTCCGGGGGTCAACGCCCCCGCGGCCCGGTCTGTGACCAGGCCTCCTGGTGGATCAGAGCCTGATCAACCAGGCTGTTACTGCTGGCTGCACGCAAACCAACGTACGAGCCACAGCCCGGCTGATCCAGAACCGACTTTAGGTGCTTGTCCAGTGCCAGCTTGAAGACTGCCAGGGGTCTGTTGGTAATCCCCCTTATGTATGCTGGGAGGCAGTTGAACAGTCTCGGGCCCCTGACACTAATTGTATGGTCTCTTAACGTGCTAGGGGACACCCCTGCTTTCATTGCGGGGATGTTGCATTGTCTGCCCAAGTCTTTTGCTTTCGTAGTGAGTGATTTTCGTGTGCAAGTTCGGTACTAGTCCCTCTAGGATTTTCCAGTGTATATAATCATGTATCTCTCCCGCCTGCATTCCAGGGAATACAGGTTCAGGAACCTCAAGCGCTCGCAGTAATTGAGGTGTTTTATCTCCGTTATGCGCGCCGTGAAGGTTCTCTGTACATTTTCTAGGTCAGCAATTTCACCTGCCTTGAAAGGTGTTGTTAGTGTGCAGCAATATTCCAGCCTAGATAGAACAAGTGACCTGAAGAGTCATCATGGGCTTGGCATCCCTCGTTTTGAAGGTTCTCATTATCCATCCTGTCATTTTTCTAGCAGATGCGATTGATACAATGTTATGGTCCTTGAAGGTGAGATCCTCCGACATGATCACTCCCAGGTCTTTGACGTTGGTGTTTCGCTCTACTTTGTGGCCAGAATTTGTTTTGTACTCTGATGAAGATTTAATTTCCTCGTGTTTACCATATCTGAGTAATTGAAATTTCTCATCGTTGAACTTCATATTGTTTTCTGCAGCCCACTGAAAGATTTGGTTGATGTCCGCTTGGAGCCTTGCAGTGTCTGCAATGGAAGACACTGTCATGCAGATTCGGGTGTCATCTGCAAAGGAAGACACGGTGCTGTGGCTGACATCCTTGTCTATGTCAGATATGAGGATGAGGAACAAGATGGGAGCGAGTACTGTGCCTTGTGGAACAGAGCTTTTCACCGTGGCTGCCTCGGACTTTACTCTGTTGACTACTACTCTCTGTGTTCTGTTAGTGAGGAAATTATAGATCCATCGACCGACTTTTCCTGTTATTCCTTTAGCACGCATTTTGTGCGCTATTACGCCATGGTCACACTTGTCGAACGCTTTTGCAAAGTCTGTATATATTACATCTGTATTCTTTTTGTCTTCTAGTGCATTTAGGACCTTGTCGTAGTGATCCAATAGTTGAGACAGACAGGAGCGACCTGTTCTAAACCCATGTTGCCCTGGGTTGTGTAACTGATGGGTTTCTAGATGGGTGGTGATCTTGCTTCTTAGGACTCTTTCAAAGATTTTTATGATATGGGATGTTAGTGCTATCGGTTTGTAGTTCTTTGCTGCTGCTTTACTGCCCCCTTTGTGGAGTGGGGCTATGTCTGTTGTTTTTAGTAACTGTGGGACGACCCCTGTGTCCATGCTCCCTCTCCATAGGATGGTAAAGGCTCGTGATAGGGGCTTCTTGCAGTTCTTGATGAACACGGAGTTCCATAAGTCTGGCCCTGGGGCAGAGTGCATGGGCATATCATTTATCGCCTGTTCGATGTCATTTGGCGTCAGGATAACATCAGATAGGCTTGTGTTAACCAAATTCTGTGGCTCTCTCACAAAAAATTCATTTTGATCTTCGACTCTCAGTCTGGTTAGTGGCTTGCTAAAAACTGAGTCATATTGGGACTTGAGTAGCTCACTCATTTCCTTGCTGTCATCTGTGTAGGACCCATCTTGTTTAAGTAAGGGCCCAATACTGGACGTTGTTCTCGACTTTGATTTGGCATAGGAGAAGAAATACTTTGGGTTTCTTTCGATTTCATTTATGGCTTTTAGTTCTTCCCGCGATTCCTGACTCCTATAAGATTCCTTTAGCTTAAGTTCGATGTTTGCTATTTCTCTGACCAGTGTCTCCCTACGCATTTCAGATAGATTGACCTCTTTTAGCCGCTCTGTTATTCTTTTCCGTCGCTTGTAAAGAGAGCGCCTGACTCTTTCTATTTTACATCTACTCCTCCTTTTTCTTAGAGGAATAAGTGTTGTGCATACATCGAGTGCCACCAAGTTAATCTGTTCTAGGCATAAGTTGGGGTCTGTGTTGCTTAGTATATCTTCCCAGCTTATATCGGTTAGGACTTGGTTTACTTGGTCCCACTTTATGTTTTTGTTATTGAAGTTGAATTTGGTGAATGCTCCCTCGTGACTAATCTCATTATGTCTGTCTGTGGCTCCGCGCATACCTGTCTGAACCTCAATTATGTTGTGATCTGAGTATATTGTTTTTGATATTGTAATCATGTGATAACGTGTTTATCATTCATTACCTTTGAAACTTTTCATGATTTTGACCAGCTCTACCTGGAGCTCATTACCTTTGCTAATTCGCCAGTAAAATCCCACATACCAATGCCCATGCCGGGGACTACCTAGATGGGAATTTCCCTAATTCCTTCTATCTTGCACCAACTGAGCCCACGGAAGTCATTGAGATTATAAAGTCACTTAAAAATAACTCTGGGAATCTGTCTCATGTCCCACCATTACTGTACAAGCGAGCGGCCCATGTCCTTTCGCATGCAATTTCATTACTTTTTAACAAGTCACTAGAGACTAGCACCTTCCCGAAACTACTCAAGATGGCAAGGGTTACACCAATACATAAAGGTGGTGACCCTACAGACTTAAACAACTATAGGCCAATATCTAACTTACCATTGCTATCCAAAATCTTTGAGAAACTCTTGCACAGGAGACTGTATTCATTTATAACGGCTCAAAACATACTCAACCCCTGCCAATTTGGATTCAGGAAAAATAAAAGCACTAATGATGCAATCATAAAAATGCTAGATCTGCTTTACACAGCGTTGGAAAATAAGGAATATCCACTAGGAATTTTTATTGACCTAAGAAAAGCTTTTGACACAGTAGACCACGACATCCTACTCCACAAACTTGATCATTACGGTATAAGAGGCCACACGCTTGCTTATTTCAAATCTTACATTACTAATAGGTATCAGTACGTCACCATTAAAGACACAGCATCAGCAACACGGCCACTTGATACTGGAGTTCCGCAGGGAAGTGTCCTTGGTCCCCTGCTCTTCCTCATATACATCAATGACCTTACAAACGTATCCCAACACCTGAAACCCATTCTCTTTGCTGATGACATGACTTATGTCATCTCTCACCCTAATCTTGCCACCCTCAACACCATTGTTAGCCCTTGTGGCTTAGCGCTTCTTTTTGATTATAATAATAATAATCAACACCATTGTGAATGAGGAGCTGATTAAAATATCGACTTGGATGACAGCCAATAAACTTACGCTTAACACTGACAAAACCTACTATATTATGTTTGGTAGCAGAGCAGGAGATGCACAAATTAACATTAAGATTGACAACACTCTAATTACCAGAAATAATGGGGGAAAATTCCTAGGCTTATACCTTGACAATAACCTGAATTTCAGCACCCATATCCAGCATATAACCAAAAAAGTTTCCAAAACGGTTGGGATCCTCTCCAAGATACGATACTACGTGCCGCAAAATGCCCTTCTCACACTATACCACTCACTTATTTATCCATACCTCACCTATGCTATTTGTGCTTGGGGATCAACTGCAGCAACACACCTAAAACCAATAATAACCCAACAAAAAGCTGCAGTAAGAATAATCACTAAATCCCATCCCTGGCACACACCCCCCACTCTTCATAGACCTAAACTTACTCCCAGTTCAGTACATCCACACTTACTACTGTGCAATCTACATCTACAGGGCCTTAAACTCTAATATCAACCTTGACCTAAAACGCTTTCTTGATAGTTGTGACAGAACTCACAGGCATAACACCAGACACAAACATCTCTACGACATTCCCCGTGTCCGACTAAACCTTTACAAAAATTCAATGTATGTCAAAGGCCCTAAAATCTGGAATACCCTGCCTGACAACTCTAGAAATGCAGACACATTCATCACCTTCAAAACTACCATTAGAAAACATCTTATCTCCCTGATACACCCCGTCAACTAACTACACGAATACCACCTGGTGGTTCACACTTACACTCACTCACTCATTTGACCATAAACAGAAATATTAATCTCAATCTTAAAATAATGAATCCTGTGATACTCCAATACTGAAACTATGTACTGTGCCAAAACAAAAGCATTCACATTGCTAAACTCACAAACTAGTATTTAGTCACTTAGCCATAATACCAACTTACCTCATAATTTGTAATATTTTACAATTAAGAATAAAACTAAGTATGCCCGAAATGCCTAGCCATGCTAAGCGTTCTAGTGGTACACTCTGTAATCACAATTTTACTGCATGTAAACCACACAATAACCAAATTTCTGTAAACTCAGCATTGTAATCCTTATAGAGAATAAACTTTGAATTTGAATTTGAGTGTGTTTATGATTCATTACCTTTGCAATTATTCATGAGTGTGACCAGCTCTACCTGGAGCTCATTACCTTTGTAACTTGGTCATGATTATGACCAGATCTAGTTCATTACCTTTGTAACTTGCTCAGCTATCAAAACTTTGGAGTCCAGTCCCTGGACCAATTATGTACCTCTGTAATCTTTTGACTACCGCCCACAGGATGGGTATGGGGTGCATAATAAACATATTAAACTAACTATGGTGACATTTCTTATCAGATCATCATTGTTAGTGAAGATGAGGTCTAGTGTATTCTCTATTCTAGTAGGCGCTATTATTTGCTGGTTTAAATTGAATTTTGTGCAGAGATTTAAAAGCTCGTGTGAGTGTGAGTTTTCATCAGAGCTGCCTCCTGGTGTTATTACTGCAACAATATTATTTGCTATATTCCTCCATTTCAGGTGCCTTAAGTTGAAATCCCCCAGGAGCAAGATGTTGGGTGCAGGAGCTTGAAGATTTTCCAGACAGTGGTCAATTTTTAACAGCTGTTCCTGGAATTGCTGGGATGTTGCATCCGGAGGCTTGTAGACTACCACAATGGTTTTTGTTCTCGACCTTTACTGCTAAAATTTCCACTACATCATTTGAGGCATTAAGCAGTTCTGTGCAAACAAGTGACTCTGCAATGTACAGGCCAACCCCCCCCCCCCCCTTTTGCCTGTTCACTCTGTCACATTTGTATAGGTTGTAACCTGGGATCCATATTTCGTTGTCCAAGTGATCCTTTATGTGGGTCTCAGTGAAAGCCGCGAACATTGCCTTTGCCTCTGCAAGCAGTCCACGGATGAAAGGTATTTTGTTGTTTGTTGCTGGCTTTAGACCCTGTATATTTGCAAAGAAGAATGTCATCGGACTGGTGGTATTGTTGGTACTGGGGGGGGGATTGTCAAGTGTAATCCAAGGAATCATCCTGGATGACTGTCAAGTGTAATCCAATCAATCATCCTGAATGACTGACAAGTGTAATCCAAGGAATCATCCTGGATGACTGTCAAGAGTAATCCAAACAATCATCCTGAATGACTGTCAAGCATAATCCAATCAATCATCCTGATTCACTGTCAAGTGTAGTCCAAACAATCATCCTAAATGACTGTCAAGTGTAGTCCAAACAATCATCCTAAATGACTGTCAAGTATAATTCAAACAGACATCCTGGATGACTGTCAAGTTCTGGATTGACTCCAAGCTTAATAAACCAGACTTGAAATATATCTATGTACTACACGATCATTATGACAACGACATATAAATCCCAGGTTATAACCTATTCAGATGGGAGAGACTAAACAGGCAACAAGTGGGGGAGGGGGGTTGGCTTGTACGTTACAGAGTCGTTCATTTGCTCAGAACTACTAAACACTTCAAATGATATAGTTGAAGTTTTGGCAGCAAAGACTGAAAACCAAAACCTTGTCATTGTGGTAGTGTACAAGCCTCCAGATACAACTTCCCAGCAATTCCAGGAGCAGCTTGTGAAAATTGACCACTGTCTGGAAAATCTCCCAACTCCTGCCCCAAACATCTCACTACTAGGAAATTTCAACTTGAGGCAACTAAAATAGAGGAGTATAGCAAACAATGTTTTAGCAGAGATCACCCCGGGAGGCAGCTCAGATGAAAATTCACACACACACGAACTATTAAGTCTCTGCACCAAACTCACCTTAAACCAGCAAATATTAAAGCCTACCATCGAAGACACTGCGAGACTCCAAGCGGACATCAACCAAATCTTCGAATGGGCGACTTAAAACAATATGAAGTTCAACGAGGAGAAATTTCAACTACTCAGATATGGGAAACTTAAAGAAATTAAAAATGTATCAGGGTACACAACAAATTCTAACCATACAATAGAGTGGAAAAGTAATGTGAAGGACCTGGGAGTGATATGTCAGAGGATATCACCTTCAAAGACCACAACAATGTATCTACCTCATCCGCTAGGAAAATGATAAGATGGATTATGAGAACCTTCAAAACTAGGGGCGCCAAGCCCATGATGATTCTCTTCAAATCGCTTTTGCTCTCTAGGCTGGAATACTGATGTACACTAACCGCCCCCTTCAAGGTTGGTGACATTGCAGACCTGAAGTGCACAAAGAACTTTCACGGCACACATAAGTGCGATAAGGCACCTAAACTACTGGAAACGGTTGAAGGTCCTTGATCTGTATTCCTTGGAATGCAGGCGAGAGAGATAAATGATAATATACACTTGGAAGGTCCTGGAGGGATTGGTACCAAACCTGTACACGAAAATCACTCCCTATGAAAGCAAAAGACTCGGCAGGAATTACAACGTTCCCCCGATGAAAAGCAGGGGTGCCAAGGGTACACTGAGAGACAACACTAAGTGTCCAGGGCCCAAGACTGTTCAATTGCCTCCCAGCAAACATAAGGGATATTACCAATAGACCTTTGGCTGCCTTCAGGAAGGCACTGGACAGGCACCTAAAATCAGGATGCTGGTGGGAGGGATGGGAAGGGTGCTGGTGGGAGACATGGGAAGGTTGCTGGTGGGAGGGATGAGAAGCGAGCTGGTGGGAGGGATGGGCAGGTTGCTGGTGGGAGGGATGGGAAGGTTGCTGGTGAGAGGGATGGGAAGGGTGCTGGTGGGAGGGATGGGAAGGATGCTGGTGGGAGGGATGGGAAGGTTGCTGGTGGAGGGATGGGAAGGGTGCTGGTGGGAGGGATGGGAAAGCTACTGGAGGAAGGGATGGGAAGGGTGCCGGTGGGAGGGATGGGAAGGTTGCTGGTGGGAGGGATGGGAAGGTTGCTGGTGGGAGGGATGGGAAGGGTGCTGCTGGGAGGGATGGGAAGGGTGCTGCTGGGAGGGATGGGAAGGTTGCTGGTGGGAGAGATGGGAAGCGACCTGGTGGTAGGGATGGGAAGGGTGTTGGTGGGAGGGATGGGAAGCGAGCTGGTGGGAGGGATGGGGAGGTTGCTGGCGGGAGGGATGGGAAGCGAGCTGATGGGAGGGATGGGAGCCGAGCTGGTGGGAGGGATGGGAAGCGACCTGGTGGGAGGGATGGGAAGGGTGCTGGTGGTTTGGATGGGAAGCGAGCTGGTGGGAGGGATGGGAAGCGAGCAGGTGGGAGGGATGGTGAGCGAGCTGGTGGGAGGGATGGGAAGCGAGCTGGTGGGAGGGATGGTGAGCGAGCTGGTGGGAGGGATGGTGAGCGAGCTGGTGGGAGGGATGGTGAGCAAGCTAGTTGGAGGGATGGTGAGCGAGCTGGTGGAGGGATGGTGAGCGAGCTGGTGGGAGGGATGGTGAGCGAGCTGGTGGGAGGGATGGTGAGGGAGCTAGTTGGAGGGATGGTGAGCGAGCTGGTGGGAGGGATGGTGAGCGAGCTGGTGGGAGGGATGTGAGCAAGCTGGTGGGAGGATGGTGAGCAAGCTGGTGGGAGGGATGGTGAGCGAGCTGGTGGGAGGGATGGTGAGCGAGCTGGTGGGAGGGATGGTGAGCAAGCTGGTGGGAGGGATGGTGAGCGAGCTGGTGGGAGGGATGGTGAGCGAGCTGGTGGGAGGGATGGCGAGCGAGCTGGTGGGAGGGATGGTGAGCAAGCTGTGGGAGGGATGGTGAGCGAGCTGGTGGGAGGGATGGTGAGCGAGCTGGTGGGAGGGATGGTGAGCGAGCTGGTGGGAGGGATGGTGAGCGAGCTGGTGGGAGGGATGGTGAGCGAGCTGGTAGGAGGGATGGTGAGCGAGCTGGTGGAGGAGATGGTGAGCGAGCTAGTGGGAGGGATGGTGAGCGAGCTGGTGGGAGGGATGGTGAGCGAGCTGGTGGGAGGGATGGTGAGCGAGCTGGTGGGAGGGATGGTGAGCGAGCTGGTGGGAGGATGGTGAGCGAGCTGGTGGGAAGGATGGTGAGCGAGCTGGTGGAGGGATGGTGAGCGAGCTGGTGGGAGGGATGGTGAGCGAGCTGGTGGGAGGGATGGGAAGCGAGCTGGTGGGGAGGATGGTGAGCGAGCTGTTGGGAGGGATGGAAGCGAGCTGGTGGGAGGAATGGGAAGCGAGCTGGTGGGAGGAATGGGAACGAGGTGGTGGGAGGGATGGGAAGCGAGCTGGTGGGAGGAATGGAAAGCGAACAGGTGAGAGGGATTGGAAGCGAGCTGGTGGGAGGAAAGGGAAAGGAGCAGTTGGGAGGGATGGAATGGAGCAGGTGGGAGGGATGGGAAGGGAACAAGTGGAGGGGGTGGGAAGGGAGCAGGTGGGAGGGATGGGAAGGGAGCAGGTGGGAGGGATGGGAAGGGAGCAGGTGGGAGGGATGGGAAGGGAGCAGGTGGGAGGGATGGGAATTTAGCAGGTGGGAGGGATGGGAAGCGAGCTGGTGGGAGGGATGGAAGCGAGCTGGTGGGAGGGATGGTGAGCGAGCTGGTGGGAGGGATGGGAAGCGAGCTGGTGGGAGGGATGGGAAGCGAGCTGGTGGGAGGAATGGGAAGCGAGCTGGTGGGAGGAATGGGAAGCGAGCTGGTGGGAGGGATGGGAAGCGAGCTGGTGGGAGGAATGGGAAGCGAACAGGTGAGAGGGATTGGGAGCGAGCTGGTGGGAGGGAAGGAAAGGAGCAGTTGGGAGGGATGGGAATGGAGCAGGTGGGAGGGATGGGAAGGGAACAAGTGGGAGGGATGGGAAGGGAGCAAGTGGGAGGGATGGGAAGGGAGCAGGTGGGAGGGATGGGAAGGGAGCAGGTGGGAGGGATGGGAAGGGAGCAGGTGGAGGGATGGGAAGGGAGCAGGTGGGAGGGATGGAAATTTAGCAGGTGGGAGGGATGGGAAGGGAGCAAGTGGGAGGGATGGGAAGGATGCAGGTGGGAGGGATGGGAATTTAGCAGGTGGGAGAGATGGAAGGGAGCAAGTGGGAGGGATGGGAAGGATGCAGGTGGGAGGGATGGGAATTTAGCAGGTGGGAGGGATGGGAATTTAGCAGGTGGGAGGGATGGGAAGCGAGCTGGTGGGAGGAATGGGAAGCGAGCTGGTGGGAGGAATGGGAAGCGAGCTGGTGGGAGGGATGGGAAGCGAGCTGGTGGGAGGAATGGGAAGCGAACAGGTGAGAGGGATTGGGAGCGAGCTGGTGGAAGGGAAGGGAAAGGAGAAGTTGGGAGGGATTGGAATGAAGGCAGGTGGGAGGGATGGAAGGGAGCAGGTGGGAGGGATGGGAATTTAGCAGGTGGGAGGGATGGGAAGGGAGCAAGTGGAGGGATGGGAAGGCTGCAGGTGGGAGGGATGGGAATTTAGCAGATGGGAGGGATGGAATTTAGCAGGTGGGAGGGATGGAAGGGAGCAAGTGGGAGGATGGGAAGGGAGCAGGTGGGAGGGATGGAAGGGAGCAGGTTGGGAGGGATGGGAAGTTAGCAGGTGGGAGGGATGGGAAGGGAACAAGTGGGAGGGATGGGAAGGGAACAAGTGGGAGGGATGGGAAGGGAGCAAGTGAGAGGGATGGGAAGGGAGCAGATGGGAGGGATGGGAGGGATGGGAAGGGAGCAGGTGGAGGGATGGGAAGGGAGCAGGTGGGAGGATGGGAAGGGAGCAGGTTTGGAGGGATGGGAAGGGAGCAGGTGGGAGGGATGGGAAGGGAGCAGGAGGGAGGGATGGGAAGGAGCAGGTGGGAGGGATGGGAAGGTAGCAGGTGGGAGGGATGGGAAGTGAGCAGTGGGAGGGATGGGAAGGGAGCAGGTGGGAGGGATGGGAAGGGAGCAGGTGGGAGGGATGGGAAGGTAGCAGGTGGGAGGGATGGGAAGGGAGCAGGAGGGAGGGATGGGAAGGGAACAAGTGGGAGGGATGGGAAGGGAGCACGTGGGAGGGATGGGAAGGGAGCACGTGGGAGGGATGGGAAGGGAGCAGGTGGGAGGGATGGGAAGGTAGCAGGTGGGAGGGATGGGAAGGGAGCAGGTGGGAGGGATGGGAAGGTAGCAGGTGGGAGGGATGGGAAGGGAACACTTCCTTTACTGTCATGTTAGAGATGACAGTCATCTTAATAACTGGTATTCTGCCAACACTGTCTACACTTACGGTGCACCGTGACCTGGTGTCATCAGCTCTCGCTTCATACATTAATAGTCTGGGTTCGTTTCCCAGAGAGGAAAGAAACAATGGTAGTGTTTGTTTATACTGCTTGTCTATGTTCCCCATCAATAAAATGGTTACCTGGGTGCTAGTAGACTGGTGTGGGTCGCATCCTGGGACAAAAGCTGACCTAATTTTCCAGAAATGTTCTGCATAACAAGCGTCTTTCTAAATATTAGTATGTCATTGATGTTATGTAGGACTGTATACTTTGTACATGTACTTGTAGAAATATTATTATCTTGTAGTGTTGACAGACACTGTCTTGCTGAACCATCACTTATATATAACTTTCCTAATATGAATCTTAGTCCTGTCTTGTCTCAGTATATGTCTTCCTTCCTCTTTATATTGTCAAATGTTCCATAGTTCACAATACTGGTAACTTGACCTATTCTCTATTTCTTTCTCTCCTTACCTATTCTCCATTTCTATATTTTCTTTACTTTTCCTCGCTTCTGCCTGGATGTATTCCTTCCTATGATTTTTAGTCCCACCTTCTTGGTCCAATATCTCTCTTGCAGTGTTATTGTTCATAAACCACCTCTACTTCTACTACTACTACTACTACTACTACTACTACTACTACTACTACTACTACTACTACTACTACTACTACTACTACTACTACTACTACTACTACTTCTACTACTACTACTACTACTACTACTACTACTACTACTACTACTACTACCACTACCACTACTACCACTACTTCGCTTCACTACCTTCACCATGATTACTGTTACTTCCACTACTTGCATTACATCTTTCACTACTATATCCATTTCCTTTTATTTTTCTACCACTTTTTCTGTTATGGCTGCCGTCCTCTTCAGTATATCCTGGCTGCCTTAACTTGTGTCATGGCTGCCGTCCTCTTCAGTATATCCTGGCTGCCTTAACTTGTGTCATGGCTGCCGTCCTCTCCAGTAAATCCTGGCTGCCTTAACTTGTGCCATGGCTGCCGTCCTCTCCAGTATATCCTGGCTGCCTTAACTTATGTCATGGCTGCCGTCCTCTCCAGTAAATCCTGGCTGCCTTAACTTGCCCTTGCTGCCTTAACTTGTGTCATGGCTGCCGTCCTCTCCAGTATATCCTGGCTGCCTTAACTTGTGCCATGGCTGCCGTCCTCTCCAGTATATCCTAGCTGCCTTAACTTGTGTCATGGCTGCCGTCCTCTCCAGTATATCCTGGCTGCCTTAACTTGGTATGTTAGTGTCAAGCAGAAACGTAGTGTTAACTTTCAGTGTCACATGTGTGTCTTATTTATGTATTGTTACAGTCACCCTATTGTGACTTTCTATTTTTTTTACATTTAATATGTTAACTTCTGCAGACAAGTCGTCAAACCCAACTGACCTCAGCTGTACTACTGTCACTACTCTCTCAGCTGTACTACTGTCACTAGTCTCTCAGCTGTACTACTGTCACTACACTCTCAGCTGTACTACTGTCACTCACTCTCACTGTACTACTGTCACTTTTCTCTCACGTACTATGTCATTCTCTCAGTTACACTGTCACTAGTCTCTCAGCTGTATACTGCACTACTCTCTCCTGTACTACTGACTACTCTCTCAGCGTATCTGTCACTACCTCTAGCTGTCTACTGTCACTACTCCTAGCTGTACACTGTCACTACTCTCTCAGCTTACTACTGTCCCCTACCTCTCAGCTGTCTACTGTACTACTCTCTCAGTGTACTACTGCATAGTCTTCAGCTGTACTATGTCACTACTCTTCACGACTATGTCACTACCTCTCAGCTGAACTCGTCACTACTCTCTCACTTACTCGTCACTCTCCTCCTGTACTACTTCACTACCCTTCAGCTGTTTTTGTCACTACTCTCTCGCTGAAATACGTCATACTCTCTCAGCTGAAATACTGTCATACTCTCTCAGCTTTACACTGTCACTAGTCTCTCAGCTGATACTGTCATTTCTCTCTCACTTACTACTGTCATACCTCTCAGCTGTACTACTGTACTATCTCTCAGCTGTACACTGTCCTACTCTCCAGCTGTACTACTTCACTACTCTTCAGCTTACTACTGTCACTACCCCTTCACGATACTGTCACTACCTCTAGCTGTACTATTTCACTATTCCCCTGTACTATGCACTGGTCTCTCACTGTACTACTGTCACTGTCTCTCACTGTCCTTCACTAGTCTCTCACTGACTATGTCACTACTCTCTCAGCACTACTGTCATACCTCCAGCTGTACTACGTCACTACCTCTCGCTGTACTACGTCAAGTCTTCACTGTACTCGTCACTGCCCAGCTGTACTACTGTCACTACCTCTCAGCTGTACTACTGTCACTACTCCTCAGCTGACTACTGTCACTCTCTCTCACTGTACTACTGTTCACTATCTTCAGCTGTATACTTCATACCTCTCAGCTTACTACTCCCCTATCTCTCAGCTTTTTCCTGTCACATCCCCAGTGTACACTTCACTACTCTTCAGCTGTATACTGTCACTCCCCTCTCAGCTTACTCTGTTCACTAACTCTTCAGCTGTATCTGTCACTATCTCTCAGCTTACACGTAACACTCTCCAGCTGTATACTGTCACTACTCTCTATTTACGTCAAGCTCTCCCTGTACAAATGTCACTACTCTCCCCAGCTTAAAAGTACACTCTCTCAGCTTATCTGTCCTATCTCTCAGCTGTAACTACTGTCACTACTCCTCAGTTTAAACTACTGTCACACTCTTCACTGACACGTCACTAGTCTCTCAGCTGTAACTGTCATATCCTCAGCTGTACAAACTGTCACTAGTCCCCAGCTGTACTACGTCACTATTTCTCCTGTACTACTGCACTACTCTTCAGCTTATCGTCACTAGTCTCTCACTGTACTACTGTACTACCCCCTCTCACGTACTCTTCACTATCTCTAGCTGACTACTGTCACTACCTCAGCTGTTATGTCCTGTCTCTCACTGTACTCGTCACTAGTTCTAGCTGTATACTGCACTACTCTCTAGCTGTACTACTGTCCTATCTCTCAGCGTATACTGTCACTACTCTCTCAGCGTACTACTGTCACTAGTTTTCTCAGCTGTACAAACTGCCCTACCCCTTCAGGTACTATGTCACTACTTCTCACTGTACTACTGTCACTACTTCTCAGCTGTATACTGTCACTACTCTCCAGCTGTACACTGTCATACCTTCATGTACCTGTCACTAGTCCTCAGCTGTACTACGCACACTCTCTCAGCTGTACTACTTCATATCTCTCAGTGTACTACTGTCACTATTTCTTTCGTTGTACTTCCAATTTGTCAGTCAGTTACCAAGTGTGAAAACCCGGTTTTCAAACCTACATAAATAACCCCTCCTTTAAAAATCTCTTTTTTTTTTTTTTGTTAACAAAAAATACAAGCTCGTGTCTTTTTTTGATAACATTCCTTTAAAAACAGAAAGGGGAAAACTGTAAATCATGTTTTTAAGAGCGGGAGCGTAATTTGGAGTTTTAAGGCAGGTCGCCCCGGGTCACATCCAGAACAATGCTTGCTGGACCCGACTTGCGGGGCACATTACAAAGATGTCCAAATAGGTAATGAGGCGAGCAATGCTGAAGTAGTCGTTGAGCGGTTGCAGGTTGGTTCCCCAGGACCCCAGGTGCAATGTGGGGCCTTGGGACCGCGGGGATTAACTTTATGGGCCGAGAGGAAAACAAATCCCCAGTCGATTTTGGTTACCGGAGCCCCCAGGTGTGCGGTTTATGCAAATATTATTTGCTTTTAGTCGAGGGGATCCACCCTGAGAGTGAATATCAATCAAAAAAATTTCACAAACCCGTGAAAGAATTTCCAAATTGGAGAGGGGTCAATAAATTTTGGTAAGGGTCTCCAAGGTTTCCCCGGCGTATCGTCACTATGGTCAAAAATTCTGGACACACTGTATTATTTTTGGACCCTGGGATGTCCCCGAAGGGGTGAAGGGGCCCCATCCTTGTCTAGGGATCGACACACATTTATGTACCTTGGCAAATTTGTTACCCAGCGTGAAGAGGATTCAGAAGCCAGAAAACTTTTGCCATAAGTTCCTGATCCAAACTCTTACAACTTTTTACTGTTAAAACAAAAAATTTTTGCTAAAAAGGGCCCCAAAAACATTAAAAATCCAACCTTGCACATATTTGAAGACACTCTCCAAATTTTGTCTGTGGGACAGGGGATCGTTTTTCTCCCCTTTAGAAACTTATGTTCGGGGTTTCACCGTACCGTTTGCAAGAGTCCTTTTTGTCCTCAATACGGACTCCCACCGCACTCTTTTAACTTTTCTGATTCTGCTGACTGAAATCCGAGCAGCCATTTGATTAACGCGATCAATAAAAGTATAGAAAACAAAGTAATGAATTTCTTTTTTACACAAGACGGTGAGAAATGCTGATCAAGTCTGTGTAGAGTTATACTTAAATATAGTTAAGCGGACTGTACCAGGAAAGTACTAAGTAGTAATTCACTTAGTATATACAACTTAAAACGGTGGAAGATGCTGATAAGTCTGTGTAGAATATACTTAAATTTAGTTAACGGACGTAGCATGAAGATAATATAATTTATTAGTATATACAAATAAACGGTGAAAAAAAGCTGATAATCTGTGTAGACTATATACTTAAAAATAGTTAAAATGGGCTTTACAGTGAAAGTACAATATAATTTACTTAGTAATACAACTTAAAACGGTGAAAGATGCTGATCTCTGTGTAATAGTACTTAAAGAGTTAACGGACGTAGCAGGAAAGTACTGTATGGTGGTAGACTACCCCCACTAAGTGTCCTTTAAAGGTGACTTTCTGTATGTCACCTTTACTCAAATCTTCCAAACGTATCCCAACACCTGAAACCCCTTTTTTTGCTGACGACACAACTTATTCTCTCCCCCCTAATTTCCCCCCCTCAAAACCATTGTTACGAGGGGCTGCTCAAAATACGACTTGGAGACGCCAATAAACTTTCACTTAACACTGGCAAAACCTACTATATTATGTTTGGAAGCAGAGCAGGTGTTGCGCAACTTAACATTAAGATCGACAACACTCTAAGTGCCAGACATAATGAGGGCAAATTCCTTGGCCTGTACCTCGACAACCCAACCTAAATTTCATTACCCCTACCCAAAACAAAAACCCTGGTTTAAAGTAATTTGTTCATGACTGTAACCATGTATAGGAGTGAGGCTGATTCATTACCTTTGCAACTTGCCATGATTGTGACCAGATCTACCTGGAGTTCATTACCTTTGTAACTAGTTCAGCTATCATAACTTTGGGGTCCAGTCCCTGGACCCATTATGTACCTTTGTAATCTTTTGACTACCGCCTACAGGATGGGTATGGGGTGCATAATAAAGATATTAAACTAACTATCCAACACATAAAAAAAGTATCCAAAACGGTGGGGATCCTCTCCAAGATACGATACTACGTGCCGCAAACTGCCCTTCTCACACTATATCATTCACTTATATATCCATACCTCACCTATGCTATCTGTGCTTGGGGTTTAACTGCAGCAACACACTAAAGCCAATAATAACCCCCCCCCCCAAAAAAAAAAAAAGCCGCAGTAAGAATAATCACTAAATCCCATCCCAGGCAACACCTCCCCCCCACTCTTCATAGATCTAAACTTACTCCCTGTTCAGAACATCCACACTTACTACTGCGCAATCTACATCTACAGGACCTTAAATTCCAATATTAACCTTGACCTAAAATGCTTTCTTCATAGTTGTGACAGGATCCACAGGCATAACACCAGACACAAACATCTCTATGACATTCCCCGTGTTCGACTAAACCTTTACAAAAATTCAATGTATTTCAAATGACCTAAAATCTGGAACACCCTACCTGAAAACTCTAGAACTCCAGACACATTCATCACTTTCAAAACTACAGTTAGACAACATCTTATCTCCCTGATACACCCCGACAACTAACTACATGATAACCACCTGGTGGTTCACAATTACACTCACTCACACACTGACTATAAACACGGAAATACTAATCTTAATCTTAAAATAATAAATCCTGTGGAAAATTTTTAATTTTCCGAAACTATAGCGCCTAATAGGTGTTTTATGTGCCGATAGGAGTCAAAATGTATTTGAAAATGGAGTAGAACCAAGAGTTCCCTTGGCGCATGCGCGGATGTGCGGGGGAGGGAGAGCGCGTATTGTTTTGAATGGTGGTGAGGAAGCTGAGAAAACATGGAACCACGAAATTGACGTTCACGGTGGCCTAAGGATTAATATAGGCCTCATTTCATAATAAGAAGTGTCGTAATTGTTCCTGGTGGAGAGTGAGGGAACGGGATTTACGGGACCACAGTAATAGAGTGGTAAAAGTGTGATAAGAGAAGGACCGGGTGACTGACGCGTCACAATAGACTGTGTCCTGGGGAAAATTACCCTTGGATTAATCATCACTCATCGGTCTCAGATCTTAATGGAGTGACCTCTAGTTTGTATAATAGTTATGAGACGTTAAATCGTCTTGTGAATTGTAATGTAATTAATGATAATAACGCTAAGTTAAGCGAATATGTGAAGTGAAATAAGTCGTTTGCTCCGAGTGAACACGCTAGACCTCGTTGTTAACGAGACGAGGAAAGGGAAACTCCTTGAGTCACGATGTCTAAAGCAGGACAAACCAGCGGATACCTCGTCCTGCGGGAATGAGAATCGTGTCGGTGTAGCAGGACATCGAAAATGAGATGGTGAATCAAGAAATGAGGAATATCAATCACCCACAGTTAAGTAACCCTTCTAGTTATAGCAACCTTAGACTGGCCAGTAGTGGTATGTTATGATTAGATAGGTTACGAGTGATCCAGCTACTTCAAGTGACCACCAGAGAACATCTGGTAAGTATTGGGATTATGTACAAATGTTTTCCTTGACGGATGTATCCATGTGTGTCCTACCCCCCCCCTTCATTCAGTTAAACTAATATAATCTATACAGTCCACAATTAATTAGTAGCCCCGTACTTGTGGGTGCTATCCAATCCATACTGGTCTCGGATAGATATGGATAAGATTGTGAGGCCGAAGGAATCACTTGCCGCGACCAGGGGTGATTAAGTTTTCTCACATGTCTACCCGGGGTGACTACGGTAAACCTACAGTTAAGCACCCTAGGAAATTTTCCACAAATCCTAACTAGTCATAAGTTTGCCTATGATACTCCAATATAGACACTTTGTATTGTGCCAAAACAAAAACATTCACATTGCTAAACTCACAAATTATGATGTAGTCACTTAGCCTTAATACCATAATCTGTAAGGATTTAATGTTAAGAATTAATCTAAGTCTGCTCGAAATGCCTAGCCATGCTAGGTGTCCTAGTGGCACCCTCTGTAAATAGTATTTTATAACATGTAAACCACACAATACCCAAAAACCTGTAAACCCCACATTGTAACCCTTATAGAGAATAAACTTGAATTGAATTGAACTAACCCACCTACCTAACCTCCTAAGTAACCTTCTAAGTAACTTTCTAAGTAACCTCCTAACTCAGTAACCTCCTAAGTAACCTAAGTAACCACTTACCTAAGTAACCACCTAACTAACCACCTAAGTAAGCAGCTAAGTAAGTAGGTACTGGAGGTAGGTAATACGGTGTGACCATCAGTGGCACTAAGTAAGCAGGTAAGTAAGTAGGTAGTGGAGGTAGGTAATACGGTGTGACCATCAGTGGCACTAAGTAAGCAGGTAAGTAAGTAGGTAGTGGAGGTAGGTAATACGGTGTGACCATCAGTGGCCCTAAGAAGTCTCAACAAGACTGTGGTAGTGATGGCGTCTCCTTAACACTGGTGTTTTCTACTGTTATGGCGCGTTATCCACCTCAATATACCTCACTAGATAGGTCAGGGATTAGCTCTTGATCCAGGGAGTGTGAGAGTTGGGTAATGAGGGTTAATAAGGGGAAAGTGAGTGAGGAGACGCGGATGTTAGTTACCTCCGGTGAAGGCTGAGGGATACTCTCACAGGGATACTTTTTATATGATAAACTCCCTGGGGTACTTTATTGTGTATCCCAGAGATATTATTTATCTAGAATACTCCAGGATGCTTTTGAGGAATACTCCGGGATACTTTAAGTATCCCAGAGAGATCATTTATCTGGGATACTTTATTGAGTATCCCAGAGAAATCATTTATCTGGGATACTTTATTGAGTATCCCAGAGAAATCATTTATCTGGGATACTTTATTGAGTATCCCAGAGAGATCATTTATCTGGGATACTTCATTGAGTATCCCAGAGAGATCATTTATCTGGGATGCTCCTCTTCAAGGGGGGGGGGGGCTCCTTGGCGTGGTGAAAGATCAAAGTTTATTCTCTATAAGGATTACAATGCTGAGTTTACAGAAATTTGGTTATTGTTTGGTTTACATGTAGTAAAATTGTGATTACAGAGTGTACCACTAGAACGCTTAGCATGGCTAGGCATTTCGGGCAGACTTAGTTTTATTCTTAATTGTAAAATATTACAAATTATGAGGTAAGTTGGTATTATGGCTAAGTGACTAAATACTAGTTTGTGAGTTTAGCAATGTGAATGCTTTTGTTTTGGCACAGTATATAGTTTCAGTATTGGAGTATCACAGGATTCATTATTTTAAGATTGAGATTAATATTTCTGTTTATGGTCAAATGAGTGAGTGAGTGTAAGTGTGAACCACCAGGCGGTATTCGTGTAGTTAGTTGACGGGGTGTATCAGGGATATAAGATGTTTTCTAATGGTAGTTTTGAAGGTGATGAATGTGTCTGCAGTTCTAGAGTTCTCAGGTAGGGTATTCCAGATTTTAGGGCCTTTGACATACATTGAATTTTTGTAAAGGTTTAGTCGGACACGGGGAATGTCGTAGAGATGTTTGTTTCTGGTGTTATGCCTGTGGGTTCTGTCACAACTATCAAGAAAGCGTTTTAGGTCAAGGTTGATATTAGAGTTTAAGGCCCTGTAGATATAGATTGCACAGTAGTAAGTGTGGATGTACTGAACTGGGAGTAAGTTTAGATCTTTGAAGAGTGGGGGGGTGTGCTGCCAGGGATGGGATTTAGTGATTATTCTTACTGCAGCTTTTTGTTGGGTTATTATTGGCTTTAGGTGTGTTGCTGCAGTTGATCCCCAAGCACAAATAGCATAGGTGAGGTATGGATAAATAAGTGAGTGGTATAGTGTGAGAAGGGCATTTTGCGGCACGTAGTATCGTATCTTGGAGAGGATCCCAACCGTTTTGGATACCTTTTTGGCTATATGCTGGATATGGGTGCTAAAATTCAGGTTGTTGTCAAGGTATAAGCCTAGGAATTTTCCCCCATTATTTCTGGTAATTAGAGTGTTGTCAATCTTAATGTTAATTTGTGCATCTCCTGCTCTGCTACCAAACATAATATAGTAAGTTTTGTCAGTGTTAAGCGTAAGTTTATTGGCTGTCAACCAAGTCGATATTTTAATCAGCTCCTCATTCACAATGGTGTTGAGGGTGGCAAGATTAGGGTGAGAGATGACATAAGTCGTGTCATCAGCAAAGAGAATGGGTTTCAGGTGTTGGGATACGTTTGTAAGGTCATTGATGTATATGAGGAAGAGCAGGGGACCAAGGACACTTCCCTGCGGAACTCCAGTATCAAGTGGCCGTGTTGCTGATGCTGTGTCTTTAATGGTGACGTACTGATACCTATTAGTAATGTAAGATTTGAAATAAGCAAGTGCATGGCCTCTTATACCGTAGTGGTCAAGTTTGTGGAGTAGGATTTCGTGGTTTACTGTGTCAAAAGCTTTTCTTAGGTCAATAAAAATTCCTAGTGGATATTCCTTATTTTCCAATGCTGTGTAAAGCAGATCTAGCATTTTTATGATTGCATCATTAGTGCTTTTATTTTTCCTGAATCCAAACTGGCAGGGGTTGAGTATGTTTTGAGCCGTTATAAATGAATACAGTCTCCTGTGCACGAGTTTCTCAAAGATTTTGGATAGCAATGGTAAGTTAGATATTGGCCTATAGTTGTTTAAGTCTGTAGGGTCACCACCTTTATGTATTGGTGTAACCCTTGCCATCTTGAGTAGTTTCGGGAAGGTGCTAGTCTCTATTGACTTGTTAAAAAGTAATGAAATAGCATGCGAAAGGACATGGGCCGCTCGCTTGTACAGTAATGGTGGGACATGATTCAGATTCCCCGAGTTATTTTTAAGTGACTTTATGATCTCAATGACTTCCGTGGGCTCAGTTGGTGCAAGATAGAAGGAATTAGGGAAATTTCCATCTAGGTATTCCCCGGCATGGGCATTGGTATGTGGGATTTTACTGGCAAGATTAGATCCTATGTTTGAGAAGAAGTCGTTTATCTTGTTAGCTGTGTCAGTGGGATGTAGTGGTGTTTCATTAGGTTTAGTTAGGACAATATTCTTGGTTTTTCTCAGTTTGTGGGTCCCTAGAATCTGAGAGAGTGTTTTCCAGGTCTTTTTTATATCTCCTCTAGTGTCTGTGAATCTACTGGAGTAGTATAGTTGTTTTGGTCTGAGGAATTAGACCTGTTGGTCTCCTTCCTCAGACTGAACCTAATTACCCCCCGAATTCCCCCTTCCCTATCCCATCCACCCTTTTCCCTTTCCTCCTCCTCATCCCTCCCTTATTCCCTTCCTCTTTTTGACCTTTGAGATTTTTCCCACAGGCGCGCTAGTTCCTAGGTAGGGGACAGGGTACCAGAGTCCATCCCATTCCGTTGAGGTTCTTGGTGGTGGTGTAGTTTGCTGTGGAATCTTGATTGCCTGGGGATGTCCCGATCCGTCTCCTGTATCCCGGAGGGTGGCTTTGGGCGTCTTTCGGGCAACGGGCGTATCTCTGGAGGCTGCCTATCGGATTCCGGGGGTGATGGCCAAAGGAGGTATGCTTTGTGGCGGATATCCAGCCGCCCTCTCTTTTGTCCACCGAGGTAGCTCGGCAGATGTGAGGTTGCTATCCCGGATTTCTGGTTTACTGGCATGAAGTGGTATGGTTTGTTTGCAATCGTGTCATTACGATTTCGTGAGTTATGAAGGGTAGGGTATGGCATGGGTTCCATACTGCATCTGCACTACTTGCAGTGCTGAGGTCCTCTTGGGCACAGAGGGAGATTTCTGGCCCTTTCATTCCTCCTAGGAACTATCTGTCCCCAGTCCCCCCTTTTTTTATTCTTTTTTTTTATTTTTTATTTTCTTTCTTTTTTTTCTTAAAAACAAAAAGAAAGAAGTAACCTAACCATGGAAGACCCAGTCCATGAACCTACTACCCCCGGGCCCCTTCTTGATACTGCACCTCATTCTGACCCTGCCTCGCTTCAGGTACCGGGGTTTCGACTGACTCCTTCGATTTGTCTGACCTCTGCTCTCCTTTGACTATGCTTCCGGCCTCTCCCTCTACGGTGTGGCAATTTTCGAATCGCAAGCCCGTTTCACGTCAGACCAACTCCGGTCCCACTCCTAAATGCCAACAACAATTGCCTGATGATGATACCTCGCCACCACCTCATTCTTCTCAAAAAAGATCAACATGTGAAGCACTCCCTTTCCATGCTCAGTTTCGGAATGCACAATGGACTAAATTCTTTATTTCCTCTGTTGCCTATCTTTCCGACCATAGTGTTGGCAAGGCGCTCCTCCGCCATATTGGTAGAGATATTTCCTTTCATGCTCTGAAGAGTGGTACCTGCATCATCACTGTCCAGAATGCTACTCAAGCTCATGATCTTTTTCTTTCACATATCGATACTATTCCTGTCACTATCGAAAAACATCGTTCTCTCAGTTCTTGTAGTGGTACTGTCATTCTGCCCCATACCATAGTCCAACAGAATTTTCAGACATGTGGCAATGACATTCTTGAGCAGCTGGAACTCCAAGATCTCCCAGTCCTCAAGGTAGACAATTATGTCCTTCCTGCCCGCAGGCGAAGACGATACCCTTGCAGTGTGGCTCGATTAACTTTTGGCAGCCGTGAATGCCTGTCCTCTGTTTATGTAGCAGGACATCGGTTACAAGTTCGAAAGGTCATCCCTACACCGCAACAGTGTAGAAATTGCTGGCAGTTTGGTCACCCAGCGAAATATTGCAGATCTGTAGCCAAATGCCCAGTCTGTGGTGCCGATGACCATTCTAATACATCTTGCAGTCGACCTCCCTCTTGCCTTAATTGTCATGAGGCTCACCTTTCGTACTCTCGCTGTTGCCAGGTCTACTTAAATGAGCGTGAAATCCATTGCCTCAAAGAGGCAGAAGGTCTCCCTTATGCTATGGCAGTTTCTCATCTCCGCCTCCAAGGGAGACTACCCTGTTATTCTTATTCTCATTTTTCAAAACGTCCCCCCACTTCAGGCGTCCCATCTTCTGCAGCCTCCTCTGTGGTTACCCCTCCCATAGTCACTCCTGTATCTAATTCTTTTGCTGTTCTGGGCTCAGACGTCCCTACTTCAACACCTCACTCTGTTCTGACATCTTTGAGTTCTCCCTCACAAGCCCCGGTATCGACAAGACCCCGTACGACACCTACCAATCGCCCCTCTACTTCTCAGAAGTCCAAAAAAATCCCCTTTGCTCAGATTTTCTTTGCCCCCCTCCTTCCCTTCTTTCCCCTCCACATTTTACCTTTCCAGTCTCTGTACCTGGTTCTTCCCCTCTTACTGGCTCTATTACAAGTGTGGAGGTTCACCCTCCTCGTTCTGTGCCTTCCTCCCCTTTCCCCTCCCAAGTTTCTCCCTCTTCTGCTGCCTCCCAGGTTTCTGCCTCTTCTGTCCCCTCCCACTCCTCTCCAGTTACCAACACGCTTTCGTCCTCCCCTACTTTAGTACAGTCCATTACTGTCCCAGTCTTTACTCACCCTCCTCCTGTTATCTCCAATATTGTCTCCCATACAACGTCTTTGAATTCAGAACAATTTGAAGCTATTTCAGAATATATTGCAGAGGCTAAAACTTCAATGGACGCTGATCCACTTCTTGTTCCTTCTCTTCCCTCTCCTCCATCTCCACAACTCCATTCTTCGCAACGCTCCGTTCCTTCGCTGCTTGAACATTTTCCGATGCCACCGCACATAGGTAGGTGCCCTTACCTGCGGATTCCTGGTATTTTCCTCATTGCCAATCATGGCCTATTTACAGTGGAATATCTGCGGCCTCTGGGGTAATCTGGGCGAGCTTCAGATATTGCTTTCCCGGTTTTTCCCTGTTGGTGTTTGCTTACAAGAACCAAAATTTCACTCGGCTGTTTTCCAACCCATCTCGGGCTGTAATTTATTGTATTCTTTGGATCCTTCTACGCAATGATATTCCGTACCGTCGATTATTTGTTCATGCCTCACTGCATTACACTGCAGCCTGTATCCACTTGAATAAGGGGTTTACAATATTTTCTTAATCTCTCTCTCCTTCTCGGGCATTATCTATCCCAGACTTTGCCTTTCTTGTTTCATCCTTACCGCCACCACTTCTGTTACTTGGCGATTTTAACCCTTTCAGGATCCATCCCATAGATTTACGGCTTTACGTTCAGGGTTGAAACCGTAGATCTACGCCAGGAGCTCGGCTCACTTTGATAAGCTGTGAGTGGTAAATTTGGACCTAGATATGAGAGAATACATCTATGTGGTATGTATGCACCACATAAAACAAATCCTGCAGCACACGGTGTATAATGAGAGAAAACAACAGGGACCATGATTTTCGATTAAAACAGTGACTTTGCAGTGTTTTTTCGAATGTTTTTTATACAGTGGAACCTCAAATATCGAACTTTATTCAGTCCAGAAGGCTGTTCGAGTGCCTTTACCGAATGGATTTATTCCCATCAGGAATAATGTAAATTAGATTAGTCCATTTCAGACCCTCAAAAATACACTTATAAAAGCACTTACAAAAATACACTTACATAATTGGTTGTGTTGGGAGCAGTTTGATTTTTGAGGTTCCACTGTAGTTGTATTTGTGAAATCTTGGTCTCATTTGATAGAATGGAAGACATATTACAGAAATGGAGATGATTTTGATTGGTTTTAGTAATGGAAATGGCTTGAAACTGAGCTCAAAGTAGCGGAAATGTTAAATTTTTTGTTGATGGTCAAGAGTAAATAAACGACCTCACACGTCTACTACACACTAGCTGGTGGGTCTAATATACATTCACAAATATGATGATGATATTTATACAATTATTACGATATTGCATAACAGTAAATCTTCTATTTTTTGGTTTGAATAAAAATTCATTATGTGAATAAAAAATCAAAATGGAATTCATTTGTAAAGCCTGAAAACATAACTAATGAGCAGAGGAAATGTTAGTTTAGTGCCAGGAATGCCTGCATTGTTTATTCTGGACCCTATTTTGAAATTGGAAAATTTTGAACTTGTGTTAAATTGGCCAAATTACCAATTTCCGATCACTTTATTTTGTAGTTGAAACAGTTGACTGGGCGATTTCTTGTTCTCAGTCAATAGAATAGAATTAATACTAGTGAAATAGCTAAGAATTTGGTCGACTAGAATAATGTAATTGGCCTGAAATGGGAGTCAAAGTTGGCAAAATCGCCGATTCGTAAATATCGCTGACACATCAAAATTCGTGAGAGCATAATTTTGTCAATTTTCCATCAAATTTTGTACTTTTTGTTTTATTACCTTCAGAAAAAGATTCTCTACCATTTCATAAGAAAAAACAACAATTTTTTTTTTTTTTTAAATTCTTGGACACTGGTGCACCCTTTGAAATTTGGCCTCTGGACCCTGAAAGGGTTAATGCCTACCATTTCCTCTGGGGTAGGTCTCATTGTGACTCGCGTGGCATTCAGTTGGAAGCTTTTCTGGCTTCTCACCCCCTCCATGTTTTAAATATGGGTACTCCCACCCATTTTGATCCTCGTACTCATACTCTCTCTTGCATCGATTTCTCAGTCTGCTCTTCCTCCACTGCACTAGACTTCGCCTGGTCTGTTCTACTCAACTTACATGACAGCTATCACTTTCCAATCATTCTTACTTCTCCTTTATATTCACCACCTCTTCGTAGCCCTCGCTGGCAATTTGATCGAGCAAATTGGGACCTTTACTCGCAACTAACTGCTTTTAGTGAGGTTCCTTCTTCATCCTCCAGTGATGAGCTATTACACCTCTTCTTGACATCAGTTTTAATCGCAGCTTCTCCTTCTATTCTCTGAACCTCAGGCAGGCATTCTCAGAAGTGTGTGCCATGGTGGTCTCTGCTTGTGCTCAGGCAGTACGTTTGAAATGCACTGCGTGGGGCAGGTACCAGTACAATAGAACCACAGAGAGACTTCTTGATTTTAAGCAGAAGCGAGAGGTTGCTTGCCATGACATCCGTGATGCTAAACGCACTTGCTGGCGAGATTGTTTCCACCATCACCTCGGCTTCCCCTATGAGTGCAGTCTGGAAAAAAGTACGGAAACTGAGTGGTAAATACTCTCCTGACCCTGCTCCTGTTCTGCAGGTTGCCAGTGTTGATATAGCAAACCCTCTTGATGTTGCCATTGAAATTAACAATCGTCTGTTCCGTATTTCTCAGGGTCTCCATCTTTACCCCCACATTTCTTTCCTCAAAGTCTGCCAGAAACTTAGCACCCTTGGACTTGTCTTCTCTCATTGAAGAACCGTATAATATGCCTTTTACACTTCAGGAACTGGAGGCAACACTCTCAGCTCGCCGATCATCGGCAGCTGGGCCTGACGACATTCACATTCGGATGTTACAACATTTACATCAATCAGCCCTTGTAGTTCTCTTACACCTCTTCAATCTTATTTGGTCACAAGGAGTTCTCCCCCACCTGTGGAAATCTGCCATTGTTCTCCCTTTCCACAAACCGGGTACTACGGGACATGATACCTCCCACTATCGTCCCATTGCTGTGCAGTTTGCAAAGTGATGGAACGTCTGGTAAATCGACGTTTAATGTGGCATTTAGAGACACACGACAGTCTCTCCACTAGTCAATATGGCTTTCGTAAGGGCCGTTCTACCATAGACCCCTTACTGTGCTTGGATACGTATGTTCGTAATGCCTTTGCAAATAACCACTCAGTTATTGCCGTATTTTTTGACCTTGAGAAGGCATATGATACAACTTGGAGGTATAATATTTTGGCCCAAGCCTACTCCTTAGGCCTCCGAGGAAGTCTACCATTCTTCCTTAAAAACTTTTTAACTGACAGACATTTCCGTGTTCGGGTTAATAATGTGCTCTCCCCGAACTTTGTCCAAGCTGAGGGTGTCCCTCAGGGATGTGTTCTGAGCACAACACTTTTTCTCCTTGCTGTAAATGATTTGGCCTCTAGTCTTCCATCCAATATTTGGGCATCAGTCTATATTGATGACTTCGCTATAGCTTGTGCAGGCACTGACTGTCACCTCTTTACAGTTTCTCTCCAGAATGCGGTTGCCCGTGTTTCCAATTGGGCCACCACGCATGGGTTTAAATTTTCCCTTGCCAAAACTCGCCAAATTACTTTCACTAGACGCTCTGTCATCTCCAATCATCCTTTGTACCTCTATGGCTCACGTATCCCTGAACGTGATACAGTCAGGTTTCTAGGCCTTCTCTTTGATCGTAGGTTGTCCTGGAAACATCACATAACCTCTCTGAAGGCAACTTGTCGCAACCGGCTGAACCTTCTTAAAACCCTTGCTCATCTTTCATGGGGAGCTGATCGTCGAACTCTCATTTGCCTACATTCCACCCTCATTTTATCGAAACTCGATTATGGTGATCAGTTATATTCAGCGGCCTCTCTTATTACTCTCTCGAGCCTTAATTCCATCCATCACCAAGGATTACGTTTGTGCCTTGGTGCTTTTCGCTCTTTCCCTGTCGAGAGCCTCTGTGCAGAAGTGAATATCCCACCCTTGTCTGATCACCATGATGCTCATTGCCTTCACTACTATGTTCGGTCTAATGATCTCCGCAATCCTTCCATATACGTACAGTGGACCCCTGCATACCGTTGGCATCACATAACGTTAAATCCGCATACCGATACATTTTATCACTAAAATTTTGCCTCGCATACCGCTAAAAAACCCGCTCAACACTATTAGTCCGAGACGCGTCTAATGTGCGGCCTGAGCCAGCCTCACATGTTCCGCCGGTGGCATTGTTTACAAGCCAGCCTCCGCGGTAACATCCAAGCATACAATCGGAACATTTCGTATTATTACAGCGTTTTTGGTGATTTTATCTGCAAAATAAGTGACCATGGGCCCCAAGAAAGCTTCTAGTGCCAACCCTGTGGTAAAAAGGGTGAGAAATATTATCGAAATACTGTGGTACCATGGTCAACTGCTGATGCTGCTGCTGCTGTAGCACTGTCAGCTGCTGCTGCTGCTGTAGCACCATCAGCTGCTGCTGCTGCTGTACCACCATCAGCTGCTGCTGCACTGTCAGCTGCTGCTGCTACTGTTGTAGCACTGTCAGCTGCTGCTGCTGCTGTTGTAGCACCGTCAGCTGCTGCTGCTGCTGTAGCACCATCAGTTGCTGCTGCTGCTGTACCACCGTCAGCTGCTGCTGCTGCTGCAGTACCGTCTGCTGCTGCTGTAGCATCGTCTGCTGCTGCTGTAGCACTGTCGTCTGCTGCTGCTGTAGCACTGTCAGCTGCTGCTGCTGCTGTACCACCGTCAGCTGCTGCTGCTGCTGGTGTAGTACTGTCTGCTGCTGCTGTAGCATCATCTGCTGCTGCTGTAGCATCGTTTGCTGCTGCTGTAGCATCGTCTGCTGCTGCTGTAGCACTGTCAGCTGCTGCTGCTGCTGTACCACCTTCAGCTGCTGCTGCTGCTGCTGTAGTACCATCTGCTGCTGCTGCTGCTGTAGTACCGTCTGCTGCTGCTGCTACTGTAGTACCATCTGCTGCTGCTGCTGTAGCACCATCTGCTGCTGCTGTAGCATCGTCTGCTGCTGCTGTAGCATCGTCTACTGCTGCTGTAGCACTGTCAGCTGCTGCTGCTGTAGCACCGTTGTTGGTGTGGCTTATTGAGGATACCAAGAAACAATTAACCCCAGAGGGTTAGCCACCCAGGATAACCCAAAAACGTCAGTGTCATCGAAGACTGTCTAACTTATTTCCATTGGGGTCCTTAATCTTGTCTCCCAGGATGCAACCCACACCAGTCGACTAACACCCAGGTGAACAGGGAAAAATGCCTGGAACTAGTGCTCATATTGGTGAATTTAAAGCCAGCAAAGGTTGGTTTGAGAGATTTAAGAATCGTAGTGGCATACACAGTGTGATAAGGCCTGTTCTGGAAGAAAATGCCAAACAGGACCTACAGTACTCAGGAGGAAAAGGCACTCCCAGGACACAGTGTCTCATCAGTCATTGCTGCATCTTCAATAAAGGTAAGTGTCATTTATTCTTCATTTAGTAGAGTAGTACATGCACAATATATATTGTGCATGTACTACTCTACTGTTGTGCATGTATCCTTCTCTTTGTGTGTAGGAAAATGTATATTTCATGTGGTAAAATTTTTTTTTCATACTTTTGGGTGTCTTGCACGGATTAATTTGATTTCCATTATTTCTTATGGGGAAAATTAATTCGCATAATGATAATTTCGCATAACAATGAGCTCTCATGAACGGATTAATATCGTTATGCGGGGGTCCACTGTATAGAATAGTCACCGTTGTTAGTAGACATTCTTTATTTGTTCGTAGCCCCTGTTTGCTCCGTCCCTTTTCTCCTCGACTACATTCGCTTTTGTCTTCCCTTCAGTTACCACCTTTCTATGTTCATGTCACATCTCACTTTCCCCTACCCCCCTGGGAAGTTCCAGCTGTTTGAGTCTGTTCTTTCTCGCTCCCTTGCATGAAAGCCCAAATGCCTACGGTAGTTTCCCGCTCTCTTTTTCTTGACCACTTCCGCTCTCGTTCTCATGCCATCGCAGTGTACACAGATGGCTCTAAGTCTTCTGATGGCGTCAGATTCACAGCAGTGTTTCCGGATAGTATCGTGCAAGGACATTTACTATCCTCGGCTAGCATTTTTACAGCTGAATTGTATGCCATTCTTGCAGCACTTATCCATATTGCATCTATGCCTGTGTCATCATTTGTGGTTGTCTCAGACTATATGAAAATTTGATACACCTCACGTACAGGGCAATGAACAGGCAGACACTGCTGCACGGTCAGCAGTACATGACCTACCAGTTTCATATAGAGGTGTTCCATTTACGGACTATTTTGCTGTAATAGCTACCCACCTTCACACCCATTGGCAACAGTGTTGGTCTAATCTACTCGGTAACAAACTTCACTCTGTTAAACCAAGTACAGTGGTCCCTCAATAATCGTCCGGCCTGAAAGTCGTCCATTTCGGAAATAGTCCCATTATTTCGACTAAGCATTGGTTCGCAAATGGTCCGTTAACTCGCTAATAGTCTTTTGTCATGGACACGTACTCACGGCTCTGAGCCGTTCCCAGCCAGTGTGCCATTGTTTACCAGTGAGCGACGGTCCCCTCACATGTTCATAATAGTATGTATTTCATAATACAGTGGACCCTCAACTAGCGATGGCATCGATTAACGATAAATCTGACTAGTGATTCATTTAAACTCAAAAATTTTGCCTCGACTAGCGCTTAAAAACCCGACCAGCGCTTTTCGTTCCGTACCATACACGGCCACTTTGGCCTGAGCGCGCCTCACTTGTCCCTTTGGTGCCAGTGTTTACAAGCCAGCCAGCCACCGCGGTCGCTTCCAAACATACAACTGGAACATTTCATATTATCACAGCCTTTGTAGTGATTGCACCTGCAAAATAAGTCACCATGGGCCCCAAGAAAGCTTCTAGTGCCAACCCTACAGCAAAAAGGGTGAGAATTACTATGGAGATGAAGAAAGAGATCATTGATAAATATGAAAGTGGAGTGCGTATCTCTGAGCTGGTCAGGTTGTATAATAAACCCCAATCAACCATCGCTACTATTGTGGGCAAGAAAACGGCAATCAAGGAAGCTGTTCTTGCCAAAGGTGCAACTATGTTTTCGAAACTGAGATCGCAAGTACTCGAAGATGTTGAGAGACTGTTATTGGTGTGGATAAACGAGAAACAGATAGCAGGAGACAGCATCTCTCAAGCAATCATATGTGAAAAGGCTAGGAAGTTGCATGACGATTTAATTAAAAAAATGCCAGCAACTAGTGATGTGAGTGAATTTAAGGCCAGCAAAGGTTGGTTTGAGAGATTTAAGAAGCGTAGTGGCATTCATAGTGTGATAAGGCATGGTGAGGCTGCCAGTTCGGACCACAAAGCGGCTGAAAAATATGTGCAGGACTTCAAGGAGTACATAGACAGTGAAGGACTGAAACCTGAACAAGTGTTTAATTGTGACGAAACAGGCCTGTTTTGGAAGAAAATGCCAAGCAGGACGTACATTACTCAGGAGGAAAAGGCACTCCCAGGACATAAGCCTATGAAAGACAGGCTTACTTTGTTGATGTGTGCCAATGCTAGTGGTGATTGCAAAGTGAAGCCTTTATTGGTGTATCACTCTGAAACCCCCAGAGTGTTCAGGAAAAACAGTGTCCTCAAGGCTAATTTGTGTGTGCTGTGGAGGGCAAACAGTAAGGCATGGGTCACTAGGGACTTTTTCTATGACTGGTTACACCATGCATTTGCCCCCGATGTGAAAAATTACCTAATTGAAAAGAAATTAGACCTTAAGTGCCTCCTGGTATTAGACAATGCCCCTGGTCATCCTACAGATGTGGCAGAACGACTTTCTAGGGACATGAGCTTCATTAAGGTGATGTTTTTGCCTCCTAATACCACTCCTCTCCTGCAGCCCATGGACCAGCAGGTTATTTCCAACTTCAAGAAACTGTACACAAAAGCTGTTTGAAAGGTGCTTTGTAGTGACCTCAGAAACTCAACTGACTCTAAGAGAGTTTTGGAAAGATCATTTTACCATCCTCAGTTGTGTAAACATTATAGGTAAGGCTTGGGAGGAAGTGACTAAGAGGACATTGAACTCTGCTTGGAAAAAACTGTGGCCAGAATGTGTAGACAAAAGGGATTTTGAAGGGTTTGAGGCTAACCCTGAGAGTTGAGGAATCCATTGTGGCATTGGGGAAGTCCTTGGGGTTGGAGGTTAGTGGGGAGGATGTGGAAGAGTTGGTGGTGGAGGACAGTGAAGAACTAACCACTGATGAGCTACTAGATCATCTTGAACAGCAAGAGGGCAGACCTGAGGAAACTGCTTCGGAGGAGGGGAGAGAGAAATTGAAGAAGTTGCCTACTTCTAAGATTAAGGAAATCTGTGCAATGTGGCTTAAAGTGCAAAGCTTTATGGATGATAATCACCCTGACACAGCTACTGCAAGCCGTGTTGGCAACCTGTACACTGACAATGTTGTGAACCACTTTAGGAAAGTCATAAAGGAACGAGAGGTACAGGCCTCTATGGACAGATATGTTGTGTGACAGAAGTCCAGTGACTCTCAAGCTGGTCCTAGTGGCATTAAAAGAACAAGGGAAGTAACCCCAGAAAAAGACTTGCTGCCTCAAGTGCTAATGGAAGGGGATTCCCCTTCTAAACAGTAAGAAGATAACGCTCTCCCCTCCTCCCATCCCATCAATCATCACCAGATCTTCAATAAAGGTAAGTGTCATGTAACTGTGCATGTAATCTTCAGTTTGTGTGTATTAAAATTAATATTTCATGTGGTAAAATTTTTTTTTTTTCAATGCTTTTGGGTGTCTTGCACGGATTAATTTGATTTCCATTATTTCTTATGGGGAAAATTAACTTGACTAACGATTATTTTGACTAACGATGAGCTCTCAGGAATGGATTAATATCGCTGGTTGAGGGTCCACTGTATTCCATTCATATTAGTGCTTGCAAGAGCTAAATAAGCTACCATGGCTCCAAAGAAAGCTCCCAGTGCCAACCCTTTGGTAAAGAAGGTGAGAAATACGATTGAATTTAAGAAAAACATCATTGAACAATATGAAAGGAGCAAGAGTTTCAGCAGGAACAGCAACAGATCGCAGCTCAGAATCTTGCTGCAGAGGAGGAGGAAGAGAGATGTAAGAAGGTGTCTTCTTCAGAAATTAAGGAGATTTTTGAAATGTGGGGTAGGATGGAAAGATTTATGGAGAAACATCACCCTGAGAAGGATGTTGCAAGCCAGGTTGGCAACATGTACAGTGACAGAGTCTTGGCCCATTTTAGGGAAGTTTTATAGAGACGCCAGAAACAGAGCTCTCTGGACAGTTTTTTTGCGAGACAGGACTCCAGTGACTCTCAAGCTGGTCCTAGTGGCATTAAGAAATGGAAGAGAAGTAACCCCAGAAAAGCACTTGGTACCTGAGGTGTTGATGGAAGGGGATTCCCCTTCCTAACAGTAATTCAATGTCTCTCCTCCTCCAGTCTTCCATACACTAAGAAGAATCGCCAATAAAGGTAAGTGTTATGCTGTTAATGTTTCATTCATCATGTGCCATTGTATTGTTTATGTACTACATCTATATTTCATGTAAAAATTTTTTTTGTTTTAATACTTCTGGGTGTCAGGAACGGATTAATTGTATTTACATTATTTCTTATGGGGAAAATCGATTCGAAAATTGTCTATTTCGATAATAGCCCCACTTCCAGGAACGGATTATGGATGATAATTGATGGCCCACTGTATAGGTTACTGGCCGTCTTCTTGTCATCAGTGTTGAGGTTGGGAGACTACTCTCTTCCGTCTTCACATTGGCCACACTCGTCCTAGTCATGGGTATCTCATGGAGAGGCACCCTGTTCCTCTCTGTGAGAATTGTCAGGTTCCAGTGTCAGTCGGCCACATTCTGTTAGACTGCCCTCTCTATCAACGAGCACGCAGAATTTACCTCCAACATCGTCTCCGCTCTACTACTCTCTCTTTACCATCCCTTCTTGCTAATGGACCCTCCTTTAATCCTGACTCTCTCATTGACTTCTTGACAACAACTGACTTACTCCACAAACTCTGATGACGATACCTTTCGCACTCCCCTCAGCCCTTTCTACCTCAATCTCTTGCTACCCTCTACCCCTGTACTATCCACTGCCCTGTTGTTCTCCGTAACCTACTAATTATTCCCCTCCCTTTTGCCACCTGATGCCCCTGCTTCCTTCCTGCTCTGCAGCGCTGTATAGCCCTTGTGGTTTTGCGCTTCTTTTTTATTATAATAATATTAATAGGTTGGTAGACAGCAACCACCCAGGGAAGTATTACCGTCCTGCCAGATGACTGTGAAACAGAAACCTGTAACTGTTTTGCATGATGGTAGGATTGCTGGTTTCTTTTTCTGTCTCATAAACACGCTAGATAACAGGGATATCTTGCTACTCTTACTTACACTTTGGTCACACTTCACAGACACACACATGCATATATATATATATATATATATATATATATATATATATATATATAATTTTTTTTTTATTATCACACCGGCCGATTCCCACCAAGGCAGGGTGGCCCGAAAAAGAAAAACTTTCACCATCATTCACTCCATCACTGTCTTGCCAGAAGGGTGCTTTACACTACAGTTTTTTAAACTGCAACATTAACACCCCTCCTTCAGAGTGCAGGCACTGTACTTCCCATCTCCAGGACTCAAGTCCGGCCTGCCGGTTTCCCTGAATCCCTTCATAAATGTTACTTTGCTCACACTCCAACAGCACGTCAAGTATTAAAAACCATTTGTCTCCATTCACTCCTATCAAACACGCTCACGCATGCCTGCTGGAAGTCCAAGCCCCTCGCACACAAAACCTCCTTTACCCCCTCCCTCCAACCCTTCCTAGGCCGACCCCTACCCCGCCTTCCTTCCACTACAGACTGATACACTCTTGAAGTCATTCTGTTTCGCTCCATTCTCTCTACATGTCCGAACCACCTCAACAACCCTTCCTCAGCCCTCTGGACAACAGTTTTGGTAATCCCGCACCTCCTCCTAACTTCCAAACTACGAATTCTCTGCATTATATTCACACCACACATTGCCCTCAGACATGACATCTCCACTGCCTCCAGCCTTCTCCTCGCTGCAACATTCATCACCCACGCTTCACACCCATATAAGAGCGTTGGTAAAACTATACTCTCATACATTCCCCTCTTTGCCTCCAAGGACAAAGTTCTTTGTCTCCACAGACTCCTAAGTGCACCACTCACTCTTTTTCCCTCATCAATTCTATGATTCACCTCATCTTTCATAGACCCATCCGCTGACACGTCCACTCCCAAATATCTGAATACGTTCACCTCCTCCATACTCTCTCCCTCCAATCTGATATTCAATCTTTCATCACCTAATCTTTTTGTTATCCTCTAACCTTACTCTTTCCTGTATTCACCTTTAATTTTCTTCTTTTGCACACCCTACCAAATTCATCCACCAATCTCTGCAACTTCTCTTCAGAATCTCCCAAGAGCACAGTGTCATCAGCAAAGAGCAGCTGTGACAACTCCCACTTTGTGTGTGATTCTTTATCTTTTAACTCCACGCCTCTTGCCAAGACCCTCGCATTTACTTCTCTTACAACCCCATCTATAAATATATTAAACAACCACGGTGACATCTATTTTTTTTTTTTTTTTTTTTTTTTTTTTTTTTTTTTTTTTTTTTTTTTTTTTTTTTCCAACAAGTCGGTCGTCTCCCACCGAGGCAGGGTGACCCAAAAAAAAAGAAAGAAAATCCCCAAAAAGAAAATACTTTCATCATCATTCAACACTTTCACCACACTCACACATTATCACTGCTTTTGCAGAGGTGCTCAGAATATAACAGTTTAGAAGCATATACGTATAGAGATACACAACATATCCCTCCAAACTGCCAATATCCCAAAACCCCCCTCCTTTAAAGTGCAGGCATTGTACTTCCCATTTCCAGGACTCAAGTCCGACTATATGAAAATAACCAGTTTCCTGAATCCCTTCACTAAATATTACCCTGCTCACACTCCAACAGATCGTCAGGTCCCAAGTATCATTCGTCTCCATTCACTCCTATCTAACACGCTCATGCACGCTTGCTGGAAGTCCAAGCCCCTCACCCACAAAACCTCCTTTACCCCCTCTTTCCAACCATTTCGAGGACGACCCCTACCCCTCTTTCCTTCCCCTATAGTTTTTATATGCTTTCCATGTCATTCTACTTTGATCCATTCTCTCTAAATGACCAAACCACCTCAACAACCCCTCTTCTGCCCTCTGACTAATGCTTTTATTAACTCCACACCTTCTCCTAATTTCCACACTCCGAATTTTCTGCATAATATTTACACCACACATTGCCCTTAGACAGGACATCTCCACTGCCTCCAACCGTCTCCTCGCTGCTGCATTTACCACCCAAGCTTCACATCCATATAAGAGTGTTGGTACTACTATACTTTCATACATTCCCTTCTTTGCCTCCATAGATAACGTTTTTTGACTCCACATATACCTCAACGCACCACTCACCTTTTTTCCCTCATCAATTCTATGATTAACCTCATCCTTCATAAATCCATCCGCCGACACGTCGACTCCCAAGTATCTGAAAACATTCACTTCTTCCATACTCCTCCTCCCCAATTTGATATCCAATTTTTCTTTATCTAAATCATTTGATACCCTCATCACCTTACTCTTTTCTATGTTCACTTTCAACTTTCTACCTTTACACACATTCTCAAACTCATCCACTAACCTTTGCAATTTTTCTTTAGAATCTCCCATAAGCACAGTATCATCAGCAAAAAGTAACTGTGTCAATTCCCATTTTAAATTTGATTCCCCATAATTTAATCCCACCCCTCTCCCGAACACCTAGCATTTACTTCTTTTACTACCCCATCTATAAATATATTAAACAACCATGGTGACATTACACATCCCTGTCTAAGACCTACTTTTACCGGGAAGTATTCTCCCTCTCTTCTACACACCCTAACCTGAGCCTCACTATCCTCATAAAAGCTCTTTACAGCATTTAGTAACTTACCACCTATTCCATATACTTGCAACATCTGCCACATTGCTCCTCTATCCACTCTATCATATGCCTTTCTAAATCCATAAATGCAATAAAAACTTCCCTACCTTTATCTAAATACTGCTCACATATATGCTTCAATGTAAACACTTGATCTACACATCCCCTACCCACTCTGAAACCTCCTTGCTCGTCCGCAATTCTACATTCTGTCTTACCTCTAATTCTTTCAATTATAACCCTACTGTATACTTTTCCTGGTATACTCAGTAAACTTATTCCTCTATAATTTTTACAATCTCTTTTGTCCCCTTTCCCTTTATATAAAGGGACTATACATGCTCTCCGCCAATCCCTAGGTACCTTCCCCTCTTTCATACATTTATTAAACAAAAGTACCAACCACTCCAACACTATATCCCCCCCTGCTTTTAACATTTCTGTCATGATCCCATCAGTTCCAGCTGCTTTACCCCCTTTCATTCTACGTAATGCCTCACGTACCTCCACCACACTTACATTCTGCTCTTCTTCACTCCTAAAAAATGGTATACCTCCCTGGCCAGTGCATGAAATTACCGCCTCCCTTTCTTCCTTAACATTTAAAAGTTCCTCAAAATATTCTCGTCATCTACCTAATACCTCCCTCTCCCCATCTACTAACTCCCCTACTCTGTTTTTAACTGACAAATCCATACTTTCCCTAGGCTTTCTTAACTTGTTTAACTCCCTCCAAAATTTTTTCTTATTTTCATTAAAATTTCTTGACAGTGCCTCTCCACTCTTTCATCTGCTCTCCTTTTGCACTCTCTCACCACTCTCTTCACCTTTCTTTTACTCTCCATATACTCTGCTCTTCTTATAACACTTCTGCTTTGTAAAAACCTCTCGTAAGCTACCTTTTTCTCTTTTATCACACCCTTTACTTCATCATTCCACCAATCACTCCTCTTTCCTCCTGCCCCCACCCTCCTATAACCACAAACTTCTGCCCCACATTCTAATACTACATTTTTAAAACTATTCCAACCCTCTTCAACCCCCCACTACTCATCTTTGCACTAGCCCACCTTTCTGCCAATAGTCGTTTATATCTCGCCCGAACTTCCTCCTCCCTTAGTTTATACACTTTCACCTCCCTCTTACTTGTTGTTGCCACCTTCCTCTTTTCCCATCTACCTCTTACTCTAACTGTAGCTACAACTAAATAATGATCCGATATATCAGTTGCCCCTCTATAAACATGTACATCCTGGAGCCTACCCATCAACCTTTTATCCACCAATACATAATCTAACAAACTACTTTCATTACGTGCTACATCATACCTTGTATATTTATTTATCCTCTTTTTCATAAAATATGTATTACTTATATATATATATATATATATATATATATATATATATATATTTTATTATCACACCGGCCGACTCCCACCAAGGCAGGGTGGCCCGAAAAAGAAAAACTTTCACCATCATTCACTCCATCACTGTCTTGCCAGAAGGGTGCTTACTCTTTTTTAGTAAGTGTCTACAGGAGAAGGGGTTACTAGCCCATTGCTCCCGTCATTTTAGTCGCCTCATACGACACGCATGGCTTACGGAGGAAAGATTCTTTTCCACTTCCCCATGGACAATAGAAGAAATAAAGAAGAACAAGAACTCGTTAGAAAAAGGAGAAAAACCTAGATGTATGTATATATATATGCATGTGCGTGTCTGTGAAGTGTGACCAAAGTGTTAGTAGGAGTAGCAAGATATCCCTGTTATCTAGCGTGTTTATGAGACAGAAAAAGAAACCAGCAATCCTACCATCATGCAAAACAGTTACAGGTTTCTGTTTCACAGTCATAACATCAGCAATTATCTGTTTCTTGTCATCCGCACTACATCCACGCACATTCAAGCATCCCAGTTTTATAAAGTTTTTCTTCTCTTTTTTAGTAAATGTCCACAGGAGAAGGGGTTACTAGCCCATTGCTCCCGGCATTTTAGTCGCCTCATACGACACGCATGGCTTACGGAGGAAAGATTCTTTTCCACTTCCCCTTGGAAAATAGAAGAAATAAGGAAAAACAAGAGCTATTTAGAAAAAGGAAAAAAAACCTATATGTATGTATGATGTTTATGTATGTATATATATATATATATAATTTATAATATATATATATATACGGGGCCCCCCGCATAACGATACCCCCGAATGGCCAAAATTATGTAAGTATTTATGAAGTGGTTTGTAGTTATGTTTGGGTCTGAAATGGATAATTTTTTATTTCACAATTTTCCTGATGGGAAAAAATTTCGGTCAGTAGGGCCCCTGAACATACTTCTGGAGTAAAAAAAAATATCGTTAACCGGGGGCCCACTGTATTTATATATATTTTTTTTATATATATATTTAATATATATATATATATTTTTAAAAGGGAAAGGCCCCGCCTTTAGGGGCGTTTCACTTTCGGCTTTCCCGCTAATGGACATTTCAAATTTGAAAAACTCGCTATCGGCTCCCCCCACCTGATTTTTAAATACGGTCCCATGCCCCCCCCTGTTTGTTTACATTTCCCATGAGTCGTAAGCACAAAGTCTTCCATTTTGTCTGGAAACTCCAAAAAATTTTAAATTTTTTTTAAAAAAATTTTTTCATATTTTTATTTATTGTAATTATACTTATTATACCCGTACCTAAATAAACTTAATTTCTGGCTGGGTGAGGTACCTTAAAAAATTGGTAAGTGTCTTATGTCCCAGCGTCAATTTGTAATGATAATAATAATCATCGAGTCATTTAAATGTGTATATTAGTTAATATACAATTTTTTATTAATCCATCCCTGATTTTTTTTCAAAATTTTTATAATAAACCGATGCATAAATTAAATAAGATAAATACACCCCACAGTAGAATAATAAACATAAATGTAGATGGGTGCAGCGACTTGCACAAGTGACGCCATTTAGAAATGTAATATAACAAAACTCACCCAGTTCCCTTAAAAAGTCGTATTTCGGTAATTAAAATTTTTTTTAATCCCTCCATGATATTTTTTCAAAATTATATAATAAACGTGCTAACATATAAATAAAATAAATACACCCCACAGTAGAATAAATAAACTAAATGTGGATGTGGTAGCAGGACTTGACAAATGACGCCATATTAGAAATGATAATAAAAAATACTCACCGAGTCTCATTAAATGCGTATTACGTTTAATATCACATTTTCATTAATAATAAAAACCCATAATAAAATAAAAAAATATAATACACCCCACAATAGAATAAATAAAAATAAATTAAGATGTGGGAGCCCCATAACTTGTACAAATGACGGGAAGAATAACATTTTCTCTAATTAACATAAGAGAAAATGTGTTACTGGGGGGGGAATGTAGAAAATTATTCCTTGTAGTATGTAAGTAAGTTTTTCAAGGTATACACAAATTCAGTTTCATAGTTATCATACATAACATACATGTAGAGAACCCAGGATAACCAAAAAAATCAATGTGCTTTTTTTCCATTGCCTTCACTCGAGCTTTTTTTCTAAAATATGTTACATGAGAATGGGAGTGTTTTTTCTTTATTAAAATTTTCCGTATCAATGTAGGGACAACTGTACACGATGTAAAATTTTACACAAACCAGATGGTCACTTCGTTTGTTTACAAAACTTTCGTTCGCCTGGTTTTTTTACATAACTCTGCGCCTGCCCCCTCCATGTACCATTTTTTTTCTCTTCTTTATTCGTTTTATTATTTACTTACTCCTGACCTCATAAGATACAAATATTTTAAGGAAGTAAAAAAGGAATGATATAAAATTTTATCGCTTGGGGGGTCTTAAAAATCATAGAAAATTGGTGGGTGGGGTGGCCTGGTAAGGGAGCCTGGTATTTCCTTGTAACACTTTATTTCCTTAAATAATTTTGTCTCACCCCAGATTAAGATATAAAAATTTTAAAGGGAAAGTAAAGAGTGATTTTGTGTGTATTGTACTTTTTTTATTTTTTTTGATGCCGGTTCTATTGCTAACTTAAAATATGTTAGTGTAAAAATTGTTTCTAGTGTTTGTATCATTTTAAGGGAAAAAAAAGGGTGTTCCCCTTTACGGCGATTTCCCCTTTCGGCGGTAGCCTGGAAACCAACCGCCGTATAAATGGGGGCCCCCCTGTAAATATATATATATTTATATATATTTTATATATATTATATTATAATTTTTATATATAATATTTTATTATTTTATTATCACACCCGGCCCATTCCCACCCAAGGGGGGTGGCCCGAAAAAGAAAAACTTTCACCATCATTCACTCCATCACTGTCTTGCCGAAGGGTGCTTTACACTACAGTTTTTAAACTGCAACATTAACACCCCTCCTTCAGAGTGCAGGCACTGTATTTCCCCATCTCCAGGACTAAAAGTCCGGCCTGCCGGTTTCCCTGAATCCCTTCATAAATGTTACTTTGCTCACACTCCAAACAGCACGTCAAGTATTAAAAACCTTTTGCCCTCCATTCACTCCTATCAAACACGCTCACGCATGCCTGCTGGAAGTCCAACCCCCTCGCACACAAAACCTCCTTTACCCCCTCCCCCCAAACCCTTCCTAGGCCGACCCCTACCCCGCTTCCTTCCACTACAGACTGAAAACACTCTTGAAGTCATTCTGTTTCGCTCCATTCTCTCTACATGTCCGAACCACCTCAACAACCCTTCCTCAGCCCTCTGGACAACAGTTTTGGTAATCCCGCACCTCCTCCTAACTTCCAAACTACGAATTCTCTGCTTTATATTCACACCACACATTGCCTCAGACATGACATCTCCACTGCCTCCAGCCTTCTCCTCGCTGCAACATTCATCACCCACGCTTCACACCCTTTTAAGAGCGTTGGTAAAAACTATACTCTCATACTTCCCCTCTTTTTCCTCCAAGGACAAAGTTCTTTGTCTCCACAGACTCCTAAGTGCACCACTCACTCTTTTTTCCTCATCAATTCTATGATTCACCTCATCTTTCATAGACCATCTGCTGACACGTCCACTCCCAAATATCTGAATACGTTCACCTCCTCCATACTCTCTCCCTCAATCTGAATTCAATCTTTCATCACCTAATCTTTTTGTTATCCTCATAACCTTACTCTTTCCTGTATTCACCTTTAATTTTCTTCTTTTGCACACCCTACCCAAATTTATCCACCAATCTCTGCAACTTCTCTTCAGAATCTCCAAGAGCACAGTGTCATCAGCAAAGAGCAGCTGTGACAACCCCACTTTGGTGTGATTCTTTATCTTTTTAAATCCCGCCTCTTGCCAAGACCCTCGCATTTACTTCTCTTACAAACCCCCTCTATAAATATATTAAACAAAACCCCGGTGACATCACACATCCTTGTCTAAGGCCTACTTTTACTGGAAAAAATTTCCCTCTTTCCTACATACTCTAACTTGAGCCTCACATCCTCGTAAAAACTCTTCACTGCTTTCAGTAACCTACCTCCTACACCATACACTTGCAACATCTGCCACATTGCCCCCCTATCCACCCTGTCATACGCCTTTTCCAAATCCATAAATGCCACAAAGACCTCTTTAGCCTTATCTAAATACTGTTCACTTATATGTTTCACTGTAAACACCTGGTCCACACACCCCCTACCTTTCCTAAAGCCTCCTTGTTCATCTGCTATCCTATTCTCCGTCTTACTCTTAATTCTTTCAATTATAAACTCTACCATACACTTTACCAGGTACACTCAACAGACTTATCCCCCTATAATTTTTGCACTCTCTTTTATCCCCTTTGCCTTTATACAAAGGAACTATGCATGCTCTCTGCCAATCCCTAGGTACCTTACCTTCTTCCATACATTTATTAAATAATTGCACCAACCACTCCAAAACTATATCCCCACCTGCTTTTAACATTTCTATCTTTATCCCATCAATCCCGGCTGCCTTACCCCCTTTCATTTTACCTACTGCCTCACGACTTCCCCCACACTCACAACTGGCTCTTCCTCACTCTACAAGATGTTATTCCTCCTTGCCCTATACACGAAATCACAGCTTCCCTATCTTCATCAACATTTAACAATTCCTCAAAATATTCCTTCCATCTTCCCAATACCTCTAACTCTCCATTTAATAACTCTCCTCTCCTATTTTTAACTGACAAATCCATTTGTTCTCTAGCTTTCTTAACTTGTTAATCTCACTCCAAAACTTTTTCTTATTTTCAAACAAAATTTGTTGATAACATCTCACCCACTCTCTCATTTGCTCTCTTTTTACATTGCTTCACCACTCTCTTAACTTCTCTCTTTTTCTCCATATACTCTTCCCTCCTTGCATCACTTCTACTTTGTAAAAACTTCTCATATGCTACTTTTTCTCCCTTACTACTCTCTTTACATCATCATTCCACCAATCGCTCCTCTTCCCTCCTGCACCCACTTTCCTGTAACCACAAACTTCTGCTGAACACTCTAACACTACATTTTTAACCTACCCCATACCTCTTCGACCCCATTGCCTATGCTCTCATTAGCCCATCTATCCTCCAATAGCTGTTTATATCTTACCCTAACTGCCTCCTCTTTTAGTTTATAAACCTTCACCTCTCTCTTCCCTGATGCTTCTATTCTCCTTGTATCCCATCTACCTTTTACTCTCAGTGTAGCTACAACTAGAAAGTGATCTGATATATCTGTGGCCCCTCTATAAACATGTACATCCTGAAGTCTACTCAACAGTCTTTTATCTACCAATACATAATCCAACAAACTACTGTCATTTCGCCCTACATCATATCGTGTATACTTATTTATCCTCTTTTTCTTAAAATATGTATTACCTATAACTAAACCCCTTTCTATACAAAGTTCAATCAAAGGGCTCCCATTATCATTTACACCTGGCACCCCAAACTTACCTACACACCCTCTCTAAAAGTTTCTCCTACTTTAGCATTCAAGTCCCTACCACAATTACTCTCTCACTTGGTTCAAAGGCTCCTATACATTCACTTAACATCTCCCAAAATCTCTCTCTCTCCTCTGCATTCCTCTCTTCTCCAGGTGCATACACGCTTATTATGACCCACTTCTCGCATCCAACCTTTACTTTAATCCACATAATTCTTGAATTTTACACATTCTTTTTCTCTTTTCCCCTTTCCATAACTGATCATTTAACATTACTGCTACCCCTTCCTTTGCTCTAACTCTCTCAGATACTCCAGATTTAATCCCATTTTTTTTCCCCCCCACTGAAACTCTCCTCCCCCCTTCAGCTTTGTTTCGCTTAGGGCCAGGACATCCAACTTCTTTTCATTCAAAACATCAGCAATCATCTTTTTTCTTGTCATCCGCACTACATCCACGCACATTTAAGCAACCCAGTTTTATAAAGTTTTTTTCTTCTCTTTTTTAGTAATTTTTATACGGGAAAAAGGGGTTACTACCCCATTGCTCCGGCATTTTAGTCGCTTCATACGACACGCATGGCTTACGGGGGAAAGATTCTTTTCCACTTCCCCATGGACAATAGAAGAAATAAAAAAGAAAAAAGAGCTATTTAGAAAAAGGAGAAAAAAACCCAGATGTATGTATATATATATATGCATTTTGCGTGTCTGTGAAGTGTGACCAAAGTGTAAGTGGAGTAGCAAGATATCCCTGTTTATTTAGGTGTTTATGAGACAGAAAAAGAAACCAGCAATCCTCCATCATGCAAAACAGTTACAGTTTTTTTTTTCACAGTCATCTGGCAGGACGGTAGTACTTCCCTGGGTGGTTGCTGTCTTTCAACCTACTACCTAATATAAAATAAAATATATATATATATACAGTGGACCCCGCATAACGATTACCTCCGAATGCGACCCAAATTTTGTAAGTGTATTTATGTAAGTGCGTTTGTACGTGTATGTTTGGGGGTCTGAAATGGACTAATCTACTTCACAATATTTCTTATGGGAACAAATTCGGTCAGTACTGGCACCTGAACAAAACTTCTGGAGTGAAAAAATATCGTTAACCGGGGGTCCCCCTGTTTTATATATATTATTAAAACAAAAAATATATATATATATATACACACATATATATACATACATACATACATACATATAGGTTTTTCTCCTTTTTCTAAATAGCTCTTGTTTTTCCTTATTTCTTCTATTGTCCATGGGGAAGTGGAAAAGAATCTTTCCTCCGTAAGCCATGCGTGTCGTATGAGGCGACTAAAATGCCGGGAGCAATGGGCTAGTAACCCCTTCTCCTATGGACATTTACTAAAAAAGAGAAGAAAAACTTTATAAAACTGGGATGCTTGAATGTGTGTGGATGTAGTGCGGATGACAAGAAACAGATAATTGCTGATGTTATGAATGAAAAGAAGTTGGATGTCCTGGCCCTAAGCGAAACAAGGCTGAAGGGGGTAGGGGAGTTTCAGTGGGGGGAAATAAATGGGATTAAATCTGGAGTACCTGAGAGAGTTAGAGCAAAGAAAGAGGTAGCAGTAATGTTGAAGGATCAGTTATGGAAGGAGAAAAGAGAATATGAATGTGTAAATTTTAAGGATTATGTGGATTAAAGTAAAGATTGGATGCGAAAAGTGGGTCATAATAAGCGTGTATGCACCTGGAGAAAGAGAGGAATGTAGAGGAGAGGAGAGATTTTGGGGGATGTTAAGTGAATGTATAGAAGCCTTTTGAACCCAAATGAGAGAGTAATTGTGGTAGGGGCCCTGAATGCTAAAGTAGGAGAAACTTTTGGGAAAGGGTGGTAGGAAATTTTTTGGGTGCCAAAGTGTAAATGAAAAAGGGACCCCTTTGATCGAACTTTTTTATAAAAAGGGGGTTTAGTTAAGGGTAATACATATTAAAGAAAAAGGATAAATAAGTATACAAGATGTAGGGCAAAAAATGACGTTTTGTTGGATTAGTATTGGTAGAAAAAAGACTGTTGAGTAGACTTCAGGATGTACATGTTTATAGAGGGGCACAGATATATCAGATACTTTTTTGTAGTAACTGAGAGTAAAAAGGTGATGGGATAAAAGGAAAAAAGAAGCAGCAAGAAGAGAGAGGTGAAGGTTTTAAAAAAACAAAAGAGGAGGCAGTTGGGGAAAGATCAAACAACCTTTGCGGTAGAGGGGCTAGGGGAGTTAGGCAAGGGGGTCAAAGAGGTAGGGGTGGGTTTTTAAAAATGTGTGTTAAGAGTGTTCAGCAGAAGTTTGTGGTTACAGGAAAATGGGTGCAGGAGGGAAGAAGAGCGTTTGGTAAAATGTGATGTAAAGAGAGTAATAAGGGAAAAAAAGTTAGCTTGAGAAGTTTTACAAAGTGAAGTGATAAAAGGAGGGAAGGTAATGGAGAGAAAAAGAGAGGTTAGAGGTGGTAAAGCAATGTAAAAAGAGAGCAAATGAGAGAGTGGGTGAGTGTTATCAACAAATTTTTTTTGAAAATAAGAAAAATTTTTTGGGTGAGATTAACAATTTAAAGGAAGCCTAGAGAAAAAAGGGTTTTGTCATTTAAAAAATAGGAGAGGGGGTTTATTAAATGGAATTTAGAGGATTGGGAAGATGGAGGGAATATTTTGGGGAAATTTTAAAATGTTGATGAAGATGGGGAATGTTATTTCGTGTATGGGGCAAGGAGGAATAAATCTTGTAGGAGTGAGGAAAGCCGTTGGAGTGTGGGGGAATTTCGGATGCAGTAGGTAAAATGAAAGGGGGTAAGGCACCCGGGATTGAGGGGATAAAGATAAAAATTTTAAAAAGGGCAGGGGGGGAATAGTTTTGGGGGGTTTGGGTGCAATTTTTTGTAGGGAAGAGGGTAAGGTACCTAGGTTTGGCAGAGAGCATGCATAGTTCCTTTGTTAAAGGAAAAAGGGGATAAAAGAGAGTGCAAAAAAATTTAGGGGGATAAGCTGAAAAATTATGGTAGAGTTATAATTTAAAGAATTTTAAAAGTAAGACGGAGAATAGGAAGCAGATGAACAAGGAGGCTTTTTGGAAAGGTAGGGGGGGGTGTGGCCAGGTGTTTACAGTGAAACATATAAGGAACAGTATTTAGATAAGGCTAAAGAGGTCTTTGTGGCATTTATGGATTTGGAAAAGGCGTATGACAGGGTGGATGGGGGGGGCAATGTGGCAGATGTTGCAAGTGTATGGTGTAGGAGGTAGGTTACTGAAAGCAGTGAAGAGTTTTTACGAGGATAGTGAGGCTCAAGTTAGAGTATGAAGGAAAGAGGGAAATTATTTCCCAGTAAAAGTAGGCCTTAGACAAGGACGTGTGATGTCACCGTGGTTGTTTAATATATTTATAGATGGGGTTGTAAGAGAAGTAAATGCGAGGGTCTTGGCAAGAGGCGTGGAGTTAAAAGATAAAGAATCACACACAAAGTGGGAGTTGCCACAGCTGCTCTTTGCTGATGACACTGTGCTCTTGGGAGATTCTGAAGAGAAGTTGCAGAGATTGGTGGATGAATTTGGTAGGGTGTGCAAAAGAAGATAATTAAAGGTGAATACAGGAAAGAGTAAGGTTATGAGGATAACAAAAAGATTAGGTGATGAAAGATTGAATATCAGATTGGAGGGAGAGAGTATGGAGGAGGTGAATGTATTCAGATATTTGGGAGTGGATGTGTCAGCGGATGGGTCTATGAAAGATGAGGTGAATCATAGAATTGATGAGGGAAAAAGAGTGAGTGGTGCACTTAGGAGTCTGTGGAGACAAAGAACTTTGTCCTTGGAGGCAAAGAGGGGAATGTATGAGAGTATAGTTTTACCAACGCTCTTATATGGGTGTGAAGCATGGGTGATGAATGTTGCAGTGAGGAGAAGGCTGGAGGCAGTGGAGATGTCATGTCTGAGGGCAATGTGTGGTGTGAATATAATGCAGAGAATTCGTAGTTTGGAAGTTAGGAGAAGGTACGGGATTACCAAAACTGTTGTCCAGAGGGCTGAGGAAGGGTTGTTGAAGTGGTTCGGACATGTAGAGAGAATGGAGCGAAACAGAATGACTTCAAGAGGGTATCAGTCTGTAGTGGAAGGAAGGCGGGGTAGGGGTCGGCCTAGGAAAGGTTGGAGAGAGGGGGTAAAGGAGGTTTTGTGTGCGAGGGGCTTGGACTTCCAGCAGGTATGCGTGAGCGTGTTTGATAGGAGTGAATGGAGACAAATGGTTTTTAATACTTGACGTGCTGTTGGAGTGTGAGCAAAGTAACATTTATGAAGGGGTTCAGGGAAACCGGCAGGCCGGACTTGAGTCCTGGAGATGGGAAGTACAGTGCCTGCACTCTGAAGGAGGGGTGTTAATGTTGCAATTTAAAAACTGTAGTGTAAAGCACCCTTCTGGCAAGACAGTGATGGAGTGAATGATGTAAAATAAAAGGACACAAGTGCAACTAATGTGACATTTATTGTGGCAACGTTTCGCTCTCCAGGAGCTTTATCAAGCCATTACAAACAATACATAGACACAGAGGGTATATAAAGGCTCAGAGTGAGGTGTAATACTAGTGAGGTACCATTTCGGTATTCGCTAGTGGTAGTAGTAGTAGTAGTGGTAGTGACAAAAGTAATACAATATGGTAGAGCAATTAATTCGTACATGAGTAAAAGGATATAAAAACTATTACTTGGGTAACATAAAAATAGGTTGGACAAATATAGACTGGAATGAGGCAGCTTGTTTCAGTGTTCACTCTCTGTGCTTTGTGTAGTATAACAGGAGAGACTATGTGATGGCAGGGTTTACTGTTTTCAGGAGGATTCTTGCTAAGACTTCGGAGATGGTGAAGCTGCCGTTGTTTTGTTTAATTGTATTCGAAACAGCGATCAGTGCTGATTCGAGGCACTTGCGTCTGCGGAAATTAGTTTCTTTGATCACTAATTGGGCGTCTCTGAATTTCATGAGATGATTGGTGGAATTTCGGTGTTGTACACAGACGTTGTTCAAATTATCGTTCCTACATGCGTAAATGTGTTCATTGAGGCGGGTGTCGAGGTATCTGGCTGTTTCACCTACGTAAATCTTGTCACAGCCTCCACAGGGTATAGTGTAAACTCCTGCATTGACTGGTTCGTGGTGCTTGGATTTTGTCCTGGTTATATCCTTTATTGAAGTGCTAGAAGCGATGGCGACTCTGGTGTTAGCTTGTGAAAGTACTTTTGAGACGTTCAGTGCAACCTGACTGTTGGGAAGAATTATAACTTTGCTGGGAGTGGTGTTGATGCGTGGAGAATTTATGATCTGAAGAGCTCTTTTCTTGCAGTCTTTGATGAAAAAAGAAGGAAAATGTAACTCCGTGAATGTTTGGTGAATGTATGTACACTCCTCGTCAAGAAACTCAGGACTACAAATTTGGTATGCTCTTAGGAAAAACCCGATGATGATGCCTCTTTTGGTCTTGGTATCTTGACTGGAATAGAAGTGTGCGAGATCATTTTTATTGGTGGGTTTCCGATAAACTTGAAATCTTAGGTTGTTGTCTACTTTGTGAATGAGGACGTCGAGGAAAGGTAGCTTGTCATTGGACTCTTCTTCTAGTGTAAACTGGATTGCCGGTTCAACTGCGTTGAGCCTTGCCTGAAGATCCCGTATATCAAAACGTTTTGGAGTTATTACGAGGACATCGTCCACGTAACGTAACCAAGTGACGCTTGAAGGGATGATGTTGGCGAAGTGTTCGGACTCTAGGTGTTCCATGTATAAGTTGGCTAGGACGGCACTTATGGGGGACCCCATTCCCATGCCGTAGGTTTGTTTGTAGAGCTTGTTATTGAAAGAAAAACAGTTGAAATTAACACAGAGTTCAATTAAGTCAACAAAATCTCCGGGAGGTAGAGGAAGATTGAGGTCCTGATTGACTTTACGTCGTAGAACCTCGATGGCTTTTTTGGTAGGTACTTTTGTGAAGAGGGAAGTCACATCCAAACTGCTTAGTTTCTTGTTACGGATGGAGAGGTTACGGATGCGGTTGAGAAGGTCACCTGAGTGTTTAAGATGAGCGGGGCTGATGGTCCCCAGAAGGCAGGAAAGATGTTTGGCAAGAACTCCGGCTAGTTTGTGTGGAGCACTGCCTATTCCTGACATGATTGGTCTGAGAGGAATATTGTGTTTATGGGTCTTGGGTAAACCATACATGTGTGCTACTACTACCACTAGTGAATATCGAAATGGTACCTCACTAGTATTACACCTCACTCTGAGCCTTTATATACCCTCTGTGTCTATGTATTGTTTGTAATGGCTTGATAAAGCTCCTGGAGAGCGAAACGTTGCCACAATAAATGTCACATTAGTTGCACTTGTGTCCTTTTACTTTACATATTGTCGGTAATTCTACCAACTTTATTACAATCCGGAGTGAATGATGGTGAAAGTTTTTCTTTTTCGGGCCACCCTGCCTTGGTGGGAATCGGCCAGTGTGATAATAATTATAAAAAAAAATAATGACACTGAAATGTAAAGTTTCCTGTAATAGAGATTTATGCAGGCACAAATGTTGAACTTTGAGTCCAGTTTTCGGCTTATTCCTGTATTGAAATCCATGCAGTGGTCAGCTATTTTTCTGATATATCTCGTGTACAGTGCATTAATCACGAGAAACTGAGCATTTGCCATGGGAACTACCCTGTTAAGTACTTAGGGGTTGGTAGTTTAATCACTTTTACACGGATTTTCAAAAATTTAATTTTGTGTAAGTCAAAAACATCAAGTATAGACATTGCAGTCGCTACAGTAACTTTGTTTCCTCTCTCATTAATTACATCCGCATGTCTCTAATATATAGCCTCTCCTCACTTAACGACGGAGTTCCGTTCGGTAAACAAATTCATCGCTCGGCAAGAAGCATAGTGGGTTTGTGTCAGTCATATTTGATATTGGTTTAATGTCACCTTTGTACCATTTATAACATTTCTGGTATATTTTTAAATGTTTATGCAGTAGTTTACTGTATATTGTAATAAACAGAATAGAGGAAATCGGCTCTAATATACACGTATGCATGCTGGTCAGAGAGCCTGTTGTAAGTCTGAATCGTCGGTAAAGAAGTAGTAACGTCGCTAAGTGAGGAGAGGTTGTATAACACTTGTTCTACATTTTCAGTCAATCCTCACACCAAAAATAAATGTTATTTTTATATCTTGGTTATGAACCATTGCCAAGAATGCTTATTGGTGGTTTATGGTGTTGCAGTAATTTTAGCAGGCCCTGACACACAAAGCCAGTGCCTGCTTTTCACATGCCTTTGCCTGTGTATTTTAACCTCTCATTGACCTTCACCCACCTTGTCACACACATGTCCTCAGCCTCCTCCTGGCCATATGTCAGAGAGCAGGATGGCTCTGGACTGACACCTTCACCCAACATCAGGCTTTTGCCCATCTCCCACAGTTACCCTCAACCCACACCCCCCGCCATGCTTGCACCCACCTCTCTGCCAAACACCTGCATATTATCAGGGTCATATCCTCACCCGCCTGTCTGTACCCACGTTTACACCAGTGGGTGTATGTTGCAGTGCCACATGGTATGTACAGTGTGAAGAAAACACGGGATGGCAGCAAGAGCCACTTTCAACCCTTTGTTCATACCTTCACTCACCCTTCTTTTTCTAGTACCTTCTCCTCACTCACTAACTCCCACCCAGTAGCTTGCCCTCTCCCACCCAGTAGCTTGCCCTCTCCCACCCAGTAGGTTGCTCACTCCCACCCAGTAGCTTGCTCACTCCCACCCAGTAGCTTGCCAACTCCCACCCAGTAGCTTGCCCTCTCCCACCCTCTATCATACAAGACAATGGACTGGGCTCTAGGTTCACTATGAGGCAGAGGGAAAAGATTGTGGCACATGCCACATTCCCCCTACATGTACTTGACCACGTTAAGCGATGTTTATGGCATTTCCTCCGAAAATATGCCGCAATTTTGCAAAGTGCATTAACGGACGGTGCAGTATCTGACGGTCTACTGTATATTTCCCAGTTAAAATGATGTATGTTTTTATTTTGCGTCATAAATGGGACACATTGCTTAAAGCTTGTAATATGAACGTAAGTTTAATCCAACAAAAGTTATCTTGGGTCAGGTTCAAATAATTTAATATTAATAACATCATTGATATGAGGTGGGGGTAAATAAAAGGGCGTAAGTAACATGCCGGCAAAAAATGCTCATTGTTACATTGTTTGCCATGGACTGTGCTTGTCTTGTGGTGGAGGTGGGAAGCAAGATTGCTAGTGCAATTTTGCAATGTTTGCAAGGTGTAAAATTGCCTTGAATGATGAAATAGTTGATGTTTGAACAGTATATCTGTGATGCATACAGTGCTTTGCTGTCAGTTAAAGGTCAGGAAGTGTTCTGAAATCTTTTTCCAATATACTTTGATGTCCAACAGACCATAACAAATTTGTTTACCAGTCTTTTGTATTATAAAAGAAAGCTAGTGGAATTATAAAAGACTTTAATTGTAATTGTTTTTAATGTAGTATCATAGCAACAATTAGTTAAAAGTTGAGCTTATATATGTAGAAATCATGACTGAAAAATCTACATTTGCATCATGTTAGGTATACATATGTTGAAATAGTTTATGAAAGATTATTTGAATGATGTAGATATCTTCATTAGTTTATTAGTTTTGACTTGCAAATTGCTAATACATTTTTGTCAGTTTAAAATTATTATTTTTGTTTACTTGTGGTGCCTCATATCCTGTATCAATTAGAATTTTATGTCGATAGACTTTTGGCCATCGATTAGTTAAAAAAATTCACTGTGCTTAATTGGCAAAATGACTGACTGACGGTCTTGCTCTGTCAGCTTAAATCTGTAGGATTACTGTGGTTAGCAATGATAAGTAGGAGATTACACAGTCTGGATTTTTTCAGGTTGGGCGGTTAATCTCAAAACAAATTTCTCCCAGGATTCTCCCGTGTACCTGCTGGGATGTGTCTATCATAAATGTTTAGGTGAAGACGAAGATAATCCAGAGGAAGGTAACGTAACATTTTTGTAGTCGAAGAATAATATAAATCATGATATAGATCAGTTCAAAAAAATGCTCATTTATTTATAAGTAGGTTATAATAGCTGTGTGGTTTATAGTGTGAAAAATGTACAGTTTATTAGAGGAAATGTTTAGCCACGAGTGTCTTCTTCAGTCTAGTACAGAGATAACTATGACACAAGTATATATAGTGGCACATGTGTCTAATTTAAAAAGTGATCATTTATTCGTAAGTAGGTTATGATAGCTGTGTGGAATATAATGTCCCTTAAAATCCTAAATAGCAAAATATTTGGAAGTGACCATTTTGTCTTATTAATGTTTTGATTGTAGAGGTTGAGAGGCATGGTATGGAGGCCTTCAAGGAGCACTTGCACAGTCTAGTGTGGTGCACGTACCAGCGACAATTTGCAACATTGCAAGATTCCTCCCTGACCACTGGCTGTGGCCGAGGTTGTATGTTAAGGACAAGACAGATGATGCTGGCTCATTCTCTCATCCGACACTTTCTCACCAGAGCTAAACTAATTATTCAGTCTCTTTACTGGATTTGACAGACAAATTAATCAAGTGGTTAATTACTGAAATAGTTTAAATGAAGTGATAATAGACCAGTTTCCTTGCCCACCTCGTACGGTAAATATTCGTATAACAGACTTTTAAAAATATGGTCAGAATTCCGAGTAAATTGTACTTTTAGTTATTTTCGACGTTTATGCGAGTATACCCAAATTGTGTAACAGGTACGTAGTACCATGTTAGGTATACAGTAGAGTGCATTTTATTGTATTTTTTTTAATACAGTGGACCCTCGACCAACGATGGCATCGTATAACGTTAAATCTGACTAGCGATACATTTTAACGCAAAAATTTTGCCTCGACTAGCGCTAAAAAACTCGACCAACACTATTCGTTCCATCTGAGATGCATCCACTTCTGGCCAGTGTTTACAAGCCAGCCAGCCACTGCGGTCACATCCAAACATACAATCGGAACATTTCATATTATCACAGCATTTTTAGTGATTGCACCTGCAAAATAAGTCACCATGGGCCCCAAGAAAGCTTCTAGTGCCATCCCTGTGATAAAAAGGGTGAGAATTAGTATGGAAATTAAGAAAGATTTTGAAGGGTTTGGGGCTAACCCTGAGACGCCTATGCCAGTTGTGGAATCCATTGTGCCTACTTCAAAGATTAAGGAAATGTGTGCAAAGTGGGTTGAACTGCAAACCTTTATGGATGAAAATCACCCTAACACAGCTATTGCAAGCCGTGCTGGTGACTGTTACAATGACAATGTTGTGGCCCATTTAGACAAATTGAAAAGGGAACGGAGGTACAGAGCTCTATGGACAGATATGTTGTGCGATAGAGGTCCAGTGACTCTCAAGCTGGTCCTAAGGGCATTAAAAGAGGGAAGAAAACCCCGGAAAAGGACTTGACCACCTCAAGTCTAATGGAAGGAGATTCCCCTTTAAACACTAACACCATCCACACTCTCCCCTCCTCCCATCCCATCAATCATCACCAGATCTTCAATAAAGGTAAGTGTCATGTAATTGTACATGTCTTCTTCAGTTTGTGTGTATTAAAATTAATATTTCATGTGGTAAAATTTTTTTTTTTCAATACTTTGGGGTGTCAGGAACGGATTAATTTGATTTCCATTATTTCTTATGGGGAAAATTAACTTGACTAACGATAATTTTGACTAACGATGAGCTCTCAGGAACGGATTAATATCGTTGGTTGAGGGTCCACTGTATTCTGATGTCAAGGACACCCTCCTTTCATTCCATTATATTGAGGTTTTACTGTAAATGTCTGGAAAATTTGTTATATGGTTGTGTTTGTAAATTGTTGCTGTGTTGTACATAGTTTGATTTTATCTGTATTAAGTAATAAGAGATGCAAATTAAAGCCAGAGTGGGTTAAAATGTTTTGGAAATGTCTTACTCTATATGTATTTTCAAATGAAAACCTTACACTTAACACTGCATCAGTGTTTGTGTGGTAGTTACCTTTGATATACCTTTGAAGAGCTTTGAGAGTTTCACTATGGAAGCCCAGCCATGGGCTAGGCTCGTCTGGTGCTTGCCTGGTCAACCAGGCTATTGTTGCTAGAGCCCCACTGCCCTACGTATCCATCACAGACTGGTTTATCTGGCAACATGGTGTAGATACTTGTCCGGTTTCCTCTTGAAGTTTCTACAGTGTTTGTGATTTTTCTGGTATAGATGGTGATTTGTCTTGGGACCCTGAAATGTTGATACAGTGTTCCCTTATTGTCCCGCATACCCCTGATCCTCACTGGGTTTATTTTCAATTCCTCCCATATCTCTCAATCCAGTATGGTCGTTTAGGGCAGTGTGCAGATTTGGGAAATGCTCATCGTGTATCGGTTCCGGGTATTTATTTTGTGTGTCTCTTCTTCCACGCCTCATGTGATCATGTTCAGAACCTCGAAGGCGTTCCCCAGAATTTAGGTGCGTTACTGGCTTCGGTGTGAGCAGCTACAACGTTCTCTGTATTTTTTAAATGCCTCATGATTATTTTCCTGCTTTCGTTGAATGGGGACGGTCTGCAATGAGCCCCCCCAGTGTTCCTAAATGGTGGGAGCACTAGCGATTTGAAGAGTGTCACCATTGCATTATTTTCTTGTCGTTGAAAGTTTCTCAATTAAACCACCCCGTCATCTTCATGGCTTTTGGGATATTGGTTTGTGTTATGGTCTTTATCCACTTATCAGGGTCCGTCCGTAGATATTAGGTTTTTACGGTGAGTGTCCAAACGTAGATCTCTCCTTGAGCTAAGCATCAATCGGTTAATTATGTGAGTGACGTAAACATTGGGCCTAGATTGGGTCCCGACGAATTCTGCTTGGTGGGAGGGGTGCTCATCTATAATAATGATCCTGCAGATCGCTGTGGTGTATGTAGAGTAATTTTAATGTTGTGCATGGTTTTTAGTTTTTTTTCATGAGAAGGTGCTGTGTTGGGGCGGATGTGGTTGAGTAGGGCGGTGATGTTCAGTGTGTATGCGGCTGAGAATGTGAGAGTAAGGGATGTCATGGTTTAAGAAATAGAGATGATTTTGATTGGTTTTAGACACTGGAAATGGCTTGAAACTGAGCTCAAACGGTAGCGACAATGTAATTTTTGCGTATTCAAGAGCTTAACAAACGACCTCACAACGTCTAATACGCGTCATCTGGGAGGGTATAATATAATTTCCACAAATTGGTAGATGATTTTTGTACACAATTATTACTGTACGTGAATAACAGTAAATCTTCCGATTTTTTGGTGTGTAAATTAAAAATTACATTATCGTGAAATAAAATATGCAAAATGCGATATTTATTTGTCAAAGCCTCTACAAATTACTAGAAGAAACGCTGAGGACATGTTAGTTTAGTGCCAGGAATGCCTACTCTGTGTTCTAGTCTGGACCCTATTTTGAAATTGGAATATTTTGAACTTTGTGTTAAATTGGCCAAATTAACAATTTCCGATCACTTTATTTTGTAGTTGAAACAATTGACTTGGCGATTTCTTGTGCTCAATCGATAGAATGGAAGTAATACTAGTGAAATAGCTAAGAATTTGGTTGATTGGAATAATGTAATTGGCCTGAAATAGGAGTCCAAGTCAGCAAAATCGCCGATTCGTAAATATCGCTGACACATCAAAATTCGCGAGAGCATAATTTCGTCAATTTTCCACCAAATTTCGTACTTTTTGTTTTATTACCTTCACAAAAAGATTCTTTACGATTTCATAAGAAAAAATAACAAATTTTTTTTTGAAAATTCTTGGACACTGGTGCGTGACTCCAGATTTGGGCCTTGGACCCTGAAAGGGTTAAAAGAAAGGTCAGCTGACATAATTATTTCCAGATCTTTTATGTGTTCCTTTCATTCTAGTTGGTGACCCTGTTGAGTTTTGTACACAGTGTTCCTTTTGAGTTCTTCATTCTTTCCATACCTAAGCAGCTGGAACTTATCACCATTGAATGTCATGTTGTTCTCCACTGCCCACTGGAAAACCCTGCTTATGTCTTCCTGTAATTTTTCAGTGTCCTCTACTTTAATGACTTTCATGCTCATTTTAGTGTCATCTGCAGATGATTATATGAAAGTGTGACAATTGTTTTTATCTATGAGGATGAGAGGTGCCAGGACAGTGCCTTGGGGCACTGAGCTTTTTACCTCGATGATACTGGATCTTGCTCTGTTTACTACTGCTACTTTTTGTGTGTTAGGAACCCGAAAATCCATCTGCCTACCTTCCCCATAATGTCCATGGCCCTCATTTTGTGTGCTATGATTGCATTTGTCAAATGCCTTTGCAAAAGTGTAAGTCACATCTGCATTTTGGTCATCTTCCAATGCCTCTGTAATTCTGTCATAATGGATCAGCAGCTGTGACAGGCATGATCATCCTGCTCTAAAACCATGCTGGCTGGTTCAGGTTATGCTGGTTGTGCTGGTCCATGAAATTTGTAATCTCATCACTTTTTCAAAGATTTTTGTGATGTGACAAGTTGGTCTGTAATTTTTAGCTTACTACCTCCCTGATGCGAAGGAGATATGTCTGCACTCTTTAAGGCCTCTGTTATTTCACCTAGATCTTTCTCCAAAGAATACTGAGGGCTCGTCGTACTTGTTTATAAACGGGACATTCCATGAATCTGGTTCAGGTGTTGAGTGAATGGGCATGTTATCCATTTCTTTTTCGAAATCTATGGGATTCGTATTAATGTCGGTCTGTGTGGCCTTCTCCTGGAGTGAAAAATGTTTCTACATTTTCTGTCATTTAGTGGGTTGCTGAACACTGACTCGTAGTACTGCAGTTCTTTTAGAATTTCACTCATTTCCTGTTCATCGTCAGTATATGAATCTTCTGTCAATAATGAGTTCATAGCTTGGATTTTGCATAGGAATAGAAATAATTTTGGTTTATGGCCCTTTGTTCCTTTTGTACTTTTGTTAGATATGACATTTTAAGTTTTTGCTGTAATCTCTTGGCTAAGACTATCTGTTGTAGCATATTTAACCCTTTGAGGGTCGACAGGCCCTCTCCGAAACTCGTTCTCAGGGTCGGCCAAATTTCAAAAAAAAAAAAAAATTATTTTTTCTTATGAAAAAAATAGAGTATTTTTTTTCTAAACATTATAGGCTAAACAAAAAAATTTTAACGTCAATACTTACCGAGATATGGAGGTGTGAAATTTGCCAAAATTGAACAACATATGGTAACATCGCCGACTGCCGTCACCCGGTATTTTTCTATTTACTTTTTTATGTACTATTTTCAATTTTTTTTCAATTTTTCTTTTTCTGAGTAACTTTTTTTGGCCTCTGAGGCCACATGGATCAGTATTTTGTAAGTTATTTCTTTTTCAATACTACCCCAATAAGGGCATAAACACTGTTGTCATTATTTTGTTTACAGAAAAATATTTAAAACAAAAAAACCCAATATGAAATGTTGTTTTTATTACTATTTTTCTATATTTTATATACACTAACAGTCACAGGACATGTTTCTAGAAGTTCTGCAGTCTGTGGAACTCTTTAAAAACATGGTGTCATGCACAGTGGAGTTTTGCACTCCTCAAAACATAAAAACGAGTGTCTCTGCGTTGTCGTGGGCGTTTTTTTTTGTATGTGAACAGACGTAACACCTCTTCTGAGCCTTTTTTCTTCAAAGCAGTAGCGGGCAGTTTTCCCAGGAAGTGACACCATGCTTCAGACGAGCAGGTAGTTGTTGTTTAATTTGGTGGGCGGTCAATTGCAGGTGCATTTCCTTGGTACTTGAATACTATTTGTCTGATGACAGACAAACAGAATTCGCCGAAACTGGTGGTTTGTTTCTGGTCCTCATCTTATACATATTATAAGCATTGAGCATGGAAATGTCCAGAAGATGGAAAAAAACAGTTTGATGTACCACTTATAACTCTTGCGAAAAACAATCCAAACCCAATCTGCATGTCACATTTGTCCACTGAACGCATTGTTAAAGGTGTAATCAATCACAGCTGCGGGTTTTAAAATGGGTTCTTTTCCCCCTCTATGCTGCCTCCCCACTGTCTGCCATTTCATTAGGGTGAATTGATGACAACAGTGTGACATCTCGTTTGTCATCCCCACCGAAATGCCATGATGTCATTGGCAGCAAACGCCTGCACCTCACCTCTGCGAGTGCCCAGCATCAAACCTGGGCATAGTTTTCGATTTGCACGCCTGTGCCACACACATCTGTCATGTTCACATCGCAAAAAATCCACTGAGTGAGGGGCTTGTGTACCAGTTATCTGTATATAATATATGCCCCTTACCAAGGTATGGTTCTATCATTGTTCGAACCACATCACCTGAGATGCCAATAACTTCCTGGTATTTTGAAAATGTATAATTTCCAGTTTTACACAATAATATCCAATACCAGACCACTGTAACAATCACAAAGCACAAACAACTTTATACCAAAGCGTTTCCTCTTGCTTGGTATGTATTTGCTTAAAAGAGAGTTTTTCCTTGAACAGAATCAAAGACTCGTCAATTACAAGCTTCCTAAAGGGGATAAAAATGAGTACTGAATTTCTGTTTCAGATACACAAACACTTTCCCTAATCTTATATAACCTGTCAGTTCGGGTCAGGCCTGGTTTTATCTGAGAAGTGAAGCATACGTAACATTAGCACAAATCGATTCACTGGCATTATATCACTGAAACCTGGTTTTGCAATCAGGGGGTCTGTTGACCAGTAATGATTTCACTTTGTGCTTATACACATGTGGCATAAGCATTATTGTGGCAAAAAAAAGATACATCCAGCCACAGTTGCCTCCTTCCATTGGTGTAGACGTGATTTTGGTGAAAGTATTGTGTTTGCCATGGTGTACTCGTAGTATGTGTTGCTTTCCATGACAATACTTTTCATTTAGTGGTTCGTCAAAGAATAACTCGAAACATTCCAGTTCAGTGGCATTGTTCCCAAGGCCCCAAGATGGCCGTATTCCACTTTGGCTGCCATCAAACTGGTGGGGATTTGGAACAAAATTGACAGCTTCCTGCCAATCCCAGGTGCGGTCTGCTGGTGGGTACTGGACAATGACAGGTGGTTGTGGTTGTGGAGGTTGTGGTTGTGGAGGTTGTGGTTGTGGAGGTTGTGGTTGTGGAGGCTGGTGTGGTGGGGGAGTGGGGGATGGTGGCCTTTGTTCAGATCAGCTGAGGCAGCGGCGTGGCTGGCAGCGTGGGTGCAGCATGGCCCACTGCTGGTGCCTCACCGCCCGGGACCACTACCACCACGCACATTTTCCATCCCAATTGCAACAGTATCTTCGTCATTTTCACTGTCTGTTCCTGTTGTACAGCCACGGGATTTTACTCCGAGATACACTCCTTCCCCTTGGTATAAATATGGCCCCACTTCCAGAGCGCATATATCGTCGTATATACTGACGCTTCACTGGGGAATTGCACTTCATATCACTACTGGAACTAGTTTGAAGAGCTTGTAGTTCATATTCACTATCACTATCATCCCCCCATGCTCTCATCTGAGTCTGGGATTTGGGAAAATAGAAGTTTTCCTCTTGGGTTCTGGACAACTGAACGTGAAACACGAGGGCCCAGCACCAGAGGTGGAAGGTGAGGGTCGTCTGGGTTTTTCTTCACTATTACCGAAAATTATGGGTCATTAGTTTCGGTCAAAACTCACTAAAACCACGAAACTCATCTTCACTGGCACTTCCATCACTATTAGAACTGTCACTGGGGAACAAAAGTGTCCCAATTCGCCGAGGAGTGAGGAAACTCTTACCGCGAGGCATGGTGGACATTGTTTACTAAGAGGGCATTCCCACAATGCACCACTGGGTCCCAGATTTTTTTTCTACCGCGCACACTGACCACGCAGACCCATTCTCTCACACCTAGGCCTATCACCCCTTTTCCCGGGGAGATTTGAGGCCGCTAGAATTTATGCGTACTAGTACGTCAAAAACCCCTACGCGTAAGACGTACTAGTACGACGAAAACCCTCAAAGGGTTAAGCAACCCATTTTCTTCTTCTGTACCATCTCCTATGCTCTCAATCTCTATATCTGATCTTCTTCTGGGTTTCCTCAATGGTATGTGCTTCATACATACCTTGTACAATTCAGCTTCTCTAAGCACTGGTGGGAATTTAGGGTTGTGCTCTTGTCTGATTCCCAGGATATACTTTATTTTTTCCCAGTTAATTTTATGGTTGTTCAAATTAAACTTACTGAATCTCTAACATTAGTGACGCAGTTCCCTAACCCTGAGTTAATGCTCGTTTGAACTTGTATGATGTGTTCAGAGTATATTGTTTTTGTAACTGTGATTAGTTCCTCGTTGTTTGTCAATATCAAATCAAAGGTATTTTCATTTCTAGTGGGATCGATTATCAAATCAAATCAAATCAAATCAAATCAAGTTTATTCTCTATAAGGATTACAATGCTGAGTTTACAGAATTTGGATATTGTGTGGTTTACATGTTTTAAAATACTAATTACAGAGGGGGCCACTAGAACACCTAGCATGGCTAGGCATTTCGGGCAGACTTAGATTAATTCTTAACTTTAAAATATTGCAAATTATGAGGTAAGTTGGTATTATGGCTAAGTGACTAAATACTAGTCTGTGAGTTTAGCAATGGGAATGCTTTTATTTTTGCACAATATATATAGGATAACAAAAAGATTAGGTGATGAAAGATTGGATATCAGATTGGAGGGAGAGAGTATGGAGGAGGTGAATGTATTCAGATATTTGGGAGTGGACGTGTCAGCGGATGGGTCTATGAAAGATGAGGTGAATCATAGAATTGATGAGGGGAAAAGGGTGAGCGGTGCACTTAGGAGTCTGTGGAGACAAAGAACCTTGTCCTTGGAGGCAAAGAGGGGAATGTATGAGAGTATAGTTTTACCAATGCTCTTATATGGGTGTGAAGCATGGGTGATGAATGTTGCAGCGAGGAGAAGGCTGGAGGCAGTGGAGATGTCATGACTGAGGGCAATGTGTGGTGTGAATATAATGCAGAGAATTCGTAGTTTGGAAGTTAGGAGGAGGTGTGGGATTACCAAAACTGTTGTCCAGAGGGCTGACGAAGGGTTGTTAAGGTGGTTCGGACATGTAGAGAGAATGGAGCGAAACAGAGTGACTTCAAGAGTGTATCAGTCTGTAGTGGAAGGAAAGCGGGGTAGGAGTCAGCCTAGGAAAGGTTGGAGGGAGGGGGTAAAGGAGGTTTTGTGTGCGAGGGGCTTGGACTTCCAGCAGGCATGCGTGAGCGTGTTTGATAGGAGTGAATGGAGACAAATGGTTTTTAATACTTGACGTGCTGTTGGAGTGTGAGCAAAGTAACATTTATGAAGGGGTTCAGGGAAACCGGCAGGCCGGACTTGAGTCCTGGAGATGGGAAGTACAGTGCCTTCACTCTGAAGGACGGGGTGTTAATATTGCAGTTTAAAAACTGTATTGTAAAGCACCCTTCTGGCAAGACAATGATGGAGTGAATGATGGTGAAAGTTTTTCTGTTTCGGGCCACCCTGCCTTGGTGGGAATCGGCCAGTGTGATAATAAAAAAAAATAAATAATGATAATAATATAGTTTCAGTATTCGAGTATCACAGGCCAACTTATGACTAGTTAGGATTCATTATTTTAAGATTAATATTGATATTTCTGTGTTTATGGTCAAATGGGTGAGTGAGTGCAAGTGCGAACCACCAGGTGGTATTCGTGTAATTAGTTGACGGGGTGTATCAGGGAGATAAGATGTTTTCTAATGGTAGTTTTGAAGGTGATGAATGTGCCTGCAGTTCTAGAATTTTCAGGGAGGGTGTTCCAGATTTTAGGTCATTTGACATGCATTGAATTTTTGTAAAGGTTTAGTCGGACACGGGGAATGTCATAGAGATGTTTGCGTTTGGTGTTATGCCTGTGGGTTCTGTCACAACTATCAAGAAAGCATTTTAGGTCAAGGTTAATATTGGAATTTAAGGTCCTGTAGATGTAGATTGCACAGTAGTAAGTGTGGATGTACTGAACAGGGAGTAAGTTTAGATCTATGAAGAGTGGGGGGTGTGTTGCCAGGGATGGGATTTAGTGATTATTCTTACTGCGGCTTTTTTTTGGGTTATTATTGGCTTTAGGTGTGTTGCTGCAGTTGATCCCCAAGCACAAATAGCATAGGTGAGGTATGGATAAATAAGCGAGTGGTATATTGTGAGAAGGGCATTTTGCTGCTCGTAGTATCGTATCTTGGAGAGGATCCCAACCGTTTTGGATACTTTTTTGTGTTTTGTATGGGTGCTGAAATTCAGGTTGTTGTCGAGGTATAGGCCTAGGAATTTGCCCTCGTTATGTCTGGCAATTAGAGTGTTGTCGATCTTAATGTTAATTTGTGCAACTCCTGCTCTGCTACCAAACATAATATAGTAGGTTTTGTCAGTGTTAAGCGCAAGTTTATTGGCTGCCATCCAAGTCGATATTTTAAGCAGTTCCTTGTTAACAATGGTGTTGAGGGTGGCAAGATTAGGGTGAGAGATGACATAAGTCGTGTCGTCAGCAAAGAGAATGGGGTTCAGGTGTTGGGATACGTTTGGAAGATCATTGATGTAAATGAGGAAAAGCAGGGGACCAAGGACACTTCCCTGCAGAACTCCAGTATCAAGTGGCCGTGTTGATGAAGCTGTGTCTTTAATGGTGACATACTGATACCTATTAGTAAGGTAGGATTTGAAATATGCAAGCGCATGGCCTCTTATACCATAGTGGTCAAGTTTGTGGAGTAGGATGCCGTGGTCTACTGTGTCTAAAGCTTTTCTTAGGTCAATAAAAATTCCTAGCGGGTATTCCTTATTTTCCAGTGCTGTGTAAAGCAGATCTAGCATTTTTATAATTGCATCATTAGTGCTTTTATTTTTCCTGAATCCGAACTGGCAGGGGTTGAGTATGTTTTGTGCCGTTATAAATGAATATGGTCTCCTGTGCACGAGTTTCTCAAAGATTTTGGATAGCAATGGTAAGTTTGATATTGGTCTATAGTTGTTTAAATCTGTAGGGTCACCACCTTTATGTATTGATGTAACCCTTGCTGTCTTGAGTAGTTTCAGGAAGGTGCTAGTTTCTAGTGACTTACTAAAAAGTAATGAGATAGTATGCGAGAGGACATGGGCCGCTCTCTTGTACAATAATGGTGGGACATGAGACAGATTTCCTGAGTTGTTTTTAAGTGACTTTATAATCTCGGTGACTTCCGTGGACTCAGTTGATACAAGATAGAAGGAATTTGGGAAATTCCCATCTAAGTAGTCCCCGGCATGGGCATTGGTACATGGGATTTTATTGGCGAGATTAGATCCTATGGTTGAGAAGAAGTCATTTATCTTGTTAGCTGTGTCAGTGGGATGCAGTGGTGTTTCATTAGGTTTAGTTAGGACAATATTCTTGTTTTTTTCAGTTTGTGGGTCCCTAGAATCTGGGAGAGTGTTTTCCAGGTCTTTTTTATATCTCCCCTTGTGTCAGTGAATCTGCTGGAGTAGTACAGTTGTTTGGCTTTCTTTATTACTTTGGTGAGGACTGATGAATAGTGTTTAAGAATATCTTTGTGTATTAAGCCCTGTCTATATTGCTTTTCATATTGGTGTTTCTTATCAATGGATTTCAGAATGGTGCTGGTTAGCCATGGGCAACCAAGCCGTTTATTCGTGATCTGTTTCGTTTTTATAGGACAATATTTGTTGTATAGTAATTTGTTGAGAAAAATGTCTGTCCAGTCATCAATACCATTGGCCTTGGAGAATTCTGTAGGCCAGTCAACAGTCTCTAGGTCAGCTGTGAAATTCCTTATTGAGGTCTCGTCATGGAATCTAAATGAAACTTCGTTGTATTCCAGTGGTGGTTTACTAATGTTTGTCAAGAGGAAGGTAGGGTAGTGGTCTGTAGTGCTGTCTGTGATTATCCCTGATTTAAGGGGGCTAGTATATTGGTCCATATGTGGTCTATTATGGTTGCACTTGTCTGTTGGTTCAATGAGTACTTTTCATAAAGCCTCATTAGTTTGTTGTACCAGGGTGCTTCCTGGAGATATTTCTGGTATAATTCGCCATTTTACATGAGGGAGATTAAAGTCTCCAAAGAGTAAAATATTTGATGTGAAATTTTGTAGCCTATCCAGCTAGCTATCTGATCTGTGAATTCTTCAGCAGTTGCTGGTGGTGGTGGTTTGTATACTTGGATAATTTCCTATTTTCAACTTTAGAATTTCTAACATTCATAGAGTTCAGCACTTCTGTGCAACAGAATGTGCTAGTATCTTTTACATAGAGTCCTACTCCTCCCTGTGACTTATTAATTCTATCACATCTATGTAGTTTTCTATCTTTATCTCTCCGTCTAAAATGTCCTGTGTGCATGTTTCTGTAAATGCCCCAAACATGGCATTTGCCCACTGACATAACTAACTTTGTCATTTTTATTTTATTTCATACCCTGAATAATTGCAAATGTAAATTACCATTTGGGATGTTTTTGTTTTGTTGTGTGTTTCGTTAGTACCACTGGTAATGTACTACCTGGTATGGCCCCTGGTGTACGTACTCCTGGTTTCTCCAGTACTGACTTTGCATTTGATTGTGTATTCGGCCCTGATGGTCTGATGCCTGGTTTGGTATGTCCCATTGTGCTCCCCATCTGTACCATCTGTAGCATTTCCCATCGGTAGCATCAATGTTTGTGGTAGGTAGCATCATTGTTTGTGGTAAGTAGCATAAATCACCATAATGTAAAAGTAAGCATAGCAGGAAGCCTAAGTGAGCAAGTTGTAAATATGTTGTGTGTGAATTCTTATGTACCAGAATGGTATGTCTGTCCAGTAGGTGCTGTAAAACAACTTACTGTAAATATAGTACTATGTCCAGTTGGAAGTGCAAGTTACCTGGGTGTCAGTTATGTCCAGTAGGAAGTGTAAGTCAACTGGGTGTAAATATATATATATATATTGGATCCCCTAAATGAAGTTTGTGTAAATGTATTACGTCCAGAAAGTAGCCTCACTGACCATATTGTATTTTTGGTTGTAATAAAATACACAAATGCATATTTACATCAGTAATAATATTTGAACAATATAATGAATGTTCCATGCAAAGTAACAGAGCAGTAAATCTTCATTGACATTATTCCGTTGAAGATGTGATGATGTTGCTGAAGGTCTCTCTCAAAAAGAATTGTTAGTCTACCTCAATTCAAATTCAAACAAGGCTCTTGCATATTCAGAACCTCTTTCTCGGTGCCTACATGTTTTCATTACCTTCTAATTGAGGCGTTCTCATTGTGTTGTCACCTGCAGCAGGGGGAACAACGACTCGGTTGAAAGTTCAAAGAAAACGTGGAAACATGGAAGGAGGTGCTTATATGTGGGGAACCTCCTGTTGATGTATATGTGGAGCCCCTCCTGTGCTGTATATTGTGGAGCCCTCCTGTGCTGTGTATGTGGAGCCCTCCTGTGATGTATATGTGGACCCTCCTGTGCTGTGTATGTGGGGCCGTCCTGTGCTGTAAATAAGAGGGGCCCTCCTGTGCTGTGTATGTGGAGCCCTCCTGTGTGTTATGTGGAGCCCTCCTGTGCTGTATATGTTGAGCCTCCTGTACTGTATATGTGGAGGCCCTCCTGTGCTGTGTATGGTGGGGCCTTCCTGTGCTGGATATGTGATGCCCTCCTGGTGTTGTATAGGTGGGACTTCTGTACTTTATTTCTTTTTTGCAGTGTGCTGGTAATGTGTTTACTTGTAATAAAATGTTGTTTGACTCGAAGAAAGCCTCAGCATACAGTGCACATTTAAGACATTGTTAGACAAAACCACACATGGGTCATGCATTTTGTAGTCTTTACACAAATAACCTGCATACAGGAGAGAAGATATTGATGTGTTTTTTTGGTCTGACGGACCATTGACAAAGTCACAACATGTGACTTTGTCAATGGATCCATGTGGGATCAAAACATCTGGTAAGCTGCTCTTCCTATTGTGGGTTATTTGTGGTTTGTTGCAGTCATGGTATGGTGCATGTGTCTTTTGTAGTACAGTGTTTGTCCGAGTGGGTTTAGCACTGCCATGAATCTAATTATATTAAATCATTATAATAATGGTAGAATTACCGACAAAATATTAGGTAAATAGACAGATGCACTAATGTGACATTTTTTTGTGGTAAATGTTTATGCTCTCCAGGAACTTTGTCCAAGCATAACAGCGTGACAGATCTGTTGTCCAGGGACATAAACAGCTTGGCAGATTTCTGTTTTCAGACATAACGCTGAAAGAATCTGTTGTCAGACATAAAAGATTGCAGTCTGTTGTTCCATACATAACAGCTGACAGATTCTGTTGTCTCGACATAACAGCTTGACAGATCTGTTGTCAGACATAACAGCTTGTCAGATATGTTGTCAGATCATAACAGCTTGGCAGATCTGTTGTCAGACATAAAGCTGGCAGATCTGTTGTCAGACACTAAAAGCTAGACAGATCTGTTGTCAGACATAACAGCTGGCAATGATCTGTTGTCACAATAACAGGCTTGACAGATCTGTTTATCAGCCATAACAGCTTGACTATATGTTGTCAGAAATTAACAGATTGGCAGATCTGTTGGTCCAGACATTTACGTTGACAGATTCTGTTGTCGGACTTAACAGCTTGGCAGATCTGTTGTCAGCACATAACAGCTTGACAGATCTGTTGTCAGACTAACAGCTTGACTGATCTGTTGTCAGAAATAACAGTTGCAGATCTGTTGTACAGACTACAGCTTGAAAGATCTGTGTCAGAATAACAGCTTAGACAGTATCTGTTGTCAACCGTAACAGCTTGACTGCATTGTTGTCAGACATAACAGCTTGACAGATCTGTTGTCATAAATAACAGCTTGATGATCTTGTTGTCAGACATAACTGCTTGACAGATCTGTTGTCAAAAAATAACAGCTTGACAGAATCTGTTGTAAGGACATATCAGCTTGACAGATCTGTTGTCCAGACATAATCAGCTTGAACAGATCTGGTTGTCAGACATAACAGCATTGACCAGATCTGTGGTCAGACATAACAGCTTGACAGATCTGTGTCAGACATAACAGCTTGGCAGATCTGTTGTCAGACTAAACTGCTTGACAGATCTGTTGTCAAACATAAAGCTTGACGATCTGTTTGTCAGACACTTCCAGCTTGACAGATCTGTTGTCAGACATAACAGATTGAGAGATCTGTGTCAGACTTAACAGCTTGACAGATTGTTGTAAAACATAACAGCTTGACAGATATGTTGTCAGACTATCAAGCGTGAAGATCTGTTGTAAGACATAACTGCTTGGACAGATCTGTTTGTCAGACATAACAGCTTGAACAGATCTGTTGTCAGACATAACAGCTGACAGATCTGTTGTCAGACATAACAGCTTGACAGATCTGCTTGTCAGAAATAACAGCTTGACAGATCTGTTGTCAAGACATAAAACAGCTTGACAGATCTGTTGTCAGACATAAACAGCTTGACTAAGCTGTTGTCAGACATAAACAGCTTGACAAGCTGTTGTCAGACATAAAAGCTTGACAGTTCTGTTGTCAGACATAACAGCTTGAAGATCTGATTGTCTGTCTTAACAGCTTCGACAGATCTGTTTGTCAGGACTTAACAGCTTGACAGATCTGTGTCGACATAACAGGCTTGACAGATCTTTTGTCAGACATAACAGCTTGGCTGATTCTGTTGTCAGACTTAATCAGCTTAAAACTGATCTGTTGTCAAAAATAACAGCTTGGACAGATCTGTTGTCAGAATAACAGTTGACAGATGTCTGTTGTCAGACATAACAGCTTGAAAGATCTGTTGTCAGCGAACATAACAGCTTGACAGATCTGTTGTCAAAAATAAACAAGCTTGACAGATCTGTTGGTCAGACATACAGCTTGACAGATCTGTTGTAAGACATAACAGATGGAAAGATCTGTTGTCAGACATAAACTGCTTGAATGATCTGTTGTCAGACATAACAGCTGACAGATCTGTTGTCAGACATAACAGATGACAGATCGGTTGTCAGACAATAAACAGCTTGACAAAAGCTTTGTCAAACATTACAGCTTGACAAAGTGTTGTCAAACATAAAAGCTTGACAGTTATTGTTGTCAGACATAACAAGGCTTTGACAGATCTGTGTGTCAGACATTAAACAGCTTGAACCAAAGCTGTTGTCAAAACTTTAAAAGCTTGACAAAACTCATGAAGGCAAATTATTATTATTATAATCAAGAGGGGTAGGCGCTAAACCATGAGGATTATACAGCGCGTGGGGGGGGGGATGTGGATGGCATTCAGGCTTAATGTTCGGGGAACTGGAGCACAGATCCAATTCCCTAAATCAAGAGCCTCTCACCCAACATCAAGGAAAACTTCTTGCAGGGGACATGAAGAGCAAAACATTGTCACAATAAATGCCACTGTAATTTCTGCTGTGGTCCATTTACTAAACTTTTTAATCTTGACTTCTTCATGATGTACATTTTACAAAGATGTTAAATGATGTACTGTAGCATATAATAGGTTAGATTATTTATAAATGTACAAGTGAACGTGTGTATTATTTTACAGACTGGAGATCTAAACAAGATTTCAACGCAGGGTGCTGATAACCGATTCATCGTGGTATCGTGCGTGCTGGGTGACTCTCTTACCACACTTTTATGGACCTGCATCTGTAAGCTTACATATTTAAAGTAAGTCAGCTTGTTGTCCTCCTTCAGTTATTTTTTGTTTAGTTTTTTATGACAATCGGTCGATTCCCACCAAGCAGGGTGGTCCAAAATAAAAGAGAAAAACTGTATTTAATCATCATTCCACTCATCACTGTTTGCCAGAGGGGTGACTGTACACTACAGTTACAATACTGATCATTAACAGCCCATCCTCAGAGGGTAGAATACTTCCCATCGTCAGGACTCTTTTATGCCCCTGCGGTTTCTATTAATCCTTCATAATGTTACTCTTTGCTCACTCTCCAACAGCTATCAAGTATTAAATAAAACATTGGTCTCCATTCCACTCCTACTATACAACTTGTTGCATGATTGCTGGAAGTCCACAAACCCTCGCACACAAAACACTCCTGTGTAAACCCTCCCTCCAACCCTTCCTATGCAGAAACCTACCCCGCCTTCCCTCCACTGCAAGATTTATTGTCCTCTCGAAGTCATTCTGTTTTGTTCCATTCTCTCTGCACGTTCAGATACCACCTCAAAACATTCACTTCTCAGCCCCCTTGGTTATGAGGTTTTGGTAATCCCACACCTTCTCCTAATTTCCAAACTTCGGAATTCTCCTGCCTTATATTCACACCACACATTGCCCTCAGACATGACATCTCCACTGCCTTTGCCTTCTCCTCATTGCAATGCAACATAATCACCTATGCTTCCCATACAGAGTGTTGGTACAAAACGTTACTCTCTTACATTCCCTTTTTGCTGCCACGGACAACGTTTTTGTTCTCCACAGACTGCCTCAGTGCACCACTCACCTTTTTCACTCTCATCAAATTTCTGTCTGTGATTCACCTCGTCCTTCATAGACCCATCTGCTGATATGGGCGTCCACTCCTAAAAATATCTGAATACATTCACCTCCTTCTTACTCTCTCCTTCCAATATGATTATCCAGTCTTTCATCACCTAATCTTTTTGTGTATCTTCATAACCTTACTCTTTCTATATTCACTTTTAATTTTCTTCTGTGTACATACCCTACCAAATTTATCCACCAACCTCTGCAACTTCTCTTCAGAATCTCACTAAGCACTGCTCGTCATCAGCAAAGAGCAACTGTGACAACTCCCACTTTGTGTGTGATTTTTTTTTTCTTTTAACTCCACAACTCATTGCCAAAAACCATAGCATTCACTTCTCTTTCAGCCCATGTTATAAAATGTATTGAAGAACCATGGTGACATCACACAATCCTTGGCTAAGGGCCTACTTTTACTGGGAAATTATCTCCCTCTCTCCTACATACGCGAACCTGAGCCTCATATCCCCATAAAAACTCTTCACTGCTTTAAGTAACTCTACCGTCCGTATACCATACACCTGCAACTTCTTCCACATCGGCTCCCCATTATCCACCATGTTCATATGCCTTTCTAAATCCATAAATGCTTACAAAAACATCTTTATTTTTGATATTTTTTTCTTAATCACAACTGGCGTTCCCAACAAGGCAGGGTGGCCCGAAAAAAAGAAAACTTTCACCATCATTCACTCCATCACTGTATTGCCAGAATGGTGCTTTACATACAGTTCTTTAAACTGCAACAGTTAACACCCCTCCTTCAGTGTGCAGGAACTGTACTTACAATCCTCCAGGATCAAGTCAGGTCCTGCCGGTTTCACTGAATCCCTTCATAATTAGTTACTTGGCTCATCACTCAAACAGCAGTCAAGTATTAAAAACCATTTGTCTCCATTCCACTCCTATCAAAACTCGCTCATGCTTGCCTCATGGAAGTCCAAGCCCTCGCAAACATAACTCCTTTACCCACTCCCTCCAACCTTTCCTAGGCCGACCCCTACACCAGCCTTCCTTCCACTACGAATGGTACACTCTTGAGTCATTCTGTTCGCTCTTCTCTCATCATGTCCGAATCCACCTCAACAACTTCCTTCTCAGCCCTCTGGACGACAGTTTTGTAATCCCGCACCTCACTCCGAAACTTCAAACTACGAAATGTCTCTGCATTTTAATATCACACCACCAATTGCCATAACGACATGACATCTCACTGCCTACAGACTTCTCCGCGCATGCTACATTCATCACCTGATTCACACCATATATGAGCCGTTGGTAAAATTTACTCTCATACTTTCCCATCTTTGCATCCACAGACTTAAGTTCTGTTGGTCTCCACAGACTCCTAAGTGCAACCAATCACTATTTTTACCCTCATTCAATTCTATTGATTCACTCTTCTTGCATAGACCCTTCCGCGAAACTGTCACACTCCCAATATCTGGATTATTTCTCCTCCACAATACTCTCATCCCTCCAATCTGATATGTCAATTCATTTCATCACCTAATCTTTTTGTTATCCTCATAAACCTTTCTCTGTCTTTTTCATCCTTTTATTTCTTCTTCTTTTTCTCACCCTACCAAATTCATCCACCAATCTCTGCAACTTCTCTTCAGAATCTCCCAAGAGAACAGGGTAATCAGAAAAGCAGCAGCTGTGAAACTCCCACTTTGTGTGTGATTTCGTTATCTTTTAACTCCCGCCTCTTGCCAAGACCCCCCGCATTTATTTCTCTTACCACCCCATCAAAAATAAAAAAACAACCACGGTGACACACACTCCTTTCAAAGGCCTACTTTTACTGGGAAAAAATTTCCCCTTTCTCATACTCAAACTTTGGCCTCACATCCCGAAAAAAATCTTAAATGTTTTCAGTAACCTACCTCCTCCCCCTACACTTGCAACATTCCCACTTCCCCCCCTATCCACCCTTCATACGTTTTTTCCCAAACCAAAAATCCAAAAAGACCTCTTTACCCTTATCTAAATACTTTTCCTTATTTTTTTCACTGAAAACACCTGCCCACCACCCCTACCTTTCCTAAAGCCCCCTTTTGTTCATCGCTTCCTATTTCCGTTTTAAATTTCAATTTCTTTCAATTAAAAAACCTACCATACATTTACCGGGTCCTCAACAGACTTCCCCCCCTATAATTTTTTGCACTCTTTTTTAAACCCCCTTTGCCTTTATAAAAGGAACTATCGCTCTCTCCAATCCCTGGTACCTACCCTCTTCCAAAATTTTATTAAATAATTGCACCAACCACTCCAAAACTATCCCCACCTCTTTTAACATTTCTATTTTTATCCCATCAATCCCGGCTGCCTTACCCCCTTTCATTTTACCTACTGCCTCACGAACTTCCCCCACACTCACAACTGGCTCTTCCTCACTCCTACAAGATGTTATTCCTCCTTGCCCTATACACGAAATCACAGCTTCCCTATCTTCATCAACATTTAACAATTCCTCAAAATATTCCCTCCATCTTCCCAATACCTCTAACTCTCCATTTAATAACTCTCCTCTCCTATTTTTAACTGACAAATCCATTTGTTCTTATCTAAATACTGTTCACCTATATTTTTCACTGTAAACACTTGGTCTACACACACCCTACCTTTCCTAAAGCCTCCTTGTTCATCTGCTATCCTACCCCTCTTCTTACTCTTAATTCTTTCAATAATAACTCTACCATACACTTTACCAGGTATACTCAACAAACTTATCCCCCTATAATTTTTGCATTCTCTTTTTTCCCCTTTGCCTTTATACAAAGGAACTATGCATGCTCTCTGCCAATCCCTAGGTACCTTACCCTCTTCCATTCATTTATTAAATAATTGCACCAACCACTCCAGAAACTAAAATCCCCTCCTGCTTTTAACATTTCTGTCTTTATCCCATTAATCCCAGCTGCCTTAACCCCTTTCATTCTACCCACTGCCTCACGAACTTCCCCCACACTCACAACTGGCTCTTCCTCACTCCTACGAATGTTATTCCCCCCTTGCCCTATACAAGAAATCACAGCTTCCCTCTCTTCATCAACATTTAACAATTCCTCTAAATATTCCTTCCATCTTCCCGATACCTCTAACTCTCCATTTAATAACTCTCCTCTCCTATTTTTTTAAATCAGATCCATTTGTTCCCTAGGCCCTTTCCCCAACTTATTAATCTCTCTCCAAAACTTTTTTTTATTTTCAACAAAATTGTTGATAACATCTCACCCACTCTTCTCATTTGCTCTCTTTTTACATTGCTTCACCACTCTCTTAACCTCTCCCTTTTTCTCCCATATACTCTTCCCTCCTTGTATCACTTCTACTTTTTAAAAACCTCTCATATGCAACTTTTTCTCCCTTTTTACCCCTCTTTACATCATCATTTTCCCCCAATCGCTGTTCTTCCCTCCCGCACCCATTTCCTGTAACCCCCAAACTTCTGCTGAACATTCTTAACACTACCCTTTTTAAACCTACCCCATACATCTTCGACCCCAATTGCTTACCCCTCTCACAGCCCACTATCCTCCAAAGGTTGTTTATATCTTTTCCCCAACTGCCTCCTCTTTTTGTTTATACACCCTTTACCTCTCTCTTACTTGCTGCTTCTATTTTCCTTTTATCCCATCTACCTTTTACTCTCAGTGTAGCTACAACTAGAAAGTGTTCTGATATATCTGTGGCCCCTCTATAAACATGTACATCCTGAAGTCTACTCAACAGTCTTTTATCTACCAATACATAATCCAACAAACTACTGTCATTTCGCCCTACATCATATCTTGTATTACTTATTTGTCCTCTTTTTTAAAATATGTATTACCTATAAATAAACCCCTTTCTATACAAAGTTCAATCAAAGGGCTCCCATTATCATTTACACCTGGCACCCCAAACTCCTCAGAGAAAGGAATAAACTTGCTTCAGGGAAAACTCAAGGTTCTCCCTGAAGCTGTTTAAAAAATTTTCTCGAACCACCCCATTTTTCAAGTATTTTTATTTAAAGACAAAAACAGGGCCCAAACATTCACAAAAATAAAACAAAAGTAAAACAACATAGGTAACTGAGAGCTACATCTCGAATACTTCGCCCAGCTCCCCTGCGGTGGGCCGCGTGCCCAGAATGCTGCGGGCATTTTCTCTCGGGATGCAACATGAGTTCAAAAGGGAAGTGGTCGCCCTTGGCCCTGGTTTCTATGAGAGCTTTTCACCCAGCTTTTTGGGGAGCTTTAGAGCCATTTCCCCCATCTTCCAAGGGTCTCCGCCCCTATTAGAATGAATTATGCAAGGGGGAAGGTCTTCATTTTTGGTCTTCGGGTCCCCCGGGGCTTGCAGCTCCCCCCCCTTCCACTTGGAGTAGCAAGTAGGTGTCTCCCAATGTGGCAGCCAGGTGTAGTCCCAGGAAATCTGCTTTCCATCCTTCCGGGGTGCATAGGGGGCTCCATCAGGCGTTTTTTGACTTCCATCGACCTTGTACTGGGGGTTCCCGTTGAGCTGGGAAACGGGCTGTGGGAGGCTTCTCTTTATTAGTCTTTGTTTCCCCCTCTTCTGGCAACTTCCCTTCGCTGTTGGCACACGAGACCTAAAAGCCCAAAATTGATATGTCGCCCTGCGAAAATAAAACCTAGTTCGGTGAGGGGGGTGGTAGGCGAAGAGCAAACCAATCCGAGGGCCCGGGGGTCGAGACGGGTGCCCAGGGGGGGAATTGGAAAGCACGGGAAATCCCCCTGAGGTGGTCCCTTTCCCTCCAGGAGAGGTTTTTGTTCTTTGCTGAAGCATTGGAGAGCATTGTGTTGGCGATTTTTTTCCATGATGGGTTTTGCCCCGGGGACTGTTTTGTTTTTGGGGGAGGGTCTATGGAGGAGTTGTAAGGGTGTCCCCAAAATCGGCTTCAGAAAACCCGGGTTTGAGCCCCTACAAGTCTCTAAAGCTTTGGGCATATCTTTTTACTAATGCACTGGAACCAAACCGAAGACAGAAAGCGGGTAAAGCATCATGCGTTGCTTTAGCACCCCTAAACCTCCAGTCGCACTGGGGGGGTTCCCTGATCCCGTTGCCACCCTTGTGACAGGTTCTGCCTTTTTAAAAAAGTTGTCTCAGGTGCGTCTTTCACGAGGTTGGGTTGTCAAAAGAGGTGACACCTCAAGAAGTGGTGAGTCTTGGCATAGTAAGACACCTTGGAGGAGATACAGGCATCAGGGGCCAACAAGACCCTTATTCTCCCCTCCTTTTCCCATCGGTCATTAATTTGCCCCTGAAAGGAAGTATCGAGGCCTGGTGCCCCGCAGGCCCCCAAGAGGGTCGTTGGCCGGAGTTAATTTGAGACTTCTGGGAGGTTTTGCACAGCTTTGATTTTTTCCTGGTTCGCTGGAGATTTTCACTTGGGGGGATTGGGATGAGCCCCAATCTTCTCCCTGTGTTTTCACCAGGGGTAGGTCCCCCCGAGGGACTCTTCAGTACCTGCCGAGTAAACACCCAGTACCGTATTGAGCTCACTGCGGGGCTGGAAGATTTCTTACTGAAAGCAGAAGAGAAGTGGAGCGAGTGGGTCCCCCTGCTGAACCCCTTGTGATTAAAATTTCATGTTCCCCAAAAACAAAAAAATTTGAGGGTTTGCTGTAGCGGTGAAATGAAGGGAAGAGAGGGGGAACCGAACCGAACAGCTGGCAAAACAGCATCTTCTTCACCATTTAAAAGGGATTTCAAAAATCAGTTTGACTATCCTTGTCTTCGGTGGTCCCTGTGTAGGCCTTCTGCATGAGCTGCGTTCACTACCTTGAAGCCCCCAAAGCCCATTTGGTGGTGGAGTAAAGGGGGCAGCTTCTGGGCGAATGTTTCCACTGCTGCTTTGGCAACGGACGGCGAAGAGTTTCAAAATGCAAAGGGTCTGATTCCCCCCTCCCTTTCTTCAAAAGTTTCTAGTGAGGCTCCAAAAAGAAAGGTTTAATTTCTTCTGGGATTCGCCCAGCCCGGCAATTGTTGACGAAAATTGTTAAAACCCGGGGAGAAGAATTTATCAGATTCACCCCGGGACTGGATTTACCATCTCTTTTTAGGTGCTGATCGAATTCCGTGTAACCTCCTGCGATCCTGCTGGAAATGACCGATCGCCTTATAGACTTCCGATTTTTGGCAAAAATTTAAAGTTAGTGATGGGGTTTCCTCAGGGTTTCGTGATGGCTGTGGGGTCCCCGGTTGGTGCTTTTCTTTAGGGTTGGGCCGTGGTCTCATCCCTTGGGGGGGTTATGTCGCATTGTAATTATTCTTATTGCTCCCCCCGTGTTACCTTTTCAATTTTTTTGCAACCTGTGCGCAAATTTCTCGTTTTTAGTAGGGCTTTTCTTGGGTCTGCCTCTTTGTTCCCGCGATGTGGGGCAGAGGGCACAGTTATCCTTTTGGGTGTTTCGCATGCCCTTGATAACTGACGTGGGTTTGCAGTTTGCCCCGTCTTTCAGGAATGCAAGACAGACATTGCCGAAAAAGAGTAGGTTGCGCCATGCTTGGATGGTGCCTCGGGCTTCTGAGTTTGGTGGAACCCCCATTCACCCGCTTAAGAAAGGGCTGTGAAATTTTCCCGTCATATGGGGGAGCGCTTTTGGGGTGTGGGATAGTGTATGCTGCATGGATTTTTAAGCCAACGAAGGTTACGAAGTGACGAGGGCCCTTGGAAATTTTCATCTCCTTGGAGGTGTGGGCTCTCCTGCTGGGGGCATATGTGATCCCGCCACCCTTGTTGCATGAATCGGCCCTCCCCGTTGGTTTTTCTCGAAACTTCCACCACCTGAAAGTGCCTCTTCTTTCATTGTTGGGTGATTGTTTCCCTGGCTTTGTGGTGGTGGCTTATCGTCTGCCATACCTCAAACTGTGTGAAAGCCCAAGCTGAAGGGAAAATGGGCAGGCACATTTCGGTGTGGTTTTGGTGGGGTGGGGGGGGGGGGAGAGAGGGTCCAGTCCTTGGGTGGGTGGGGAAGAAAGGGAGGAGGGAAGATTGTGCTGAGGGGGGTAGGGCACCACTCCCTCCTAGGACAAGTCACTATACACCCGATGCTCTGTGACATGTTTCTTACACCACTATGCTCTGTCACAGCCCCCCCTTCACGAAAACACCCCCCTATACATTTCACATGTATGCGCTACCCCTGCAAATACTATGCATGTACACTATAGCTATATACACTATACCCTGGAACAAAAAAACTATTGTTTTTAACCGAGCACACTGTGTATGCACACCTGTTTGGGAAGGGGGGGACAGTTTTACCCCCCAACCCCCGCCTCCCCCCTCCTCCTTTAGGCCCCCCCCTTCACCGACCTCTCCCACCCTAGGTGGGCCCCTTTGTTCCCCACTGAAATTCACATACACGAACTTTTTTGATTCTGAGGGAAAATGGGACGAAATGGGGAAAGCCCTTCGGGCCCCTTTCCAACACAAACCGGGCAAAATATTCACACCCCAATTTGTTGATAAATAATCCTGGTAGGTGTTTTTGATGGACATTTTGGCCCAAAAATCACGGGACCCGGGTTGCCCACTAACATAAAGGGGAACCTCAAATATAGAACTTTCTTGGTCCAAAGGCTGTTCAAATGCCCCGCTACCGAACGAATTTTTTCCCCAAATCGGGAATAATGAAAATTAGATTATTTCCTTTTCTGCCCTCAAAAATAAAACCTTAAAAAAGCATTTTACAAAAAAAACATTTAAAACATAATTGGTTAGTTGGGAGCATTTCCCGTTTTAAAGGTTCCCACTGTATGTATGAAATGTATTTTATGTATGTTTTGTTTTGTATGTATTTTTGTATGTATGTTTGTATGTATGTATGTATATATGTATGTATAAAAGTATTTAATATGTATTTATATATTTTTGTAAAATATGTATGTATTTTTGTAATTTGTATATATGAAATAGGTATATATGTATTATGTATTTAGGTATATTGTATATATTTTATAAATGAAATATTTTATATTTTAAATATATAAATATATAAAATATATATATATAAATATATATATATATATATATATAAAATATATTATATATTTTATATAAATATATCCCTAGGAAAGTGGGTTTTTTTGGGGGGTTAGACAAAACCCCGCCCAGGAGGTTTACCACCGTCCTCCCAAGTGAGGTAAAAGGGAAACCTGAAATTTTGTTTTACATGAGGGTTTGGATTGCTGGGTCCTTTTTCCCTGCCCTCAAAAACCCATGCAAGATTTCAGGTACGTTTGCTACCCCTACTTACATTTAGGTCACACTACAATACATGTACAAGCGTATAAAACATACCCCTCTGGGTTTTTTTTTTTTTTCTTTCTATTTTTTTTCTTGTTTATTTCTCTTTTTGCAGGGGGAATGGAACAGAATTTTTCCCCTCCGAAAAGCCATGCGTTTTTGTAAGAGGCGACTAAAACCCGGGGAGAAAGGGGGCCCTAGAAAACCCCTTTCTCCTTTTATAAGTTACTAAATTTGAAAAGAAAAAATTTTTTTTTTGGGGGGGGGGGCACCCTGCCTCGGGGGGATACAGTTTTTTGGTTTGATTTGGGAAAGGCCCAGGGGAGATGTCCTGTTTAAGGGCAATGTGTGGTTTGTAAATATTATGCAGAAAATTGGGGAGTGTGGAAATTAGGAAAGGTGGGGAATTAATAAAGTATTAGTCAAGGGCAGAAAGGGGTGTTGAGGGGGTTTGGGCAAATTTGAGAGAATGGATCAAAATAGAATGACATGGAAAAACAATTTAAATTTTATAGGGGGAAAGGGGGGCCCGGGGGGGGGGTCGTCCTCGAAAAGGGTTTGGGAGAGGGGGAAAGGAAAGGGTTTTTTGGGTTTTAAAGGGGGTTGGGCTTCCAGCAACGGGGCCCGGGGCGGTTGATAGGGTGAATGGAGTAAATGGGACTTGGGACCTGACACTGTTTTGGGGTGTGAGCAGGGAATTTTTTAGTGGGAAAGGGGTTCAGGGAAACCGGTTATTTTCAATAGTCGGACCTTTGGGGGTCCTGGGGGGGGGAAAGGGAAATACAATGCCCCGCCCCTTTTTTAAAAGGGGGGGGTTTGGGGTATTGGCAGTTTGGAGGGATTTGTTTTGTATCTTTAAATGTGTATGCTTCGACTGTTGTAAATTTTGAGGGACCTCTGGGAAAAAAAAGTGATAATGTGCGAGGGGGTGGGGGAAAAATGTTTTAAGATGATGAAAGTATTTTTTATTTTTGGGGATTTTTTTTTCTTTTTTTGGGGAACCCCGCCCCGGGGGGAGGGCGGCCCCCTTGTTGAAAAAAAAAAAAAAAAAAAAAAAAAAAAAAAATAAATATATATATAATTTTTATATATTATTAAAATATATATATATATATATATATATATATATATTAATATATATATAAATATATATTTTTATATATTTTTTTTATAATTTTTTATATATACACACCCCACATATATATTTATATTAAACAACCCCAAAAAACCATCCCACTTACGCCCTTTCTCGAAATTACCCAACCCTGGTTTTTTTTTGCCAAATTTTTGGGAAATAAACAAAATATTTTTTTTTGTAAACAGTGTTTTTTCCTAAACCTTACAAATATAAAAAACCCGTACTAACAGCAAAAAAAGTAAAGTAAAACATGAAAAAACCAAAATTAAAAAAAATAAAATAAAAGTCATAAAAAAAAATTTTTTGTTTTTATTCAGTAGTAAAAAATTTTGGGCTTACGACCAGTTCGACTTACGGAAACCGGGTTTTTCGGAAAAAGAACTTGGTTAAGTCGGATGGGGGGTGTATATATATATTTAAATTTTATTACATTTGGGGAAAACCCCCCCCATAACGATAATTTAAACCCTTCCTGAGAGCTCATCGTTATGGGGAAAAATTTTGTTATGCGAATGAATTTTTCCCCCTAAAAAATAATGGGGAAAACAAAAATTTAAAAAGTCAAGACACCCAGAAGTATGAAAAAAAAAATTTTACCCCATGAAATATACATTTTCCTAAAACACAAAGAGAAGGGGTAATGCACAATAGTAGAGTAAATCATGCACAATAAAATATTGTGAAGTATACTCTACTAAATGAAGAATAAATGACACTTACCTTTATTGAAGATGCAGCAATGACTGATGAGACACTGTGTCCTGGGAGTGCCTTTTCCTTCTGAGTACTGTAGGTCCTGTTTGGCATTTTCTTCCAGAACAGGCCTTATCACACTGTGTATGCCACTACGATTCTTAAATCTCTCAAACCAACTTTGCTGGCTTTAAATTCACCAATATGAGCACTAGTTCCAGGCATTTTTCCCTGTTCACCTGGGTGTTAGTCGACTGGTGTGGGTTGCATCCTGGGAGACAAGATTAAGGACCCCAATGGAAATAAGTTAGACAGTCTTCGATGACACTGACTTTTTTGGGTTATCCTGGGTGGCTAACCCTCTGGGGTTAATTGTTTCTTGGTATTCTCAATAAGCCACACCAACAACGGTGCTACAGCAGCAGCAGGAGCAGCTGACAGTGCTACAGCAGCAGCAGCAGCAGCAGCAGCAGCTGACAGTGCTACAGCAGCAGCAGCAGCAGCTGACAGTGCTACAGCATCAGCAGCAGCTGACAGTGCTACAGCAGCAGCAGATGGTGCTACAACAGCAGCAGATGGTACTACAGCAGCAGCAGCAGCTGATGGTGCTACAGCAGCAGCAGCAGCAGCAGCAGCAGCTGACAGTGCAGCAGCAGCAGCAGCTGACAGTGCTACAGCAGCAGCAGCTGACAGTGCTACAGCAGCAGCAGACGGTGCTACAGCAGCAGCAGACGGTACTACAGCAGCAGCAGCAGCTGACGGTGGTACAGCAGCAGCAGCAGCTGACGGTGCTACAGCAGCAGCAGCAGCTGACAGTGCTACAGCAGCAGCAGCAGCAGCTGACAGTGCAGCAGCAGAAGCAGCAGCTGACAGTTCTACAGCAGCAGCAGCTGACAGTGCTACAGCAGCAGCAGACGGTGCTACAGCAGCAGCAGATGGTACTACAGCAGCAGCTAACGGTGGTACAGCAGCAGCAGCAGCTGACGGTGCTACAGCAGCAGCAGCAGCTGATGGTGCTACAGCAGCAGCAGCAGCTGATGGTGGTACAGCAGCAGCAGCAGCTGACGGTGCTACAGCAGCAGCAGCAGCTGACGGTGGTACAGCAGCAGCAGCAGCTGACGGTGCTACAGCAGCAGCAGCAGCTGACAGTGCTACAGCAGCAGCAGACAGTGCTACAGCAGCAGCAGCAGCATCAGCAGTTGACCATGGTACCACAGTATTTCGATAATATTTCTCACCCTTTTTACCACAGGGTTGGCACTAGAAGCTTTCTTGGGGCCCATGGTCACTTATTTTGCAGATAAAATCACCAAAAACACTGTAATAATACGAAATGTTCCGATTGTATGCTTGGATGTTACCACGGAGGCTGGCTGGTAAACAATGCCACCGGCGGAACATGTGAGCGTGGCTCAGGCCGCACATAGACGCGTCTCAGACGAACAGCATTGAGCGGGTTTTTTGGCAGTATGCGAGGCAAAATCTTGGCGATAAAATGTAGCGGTATGCGGATTTAACGTTATGTAAGGCCAACGGTATGCGGGGGTCCACTGTATATATATATATATATATATATTATGAGAAGTTTTTACAAAGTAGAAGTGATGCAAGGAGGGAAGAGTATATGGAGAAAAAGAGAGAAGTTAAGAGAGTGGTGAAGCAATGTAAAAAGAGAGCAAATGAGAGAGTGGGTGAGATGTTATCAACAAATTTTGTTGAAAATAAGAAAAAGTTTTGGAGTGAGATTAACAAGTTAAGAAAGCCTAGAGAACAAATGGATTTGTCAGTTAAAAATAGGAGAGGAGAGTTATTAAATGGAGAGTTAGAGGTATTGGGAAGATGGAAGGAATATTTTGAGGAATTGTTAATGTTGATGAAGATAGGGAAGCTGTGATTTCGTGTTTAGGGCAAGGAGGAATAACATCTTGTAGGAGTGAGGAAGAGCCAGTTGTGAGTGTGGGGGAAGTTCGTGAGGCAGTAGGTAAAATGAAAGGGGGTAAGGCAGCCGGGATTGATGGGATAAAGATAGAAATGTTTAAAAGCAGGTGGGGATATAGTTTTGGAGTGGTTGGTGCAATTATGAATAAATGTATGGAAGAGGGTAAGGTACCTAGGATTGGCAGAGAGCATGCATAGTTCCTTTGTATAAACGCAAAGGGGATAAAAGAGAGTGCAAAAATTATAGGGGGATAAGTCTGTTGAGTGTACTGGTAAAGTGTATGGTAGAGTTATAATTAAAAGAATTAAGAGTAAGACGGAGAATAGGATAGCAGATAAACAAGGAGGCTTTGGAAAAGGTAGGGGGTGTGTGGCCCGGGTGTTTACAGTAAAAATTTAAAAAGTGAACATATTTGATAGGCAAAAAGAGGTCTTGGGGCATTTGGATTTGGAAAAGGCGTATGAAGGGTGGATAGGGGGGGCAATGGGCAGATGTTGCAAGTGAGGGGTGTAGGAGGTAGGTTATGAAAGCAGTAAAGGTTTTTTTTACGAGGATAGTGAGCTAAGTTAGAGTATTTTGGAAAGGGGGGAAATTTTTTCCCAAAAAAGTAGGCCTTAGAAAAGGAGTTATGTCACCGTGGTTTTTAAATATTTATAGTGGGGTTGTAAGAAAAATAAATGCGAGGGTCTTGGAAGAGGCGGGGAGTTAAAAGAAAAGAATCACACACAAAGGGGGAGTTGTCCAGCTGCTCTTTGCTGATGAACTGTGCTCTTGGGGGATTTGAGGAATTGCAAAAATTGGTGGAGAAAATTTTGGGAGGGTGTGCAAAAGAAGAAAATTAAAAGGGGAAAAGGAAAGAGTAAGTTATGGGATAACAAAAAAATTAGGGGTAAAGATTGAATATCAGGTTGGAGGGAGAGATATGGAGGGGTGAACTATTAGATATTTGGGGTGGACGTGTCACGGATGGGTTATGAAGATAGGTGAATCATAGAATTTATGAGGGAAAAAGAGTGAGTGGTGACTTTGGAGTCTGGGAGACAAAGAAATTTGTCCTTTTGGGGGCAAAGAGGGGGAATGTATGAGAGTATAGTTTTACCCAAAGTCTTATAGGGTGTAAGGGGGTGATGAATGTTGCAGCGAGGAAAGGCTGGAGGCAGGGAGATGTCTGTCTGAGGGCAATGTGTGGTGTAATATAATGCAGGAATTGTAGTTTGGAAATTTGGGGAGGGGCGGGATTACCAAAACTGTTGTCCAGAGGGGTGAGGAAGGTTGTTGAGGTGGTTCGGACAGTAGAGAGAATGGAGCGAAAAAAAGAAGACTTCAAGAGTGTTTTTAGTCTGTAGGGAAGGAAGGGGGGTAGGGGTCGGGCCCAGGAAGGGTTGGAGGAGGGGGTAAAGGAGGTTTTGTGTGCGAGGGGCTTGGGGCTTCCGCAGGCATGGTGACGTGTTTATAGGAGTGAAAGGGGACAAATGGTTTTTTAAAACTTGACTGCTGTTGGAGTGTGAGCAAAGTAACATTTATGAAGGGATTCAGGAAAACCGGCAGCCGGACTTGAGTCCTGGAGATGGGAAGTACAGTGCCTGCACTCTGAAGGAGGGGTGTTAATGTTGCAGTTTAAAAACTGTAGTTTTAAAGCACCCTTCTGGCAAGACAGTGATGGAGTGAATGATGGTGAAAGTTTTCTTTTTCGGGCCACCCTGCCTTGGTGGGAATCGGCCCGGTGTGATAATAAAAAAAAATATTATATATATATATTTTTATATATAAAATGCAATAAGATCACAGTAAACAGGTGATTTCAAAATATGCAAAACAACCCCTCTGAAAGAATAGAGAATTCCAAGCGCCCTTTTGTGACTACTCACATTATTTAAGGAACCGTTCCTTGATAATGTGAGTAGTCACGAAAGCGCTTGGAATTTCTCTATTCTTTCAGAGTGGTTGTTTTGCATATACAGTGGACCCCCGCATAACGATGGCATCGCATAGCGATTTTTCCGCATAACGATTACTTTTATCGCAAAATTTTTGCCGCGCATACGATTAAAAACCCGCATACCGATTTTCGTCCGAGACGCGTCCAATGTGCCCTCAGCCAGCCTCACATGTGCCGCTCCGTCCCATTGTTTACCAGCCAGCCTCCGCGGTAACATCCAAGCATACACTCGGAATATTTCGTATTATTACAGTATTTTCGGTGCTGTTTCTGGAAAATAAGTGACCATGGGCCCCAAGAAAGCTTCTAGTGCCAACCCTGTGGTAAAAAGGGTGAGAATTAGTATGGAAATTAAGAAAGATTTTGAAGGGTTTGGGGCTAACCCTGAGAAGCCTATGCCAGTTGTGGAATCCACTGTGCCTACTTCAGAGATTAAGGAAATGTGTGCACAGTGGGTTGAACTGCAAACCTTTATAGATGAAAATCACCCTGACACAGCTGTTGCAAGCCGTGCTGGTGACTATTTCAATGACAATGTTGTGGCCCATTTTAGACAAATCGTAAAGGAACGGGAGGTACAGAGCTCTATGGACAGATTTGTTGTGCGACAGAGGTCCAGTGACTCTCAAGCTGGTCCTAGTGGCATTAAAAGAAGAAGGGAAGTAACCCCGGAAAAGGACTTGCTACCTCAAGTCGTAATGGAAGGGGATTCCCCTTCTAAACAGTAAGAAGATAATGCTCTCCCCTCCTACCATCCCATCAATCATCACCAGATCTTCAATAAAAGTAAGTGTCATTTAATTGTGCATGCCTTTTTCAGTTTGTGTGTATTAAAATTAACATTTCATGTAGTAAAAAAAATTTTTTTTCATACTTTTGGCCGTCTTGCATGGATTAATTTTATTTCCATTATTTCTTATGGGGAAAATTCATTCGCATAACGATTATTTCGCATAACGATGAGCCCTCTTGCACGGATTAAAATCGTTAACCGGGGGTCCACTGTATATATATATATATATATATATATATATATATATATATATATATATATATATATATATATATATATATATATATATATATTTTTTTTTTTTCAACAAGTCGGCCGTCTCCCACCGAGGCAGGGTGACCCAAAAAAAGAAAGAAAATCCCCAAAAAGAAAATACTTTCATCATCATTCAACACTTTCACCACACTCGCACATTATCACTGTTTTTGCAGAGGTGCTCAGAATACAACAGTCTAGAAGCATACACATATAAAGATACACAACATATCCCTCCAAACTGCCAATATCCCAAACCCCTCCTTTAAAGTGCAGGCATTGTACTTCCCATTTCCAGGACTCAAGTCCGACTATATGAAAATAACCGGTTTCCCTGAATCCCTTCACTAAATATTACCCTGCTCACACTCCAACAGATCGTCAGGTCCCAAGTACCATTCCCAAGTACCATATATATATATATATAATATATATATATTATATATATATGTATATATATATGTATATATATATATATATTATACAGGAGGGCCCCACTTATACGGCAGGTTAGGTTCCAGGCTACCGCCGTAAAGTGGAAACCGCCGTAAAGTGGAACACCCTTTTTTTCCACTTATAAATGCATACAAACACTAGATAACAAGTTTACACTAACATATATTAAGTTAGCAATAGAACCAGGCATCAAAAAACAATAAAAAAGTACAATACACACATAGTGCACTCATTACTTACCTTAAAATATTTAGTCTTAATCTAGGGTGAGACAAGTAGTATTTATTGTAAGAAATCAAGTGTGGTATGTATGGTAATAGCCAGGCTACCTTACCAGGCCACCCACCCACACATACTATTCTATGATATTTAAGCATCCCAGAGCGATAAAATGTATATACAGTTCACTCATTACTTACCTTAAAATATTTGTAGTCTTAATGTAGGGTCAGGAGTAAGTAAATGAGATAAAACGAATAAATGAGAGAGAGAAAGAATGAGTACATGAGAGGGGACAGGCGCAGAGTTATGTAAACAAACCAGGCGAAACGTAAGTTTTGTAAACAAAAACGAAGTGTACACGTCTGATTTGTGTACAAGTTACATTGTGTACAGGTTGTCTCTATATTGATACGGTAGAATTAATAAAGAAGAACACTCTCATTCTCATGTAACATCATTTTGAGAAGAAATGATGCTCTGAGTGAAGGCAATGGAAATAAGTCACACTGACTTTTTTGGGTTATCCTAGGTTCTCTACACGTATGTTGTTATGTATGATAATCTATGTAACTGTATTTGTGTATACCTGAATAAACTTACATACATACGAAAGAATACTTTTCATACAGTTACCCCCAGTAACACATTTTCTCTTATGTTAGATTAGAGAAAATGTTATTCTTGCCATCACTTGTACAAGTTATGTGGCTCCCACATCTTATATTTATGTTTATTTATTCTATTGTGGGGTGTATTTATCATCTTTTTATGTTATGTATCGTGTTTATTATATAATTTTGAAAAAAAATATCATGGATGGATTAATGAAAATGTGTATATTAACGTAATATACGACATTTAATGAGACTCGGTGAGTATTGTTATTATTATTATTTCTAATATGGCGTCACTTGTGCAAGTCGTCTGCTACCACATCTCACATTTATGTTTATTTATTCTACTGTGGGGTGTATTTATCTTATTTATATATTTTATGCATTGTGTTTATTATATAATTTTGAAAAAAATATCATGGATGGATTAATGAAAATGTGTATATTAACGTAAATGACTCGATGATTATTATTATCATTACTAATATGACGTCTGGAGACATAAGACACTTACCAATTTTAACCCTTTCAGGGTCCGTCCCGTAGATCTACGGCTTTACGTTCAGGGTCCAAACCGTAGATCTACGCCATGAGCTCAGCTCACTCTGATAAACTGTGAGTGGTACATTTGGGCCTAGATATGAGAGAATACATCTATGTGGTATGTGTGCACCACATAAAACAGATCCTGCAGCACACTGTGTATAATGAGAGAAAAAAAATGAAATCATGATTTTTCGATTAAAACTGCAACTTTGCAGTGTTTTTTCGTATGTTTTTTATAGTTGTATTTGCGATTTCCTGGTCTCATTTGATAGAATGGATTTTGATTGGTTTTAGCATTGGAAATGGCTTGAAACTGAGCTCAAAGTAGCAGAAATGTTAAATTTTTGCCGATATTCAAGAGTAAACAAACGACCTCACACGTCTAATACACGTCAGCTGGTGGGTCTAATATATATTCACAAATATGGTGATGATATTTATACAATTATTACAGTATTGCATAACAGTAAATCTTCTATTTTTTTGGGTTTGTGAATAAAAAATTCATTATGGGGAATAAAAAATCAAATGGAATTTATTTTTTTAAAGCCTCAAAACATAACTAATGAACAGAGGAAAATGTTAATTTAGTGCCAGAGGAATGTTACATTGTTCATTCTGGACCCTATTTTGAAATTGGAATATTTTGAACTTTGTTTTAAAATTTTGGCCAATTAACAATTTCCGATCACTTTATTTTGTAGTTGAAACGTTGACTTGGCGATTTCTTGTGCTCAATCGATAGAATAGAAGTAAATACTAGGGGAAATAGCTAAGAATTTGGTTGATTGGAATAATGTAATTGGCCTAAAATGGGAGTCAAAGTCGGCAAAATCGCCGATTCGTAAATATCGCTGACACATCAAAATTCGCGAGAGCATAATTTCGTCAATTTTCCACCAAATTTCGTACTTTTTGTTTTATTACCTTCACAAAAAGATTCTCTACGATTTCATAAGAAAAAATAACAAATTTTTTTTTTGAAAATTCTTGGACACTGGTGCGTGACTCCAGATTTGGGCCTTGGACCCTGAAAGGGTTAATGTGTACCTGCATGCCAGCGCAGTATGTAAGTTTATTTAGGTACAGGTATACATAAGTATAATTATCAGAGTATATATAAAATATGAAATAACTTTTAAAAACATTTGAAATTTTGGAGTTTCCAGACAAAATGGAGAGACTTAGTGCTTACTGAGCTCATGGAGAATGTAAACAAACAGGGTGGGGCACAGTGACCGTATTAGAAAGTCAGGTGGGGGGAGCCGTATAGCGAGTTTTGGTCATAATTTGAAATGTCCGTATTAGCGGAACGCCGTAAAGTGGAAACGCCGTAAAGCGGGGCCTTCCTGTATATATATATATATATATATATACAGTGGACCCCCGCATAGCGACCTTAATCCGTGCAAGAGGGCTGGCTGTTATGCGAAATGTTCGGTATGCGAATGAATTTTCCCCATAAGAAATAATGGAAATCAAAATTAATCCTTTGCAAGACACCCAAAAGTATGAAAAAAAAATTTTTTACCACATGAAATGTTAATTTTAATTTACAACAAACTAAAAAAAGGCATGCCCCAATTACATGACACTTACTTTTATTGAAGATCTGGTGATGATTGATGGGATGGGAGGAGGGGAGAGAGAGTGTTAGTGTTTAGAAGGGGAATCCCCTTCCTTTTAAGACTTGAGGTGTCGAGTCCTTTTCTGGGGTTACTTCCCTTCTTCTTTTAATGCCATAGGACCAGCTTCAGAGTCACTGGACTTCTTTCGCACAACAAAAATCTGTCCATAGTGGCCTGTACCTCTCGTTCCTTTATGACTTCCCTAAAGTGTTTCACAACATTGTCAGTTTTACAGGTTGCCAACACGGCTTGCAATAGCTGTGTGAGGGTGATTTTCATCAAAAAGGTTTGCACTTCAAGCCATTTTGCACACATTTCCTTAATCTTTGTAGTAGGCAATTCCTTCAATTTCTCTCTCCCCTCCTTTGAACCATTTTTCCTCAGGTCTGGCCTCTTGCTCTTGAAGTTGATCTATCAGCTCATCAGTGGTTAGTTTTCATTGTCGTCCTCCCCCAAAACTCTTCCACATCCTCCCCACTAACCTCCAACCCCAAGGACTTCCCCAATGCCACAATTGGGTTCCTCAACTGGTATACTCCTCTCAGGGTTAGCCTCAAACCCTTCAAAATCCCTTTTGTCTACAACATTCTGGCCACAGTTTCTTCCAAGCAGAGTTCAAGGTCTTCTTTGTCACTCCCTCCAAGCCTTACCTATAAGGTTTACACAATTGAGGATATTAAAGTGCTCTCTCCAAAACTCTCTTAGAGTCAGTTTGAGTTTCTGAGGTCACTACAAAAGCACCCTTTTAAACAGAGCTTTTGTGTACTGTTTTTGAAGTTTGCAATAACCTGCTGGTCCATGGGCTGCAGGAGAGGAGTGGTATTAGGAAAGGGAAAAACTTCACCTTAATGAAGCTCATGTCCCATAAAGTCGCTCTGCCATGTCTGTAGGATGGGCCAGGGGGATTGTTCTAACACCAGGAGGCACTTAAGTTCTAATTTCTTTTCAGTTAGGTAATCTTTAACTTGGGGCAAATGCATGGTGTAACCCGTTATAGAAAAGTCCTAGTGACCCATGGGCCCTTTCTGTTTGCCCTCCACAGCACACACAATTATCCTTGAGGACATTCTTTTTGCCTGAACGCTCTTGGAGTTTCAGAGTGATACACCAATAAAGGCTTCACTTTGCAATCACCACTAGCATTGGCACACATCAACAAAGTAAGCCTGTCTTTCATAGGCTTATGTCCTGGGAGTGCCTTTTCCTCCTGAGTAATGTACGTCCTGCTTGGCAGTTTCTTCCAAAACAGGCCTGTTTCGTCACAATTAAACACTTGTTCAGGTTTCAGTCCTTCACTGTCTATGTACTCCTTGAAGTCCTGCACATATTTTTCAGCCGCTTTGTGGTCCGAACTTGCAGCCTCACCATGCCTTATCACACTATGAATGCCACTACGCTTCTTAAATCTCTCAAACCAACCTTTGGTGGCCTTAAATTCACTCACATCACTAGTTGCTGGCATTTTTTTAATTAAATCGTCATGCAACTTCCTAGCCTTTTCACATATGATCGCTTGAGAGATGCTGTCTCCTGCTATCTGGTTCTCGTTTATCCACATCAATAACAGTCTCTCAACATCTTCGAGTACTTGCGATCTTAGTTTCGAAAACATAGTTGCACCTTTGGCAAGAACAGCTTCCTTGATTGCCGTTTTCTTGCCCACAATAGTAGCGATGGTTGATTGGGGTTTATTATACAACCTGACCAGCTCAGAGATATGCACTCTACTTTCATATTTATCAATGATCTCTTTCTTCATCTCCATAGTAATTCTCACCCTTTTTGCTGTTGGGTTGGCACTAGAAGCTTTCTTGGGGCCCGTGGTGACTTATTTTGCAGGTGCAATCACTACAAAGGCTGTGATAATATGAAATGTTCCAGTTGTATGTTTGGAAGCGACCGCGGTGGCTGGCTGGCTTGTAAACACTGGCACCAAAGAGACAAGTGAGGCGCGCTCAGGCCAAAGTGGACGCGTATGGTACAGAATGAAAAGCGCTGGTCGGGTTTTTAAGCGCTAGTCGAGGCAAAATTTTTGCGTTTAAATGAATCACTAGTCAGATTTATCGTTAATCGATGCCATTGCTAGTTGAGGGTCCACCGTATATGTATATATATATTTCTTTCAACACACCGGCCGTATCCCACCGAGGCGGGGTGGCCCAAAAGGAAAAATGAAAGTTTCTCTTTTTACATTTAGTAATATATACAGGAGAAGAGGTTACTAGCCCCTTGCTCCTGGCATTTTAGTTGCCTCCTACAACACGCATGGCTTGCGGAGGAAGAATTCTGTTCCACTTCCCCATGGAGATAAGAGGAAATAAACAAGAATAAGAACTAGAAAGAAAATAGAAGAAAACCCAGAGGGGTGTGTATATATGTGCTTGTATATGTATGTGTAGTGTGACCTAAGTGTAAGTAGAAGTAGCAAGACATCCCTGAAATCTCGCATGTTCATGAGACAGAAAAAAGGACACCAGCAATCCTACCATCATGTAAAACAATTACAGGCTTTCGTTTTACACTTGGCAGGATGGTAGTACCTCCCTGGGCGGTTGCTGTCTACCAACCTACTACCTAGTTAATAAATATATATATATATATATATATATATATATATTTATATATATATATATATATATATATATATATATTATATATATATATATACAGTGGACCCCGGTTAACGATTTTAATCGTGCAAGAGGGGTAATTGTTATGCAAATAATCGTTATGTGAATGAATTTTTCCCCATAAGAAATAATGGAAATAAAATTAATCCGTGCAAGACACCCAAAAGTATGAAAAAAAAATTTTTTTACCACATGAAATGTTAATTTTAATACACACAAACTGAAAAAGGCATGCACACTTACATGACACTTACTTTTATTGAAGATCTGGTGATGATTGATGGGATGGGAGGAGGGGAGTGTGTCGAACTTATTGTATAGAAGGGGAATCCCCTTCCATTAGGACTTGAGGTAGCAAGTCCTTTTCCGGGGTTACTTCCCTTCTTCTTTTAATGCCACTAGGACTAGCTTGAGAGTCACTGGACCTCTGTCGCACAACAAATCTGTCCATAGAGCTCTGTACCTCCGTTCCTTTACGATTTGTCTAAAATGGGCCACAAACATTGTCATTGAAATAGTCACCAGCACGGCTTTGCAACAGCTGTGTCAGGGTGATTTTCATCCATAAAGGTTTGCAGTTCAACCCACTGTGCACACATTTCCTTAATTTTTGAAGTAGGCACAATGGATTCCACAACTGGCATAGGCTTCTCAGGGTTAGCCCCAAACCCTTCAAAATCTTTCTTAATTTCCATACTAATTCTCACCCTTTTTACCACAGGGTTGGCACTAGAAGCTTTCTTGGGGCCCATGGTCACTTATTTTCCAGAAACAGCACCGAAAACACTGTAATAATACGAAATATTCTGAGTGTATGCTTGGATGTTACCGCGGAGGCTGGCTGGTAAAAAATGGCACTGGCGGCACATGTGAGGCTGGCTGAGGGCGCACATTGGACGCGTCTCGGACGAAAATCGGTGAGCGGGTTTTTAATCGGTATGCGCGGCAAAAATTTTGCGATTAAAGTAAGCGGTATGCGGAATAATCGCTATGTGATGCCATCGTTATGCGGGGGTCCACTGTATATGTATATATATATTATATATATATATATATATATATATATAATATATATATATATATATATAATATATATATATTATATATATATATATATATATATATATATATATATATATATATATACATACATACATACATACATACATACATACATACATACATACAGGAAGGCCCCACTTATATGGCTGGTTAGGTTCCAGGCTACCGCCGTAAAGCGGAAACCGCCGTAAAGTGGAACACCCTTTTTTTCCACTTACAAATGCATACAAACACTAGATAACAAGTTTACACTAACATATATTAACCCTTTCAGGGTCCGTCCCGTAGATCTATGGCTTTACGTTCAGGGTCCAAACCGTAGATCTACGTCATGAGCTCAGCTCACTCTGATAAACTGTGAGTGGTACACTTGGGCCTAGATATGAGAGAATACATCTATGTGGTATGTGTGCACCACATAAAACAGATCCTGCAGCACACTGTGTGTAATGAGAGAAAAAAACTGAAATCATGATTTTTCGATTAAAACAGCAACTTTGCAGTGTTTTTTCGTATGTTTTTTATAGTTGTATTTGCGATTTCTTGGTCTCATTTGATAGAATGGAAGACATATTACAGAATAGAGATGATTTTGATTGGTTTTAGCACTGGAAATAGCTTGAAACTGAGCTCAAAATAGAGGAAATGTTAAATTTTTGCCGATATTCAAGAGTAAACAAACGACCTCACACATCTAATACACATCAGCTGGTGGGTCTAATATACATTCACAAATATGGTGATGATATTTATACAATTATTACAGTATTGCATAACAGTAAATCTTCTATTTTTTGGTGTGAATAAAAATTCATTATGTGAATAAAAAATCAAAATGGAATTTATTTGTAAAGCCTCAAAACATAACTAATGAACAGAGGAAATGTTAGTTTAGTGCCAGGAATGCCTACATTGTTTATTCTGGACCCTATTTTGAAATTGGAATATTTTGAACTTTGTGTTAAATTGGCTAAATTAACAATTTCCGATCACTTTATTTTGTAGTTGAAACAGTTGATTTGGCGATTTCTTGTGCTCAATCGATTGAATAGAAGTAATACTAGTGAAATAGCTAAGAATTTGGTTGATTGGAATAATGTAATTGGCCTAAAATGGGAGTCAAAGTCGGCAAAATCGCCGATTCGTAAATATCGCTGACACATCAAAATTCGCGAGAGCATAATTTCGTCTATTTTCCACCAAATTTCGTACTTTTTGTTTTATTACCTTCACAAAAAGATTCTCTACGATTTCATAAGAAAAAATAACAAATTTTTTTTTTGAAAATTCTTGGACACTGGTGCGTGACTCCAGATTTGGGCCTTGGACCCTGAAAGGGTTAAAGGATAGACAGTCACTATGATATGAAATTAATCTGAGAGTAGGATTTGCCTTATAGCATAAAGTTTGAACAATTAATATCACAAAAAGAAATATTATTTGAGATAGTTGATACTAGCTAGAGAAAGATGGTACAAAGAATTGCACAGTAGTATAGTAGGAACATACACTATTTGGCTATTTGTAGTTTGGGAGCAAAGGGAAAATTAGGTAAGATTATATGAGAATTATAACAGTGCTTAAGTAGGAATAAATGGTAATACAGATATTATTAAAGAGTAAGTATCTTTTTTTTTTTTCAACAAATCAGCCGCTTCCCACCAAGGCAGGGTGGCCCAAAAAGAAAAACGAAAGTTTCTTTTTTTAAATTTAGTAATTTATACACGAGAAGGGGTTACTAGCCCCTTTTCCCCGGCATTTTAGTCACCTCTTACAACAAACATGGCTTATGGAAGAAGAATTCTGTTCCACTTCCCCACGGATATAAGAGGATATAAACAAGAACAAGAAATATAAAAAAAAAACAGAAAACCCAGAGGGGTGTGTATACATGTATATGCTTGTACATATATGTGTAGTGTGACCTAAGTGTAAGTAAAGTAAAAGGACACAAGTGCAACTAATGTGACATTTTATTGTGGCAACGTTTCGCTCTCCAGGAGCTTTGTCAAGCCATTACACATACTACACAAAGCACATTACAGAGAGTGAACACTGAAACAAGCTGCCTCTATCCAGTCTATATTTGTCCAACCTATTTTTATGTTACCAAGTAATAGCTTTTATATCCTTTTACTCATGTATGAATTAATTGCTCTACCATATTGTTTTACTACTACTACTACAACTTTTGTCACTACTACTACTACTATTACTACCACTAGTATTGCACCTCACTCTGAGCCTATATATACCCTCTGTGTCCATGTATTGTTTGTAATGGCTTGATAAAGCTCCTGGAGAGTGAAAGGTTGCCACAATAAAATGTCACATTAGTTGCACTTGTGTCCTTTTACTTTACATATTGTCGGTAATTCTACCAACTTTATTACAATAAGTGTAAGTAGAAGTAGCAAGACGTACTTGAAATCTTGTATGTTTATGAGACAGAAAAAAGGGCACCAGCAATCCTATCATTATGTAAAACAATTACAGGCTTTCATTTTACATTCACTTGGCAGGATGGTAGTACCTCCCTGGGCGGTTGCTGTTTACCAACCTACTACCCAGAGTAAGTATCTTATTATCAAATAATAAATTGTGAATGGGAGATCTGGCAAAATAACACAAACTGAGTCACACAAGGAACTGTGTGGGACACATGGGGTAATGAGGTACCAAATACTATTTTTGATGTGATAGTACAAGGATTAATTCAATAATGGCATAATAACATACACTAACATAGTACAAAGATTTGGTCACTAATATCAGTCAGACTCTGTAATGTTTGCACCATGAAGGAAGTTTGCTAGTTCATTTTCATTTGTAATGTACACATGGCCTACATTTGTTTTTCTTACTAGAATTTGTCCATCACGTACAAAGCACTGGTGAATTTTATCATTATTCTAAGGTTTCAGTTTTCTCACTGTACAGGAGGTTCTGTTATTTTTTGTGAGACACGCATTTATGTATATATCTTTTTTTGCTTTAATAGATGAACTTATTAGATCTTTT
>NC_069434.1:7309243-7339243 GCF_026875155.1 Cherax quadricarinatus | reverse complement strand
TGTCTGTGTAATTGTAACTATTTGAGTACTATTTCAGTACGTAATATTAGTATCAGAACAAAGATTGGCTTAGAAATCACAATAACTATTATAAATTATAATTATCAGAACATAAAACTTATAAAAATTAAAATAAAAATGAAAAGAAAGGTAAATCGGCAAAACTTCTGCAAGCCACAGGACTGGATGTTGCTGTCAGGTGAGCATCCAGAGCCAACTTCATGGTCTTATATCTCAATGAGAACTAGCCCTAATTTTTTTTTTTTATCTTATACTACACAGAAAATTGCCCTGTCTAATTTAGAAACAAAAACAATATTTTTATTTTTCAAAATATTCGGAGCGCCAAGTAGGTGAACTTAGATCTACCTTTGGATAGTTAAAGGTTTAAAGAGAAGGATTTTGAAGGGTTTGTGGCTGACCCTATCTACTCTATGCCTGTTGAGGAATTTGTGTCTTTTGGGAAGTCCATGGGGTTGGTTGTGAGTGGTGAAGATTAGAAGAGTTGGTGGAGGACCACAGGGAAGAGCTAACCACTGAAGAGCTGCAAGAGCTCAATCTGAAACAGCAACAGACCACAGCTGAGGAAATTGCTTCATAGGAGGAAGAATTTGATACAAGCTGTATCTGCAGCATATTCAGTGACTATACCTTGTCCCATTTTAGGCAAATCGTAAAGAGAAGCCAGACACAGAGCTCTCTGGGCTGACTTTTAGCGTGACAGGGGTCTAGTGCCAGTAAAAGACAAATAAGGAAAGTAACCTCAGAGAGGGCATTGATACCTGAAGACCTTATAGAAGGGGATTCCCCTTGCAAACAATAATCTCAACTCTCTCTCTCCCCTCTTTGCTTTCTTCAATATGCCAACAACTCTTCAATAAAGGTATGTAATGTTTATATTTATTTATCATTGTTTTTGTATGTAAAATTATACTTAATCTTTAAAAATTTATTTTTTTTTTTTGTGAATATTTTTGGGTGTCTGGAATGGATTAACCCTTTCAGGGTCCAAGGCCAAAATTGGAAAGGGTGCCCCAGTGTCCAAGAAATTTTGAAAAAACAAAAACAAAAAAAAAAAAAATTCTTAAAGAATTAAAGAGTATATTTTTGTGAAGGTAATAAAACAAAAACAAAATTTCTGATCAGTACTTACCGAGATACAGTGCCGAGAAATTGACCCAAAATGACCGGGTGGTGGCAACATCGATGATTTCCACATACACGCATTACTTTATGTTTTTTATAGTTTTTTCTTTTCTTTTCTAATTTTTTCTTTTCCTACTAACATTTGGGGCCTGAGAGACCAGTACTGTATATAATGTATATATATAAGCTATTGAACACAATAACTGCACTTAAGTTATTATCATATTATTGTTTACCACTTTTGTTTATTACAATAAACATGCACAAATCTTGTATAATACTAATGTTCTATCATATACAGTGGACCCCTGGTTAACGATATTTTTTCATTCCAGAAGTATGTTCAGGTGCCAGCACTGACCGAATTTGTTCCCATAAGGAATATTGTGAAGTAGGTTAGTCCATTTCAGACCCCAAAACATACACGTACAAACGCACTTACATGAATACACTTAAATAATTGATCGCATTGGGAGGTGATCGTTAAGTGGACATGTTTTTAGAACTGCTGGAGCTTGTGGAACTCCTTGAAACAAGGCACCATGCACAGAGGTACCTTACATTCCTCGACATAAACCAAGTGTCTTTGTTGCCGTCGTTTTGTTTGTGCACAGACAATGCATCTCTTCTGAGCAAATTTCTTCTTAGTTGCAGGAAGCTGTATTATGAAATGATCACTTTCCCTCCTCAAATGCTTGGGTATATCCTGAGGAGTTCAAGGACATTGTTGTATAGTAGGTGTTGTTACCTGGTACCTCATTATGAGTTGTCTGACAACAGACAAACAATACAGTGGTCTGTTGCCAGTCTTCACTTGATACATATTATATGCATTGAGCATTGAAATGTCCATGAGATGGAAGAAAAGTTTCATGTACCACTTGTAACTCTTACGAACACGATCAGCAAAGCCAATCTGCATGTCACATTTGTCAACCAAGCGCATATTTTGTGTATAATCAATCACTGTCACTGGTTTTCGAATATGTTCATTAGTCATTCTACCAACTTTGCCACTGTCTTGCATTTTGTTACAGTGAATGGTTGTCAACAATGTGATATCTCGTTTGTCATGCCTCCATAATTCCATGATGTCATTGGCAGTAAACACCTGCACCTCATCAAAAAAAGCATCTGCGTTGAACCTGGGCATATATTTATGATTAGAACCCAATAACATCCTGGTATCTTTCAATGTTTTACTTCCTGTGTATACAACAATATCCAATTCCAGGCCACTGTCACAGTCACAGAGCACAAACAGTTATACTAAAGCATTTCCTCTTGCTCGGTATATACTGTTTGAATGACATCCTACCTTGGAACAAAATCAAAGATTCATCAAGTACAAGATTCTTGAATGGATAAAAGTACATGTTGAACTTTTCTTTCAGATACATAAAAATATTTCTAATCTTGGATAACCTGTCACTTCTGTCAGGCCTGGTTTTGTCAGAGAAGTACAACATACGTAACAGTAAGATAAACCTGTTCACTGGGATGATTTCACTGAAGATTGGGGTAGAAATTAGCTGATCTGTGGACCAGTATGCTTTTATATTATGCTTATAGACATGAGGCATAAGCATTATTGTTGCGAAAAGCAAATACATTTCTGCAACAGTCATCTCGTTCCACCGGTGTAGTCTTGACTGTGGTGGTATGATCGTATTTGCCATGGTGTACTCAAAATACTTGTTACTTTCCCTGACAATAGTTTCCATCAAGGGCTGGTCATAGAATAATTCAAAACATTCCAGTTCATCGGCAGTGGTTCCAAGGGGACAAGTAGGTAGAATTCCACTTTGAGAGTCATCAAAGTGGTGGGACTTGGGAACAAAATTGGGATTTTGCTGCCAATCTCAGATTCGGTTTCCTGGTGGATACTGGACATCATAGGCTGGTTGTGCTGGTAGTTGTGGTTGTGGTGGGCTGGTGGCTGATGCTCCACTTTGTCCTTGAACTGAGGAGTCAGCAGCGTGGGTCTCAGCCTGGGCTGGTGAGTCACACATGGCTGTGGCACTACCATCACCACTACCACCACCTGCTGATGCCTGTGGTCTATCCATGCCAAGTGTAGCCACATCATCCTCACTTTCACTGTCTATTCCTTGTGTAGGGCCATGGGATGTACTCTGGGATGTACTCCAGGATGTACTCCAGGATGTACTCCATCCCGTGGGCACTGCATAGGGAACACTACCCGAGCGCATGCGGCTGCGTATATACCGATGCTTCACTGGTGAATATGTTTCCTCACTATCACTACTCGAATGATGATCAAGAGCAATAAAATCACAATCCACGTCGCTATCATTATCATTACTTAAGTCAGAGGCCTGGCCACGTGAAAATAATAGTTTTCTCTTGCGATGAGGTACAACTGACCATGACTGAGGAGTGCCCACACCAGAGCTAGAAGGTTGAGGATCGTCAGGGTTTTCTGCACTATTATCGATATCCTGCTCATTCCTTTCGGTCACTAACTGATCAAAGCCAAAGAATTCGTCTTCATTTCCACTTCCATCAGAGTCAGAACTATCAGATACGAAGAGGAGCGTCCCAATTTTCCTTGGAGTGAGAGCTGCCTTGCGACAAGGCATGGTGAATAAAGGTAACTGAGCCAGTGTTCCCACAATGCTATGCGGGCGCCTAGAACATTTGTTTATGGCACACACACATCACGCAGACCCGTTCTTTCACATGTAGGCCTACCAGCATTTTGGCACTAAATTTGACACTGCTAGAATTTTGGCGTAGATCTACAGTTTGGACCCTGAACATAAAACAGTAGATCTACAGGACAGACCCTGAAAAGGTTAATTTTGTTTGCATTATTTCTTATGGGAAATATTACTTCGGTTTTTGTACTTTTGTACTTTTGGAATGGATTAAGTGTGAAATCCGGGGTTCCACTGTATAGGAAAGAGTAAGGTAATGAGGATAAAAATATTAGGTAACAGAAGATTGGATATCAGATTGGAGGGAGAGATAATCGAGGAGGTGAATATACTCAGATATTTGGGAGTGGATGTGTCAGCAGATGGGTATATGAAAGGTGAGGTAAATCATAGAATTGACAAGGAGAAAAGGTGAGTTGTCAACTGAGGAGTTTGTGGAGACAAAGAACTTTATCCATGTAAACAAAGAGGGGAATATACGAGAGTATAGGTTTATCAATGCTCTTGTTTGGGAGTGAAGCATGGGTTGTGAATGTTGCAACAAGGAGAAGGCTGGAGGAAATGGAGATGTCATTCCTGGGGGCAATGTGTGGTGTGAACATAATGCAGAGAATCATTGGTGTGGAGATTAGGAGGTGTGGGATTACCAAAACTATTATCCAGATGGCTGAGAAGGGGTTGTTGAGTTGGTTTGGACATGTGGAGAGGGTGGAGCAAAATAGAATGACTTGAACAAAAGTGTATAAATCTGTGGTGGAGAGAATTCAGATTTGGGGTCAGCCAATGAGAGGTTAGAGGGAGGGGATAAAGGAGGTTTTGTGGGCAAGGAGCTTGGACTTCCAGCATGTGTGAACATGTTAGATAGGAGCAAATGGAGACAAATGGGTTTTAGGACTTACTTGCTCTTGGGGTGTAAGCAAAGTAACATTGATGGAGGGATTAGGGAAACCAGCAGGCTGGATGTGATTCCTGGAGATGGAAAGTACAGTCCTGGCACTCTGAAGGAGGGGCGTTAATGTTGCAGTTTTATAGCTGTAGCGCAAGCATGCCTCTGACAAGACAATGATGGAGTGAATGATGATGATTGTTTTTCTTTTTTGGGCCACCCTTCCTTGGTGGGAAACAGCTGATGTGTTAAAAAAATATTATTATTATTATTTATGATCATTACTATCAACATACCTTGTTCACTGAGTTTATTAAGGCAGGGGTGCATGAAATCACCATTTTTTTTTTTTGGTCAAATTTCAATGAGATTTTGACAGTGATTTAATCCTTTGAGGGTTTCGGTTGTACTAGTACAGCTTACGACCCAGGGTTTTTGATGTACTAGTATGTCTAAATTCTAGCGCCATCAAATCTAGTGGGAGAAAGCTGGTAGGCCTACATATGAAAGAATGGGTCTATGTGGTCAGTGTGCACAGTATAAAAAAATCCTGCAGTACACAGTGCATAATGAGAAAAAAAAAAACTTTGACCGTTTTTTTGGAATAAAACTGCGACTTTGCACTGTATTTTTATATAGTATTTATTGTTGTATTCTAGTTTTCTTGGTCTCATTTTATAGAATGGAAGACATTTTACAGAAATTGAGATGATTTTGACTGGTTTTACAATGAAAAGTACCTTGAAATTGAGCTCAAATTAGCAGAAATGTTTGATTTTTACGAAAGTTCAAAAGTAAACAAATCATGCCAAGCGTCCAATACACGTCAACTGGTGAGTCTAATATTCTTTTGCAAGTGCGCCAATATTATTCATACAATTTTTTAAACTAATGCAGTAGTCTGCATAACAGTAAATCTTCTATTTTTTGTGAGAATAAAAATTCAAAGTGGAACACAAAAAAATGTAAGAAGGGCCTTGAGACATGACTAATGAACAGAGGAAATGTCATTTTAGTGCCAGGAATGTCTTTCTTGTTTATTCTGGACCCTATTCGGAAATTGGCATCTTTTGAAATTTGTGTGAGATTGGCAAAATTTCTAAATTCTGACCACTGTACTGGATAGTTGAAATTCGTAAATGGGTGGTTTCTTGCACTCATTCGATAGAAAAAATGGAGTTCTAGCGAAATGTTCATATTTTTTGTCGACTAGTACAGTGGAATTGGCCGAAAATGGGGCTCAAAGTGTGCAAAATCGTCGAGACCGCTAACTTCACAAGAACATAATTCTGTAAGTTTTCCATCAAATTTCATACTTTTGGTGTCATTATGATCGGGAAAAGATTCTCTATCTTTTCATAAGAATTTTTTTTTTTTTTTAAATTTGGCCGACCCTGAGAATGAGTCTCGGAGAGGGCCTGTTGACCCTCAAAGGGTTAAGCAGCATTTAAAAATGTATACACTGTGTTTGTTGTTACTGTTAGCCTTCAAGTTAGAAAAAAATAAATGCACAATTTTATGGGTCATGAAACTTAACTTTTCTTCAAAATTGGGAAGATGTACAACGCTCTAGTTAACATCAGATGAAAGATAAAGGCTAGATTATTGTTAACCCAGGCCGTTTCACCAATAATGTCGGTAGATTCCATAAAAAAAATGTTGAATTCAGTGTTTTTTTTTTGTTTTTTATTTCTGTGGAGAAAAAATCATTGAAAACAAAGCTGTAAGCAATATCAGAAATCCTCTGAGGTTCTTTGTAGAACTATCATTACTCAATAATGTGTGCAAAAATCATGACAATCCTATTAATACTTTTCACAAAAAAGGGAACACAATGTCAATAACTTACTTCTGAGTTATTCATATGTTGTTTTTCGTAAAACTCTATGATTGCAATATGCCAAATCTCAGTGTGTTGCAGATGTCAGCACTCCTTGAGACCCTTGAGGCGACTGAGCTCTCATGAGTCCGAGCACTTGAATGGAGGCATCAGATATGTAGCTGTCTTGATAGGCACAGATTGATTAATGAATCTCAACACGGTTTTACGAAGGGGAGTTCCTGTCTTACAAATTTACTAACTTTTTTCACTAAGGTGTTTGAGGAGGTAGATCATGGTAATGAATATGATATTGTGTACATGGACTTCAGTAAGGCTTTCGGTAGAGTTCCACACCAGGGGCTATTGAGGAAACTTAAGGCACACGGAATAGGAGGAGAAATTTTTTCCTGGGTAGAGGCATGGCTGACAAATAGGCAGCAGAGAGTTTGCATAAATGGGGAGAAATCAGAAAGGGGGCACTTCACAAGCGGTGTTCCACAGGGGTCAGTGTTAAGCCTGTTGTTGTTCACAATTTACATAAACGACATAGATGAGGGAATAAATAGCGACATAAGCAAATTTGCTGATGACACCAAAATAGGCCATCCAATTCATTCTAATGAGGACACTAGAGCACTCCAGGATGATTTGAATAGACTGATGCAATGGTCGGAGAAGTGGCAGATGCAGTTTAATATAGACAAATGCAAAGTTCTGAATGTTGGACAGGAAAATAACCATGTGATATATAAACTAAATAATGTAGATCTTAATACTACTGATTGCGAAAAGGATTTAGGGGTTCTGGTTAGCAGTAATCTAAAACCAAGACAACAGTGCATTAGTGTTCACAATAAAGCTAACAGAATTCTTGACTTCATATCTAGAAATATAGATAATAGAAATCGTCAGGTTGTTCTTCAACTCTATATATCCTTGGTTAGGCCTCATTTAGACTATGCTGCTCAGTTCTGGTCACCATATTACAGAATGGATATAAATGCTCTGGGAAATGTACAGAGGAGGATGACAAAGATGATCCCACGTAAGAGAAATCTTCCCTATGAGGATAGACTGAGGGCCCTGAATCTGCACTCTCTAGAAAGGTGTAGAATTAGAGGGGATATGATCGAGGTGTATAAATGGAAAACAGGAATAAATAAAGGGGATGTAAATAGCGTGTTGAAAATTTCCCGCCAAGACAGGACTCCCAGCAATGGTTTCAAGTTTGAAAAATTCCGATTCAGGAAGGATATAGGAAAGCACTGGTTTGGTAATAGAGTTGTGGATGAGTGGAACAAACTCCCAAGTACAGTTATTAAGGCTAAAACATTGTGTAGTTTTGAAAATAGGTTAGATAAATACAGGAGTGGGTGTGGGTGGATGTGAGTTTGACCTGACTAGCTTGTGCTGCTGGGTCTGGTACCATGCTCCCTCCTTGAGTGGAGGTGACCAGACTGGGTGGGTCATTGTGCTAATATGGGGGGACATAGACCTGCTCTGCATGGGTCAGTAGGCCTGATGCAGTGTCCCTTCTTTCTTATGTTCTTATCTAAACTAACATCTCCTCCAAGGTAAGTGCAAATATTTATTTATAATTAAAATATAAATATTTCTTATAAATTAAAATGTAATTTCTTATTTATAAATTTATTTATTTTATTATCACACTGGCCGATTCCCACCAAGGAAGGGTGGCCACCAAGGCAGGGTGGCCATCAAGGCAGGGTGGCCACCAAGGCAGGGTGGCCCGAAAAAGAAAAACTTTCACCATCATTCACTCCATCACTGTCTTGCCAGAAGGGTGCTTTACACTACAGTTTCTAAACTGCAACATTAACACCCCTCCTTCAGAGTGCAGGCACTGTACTTCCCATCTCCAGGACTCAAGTCTGGCCTGCCTGTTTCCCTGAATCCCTTCATAAATGTTACTTTGCTCACACTCCAACAGCATGTCAAGTATTAAAAACCATTTGTCTCCATTCACTCCTGTCAAACACGCTCACGCATGCCTGCTGGAAGTCCAAGCCCCTCGCAAACGAAACCTCCTTTACCCCCTCTCTCCAACCTTTCCTAGGCTGACCCCTACCCCGCCTTCCTTCCACTACAGACTGATACTCTCTTGAAGTCACTCTGTTTCGCTCCATTCTCTCTACATGTCTGAACCACCTCAACAACCCTTCCTCAGCCCTCTGGACAACAGTTTTAGTAATCCCGCACCTCCTCCTAACTTCCAAACTACGAATTCTCTGCATTATATTCACACCACACATTGCCTCCAGACATGACATCTCCACTGCCTCCAGCCTTCTCCTCGCTGCAACATTCATCACCCATGCTTCACACCCATATAAGAGCGTTGGTAAAACTATACTCTCATACATTCCCCTCTTTGCCTCCAAGGACAAAGTTCTTTGTCTCCACAGACTCCTAAGTGCACCACTCACCCTTTTCCCCTCATCAATTCTATGATTCACCTCATCTTTCATAGACCCATCCGCTGACACATCCACTCCCAAATATCTGAATACATTCACCTCCTCCATACTCTCTCCCTCCAATCTGATATCCAATCTTTCATCACCTAATCTTTTTGTAATCCTCATAACCTTACTCTTTCCTGTATTCACTTTTAATTTTCTTCTTTTGCACACCCTACCAAATTCATCCACCAATCTCTGCAACTTCTCTTCAGAATCTCCCAAGAGCACAGTGTCATCAGCAAAGAGCAACTGTGACAACTCCCACTTTATGTGTGATTCTTTATCTTTTAACTCCACACCTTTTGCCAAGACCCTCGCATTTACTTCTCTGGATGGTGGTGGTGGCAAGCCTCCTCCACCACTAATATGTACAGCTTCTCTCAGTGGCCATTATAAATCCAACAAAAATACTTCCAGCACTTTCTCCTCGTATACATTATGACATATTGTATTCATTCTAGAGTATACAGGTCGCCTTCAACATTCGCAAGTTTTAGGGGATCAAGAGCCTCGCAAATGTTGAAAAATCGCGAATGTTTGGTGCCCCAATATATTGTTGGGAAATATAATACAATACTGCTTCCTAAACTTGTTGAACCATAAACAATCATAAAATACATGAAAACATTGTAAATTGAACTAAATACATAAATGTTTTGGCTTAATAACATGTACGTTATTTAATACCACTGCCTCCACCACTGCCTCGAGTCCCTACTACCCTCCCTCTGACCCCCACAACTGGCAGCCAGCTCTCCCACCACTGTGTGGTGAGTGTTTTGTTTGTTCATTATTTGCTATTAAACTACAGTATAAATAATGTAAACCCATTCATGACTGCATATTGGAATGGCTGTTCGGACAGGTATTAGACGGTGACATCACGTGTTTACTCTTGAACACAGCAAAGAATCAAACATTTCTGTTACTGCTTATAATAACAATAGTAATAATAATAATAATAATAATAATAATAATAATAATAATAATAATAAATATGATAGAATTGAAGAAGGAAATTGTACAAAAATACGAGGGTTATAGCAATAGTGGAGGGAGTGGTTGACACATCGTCAGTGTGGCTTTCTGCTGGAGTTAGCATTAGTCTCCATGCTCTTATAAACATTTCACAATAATTCATTGTGCTCGGTGCTTGTAGATTGAGTGCGACTGGAGTGGTTGAGGCAGTGGTTGAGGCAGTGGTAGAGGCAGTGGGTGAGGCAGCAGGTGAGGCAGTGGGTGAGGCAGAGGGTGAGGCAGTGGGTGAGGCAGCGGTTGAGGCAGCAGTTGAGGCAGTGGTTGAGGCAGCGGTTGAGGCAGCGGTTGAGGCAGCGGTTGAGGCAGCAGTTGAGGCAGTGGGTGAGGCAGCGGTTGAGGCAGCGGTTGAGGCAGCAGTTGAGGCAGTGGGTGAGGCAGTGAGTGAGGCAGCAGTTGAGGCAGCAGGTGAGGCAGCGGTTGAGGCAGCAGTTGAGGCAGCTGTTGAGGCAGTGGTAGAGGCAGTGGTATTTGCTAACATATATGTTATAAATAATAGTGCATGTTATTATTAATAACATTTATAATAATAATAATACAGTACAGTGGACCCCCGCCTTATGATATTAATACATTCCTGAGAGCTCATCGTAAGCTGAAATTATCGTAAGGCGAATTAATTTTCCACATAAGAAATAATGGAAATTAAATTAATCCCTGCAAGACACCTCAAAGTACGAAAAAAATTACCACATGAAATATTAATTTTAATACACAAACTGAAGAAGAAATGCACAATTACTACTCTACTAAAAATAGAATAAATTAGACACATGTGCAACTCTTGGGTATCTTTATTGAGGAAACGTTTTGCCACACGGTGGCTTCATCAGTCCATACATAGGAGAAACTTGAAGAACAGGAGGAGAATGAGGTAATCAGTCCCTCAACCTTGAGTCGATGTGTTCAGTCCATCAATCTTGAGTAGAATACGGCAGATGAGCGGAGAAGCAGCTTATAAACCGTATGGCAGGAGAGGTGCAGCAGTCATAGGTGGTGTCACATTTGTTCAATGTGGAAGTAGGTCGTGCCCAAGAATTAGGCAAGCGAAGAATTCCTAAGTATTAAGATCCCAAGAAGTTGCAGTGTCTGACAGGTTTGTAGATGAATGGTTCAGAGAACTGACATGTTGATAAATTAGACACATGTGCAACTCTTGGGTATCTTTATTGAGGAAACGTTTCGCCACACGGTGGCTTCATCAGTCCATACATAGGAGAAACTTGAAGAACAGGAGGAGAATGAGGTAATCAGTCCCTCAACCTTGAGTCAATGTGTTCAGTCCATCAATCTTGAGTAGAATACAGCAGATGAGCAGAGAAGCAGCTTATAAACCGTATGGCAGGAGAGGTGCAGCAGTCATAGGTGGTGTCACATTTGTACAATGTGGAAGTAGGTTGTGCCCAAGAATTAGGCAAGTGAAGAATTCCTAAGTATTAAGATCCCAAGAAGTTGCAGTGTCTGACAGGTTTGTAGATTAATGGTTCAGAGAACCGACATGTTGATAAATTAGACACATGTACAATTTATCAACATGTCGGTTCTCTGAACCATTCATCTACAAACCTGTCAGACACTGCAACTTCTTGGGATCTTAATACTTAGGAATTCTTCGCTTGCCTAATTCTTGGGCACAACCTACTTCCACATTGAACAAATGTGACACCACCTATGACTGCTGCACCTCTCCTGCCATACGGTTTATAAGCTGCTTCTCCGCTCATCTGCCGTATTCTACTCAAGATTGATGGACTGAACACATCGACTCAAGGTTGAGGGACTGATTACCTCATTCTCCTCCTGTTCTTCAAGTTTCTCCTATGTATGGACTGATGAAGCCACCGTGTGGCGAAACGTTTCCTCAATAAAGATACCTAAGAGTTGCACATGTGTCTAATTTATCAACATGTCGGTTCTCTGAACCATTCATCTAAAAATAGAATACATGACACCTTTATTGATTGATGGGATGGGAGAAGGGGAGAGTGTGGAAGTTATTGTTTAGTGAGTCCTTTTCTGGGGTTTCTTCCCTTCTTCATTTAATGCCACTAGGACCAGCTTGAGAGTCACTGGACCTCTGTCACACAGCAAATCTGTACATAGAGCTCTGTACCTCCTGTTCCTTTACAATTTGTCTAAAATGGGCCACAACATTGTCATTGTAATAGTCACCAGCACGGCTTGCAATAACTGTGTTAGGTTGATTTTCATCCATAAAGGTTTGCAGTTCAACCCACTTTGCACACATTTCCTTAATTTTTGAAGTAGACACAATGGATTCCACAACTGGCATAGGCTTCTCAGGGTTAGCCCCAAACCCTTCAAAATCTTTCTTAATTTCCATACTAATTCTCACTCTTTACTACAGGGTTGGCACTAGAAGCTTTCTTGGGGCCCATGATGACTTACTTTGCAGTTACAAGCACAAAAAACACTGGGATAAGGTGAAATGTACCGAATGTATGCGTGGATGCAACCGCAGGCGAGGCAAAATTTTTGTGTTCAAATGCTTCGTATGGTGGATTTAACGTAACACAACGAGTTTGTAAGGCGGGGTCCACTGTAATAATAATAATAATAATACAGTGGACCCTCAGCTAACGATATTAATCCATTCCTGAGAGCTCATCGTTATTTATTTATTTATTTATTTTATTTATTTAATGTTTTTGCAAACAGTACATTGAGATTGTGTATATACAATAGTGGGTTGCAATGCAAAGAGAGCCTCTTTCATGCCTTGGCATTATGGGCCAACTTAACATTATTGGCTTACAGTCTACTTAATACTAAGAAGTAGTATATCATAGTTGTACAGTAGGAAAGTAATTATTTCATAGTTGTACAGTAGAATATTAATTATAAATGAATCAAAATTTGTATAATACAAAGATATACGTATTTATATTCTAAAATGCTTTTGTGAAAAACAATGATTCAAGTATATTCCTGTCAACAATGGATAAAAGGTTCAAATGTGATTGTTTCAGTTATGATGTGGGAGTACATAGGTGAGTAAATGTATACTGAGTATTTAGCATTTAGTCTAGGGAGATTAAGTGGCTTTTGAAAAGAGTCTTAAATTGATTTTCAGACTGAGTTACTTTAATATCTTCTGGTAGTGAATTCCATATTTTGGGGCCCTTTATGTGCTTAGAGTTTTTACACAGTGTGATATGGACACAAGGTATATCAAAATGAGATCTGTGTCTTGTGTTGTGGTCAAGTGTCCTGTTTAGGTTGGTGAGGAAAAGTTTGAGTGGGGGGTTTATATTTGCATGCATTGTTCTGTGTATGTAGTAGGCACATGAATAAGTATGGATGTTCTTAATGGTAAGCAGATGCAGACTTTTGAAAATGGGTGGAGTATGCTGGCAGGAGTGGGAATTTGTTACCATTCTTACTGCTGCCTTTTGCTGGGTTATTAGGGGTTTTAGGTGATTGGATGTTGTTGATTCCCATGCACAAATTCCATATGTAAGATAAGGGTATATGAGTGAATGGTACAGTGCCAGGAGAGCTGATTGTGGAACATAGTACCTTATCTTTGATAGTATGCCTACAGTCTTGGAGATTTTCTTGGTGATTTGTTGTATGTGTGTCCGGAACTTAAGGCTACTGTCAAGGTGGATACCTAGGAATTTTCTCTCTGTGAGTCTTGTGACTGATGATCCATTTAGTGTAATATTAATTGGATCATTTGCAGCTTTGTTTCCAAACTGAATGAAATAGGTTTTATCAGTGTTCAGGGTAAGTTTGTTAGTCATCCAGGCAAATATTTTCTGTAATTCAGCATTGACTGTGTTTGCTAGTATGACTGCATTTGGGTGGGAGAAGACGTATGTAGTGTCATCTGCAAATAATATGGATTTGAGTAGCTGTGATGCATTCAGTAGATCATTGATGTAGATGAGAAAGAGGAGTGGTCCAAGGATGCTTTCTTGTGGGACTCCTACCGTGATTGGTTGGGTGGAGGAGTTTGTTAGACGAAATTATTGTTAGCCGAATTAATTTTCCCCATAAGAAATAATGGAAATCAAACTAATCCATGCAAGACACCCCAAAGTATGAAAAAAAAAACATTTTTACCACATGAAATATTAATTTTAATACACACAAACTGACACTTACCTTTATTGAAGATCTGGTGATGATTTATGTGATGGAAGGAGGGGAGAGTGTGGAAGTTGTTAATGTTTAGAAGGGGAATCCCCTTCCATTAAGACGTGAGGTATCAAGTCCTTTTCCGGGGTTACTTCCCTTCTTCTTTTAATGCCACTAGGACCAGCTTGAGAGTCTCTGGACCTCTGTCGCACAACATATCTGTCCATAGAGGCCTGTACTTCCCGTTCCTTTATGATTTGTCGAAAGTGGTTCACAACATTGTCATTGTAATAGTCACCAGCACGGCTTGCAATAGCTGTGTGAGGGTGATTTTCATCCATAAAGGTTTGCACTTCAACCCACGTTGCACACATTTCTTTAATCTCTTTCTTCATATCCATAGTAATTCTCACCCTTTTTCTTGCAGGGTTGGCACTAGAAGCTTTCTTGGGGTCCATGGTGACTTATTTTGCAGGTACAATAACTAAAAACACTGATAATATGAAATGTTCCGATTGTATGCGTGGATGCGACCACACTGGCTGGCTTGTAAACACTGGCGCGCTCATGCCACACGTGGACGCGTCTCGAACGAATCGCATAGGGTGAGTTTTTTAGCGTTAGCTGAGACAAAATTTTTGCGTTAAAATGTATCGTATGCTGGATTTAACGTTAGGTGATGCCATCGCTAGCTGAGGGTCCACTGTAATATGTTATTAATAATAACATGCACTATTATTATTTATAACATATATGTTAGTAAATACCACTGCCTCAACCGCTGCCTCACCCACTGCCTCACCCACTGCCTCAACTGCTGCCTCACCCACTGCCTCACCTGCTGCCTCTACCACTGCCTCAACCACTCCAGTCGCACTCAATCTACAAGCAAAAAACACAATGAATTATTGTGAAGTGTTTGGAAGAGCACTGAGACTAATGCTCACTCCAGCATAAACAAATCCACACTGACGATGTGTCAACCACTCCCTCCACTTTAACCCTCGTATTTTTGTACAATTTCCTTCTTCAATTCTATCATATTATTATTATTACACCTCCCATCTGACTTATGACCTGCTTGACTTACGACCAATCGACTTACGACAGTGTTTTCTTTTTGCCAAATTTCTGGGAAATAAACAACTATTTGTGTTGTACACAGTGTTTATCCTAAACCTTACAGTATAAAATACAGTACTAACAGCATAAAAAATAAAGTAAAACATGAAATACCTAAATAAAACAATAAAATAAAGTCATTACAAAAATGTGATGTTGACTCCAATACTGAAACTATGTACTGTGCCAAAACAGAAGCATTCACATTGCTAAACTCACAAACTAGTATTTAGTCACTTAGCCATAATACCAACTTACCTCATAATTTGTAATATTTTACAATTAAGAATAAAACTAAGTATGCCCGAAATGCCTAGCCATGCTAAGCGTTCTAGTGGTACACTCTGTAATCACAATTTTACTACATGTAAACCAAACAATAACCGAATTTCTGTAAACTCAGCATTGTAATCCTTATAGAGAATAAACTTTGAATTGAATTGAATTGAATTGAATATTCAGTAGTAAAGTTCGACTTACGTCAATTTCGACTTACGACCGGTTTCTCGGAACCGAACTCGGTCGTAAGTCGGATGGTATGTGTATTATTACTATTCTTATTATTACCTCTCAGGTATAATATTTTAGCCCAAGCCCACTCCTTAGGCCTTCGAGGCAATCTACCATCCTTCCTTAAGAACTTTTTAACTGACAGGCATTTCCGTGTTCGGGTTAATAATGTGCTCTCCCCGGACTTTATCCAAGCTGAAGGTGTCCCCCAGGGATGTGTTCTGAGCACAACACTTTTTCTCCTTGCTATTAATGATTTGGCCTCTAGTCTTCCATCAAATATTTGGTCATCACTCTATGTTGATGACTTCGCTATTGCCTGTGCAGGCGCTGACTGTCACCTCCTTACAGTTTCTCTCCAGCATGCAGTCGACCGTGTTTCCAATTGGGCCACCACACATGGGTTTAAATTTTCCAGCACTAAAACCCACCAAATCACTTTCACTAGACGCTCTGTCATCTCTAATCATCCTTTGTACCTCTATGGCTCACGTATCCCTGAACGTGATACAGTCAAGTTTCTGGGCCTCCTCTTTGATCGTAGGTTATCCTGGAAACCTCACATTACCTCTCTGAAGGCAACTTGTCTACAGCTGCTGAACTCTTAAAAACCTTGCTCATCTTTCGTGGGGAGCTGATCGTCGAACCCTCCTTCACACTTCAATCTCCTCCTCTATTATCGAAACTTGTTAGGTGACCAGATCTATTCTAGCGGCATCTCCTGGCTTTACTCTCCTCTAGCCTTTAACCACATTCATCCACAAGGATAGTTTATGCCTTGGTTGCTTTTCGCTTCTTCCCCTGTCGAAAGCCTCTATGCAGGAAGAAGCGACGTTCCCTCCTTATCCGATTCGGACCGTGATGCCCATTGCCTGCGCTACTATGGTACGATCTCATGATCTCGCAATCCTTCCATTTATAGAATGGTCACTGATATTTAGTAGAACATTTTGTTTTTCATTTTTATTTGTTCGGCAGCCCCTGCTTACTCCGTCCCTTCTCTCTTCGCCTTCATTAGCTCTGTCTTCTCTTCAAATAACACCTTTTTTACTGTACATGTAGCATCTCACTTTTCACTACCCCCCTGGGGAATTCAGCTGTTCGAGTCTTGTTCTTTCTACCTACCCATTGCTCGGAAAGCCCAACTGTCTACGTCGTTCCCGATCTCTTTTTCTTGACCTACTTTCACTCTCATTCTATGCCTTTGCTGTGTACACAGATGGCCTAAGTCTCTGACGGCGTAGGATTCGCAGCAGTGTCTTTCCGGACAAGCGTTCGTACAAGGGCCATTTTACTATCTTCAGCTAGTATTTTTCACTGATGAATTATATGCCATACTTACCAGCATTATCCGTATTTGCATCTATGCCCGTTGTAATCTTTTGTGGTTGTCTCAGACTCCGTAGTGCTTTTCAGGCTTTACAAAAATTTGATACCCTCACCCTTAGTCCTCCGCTATCCAACTTTGGCTACGCCGCATCTTTACTAAGCATAAAGATATTGTTTTTTGTTGGGTCCCTGGTCATGTTGACGTTAGGGCAATGAACAGGCAGACACTGCTGCAGCGGTCAGAAGTACATGACCTACCAGTTTCTTATAGAGGTATTACATGTACGGATATTTTGCTGTATAATTCCCAAACCTTCTAACCGTTGGAATCAACGTTGGTCTACTATGCTCGGCAACAAACTTCAGTCTATTAAACCGAGTTTAGGTACTGGCCGTATTCTCATAAAAAAACACCAGTTGTCGAGGGTTGGGAGACTAATCTATACCGGTCTTGCATGGCCATACTCGTCTTTACTCTTGGATATCTATGGAGAGGCGTCTTGCTCCTCTCTGTGAGAATTGCCAAGCTCCATTATCAGTCAGCCACATTCTGTTGGGACTCCCCCACTTTATCACTACGAGCACGCAGAATTTACCTATGTCGCGTCTTCGCCCCGTCTGTCTTATCTTTACCTTCCTTCTCGCTGATGGACCCACCTTTCATCCGGACTCTCTCATTGACTTTTTGACAACGACCTGACTTACTCACAAATTCTGATACTTTCAGCCCTATCTACTTGTACTCTTGCTACCCTCTACCCGTACTATCCCCTGCCCGCTGGTTTTCCTGTAAAACCTTGCTGATCATCCCCATCCCTTCTGCCATCCAATTCCCTTGCTTCCTTCCCTACCTGGCAGCGCTGTATAGCCTTGAGGCTTAGCGCTTCCTTTTTGATTATTATTAATAATAATAATGTACTGTGGTAGATTTGAAAATAACAAGTATGTACCATTGTAAATTAAGACACATAGGCAACAGTTAGGCAACTTGATTCCGAAACGTTTCGCCTAAAGGTTGGCTTCTTCAGTCGAATAACAGAAATTATGGCAGGTCAGTAGAGTTGTGAAGAACGAATGTAAATCAGTCATCACCCTTGAAGTCGTAGAATTTGAGGGTTGTCAGTCCTCAGCCTGGAGATAGTTCCTGACGATGGAAGATGAACTTCTCCAGGCTGAGGGACTGACAACCTCAAATTCTACGACTTCAAGGGTCGATGACTGATTACATGTCTTCACATCTCTACTGGTTTCCTGCCACTTTCTGATTATTCGACTGAGAAGCCTACTCGTAGGCGAAACGTTTCGGAAATAAAGTTGCCTAAACTTTTGTTGCCTATGTGTCTTACCTTACAACTGTCGGTATTGTATACCATTTTGATGTTCACCACTAGTAAAGGTAGAAATAAAAAGGTAGTGGGAACTGCTGTATGACCCTGATGGGTTTAGCACTTAGTTTTGATTATAATGTAAGATGCACAGAGGTTAAATGCATAAAATTAATATAATAGGTGTATGGCCCATTCTGGGTTTAGCACTTAGTGATTATAAGAATAATACTCAAGAAAGAATGCTGGGGTGAATTGCTCCTGAAAACTGACCCCTCAAGGGAGCTTCCTTGATGCTGGTGGGGGGCCTTCATCTATCCTTCCTTGTTCCTAGGGAATTGGATCTAAAATTATGATATCTGTGCTCCAGTTCCATGAATTAGGCCTGAATACCCATCCATCACCACCCTCCACAGGCACTATAATCCTACAGGTTTAGTGCTTCCCCATGATTTTAATAATCCTGAAAACTGAGTCATTGGAATATATATCTTGGATGCGTCCTGTTCATCAGCAGCCACTTATTTTCAGCATTGCCTTTTTCCATTTAGGAAGGGCTGATGCCTGTGATGGGTTCTGGAGCAAGGGACCGATGACAGAGGTACCTTGATGCATAAGGGGCTTGCAATCCACAGAGCTGGTCCTGATCCTCTGTTCTTTGATTGAATGTGATTATCTCCCTCATTTCCCCATTATTATCTTATCAAGGGAAGCGACTAAACCCTAAGATTATTACAGGGCCTCTGAGGGGGGATGTGGAAGGTATTCAGGTTTAATTCAGGGAACTGGAGAACATCAAATTCCCTAGATCAAGAGCCCCTCACCAGCATCAAGGAACCTTCCTTGAGGGGTCAGATTTCTTCAGATGCTGTGAGTTTAGCATTTCCTCCATGAATATAACTGATGTATGACCAGAGCCCAGCTTGGGCCATGCTTATCTGGGTACTTGCCTAGGTCAACCAGGCTGTATAAAAATTAATTCATTTTCATTAATGTAATTAATGTTTTAGCACTCCGCTTCTTTCTCTTTTTGCCATGGATTATAAAATGGCTATACCCTCCCTCTTCCTGGCTTACCCATCCTCCTTCAATCGGTACCCCTCCTCCTTCCTGGCTACCCCCTCCTCCTTCCTGGCTACCCCCTCCTCCTTCCTGGCTACCCCTTCCTCCTTCCTTGAAGGGGGTGTCGATGTTGACGAAGAGCTTTTCATCTTAGAAATTATTACATTTTTTTTTAAATCAACCTAGATTACTTCTCATATTCAAGGTGCTATGTGGCACCTCTGGGTTCAACACTCTCGTAATTATAACAGACACTTAACACCCTGAGTGACTTGCTTGCTTTGTATTCTTTCCTCTGATGGTCCCACCTTTAATTAATGCAGACTTGGTTTTTCAACTGACTCATTCTCTACATCAATTCCCTTCAAAGAGGGTGCTTTGACAGTGGTGAGGGACTCTTGATCCAACGAACTGGACTTGCCTTTTCCCTTTGAGAAGTTCCTTGATGCCAGTAAGGGTCTCTTCATCTAAGGAATTGTATTCATGCTCCCTTTGGATTAAACCTACCCCTCAAAGGAGGTTCCTTGATGCTGGTGAGGGGCTCTTGATCTAGGGAATTGGATCTGTGCTCCAGTTCCCTGAATTAAGCCTGAATACCTTCCATCCCTTCCCCAGGCGCTGTATAATCCTACGGTTTAGCGCTCCCCCACGATTATAATAATAATAATAATTGGATTGAACATGAATGCTCCCCATTTCCCTAGGTGCTGTATGTCCCCTGTGGGTTTAGCGCTCCAACATAAATGTAGTAATAATGATAATACATACTTTTTTCCTGGATTAAATCTGATAACATCCCATTCCCAATAGTTCACCAGAGTTGAAAATTTGAAGCCTATTGAATAACGCATTCTTAAGTTATCAACTAAACTCTTTAAGGTCAGGTCCCCTCAAGGAAGGTTCCTTGATGTTGGTGAGGGGCTCTTGATTTAGGTTATTGGATCTGTGCTCCAGTTCCCCGAATTAAGCCTGAATGCCTTCCACATCCCCCCCCCCAGGCGCTGTATAATCCTCCGGGTTTAGCGCTTCCCCCTTGATTATAATAATAATAATTTAAGGTCAGGTTAGGTAAGGTTCGTCAGGAAACAGGACAAGTGTTTCCTGACGCGTCTTAGTCAGATGATGACCCGCCATTGGAGCTTTTGGTCATCTGACCGAGGCCTTCAGCTGGCATACCGGTCCACCCCTTCAAAAATTTTGTTTTTAGTTACTATCTTCCCTAAGGAAGAAAATAATATTGTACAAAAGTATACTGTATGTACATATTCTGAAAAAAAAAGTTGTACATAAGTCGCCCTGGACGGTTTTCCCGATATATTTAGTCGTCCTGGACGGGGTTTCCTGTCATATACATGTATATTGATGAGTTTCCCGCGTCATATTTCGTCACCCTGGGTGGGTTTCTCAGTCATACTTCATGAGGCTCACTAAACCTGCGAATTTCAATTACACCATCAGGTTTAGCGCTTAGTTTTGACTCTAACAATAACATCAATAAAAAATTCCCATTGGAAGTAAAAGTCCACTGTCTGATTTTTGGGGTATCCCAGGTTCTCTGGCAATATGCTGCTATGTATGATATCTATGTAAAACATATGTGTCATACCTCGAATAAACTTACTTATTTACTATCAGTTATCTATTTAAAATTCTCGGAATACATGTGATTTTTTTAAGAAAGCTAAATTTGCATGCTTTTCTGATCAAGACAAGGACAACAGAGCAGGTAAGTCAAATTTTACAAATTATCATTTACACAGTCCATTAATCCAAAGCTGCCACAAATTTAGACAGATCAGCGTTAAAGATTTGAAACTAATCAAAAATTATCACAAAAACTAATAAAGTGTTTCGGTCTTCACAGCTTCAATAAAATTGACCAATGATCACCTACACTTCAAAAACAAATTCATTCGCAGACATTTTGTCTGCATCACTAACTCCCAATCTTAATATTGACAAGACCTACATGATGCTTGGGAACTGAGCTACAAATGTCCATCTAAATATAACAGCTAATGGTTCTTCCATTGCAAGACAAACCAATGGAAAATTCTTAGGTCTGTACCTTGACAAGTTGAAATTTAACACCCACATCCAGCACATAAATAAAAGCGTCTCCTCGGATAATCAGTTGGATACTCTCGAAGTTACTAAGTAACTCAGAAAAAACTACTTGTATTGTATTACTCTCTAATCTATCCTTTCCTCAACTAGGTTATTTTTGCCCGGGAATCCACCATAGTGAGGGTTCCGGGGTCGATTCTCGGCAAGGGTAGAAACATTGGGCGTGTTTCCTTACACCGGTTGTCCATATTTGTACATGTACTTTTAGAAATAAAAAAATATTTTTATTATTATTATTATCAGTAAAGTAGGTACCTGGGTATTAGTCGACTGGTGTGGGTCGCATCCTGGGACAAAACTGACCTAATTTGGCCGAAATGCTCGGTATAACAAGCGGCTCTCTATATAGTAATGTCATTGATGTCAGCTAGGACTGTACACCTCGTACATGTACTTGTAGAAAATAAGATATTATCATATTATTATTAATGCCAATAATAACTCAACAAAATGAATGATCACACAATAAGTGCCAGACAACACACGCCACCACTCTTCAAAAGTTTAAACTTAATGTACAACATTCACTCTTACTACTGTGGATAAGGTAAGATTTCCTTCGGATTTTTAATTCCGGAGGGTTGGGCTAACCAGGATTAAACCCAGAAAGGCTGTGGGTAAAATTCTCGAGGGATGATGTCTTAATTCCATTGGGGTCCTCAATTTTGCCCCCCAGGATGCGACCCACACCAATCGACTAACACCTAGGTAACTAGTTGCTGCTAGTAAACAGGACGACAGGTGTAGGAAACGGGTCGAACCCCTAATGTTTCTTTACCCCGCCGGGAATCGAACCCGGCCTCCGTATGTGAAGCTAGATTATTATTATTATAATCAAAAGAGAAGCGCTAAGCTGTGAAGCTAGAGCTTTGCCAGCCAGGCCACTCAGTTATAGAAAAAAACTCTGTTATAGGACAATCACTTCTATTATAAAAAGAACGAAGAGGAAGAAAACGAAAAGGTGTCTAATGAATGAATTATTATTATTATAATCAAGGGGGAAGCACTAAACCCGTAGGATTATACAGCGCCTGTGGGGGGGGGGTGGAAGGTATTCAGGCTTAATTCGGGGCACTGGAACACAGATCTAATTCCCTAGATCAAGAGCCCCTCACCAACATCAAGGAATCTTCCTTAATAGGATCTAATGAATGAAGCTGCAGAAGGGGAGAAAGATTTCCTGTAGAGGTAACATTATTGTAAGTATTACTGTAAGTTGATCCTTTATTTCTATTTCTATTTCTTACTTTATTTCTATTGTGCCTCCTTTTACTGTACACAATTTTCACACAGTTGAGTTACTTAGTCGCTTTAATTTTCAAGTTAAAATCATGACTGATTCTTAATATATATTACAGCTATTAACACATCAGCAGTTTCCCACCAAGACAGAGTGACCTGAAAAAAAGAAACACTTTATTCATCATTCACTCCATTACTGTCTTGCCAGAGGCGCGCCTATACTACAGTTGTAAAACTGCAACTTATCAACACTTACTTAACTTACACAATGTATGAAATTAAACTTATGTGTACCTATACTTGTACCTGCGTATAGTTGTATAATACCAACACCAGATGGTAGCACAACAGCCTCACACACTCACACTAACAGTCAACTTGCTCACTAATATTTACTACCAGTGTAAACTTTGCCACGCTGCCTGTCGTAAGTTTGGGCTTATTTAAGGTTAAATCTGCATAATTTACGATTAATGAGTGCTTATAACACGTACTTCCTTATCGCACCTTCGTATACATTTGTAATATTGTGTTGTGTAGATTTCATTAAATAAATAGAGCAGTTTAATATGTTTATTATGCGCCCCATAGAGCAGTGAGTGACGGTCTACCATACTACTAGTAGGAATGTTAGAAATAATGTAAATGAGCTAAGATTAATTTCACATACAGGAAGCATGGATATTATTGCTATAACAGACTTGGTTCAGCTTGATAGATAAATGGTTTCTCAGTGCCACATGCAAGGCTATAATTACTCCACAATGGATAGTGTTAACAGCAGAGTGGTGGATTGGCGATGTACTGGAGGTTACTGGAGGATATTCCGGGGATCACGCCCCCGCAGGCCCGGTCCATGACCAGGCCTCCCGATGGATCAGGGCCTGATCAAACTAGGCTGTTACTGCATGGCGCACGCACAGGTCCAACGTTACGAGCCACAGCCCGGGCTGATCCGGCCACTGAATTTAGGTATTCTGTCCAGCTATCTCTTGAAGAAGCCAGGGGTTTTTTGGTCAATTCCCCTAATGCTTGATGGGAGGCTGTTGAACAGTTTTGCGGTCCCGTGAATATTATGGTGTTTTCTCTTAGTGTACCAATGGCTCCCCTACTTTTTATTGGCTGGCATTTTGCAACGCTGGCCAGTCTTTTTACTTTCGTGGGGTGTGAATTCTGTGTACAGAATTTGGGACCTTTCCTTCCAGATTTTCCCAAGTGTAGAATTATGATATATCTCTCCCTCCTTGCCCGATTCCAACGAGTACATGTCAAGTGCTTCCAAGCGTTCCCTGTAGTTAAGGTGCTTGACAGAACTCTATACGTGCAGTAAGGATCTCTGTTACACTCTATAGATCTGCGGATTTCACTGCTTTGAATGGCGATGTTAATGGACAGCAGTATTCCAGCCTAGAGTGAACATGTGAGTTGTAAAAGGATCATCATGGGCTTGCATCTCTCGTTTTGAAGCTTCTCATTATCCATCTATCCATTTTCTTTGCCACGTGCGATCGTAGGACTGTTGTGATCCTTGAAAGTGAGATCCTCAGACATTACTACTCCCAGGTCCCTTAATTATTTTTCCGCTTTTTGTATGGCCGGAGAGTCAGTAGTATACTCGGTTCTAGTTCATTATCTCCTCCAGTTTTCCATAACGGAGTAGTTGGAATTTGTCCTCATTGCACATACATATTGTTCACCGTTGCCCACTGGAAAACTTTGTTTTAATCTTCTTGGAGGTATACCGGTCCTCCGCTCAGATGACGTGCCTCATGCAAGATCTAGTATCATACCGCAAAAGGATGATACAAGTGCTGTGGTGTATTATCTCTGTTTATGTCTGATATGAGGATAAGGAATAAGATGGGGGCGAGAATAGTACTGTGCCTTGTGGAACTGTGCTCTTCACTATGGCAGCCTCTGATTTAACTCTGTTGCCACTACTCTTTGTGTTCGATTTGTTAGGAAGTTGAAAAGATCCAATCTCCCCACTTTCCCAGTTATTCCTTTAGCACGTATTTTATGGGCTATTAAGCCATGATACATTTGTCAAATGCCTTTTTGCAAAGTCTGTGTATATGACATCTGAATATCTGATTTTCTTCCAGTGAATCAAGGCCATGTATAGTGTCCTGTAGTTGTGAGAGGCAGGAGCGACTGCCTGAACCCATGTTGCTTGGATTGGTGCAGGATTTTGGGAATCCCTTGTGATTTGAAATCCTGCTTCTTAGCACTCTTTTAAAGATTTTTATGATGTGGGAACTGTCAGAGCTATTTGTCTAGTTCTTAGCTAATGCTTTGTGCCACCTTTATGGAGTGGGGCATATATCCGTTGTTTTAAGTGACTGTGGAATTTCACCCATGTTCCAAGCTCCTCCTCCATAGTTGTATTAGGGCACGCTGAGAGGGCGTTTATTGCAGTTCTTAATTGGAAACAGAGTTCACTGTCTGGAGGCCCGGGGCGGAGTGGCATAGAATGTTGTTCAATGGCTTTTTTCAAAATCTATAGGGAGTTAGGGTAATGTCGGAAAATCTGGCATTCATTTAATCGGAGTTTGAGGCTCAGTCATGAAGAAATCATTTGGGTCGCTTGATCATCAGACCGATTAGTGGTTCCACTAAGCACAAGAGTCGTACTGGGAATTTATATTTCACTCATTTCCTCTGTTGTCATTGTGGTTAAGTCCCATCCTGTCTGAGTTAAGGGCCGATACTAGATGTGGTAATTTGCCTTGTTTTGGCAGATGACAAAGTAATATTTGAATTTCTTTCAATTTTCTTTATAGCTTTAAAGCTCCTCATGCCTATCCTGTTCCTGTAAAGAGTCATTTTGCTTAAGTTCGATAGTTTCCACTTCCTGGTCTGCGCCTCTTTCGTGTATCAGATATTCTAGGAGCTCAGTGACTCTTCGTCGTCTTCTGTAGATGGAGAGCGTCTCTTTTTCCTCCAGTTTACTCCTTCTCTTCTTCTTTCTTAGGGGAATATGCTAGAACATGCTTTTCGGTACAGGAAGTTGATCCTTTCCAAAGGCACTGGTTTGGATCCATGTCATTTAAGACTTCTTCCAAACATTGTTTCGTTTTCAGACATGGTGTACCTCGTCCCAGTGATCGTTCTTGTATGTCAGATAAAAAAACAATGTTGACCCCATTAGCACCTCTTACAGCTGCTTTCTCTGTTCTCTTGTTATAGGGACTACCTCCAATTTTACCCACTAATAAGCTTATTCAGTATCTGTGTCTTGAGTTGAGTATGCACTCTCCTCACACATCAGTGTCTGTGGTTTGATCCCGAAAAGGGTGGAAACATTGGGCTATTTCCTTAAGATCAACTTGCTGCCCCTGGTTTACTTAGCAGTAAGTAGGCACCTGGGTCGCTAGTTGACGTGTGGGGTTGCTTCCTGGGGGACAAGATTAAGGACCCCCCAATAGAAATTAAGGACAGACAGCTCTCATGATGCACTGAACTTTCTTGGTTTATCCTGACGTGGCTAAACCCTCCCCCCAGGATAAAAATCCAAACAAATCTTATTTATTTCCTCTCATGACACTCCACCCCCCCCCCAACACCTTATACCCTATTTTTTCGCTTCTTGGAACACCGCCCTTCATACTCATCAGCAATCCGTCACTACCCACTGTAAGTCCAAGGTTACCATCAATGTAAATTTTAATTTGTGATATTCTGGGAGTGGATGTGTTCAGTCAAAATGTATTATTTATTAAACTGTTGTAGAGAAATTGCAGTGATAGTTTTTTATTGAAATTTCAATACGACTATGCTTGAAAATTTTCTGTCTTCTCTATTATTTTAACAAATGATGTTCAAATTTGTGGTGCTCGTGGCTTGGTTGATAGACATCCTTAACCCACACTGATGGTTCTGGGGGATTGGTCCAGCACACGGTGAATGGTGGCATGTTTCTTAATACCCTGTTGGGCCTTGTTCATCTAGATAGTATGGGGTACCTGGGGTTAGACAACTGTCGGGGTCACATCTGGATGAAACAGATTAACTGAGTTGCCGAAATGCTCTGTGTCTAACAGGTGCTATCTATAAAGTATGCCTGTGATGTCAGATAGGTCTGTATCACATGTAATTGTATTATGTAGTTGTAGATGTAAAGTTTTATTATTATTATTATTATTATTATTATTATTATTATTATTAATTATTATTATTATTATTATTATTATCTATTATTATTATTATTATTATATTATTATTATTATTATTTTTTTTATTATTATTACATAAAAATGGTCCAAGTGGACAGATTTATTTTAATGACAGGGTGAAATGTGGCTTGAAAGAGTAGAAAAAAAGCTAGAGCAGTATTGTGTTTAGCGATTTTATTTTAAGGTTGGGAGCTTACGTTGTGAAGAATCATTAGTGATATTAGGAAAGTGAACATTTGCTCCAACGTGATTAGCTGAATGGCTAATGTAAATAATAAATATTGCCTATGTTAATAATTTTTCCATTGCTCATTTTCTGCTGATTCTGTAGAAGTGCTGCTTAAGTGGCTTGTAGACGATGTTTTACATGAGCGTATTCAGGGAAAAAACTTCGAGAGCAGTGAAAATCTCTCTAAGAAGTCCACTTTAAGAACCCAAAAACTACAAGTAAAATGGTACAGTATTGTAAGATTTCTTTGAATCATTCTTAACCATCTTTCAGTGGCATTTACACTCAACCACTGTATTCTCTTTTGTTACACACTGTGTATCATGTCCAAAATAATAATAAAATAAATAAATTGAGGCTAGTCCCTCACGTGTTTTGTGTCATGACCTTGGCTCGCTCAGATAAGCTCTTGAGTGTAAATTTTGACCTAGATATGAGAAAATGGGTCTGCACAGTGAATGTGGTTGTTATACAATCACATCTTTTAAGCCAGCCCGAAATGCTAGCCATAGTATAAGTGGCTTTGGCAGGCTGCTCTTATCTGTTATTTTTTTTGTACCTCTGTATGTATGCTCAAAGTGTTAATATATAAATAAATAATAATAAATATAAAATCCTGCCCCATGCTGTGCATGATGGGAAAAGTAAAATTGAAACAATGTGTATGGTATAAAATAAGATTTTTGAATGTGTCTTCTAGGATAGTTTTTATGGTTTTATTGGTTGTTTCTTGATATCATTTGATAGATTGGTTATGTTATTACTGAAATAGAGATGATTTTATTTAAGTTTTCAGGAGCAGAAGTAGCAAATATAAAAAGACATAAAAAAACTCTGAAATTTGGCTCCAAGTAGTGGAAATAATTGATTTTTGCTGATTTTCCAGAGGATAGGTCAAGAATCCCTACACCCCCCAGTCTGTTTTGTGGATTTTTAATAGAATTCTGATTTCAATTATTGATGTTAAACCCATGATCATTCATTCCTGGCTTTATGTTATTATCCATGTAATTAGGGTATTTCTGTGATATTTTGTGTGGTTATGAATTCAAAATGACACAGAGGGAAGTGTTGATTTAGTTGCCAGAATGTCTACAGTGTTCTTTTTTGGAACTTTATTTTTTAAATTGGATTTTATGTGAAATTGGGTCAAATTACATACTTCTGTGCACTTTTATTAGGTTATTCTGATAGGATAATGGGCTGTTTCTTGTGCTCAGTCCAATGAATAAAAGGATAAGAGCTGAATGTAACGACTTTAATAGGAATCAATTAATTAATTATTATTAATCACACTGGCGATTTCCCACCAAGGCAGGGTGCCGAAAAGAAAAACTTTCCCATCATTCACTCCATCACTGTCTTGACAGAAGGGTGCTTTACACTACAGTTTTAAACTGCAACATTATCACCCCATATTCAAGGCAGGCACTGTATTCCATCTCCAGGACTCAAGCCGCTCCTGCCGGTTTCCCTGATTCCCTTATAAAAAGTTACTTTGCTCACACTCCAACAGCACGTCAAGTTATTAAAAAACCATTTGTCTCCATTTCACTCCTATCAAACACGATCACGCATGCCTGCTGGATGGTCCAAGCCCTCGGCACACAAACCTCCTTTACCCCCTCCCTCCAACCTGCCTAGCGCCGACCCCTACCCGCCTTCCTTCATACAGACTGATACCACCGCTTGAAGTCAATCCTGTTTCGCTCCATTCTCTCTACATGTTCCGAATCCCACCTCAACAACCCTTCATCAGCCCTCCTGGAAAACAGTTTTGGTAATCCAGCACCTCCTCCCTAAAATTCCAACTTAGAATTCTCTGCAATTATATTCACCACACATTGCCCTCAGACATGACATCTCCACTGCCTCCAGCTTCCCTCGCTGCACATTCATCACCCACGCTTCACACCCATATAAGAGCGTGGTAAACTCTACTCTCATACATTACCCTCTTTAGCCTCCAAGGGACAAAGTTCTTTGTCTCAACAGACTCATAAGTGCACACTCACACTCTTTTTCCATCATCAATTCTATGATTCACCTCATCTTTTAATAGACCCAATCGCTGACACGTCCACTCCCAAATTTCTGAATTACTTTCTACCTCCTCCCATACTCTTTCCCTCCATCTGATATTCAATCTTCATCACCTAATCTTTTTTGTATCCTCATAACTTACTCTTTCTGTATTCACCTTTAATTTTCTTCTTTTGCACACCATTACCAAATTCATCTCACAATCTCTGCTGTTTTTCAGAATCTCCCAAGAAGCACAGTGGTCATCAGCAAAGAGCATGGCTGTGGACAACTCCCCACTTTGTGTGTGATTCTTTATCTTTTAACTCCACGCCTCTTGGCCAAGTCCCTTCGCATTTACTTCTCTTACAACCCAATCTATTAAATATATTTAAACAACCACGGTGATCACACATCCTTGTCTAAGGCTACTTTTACTGGGAAAAAATTTCCCTCTTCCTCCATACTCCTAACTTGAGCCCCTCACTATCCTCGTAAAAACTCTTCATGCCTTTCAGCTAACATACCCCTACACCATACACTTGCAACATCTGCACAGTGCCCCCTGATCCACCCTGTCATATGCTTTTCCCAAAATCCCATAATAGGCCACAAAGACCTCTTTAGCCTTATCTAAATACTGTTCACTTATATGGTTTCACTGTAAAACACCTGGTCCACACACCCCCTACCTTTCCTA
>NC_069434.1:7277468-7308743 GCF_026875155.1 Cherax quadricarinatus | reverse complement strand
GCCTCACTACCTAACACCTGCTGCTGCTCCCTCACCACCTAACACCTGCTGCTGCTGCCTGACCACCTAACACCTGCTGCCGCTGCCTGACCACCTAACACATGCTGCTGCTGCCTGACCACCCAACACCTGCTGCTGCTGCCTCACCACCTAACAACTGCTGCCTAACCACCTAACACCTGTTGCTGCTGCCTCACCACCTAACACCTGCTGCTGCCTCACCACCTAACACCTGCTGCTGCTGCCTCACCACCTAACACCTGCTGCTGCTCCCTCACCACCTAACACCTGCTGCTGCTCCCTCACCACCTAACACCTGCTGCTGCTCCCTCACCACCTAACACCTGCTGCTGCTCCCTCACCACCTAACACCTGCTGCTGCTGCTGCCTGACCACCCAACACCTGCTGCTGCTGCCTCACCACCTAACAACTGCTGCCTAACCACCTAACACCTGTTGCTGCTGCCTCACCACCTAACACCTGCTGCTGCTGCCTTACAACCCAACACCTGCTGCTGCTGCCTCACCACCTAACACCTGCTGCTGCTGCTGCCTCACCACCTAACACCTGCTGCTGACTCACCACCTAACACCTGCTGCTGTCTCCCCACCTAACACCTGCTGCTGCCTAAACACCTAAAACCTGCTTATACCTGACCATCTAACACCTGCTCCTGCTTGAGCATCTAACACCTGCTTCTGCCTGAGCACCTAACACATGAGCAGATATGTCAACACCTGAGCAGGTGGCCCGGTGGCCTGGTGGCTAAAGCTCCCGCTTCACACACGGAGGGCCCGGGTTCGATTCCCGGCGGGTGGAAACATTTCGACACGTTTCCTTACACCTATTGTCCTGTTCACCTAGCAGCAAATAGGTACCTGGGTGTTAGTCGACTGGTGTGGGTCGCATCCTGGGGGACAAGATTAACCCTTTGAGGGTTTTGGTCGTACTAGTATGTCTTACGCGTAGGGGTTTTTGACGTACTAGTACTCATAAATTCTAGCGGTCTCAAATCTAGTGGGAGAAAGCTGGTAGGCCTTCATATGAAAGAATGGGTCTATGTGGTCAGTGTGCACAGTCTAAAAAAAATCCTGCAGCACACAGTGCATAATGAGAAAAAAAAACTTTGACCATTTTTTTGGAATAAATCAGCGACTTTGCAGTGTACTTTCGTATGGTATTTATTGTTGTATTCTAGTTTTCTTGGTCTCATTTTATAGAATTGAAGACATATTACAGAAATTGAGATGATTTTGACTGGTTTTACAATGAACGGTGCCTTGAAATTGAGCTCAAAGTAGCAGAAATGTTCGATTTTTACCAAACTTCAAAAGTAAACAAATCGTGCCAAGCGTCCAATACACGTCAATTGGTGAGTCTAATATTCTTTCACAAGTGCACCAATAATATTTATACCATTTTTACACTAATGCAGTAGTCTGCATAACAGTAAATCTTATATTTTTTGTGAGAATAAAAATTCAAAGTGGAAAGCAAAAGAATATAAGAGGGGCCTTGAGACGTGACTAATGACTACTGGAAATGTCATTTTAGTGCCAGGAATGTCTTTCTTGTTTATTCTGGACCCTATTCGAAAATTGGCATCTTTTGAAATTTGTGTGAAATTGGCAAAATTGCTAAATTCTGACCACTGTACTGGATAGTTGAATTTCATAAATGGGTGGTTTCTTGCACCCATTCGATAGAAAGAATGGAGTTCTAGCGAAATATTCATGTTTTTTGTCGACTAGTACAGTGAAATTGGCCGAAAATGGAGCTCAAAGTGGGCAAAATCGCCGATGCGTAAACATCGCCGAGACCGCTAACTTTGTGAGAGCATAATTCCGTAAGTTTTCTATCAAATTTCAAACTTTTGGTGTCTTTATGATCGGGAAAAGGTTCTCTATCTTTTCATAAGAGAAAATAATTTTTTTTTTTTTAAATTTGGCCGACCCTGAGAACGAGTTTCGGAGAGGGCCTGTCGACCCTCAAAGGGTTAAGGACCCCAATGGAAATAAGTTAGACAGTCCTCGATGATGCACTGACTTTCTTGGGTTATCCTGGGTGGCTAACCCCCCAGGGTTAAAAATCCGAATGAAATCTTATCTTATCTTACCTTAACACCTGACAGTCAACACCTAAGAACATAAGAAAGGAAGAACACTGCAGGAGGCCTGTTGGCCCATACTAGGCAGGTCCTTTACAATTCATCCCACTAACAAAACATTTGCCCAACCCAATTTTCAATGCCACCCAAGAAATAAGCTCTGATGTTAAAGTCCCACTCAAATCCAACCCCTCCCACTCATGTACTTATCCAACCTAAATTTGAAACTACCCAAAGTCCCAGCCTCAATAACCCAACTAGGTAGACTGTTCCACTCATCAACTACCCTATTTCCAAACCAATACTTTCCTATGTCCTTTCTAAATCTAAACTTATCTAATTTAAATCCATTACTGCGGGTTCTCTCTTGGAGAGACATCCTCAAGACCTTATTAATATCCCCTTTATTAATACCTATCTTCCACTTATACACTTCGATCAGGTCTCCCCTCATTCTTTGTCTAACAAGTGAATGTAACTTAAGAGTCTTCAATCTTTCTTCATAAGGAAGATTTCTAATGCTATGTATTAATTTAGTCATCCTACACTGAATGTTTTCTAACGAATTTATGTCCATTCTGTAATATGGAGACCAGAACTGAGCTGCATAATCTAGGTGAGGCCTTACTAATGATGTATAAAGCTGCAGTATGACCTCTGGACTTCTGTTGCTTACACTTCTTGATATAAATCCCAGTAATCTATTTGCCTTATTACGTATGCTTAGGCATTGCTGTCTTGGTTTAAGGTTGCTGCTCACCATAACCCCAAGTCCTTTTCGCAATCTGTATGGCTAAGTTCTACATCATTTAACTTATAAGTACTAGGGTTATGGGCACTCTCAAGCTTCAGAACCTTGCATTTATCTACGTTGAACTGCATCTGCCACTTTTCTGACCAAGAATAGAGTTTGTTTAAATCCTCCTGAAGTTCCATAACATCTACGTTTGAATCAATTATCCTACCTATCTTTGTGTCATCGGCGAATTTGCTCATATCACTAGTAATTCCCTCATCAAGATCATTGATATATATTATAAGCAACAACGGGCCCAAGACTGATCCCTGTGGAACGCCACTTGTTACAAGTCCCCACTCGGATTTAACCCCATTTATGGACACTCTCTGCTTCCTGTCAGTGAGCCATGACTCGATCCACGAGAGCACTTTTCCCCCAATGCCATCATGAGCTGCCACATTCTTTAACAGTCTATGGTGCGGAACTCTATCAAAAGACTTACTAAAATCTAAGTAAATAATATCAAATTCTTTATCGTGGTCAACAGCCTCAAAAGCTTTACTGAAGAAAGTTAATAAATTAGTTAGACAAGACCAGCCTCTTGTGAATCCATGCTGAGTATCATTAATCAAGCTATGTTTATCGAGATGGCTTCTTATAATCTCGGCTATAATTGACTCTAGTAATTTGCCTACAATTGAGGTCAGGCTTATTGGGCGGTAATTTGACTAAGCAACTAACACAGTCAACACCTTAGCAGCTAACACATTTAACACTTGTTCAGCTAACACAGACAACACCTGAGCAGCTAACAGTCAACACCTAAGAAACTAACACAGTCAACACCTGAGCAGGTAACACAGTCAACACCTGAGCAGGTAACAAAGTCAACACCTTATCAGCTAACACAGTCAACACCTGAGCAGCTAACAGTCAACACCTAAGCAGCTAACACAGTCAACACCTGAGCAGGTAACACAGTCAACACCTGAGCACCTAACAGTCAACACCTGAGCACCTAAAAGTCAACACTTAAGCAGGTAACAGTCAACACCTGAGCACCTAACACAGTCAACACCTGAGCAGCTAACAGTCAACACCTGAGCAGGTAACACAGTCAACACCTGAGCAGCTAACAGTCAACACCTAAGCAGCTAACACAGTCAACACCTGAGCAGGTAACACAGTCAACACCTGAGCACCTAACAGTCAACACCTGAGCACCTAAAACAGTCAACACTTAAGCAGGTAACACAGTCAACACCTGAGCACCTAACACAGTCAACACCTGAGCAGCTAACAGTCAACACCTGAGCAGGTAACACAGTCAACACCTACGCAGCTAACAGTCAACACCTGAGCACCTAACACAGTCAACACCTGAGCACCTAACACAGTCAACACCTGAGCAACTAACACAGTCAACACCTGAGCACCTAACAGTCAACACCTGAGCACCTAACACAGTCAACACCTGAGCACCTAACACAGTCAATACCTGAGCAGGTAACACAGTCAACACCTGAGCACCTAACACAGTCAACACCTGAGCACCTAACACAGTCAACACCTGAGCACCTAACACAGTCAATACCTGAGCAGGTAAGACAGTCAACACCTGAGCAGGTAAGACAGTCAACACCTGAGCAGGCAACACAGTCAACACCTGAGCAGGTAAGACAGTCAACACCTGAGCAGGTAAGACAGTCAACAAGACACAGATATGATCATGTCTGGCGCCTTAATACACTATATTTCATGGGTCAAACTCTCTCTATGTATCATCTAGCACATGAATGTTATATTGTAATAAAAGTAGGTGTTACTCACCTGTGTTACTCACCTGTGTTAGACACCACAGTTGTTACTCACCTGTGTTAGACACCACAGGTGTTACTCACCTGTGTTAGACACCACAGTTGTTACTCACCTGTGTTAGACACCACAGTTGTTACTCACCTGTGTTAGACACCACAGGTGTTACTCACCTGTGTTAGACACCACAGTTGTTACTCACCTGTTAGACACCACAGGTGTTACTCACCTGTGTTAGACACCACAGGTGTTACTCACCTGCATTAGACACCACAGTTGTTACTCACCTGTGTTAGACACCACAGTTGTTACTCACCTGTGTTAGACACCACAGGTGTTACTCACCTGTGTTAGACACCACAGGTGTTACTCACCTGTCTTAGACACCACAGGTGTTACTCACCTGTGTTAGACACCACAGGTGTTACTCACCTGTGTTAGACACCACAGTTGTTACTCACCTGTTAGACACCACAGTTGTTACTCACCTGTGTTAGACACCACAGATGTTACTCACCTGTGTTAGACACCACAGTTGTTACTCACCTGTGTTAGACACCACAGTTGTTACTCACCTGTGTTAGACACCACAGGTGTTACTCACCTGTGTTAGACACCACAGATGTTACTCGCCTGTGTTAGACACCACAGATGTTACTCACCTGTGTTAGACACCATAGGTGTTACTCACCTGTGTTAGACACCACAGGTGTTACTCGCCTGTGTTAGACACCACAGTTGTTACTCACCTGTCTTAGACACCACAGGTGTTACTCGCCTGTGTTAGACACCACAGTTGTTACTCACCTGTGTTAGACACCACAGTTGTTACTCACCTGTGTTAGACACCACAGTTGTTACTCACCTGTGTTAGACACCACAGTTGTTACTCACCTGTGTTAGACACCACAGTTGTTACTCACCTGTGTTAGACATCACAGTTGTTACTCACCTGTGTTAGACACCACAGTTGTTACTCACCTGCGTTAGACACCACAGATGTTACTCACCTGTGTTAGACACCACAGTTGTTACTCACCTGTGTTAGACACCACAGGTGTTACTCACCGGTGTTAGACACCACAGTTGTTACTCACCCGTGTTAGACACCACAGGTGTTACTCACCTGTTAGACATCACAGGTGTTACTCACCTGTGTTAGACACCACAGGTGTTACTGACCTGTGTTAGACACCACAGATGTTACTCACCTGTGTTAGACACCACAGTTGTTACTCACCTGTGTTAGACACCACAGTTGTTACTCACCTGTGTTAGACACCACAGGTGTTACTCACCTGTGTTAGACACCACAGTTGTTACTCACCTGTGTTAGACACCACAGGTGTTACTCACCTGTGTTAGACACCACAGCTGTTACTCACCTGTGTTAGACACCACAGGTGTTACTCACCTATGTTAGACACCACAGGTGTTACTCACCTGTGTTAGACACCACAGGTGTTACTCACCTGTGTTAGACACCACAGGTGTTACTCACCTGTGTTAGACACCACAGGTGTTACTCACCTGTGTTAGACTCCACAAACACTGTTTATTGTTCACTTTATCACACTCACCCACCAACAACACAAGTTGTTGTTGTTGTTGTTGTTTATAGGGCCACTGACAGTGTACGTCGTATTGAACCCTGACTTCCGCCGCTCCCAAAACCAACCTTCACCAAAGTGGAAGGATGTTACACAAACAACCCGCACATATAAGACAGGAGCTTACGATGACGTTTCTGTCCGACTTAGACCATTTACAAAGTCACAATGACAAAAGGAGAGAAGGAGGGAGTATATATAGACCAGCAGACAGGGACGGGAACAAGAGACGAAGTGGAGGTAGTAGTAGTAGTGGGAGTCAGTCAAATACCCAAGGCAGAAGAAAACCCAAAGGAGAAAGAGGAAAGAGGAAGAGGAAGAGGAATATGGGAAAAAAGAATCAGGTTAAGGCAAAGTTGTTCTGAAGTTTGCAACATTTTATGATGTAATGGGAAAGGAACACATCTACAGAGACAAAGCCAGGACTAAGATTCATACAAGGAAAGTTGTGTATAAGGGAGGATTCAACAAGGCAGTGACTGTGAAAGTTAGAAGTAGGATAGATAGTTTTAGTAGAAGATCAGTCAATAGGATGACTGTGATCTCTGACATGACAGAAAAAAAACCATTGTTGGCGTCGGCAAACCTAACAATACTTTTGTGCTCCTTAAGTCTGTCAGAAATAGTTCAAGCAGTTTCTCCAAAGTACTGAATAGGACAGGAGGAACAAGAAATAGAATGGACACGAGGACCAAGTAAACCAAGTTCTAACAGATATAAGCTGGGTAGATATAATAAGCAACACAGACCCCAACTTAAGCCTAGAACAGATTAACTTGGTGGCACTCGATGTATGCACAAGGCTTATTCCTCTAAGAAAAAGGAGGAGTAGATGTAAAATAGAAAGAGACAGGCGCTCCCTTTACAGGCGACGGAAAAGAATAACAGAGTGGCTAAAAGAGGTCAATATATCTGAAATGCGTAGGGAGACACTGGTCAGAGAAATAGCAAGCATCGAACTTAAGCTAAAGGAAACTTATAGGAGTCGGGAATCGCGGGAAGAACTAAAAGCCATAAATGAAATCGAAAGAAACCCAAATTATTTCTTCTCATATGCCAAATCAAAGTCGAGAACAACGTCCAGTATTGGGCCCCTACTTAAACAAGATGGGTCCTACACAGATGACAGCAAGGAAATGAGTGAGCTACTCAAGTCCCAATATGACTCAGTTTTTAGCAAGCCGCTAACCAGACTGAGAGTCGAAGATCAAAATTAATTTTTTATGGGAGAGCCTCAAAATTTGATTAACACAAGCCTATTCGATGTTATCCTGACGCCAAATGACTTCGAACAGGCGATAAATGACATGCCCATGCACTATGCCCCAGGGCCAGACTCATGGAACTCCATGTTCGTCAAGAACTGCAAGAAGCCCATATCACGAGCCTTTTCCATCCGAGACTGTTCAACTGCCTCCCAGCACACATAAGGGGGATTACCAACAGACCCCTGGCAGTCTTCAAGCTGGCACTGGACAAGTACCTAAAGTCAGTTCCTGATCAGCCGGGCTGTGGCTCGTACGTTGGTTTGCGTGCAGCCAGCAGCAACAGCCTGGTTGATCAGGGGCTGATCCAGCAGGAGGCCTGGTCACAGACCGGGCCGCGGGGGCGTTGACCCCCGAAACTCTCTCCAGGTAAACTCCAGGTATGGAGAGGGAGCATTGACATGGGGGTCGTCCCACAGTTACTAAAAACAACAGACATAGCCCCACTCCACAAAGGGGGCAGTAAAACAACAGCAAAGAACTACAGACCGATAGCACTGACATCCCATATCATAAAAATCTTTGAAAGGGTCCTAAGAAGAAAGATCAAGACCCATCTAGAAACCCATCAGTTACAAAACCCAGGGCAACATGGGTTTAGAACAGGTCGCTCCTGTCTGTCTCAACTATTGGATCACTACGACAAGGTCCTAGATGCACTAGAAGACAAAAAGAATGCAGATGTAATATATACAGACTTTGCAAAAAGCCTTCGACAAGTGTGACCATATCGTAATAGGGCACAAAATGCGTGCTAAAGGAATAACAGGAAAAGTCGGTCGATGGATCTATAATTTCCTCACTAACAGAACACAGAGAGCAGTAGTCAACAGAGTAAAGTCCGAGGCAGCTACGGTGAAAAGCTCTGTTCCACAAGGCACAGTACTCGCTCCCATCTTGTTCCTCATCCTCATATCCGACATAGACAAGGATGCCAGCCACAGCACCGTGTCTTCCTTTGCAGATGACACCCGAATCTGCATGACAGTGTCTTCCATTGCAGACACTGCAAGGCTCCAGGCAGACATCAGCCAAATCTTTCAGTGGGCTGCAGAAAACAATATGAAGTTCAACGATGAGAAATTTCAATTACTCAGATATGGTAAAAACGAGGAAATTAAATCTTCATCAGTGTACAAAACAAATTCTGGCCACAAAATAGAGCGAAACACCAACTTCAAGAGCCTGGGAGTGATCATGTTTTAGGATCTCACTTTCAAGGACCATAACATTGTATCAATCGCATCTGCTAGAAAAATGACAGGATGGATAATGAGAACCTTCAAAACTAGGGAGGCAAAGCCCATGATGACACTCTTCAGGTCACTTGTTCTATCTAGGCAGAAATATTGCTGCACACTAACAGCACCTTTCAAGGCAGGTGAAATTGCTGACCTAGAAAATGTACAGAGAACCTTCATGGCACGCATAACGGAGATAAAACACCTCAGTTTCTGGGAGCGCTTGAGGTTCCTAAACCTGTATTCCCTGGAATGCAGGCGGGAGAGATACATGATTATATACACCTGGAAAATCCTAGAGGGACTAGTACCGAACTTGCACACGAAAATCACTCACTACAAAAGTAAAAGACTTGGCAGACGATGCAACATCCCCCCAATGAAAAGCAGGAGTGTCACTAGCACGTTATGAGACCAAGAGGCCTGGTCACAGACCGGGCCGCGGGGGCGTTGACCCCCGGAACTCTCTCCAGGTAAACTCCAGGAGGAGCAGCTATGGAGGTGTCTACTCTATTTCTTGTTCCTCCTGTCCTCTTCAGTACTTTGGAGAAAGTAGCCAATCTCTTTCTGGCAGACTTAAGGAGCACAAAAGTAGTGTTAGGTTTGTCGACACCAACAATGCTCTTTTCTGTCATATCAGAGATCACAGTCATCCTATTGATTGATCTTCTGCTAAAACTGTTTAACCTAAGTATAACTTTCAGAGTCACCATTTGGTCGAATTCTCCTTTATACACAACTTTCCTCCCTCTTCCCCTTCCTTGCCTTTTTCTCCTTTGGGTTTTCTTTCTTCTGCCTTGGACATTTGTCTTTCATTGTTATATTTCTACATCTGTGTTCCAGCTCCTACTTTCTGTGGGCTCTTAGTATTTGACTGACTACACTACTGAAATTTACCTGGAGAGAGTTCCGGGGATCAACGCCCCCGCGGCCCGGTCTGTGACCAGGCCTCCTGGTGGATCAGAGCCTGATCAACCAGGCTGTTACTGCTAACTGCACGCAAATCAATATATGAGCCACATCTCGGATGGTCAGGCACCGACTTTAGGTGCTTGTCCAGTGCCAGCTACTACTACCTCCACTTCCTCTCTTGTTCCTGTCCCTGTCTGCTGGCTTATATGTACTCCTTCCTCTTCTTTTGTTAGTATCACTTTGTAAATGGTCCAAGTCGGAGTGAAACATCGTCGTAAGCTCCTCTCTCCTGTGTGCGATTTATTTATGTATTGTTCCAGACACGTTATTGTGCTTTTTTTTGTTATTTATGGAAGAATATTGGCAAATAACTAAGTATTATATGTCCCTAATGCTCCCTGAAGCCAGCAAGAATGTGAAGGTACAGGCTAAGATATGGTGGTCTGAAGGGTCAAAACTCTCACCACTGAGTTTACCTGGAGTTTACCTGGAGAGAGTTCCGGGGGTCAAATCCCCCACGGCCCGATCTGTGACCAAGCCTCCTGGTGGATCAGAGCCTGATCAACCAGGCTGTTACTGCTGGCTGCATGCAATCCAACGTACGAGCCACAGCCCGGCTGGTAAGGTACCGACTTTAGGTGCTTGTCCAGTGCCAGCTTGAAGACTGCCAGGGGTCTATTGGTAATCCCCCTTATGTATGCTGCGAGGCAGTTGAGCAGTCTCGGGCCCCTGACACTTATTGTATTGTCTTTAACGTGCTAGTGACACTCCTGCTTTTCATTGGGGGATGTTGCATCGTCTGCCAAGTCTTTTGCTTTCGTTTACCTGGAGTTTACCTGGAGAGAGTTTCGGGGGTCAATGCCCCCGCGGCCCGGTCTGTGACCAGGCCTCCTGGTGGATCAGCGCCTGATCAACCAGGCTGTTGCTGCTGGCTGCACGCAAACCAACGTACGAGCCACAGCCCGGCTGATCAGGAACTGACTTTAGGTGCTTGTCCAGTGCCAGCTTGAAGACTGCCAGGGGTCTGTTGGTAATCCCCCTTATGTGTGCTGGGAGGCAGTTGAACAGTCTCGGGCCCCTGACACTTATTGTATGGTCACTTAACGTGCTAGTGACACCCCTGCTTTTCATTGGGGGGATGGTGCATCGTCTGCCAAGTCTTTTGCTTTCGTAGTGAGTGATTTTCGTGTGCAAGTTCGGTACTAGTCCCTCTAGGATTTTCCAGGTGTATATAATCATGTATCTCTCCCTCCTGCGTTCCAGGGAATACAGGTTTAGAAACCTCAAGCGCTGCCAGTAATTGAGGTGCTTTATCTCCGTTATGCGCGCCGTGAAAGTTCTCTGTACATTTTCTAGGTCGGCAATTTCACCTGCCTTGAAAGGTGCTGTTAGAGTGCAGCAATATTCCAGCCTAGATAGAACAAGTGACCTGAAGAGTGTCATCATGGGCTTGGCCTCCCTAGTTTTGAAGGTTCTCATTATCCATCCTGTCATTTTTCTAGCAGATGCGATTGATACAATGTTATGGTCCTTGAAGGTGAGATCCTCCAACATAATCACTCCCAGGACTTTGACGTTGGTGTTTCGCTCTATTTTGTGGCCAGAATTTGTTTTGTACTCTGATGAAGATTTAATTTCCTCATGTTTACCATATCTGAGTAATTGAAATTTCTCATCGTTGAACTTCATATTGTTTTCCGCAGCCCACTGAAAGATTTGGTTGATGTCCGCCTGGAGCCTTGCAGTGTCTGCAATGGAAGACACTGTCATGCAGATTCGGGTGTCATCTGCAAAGGAAGACACGGTGCTGTGGCTGACATCCTTGTCTATGTCGGATATGAGGATGAGGAACAAGATGGGAGCTAGTACTGTGCCTTGTGGAACAGAGCTTTTCACCGTAGCTGCCTCGGACTTACTCTGTTGACGACTACTCTCGTGTTTCTGTTAGTGAGGAAATTATAGATCCATCGACCGACTTTTCCTGTTATTCCTTTAGCGCGCATTTTGTGCGCTATTACGCCATGATCACACTTGTCGAAGGCTTTTGCAAAGTCTGTATATATTACATCTGCATTCTTTTTGTCTTCTAGTGCATTTAGGACCTTGTCATAGTGATCCAGTAGTTGAGACAGACAGGAGCGACCTGTTCTAAACCCATGTTGCCCTGGGTTGTGTAACTGATGGGTTTCTAGATGGGTGGTGATCTTGCTTCTTAGGACCCTTTCAAAGATTTTTATGATATGGGATGTTAGTGCTATTGGTCTGTAGTTCTTTGCTGTTGCTTTACTGCCCCCTTTGTGGAGTGGGGCTATGTCTGTTGTTTTTAGTAACTGAGGGACGACCCCCGTGTCCATGCTCCCTCTCCATAGGATGGAAAAGGCTCGTGATAGGGGCTTCTTGCAGTTCTTGATGAACACAGAGTTCCATGAGTCTGGCCCTGGGGCAGAGTGCATGGGCATGTCATTTATCGCCTGTTCGAAGTCATTTGGCGTCAGGATAACATCGGATAGGCTTGTGTTAATCAAATTTTGTGGCTCTCTCATAAAAAATTTATTTTGATCTTCGACTCTCAGTCTGGTTACCTGGAGTAACCAGAGTCATATTGGGACTTGAGTAGCTCACTCATTTCCTTGCTGTCATCTGTGTAGGACCCATCTTGTTTAAGTAGGGGCCCAATACTGGGCGTTGTTCTCGATTTTGATTTGGCATAGGAGAAGAAATACTTTGGGTTTCTTTCGATTTCATTTATAGCTTTTAGTTCTTCCCGCGATTCCTGACTCCTAAAGGATTCTTTTAGCTTAAGTTCGATGCTTGCTATTTCTCTGACCAGTGTCTCCCTGCGCATTTCAGATATATTGACCTCTTTTAGCCGCTCTGTTATTCTTTTCCGTCGCCTGTAAAGGGAGCGCCTGTCTCTTTCTATTTACATCTACCCTCCTTTTTTCTTAGAGGAATAAGCCTTGTGCATACATCGAGTGCCACCGAGTTAATCTGTTCTAGGCATAAGTTTGGGTCTGTGTTGCTTAGTATATCTTTCCAGCTTATATCGGTTAGGACTTGGTTTACTGGTCCCACTTTATGTTTTTGTTATTGAAGTTGAATTTGGTGAATGCTCCCTCGTGACTAGTCTTTATTTTGTCGGTCTGGGGCTCCTCGCATACATGTCTGAACCTCAATTATGTTGTGATCTGAGTATATTGTTTTTGATATGGTGACATTTCTTATCAGATCATCATTGTTAGTGAAGATGAGGTCTAGTGTATTCTCCAGTCTAGTAGGCTCTATTATTTGCTGGTTTAAATTGAATTTTGTGCAGAGATTTAAAAGCTCGTGTGAGTGTGAGTTTTCATCAGAGCTGCCTCCTGGTGTTATTACTGCAACAATATTATTTGCTATATTCCTCCATTTTAGGTGCCTTAAGTTGAAATCCCCCAGGAGCAAGATGTTGGGTGCAGGAGCTGGAAGATTTTCCAGACAGTGGTCAATTTTTAACAGCTGTTCCTGGAATTGCTGGGACCTTGCATCCAGAGGCTTGTAGACTACCACAATGACTAGGTTTTGGTTCTCGATCTTTACTGCTAAAACTTCCACTACATCATTTGAGGCATTAAGTAGTTCTGTGCAAACAAGTGACTCTGCGACATGCAGGCTAACCCCCCCCCCCTTTTGCCTGTTCTCTCTGTCGCATCTGTATAGGTTGTAACCTGGGATCTATATTTCGTTGTCGAAGTGATCCTTCATGTGGGTCTCTGTGAAAGCTGCGAACATTGCATTTGCCTCTGCAAACAGTCCACAGATGAAAGGTATTTTGTTCTTCGTTGCTGGTTTTAGACTCTGTATATTTGCAAAAAGGAATGTCATCGGACTGGTTGTATTAGTGGTACTGGGGGGGGACCTTTTTCTTCCCGGCATTAGTATCTGTATCTGTTGGTTTGGAGTGGAGGCCATCGACTGTGGCTCCACTCCAGGAATGACTGGATTTGGTGTACGATTTCTGCCAGGAGGAGAGGTAGTGTCAAAACTCTATCCACTTAGAAGGAGAGGTAGTGTCAAAACTCTCCCCACTGAGAAGGAGAGGTAGTGTCAAAACTCTCCCCACTGAGAAAGACAGGTAGTGTCAAAACTCTCCCCACTGAGGAGAGATAGTGTAAAACTCTCCCCACTGAGAAGGAGAGGCAGTGTCAAAACTCTCCCCACTGAGAAGGAGAGGTAGTGTCAAAGGGCAGTTAGACCACCTCCATGCGCGGCCGATAAAAAAACATCGAAAAAGTATGGAAATTGATTTAATCATATAGAAAAATATCTTAGCTCATTGGCAAGACAATGGTACAAGAATCAATGTAATACGACGATCCTACAAGGAATTACAGTCATTTATATCATGTATGATGATGTTCGTAGCTCTCCTGCTCTCACCCAGCAAATTTTTAGGAATTTTTTCCTCTTTTTTTTTTTTTTGCTGCTATTTCATTATTCTCTCAGTAGTATCAGTTCCCAGTAGTACCAGGTACCAGTAACCAGTTATCAGTAGTATGACTCACTACCAACCATCTGTGTGAATCACTTGTTATTCACTGTTTGGCTGACCTAGCATGTTTTGAATGCTGCTACCCTCCGAGGCACTCAGTGATCCAGTTCAAGTAGAGGCGTTAGAGAGGTGGTAGGTCAAGCTTGGTGCTCCCCCTATATTCCATCCAATATACTAGAACATCCAATGTGAGTGTTATTACCCAATCCACGTTATCAAACCCCCACATAACAATTTGGTGACAGTGGAGTGGGAGTGGATTTATTGGAATTTCAGATGTTAGAAGATTGTTTTTGGGGTGCCAGCAGGTCAGAGGTCACGTTTGCCAGCCTCAACTGGCCGCTCCAGCTTAAAAACCAGTTGCAGCCGTCTTTCAAGCTTCCTGACTTAATTCGTGTGCTAATTGCTTCAATCTCCGAGGGGTTGACCCGGATTTTGCAATTAAGCAAGCCTGTGGAAATTTATTTGGTCCCTAAAGTTCCACAGGACAGATATGGCGTACAGAGGGGTCCCAGCATGGCCGTAATGGAACGGCTGAGCTGGGTGGCCCTTACACCCAACCCAAACAAAATTGTTCTCTCCCGAATTGGCGTGGATGGTAGGCACTTATTAATTTATAGATTTACCCTTCAGGAAAGAAGTAGGTAGTTTACTGTTAGTACACTAATATTAGGATTATTGAGGCAACTGTAGATAATAATAATGTAGACCTAAGACATTATCATAGGTAGTAATAGGCCGATAATGTAGGCAAACACTAGGTTAAGTTAGCTAGGGAGAACTGGCAGCCCAAGTTTGAACTACGAGGCGCGGGTCTTGAAGACACAATAGCGCCCTTCTTTAGACAGACACCAACTGGACAACACGTGCCATGATCAGCAGATGGCACCCCCCACGTGTCTTCACATTTGAGACCTTGGGAAATCTGGTAGAGGCACCTCGATGTACCGTAGATGACCTCCTCCATCAGGCCCATACAGTAAGACAAAACCTCCACTTTCTCTTAGGATTTCTGGCCAGTGTCTGGGGAAAAATTGTGAGTGAGTTGAACTGTAGGCCTGTATGCAGCTGGCAGTGCATGCCCAGTATGTACCAGTGTCTCTTGTCTACCTAGAAGCTAGTGTCCGTGTCTGCATAGTTGTACTAGGGGATACACACCCCCTTGGATATAGGAATTTCTGAGGTGCAGGCAGGTCACTAAAAACGATTGAATATTGCAGGAATTAAGGTGGTTTCTGAGGGGAAGTGCAAAGGGGCTAAGCTTAGGAAGATTGAAGATCAGGATAGATGCTGCAACACCAAGTAAGTTAGTCCTTTATACGTGCATGCAGGCGAGTTTCTTGCAACATCAATCATTTGTGAAACTCTGTCCTATAAGCCACTTGTGAGGCTGAGGTACCCACCTCAGAGCTCGGTGTCAACAGAGCTTGCCAGGGTAGGCGACTCACTTGGAGGCAGTCCAGACAAATTTTCACAAAGTGGTCCTTTGAACCGTGATGTGGAATAGCTTGGTTAAAATTAACATACCTAGGCCACAGTTAGGAACCAGTTTAACAGAGTAAGGTTAAGTTAGCACACCTAGGCCAAGAGTTACACAGAGGCTAGGCCAAGCTGACTATACACAGAAGTTATTATTTGCAGTAATTTACAGGCAGGCCAGGTAGGCTAGAGAAGCTTGTTAATTTAATTATTTACAGTGAGTGCAAGTAATCCAGAGTAGGAGACTTGTGTGTTAATTACTTTCAGTGGATTTGCAAGGTAGCCCAGTTAGGCTAGGCTTGTGCAATATTTACAACAGTTATAGTAGCTAGGACAGATTTAACCTAGTTATTATTTACAGGGAGTTTAAAGCCAGGTTTAATTAAGCTGCAGCACACTAGTTAGGTTAGGATTTACCTTATCCAACCATCCACGCTAGACCAAGTAAGCTGGGCACAGTTAGGCAAATCTGTTTACACACATTTTTACTGTTTCACAAGTTGAATTGTTGAATTTATTTGTGCAAATCAAGTGATTTTAATTTGTATACTGCATTTTTATTGTGTGATTTTCATTGTCTTTGACTCATTTTAATGTGGGATTTGTGAATTGCACCTGAGACTAGGTTAAGTCCTGTAATTATTTGCTGGCATTGTACAGGAAATTGCTAGGTTAAGCTTTCACACCGATACACATTTTGATTGAGATTTGAGAGCTAAAAGTGTACATTTTTGATTCAGAGTGACTCAGTATAATAAAGGGAGTTGTTAAGCTTGCCTAATACCGTTCGTGCTGTGGGGTGGGCTAATTGAAGTACAAATTAATACCATGATCTTAACTAAACCGCAACTATGGTAGGTGAAAATGAAGTACCAGCTGTCCCAGCTCTAAGTCAATTAAAGCGGTCTATGGGAGCCTATAAGGGACGCCTGAGCAAAGCATGTGAGGAGTGTCATATGGCCAGGCAAGATCAGGATGTAGACTGGGAGGAACTTGAGAGTTGCCTGAAACCTTTGGAGCAAAGACTGGAGGCCTTTGAGATATCATTTCAGTGAGAAATTAAAGTCACTAATAACAAACAGACAAATGAATAAGCACCACCTTCTCTTAGCTGGAGACTTCAACATCAACCTTGGCTTACTAGATGATCAGCCTGTAACTGATTTCATCAACAATATGAACAACACACTTCTCATACCAACAATAACTAAACCAACCAGGCTCACTGAGACAAGTGCAACCATAATAGACCACATATGGACCAATATACTAGCCCCCCTTAAATCAGGGATAATCACAGATAGCACTACAGACCACTACCCTACCTTCCTCCTGACAAACATTAGTAAACCACCACTTGAATACAACAAAGTCTCATTTAGACTCCATGACGAGGCCTCAGTAAGGAAGTTCACAGCTGACACCTAGAGACTGTTGATTGGCCTACAGAATTCTCCAAGGCCAATGGTATTGATGACTGGACAGACATCTTTCTTAACAAATTACTTAGACTATACAACAAACATTGTCCTATAAAAACAAAACAGATCACAACAAACGGCTTGGTTGCCCATGGCTAACAGCACCATTCTGAAATCCATTGACAAGAAACACCAATATGAAAAACAATATAGACAGGGCTTAATACACAAAGATATTCTTAAACACTATTCATCAACTCTCACCAAAGTAATAAAAAAAGCCAAACAAACTATACTACTCCAGTAGATTCACAGACACTAGAGGAGATATAAAAAAGACCTGGAAAACACTCTCTCAGATTCTAGGGACCCACAAACTGAGAAAAACCAAGAATATTGTCCTAACTAAACCTAACGAAACACCACTACATCCCACTGACACAGCTAACAAGATAAACGACTTCTTCTCAAACATAGGATCTAACCTCGCCAGTAAAATCCCACATACCAATGCCCATGCCGGGGACTACCTAGATGGAAATTTCCCTAATTCCTTCTATCTTGCACCAACTGAGCCCACGGAAGTCATTGAGATCATAAAGTCACTTAAAAATAACTCGGGGAATCTGTCTCATGTCCCACCATTACTGTACAAGCGAGCGGCCCATGTCCTTTCGCAATGCTATTTCATTACTTTTAACAAGTCATTAGAGACTAGCACCTTCCCGAAACTACTCAAGATGGCAAGGGTTACACCAATACATAAAGGTGGTGACCCTACAGACTTAAACAACTATAGCCAATATCTAACTTACCATTGCTATCCAAAATCTTTGAGAAACTTGTGCACAGGAGACTGTATTCATTTATAACGGCTCAAAACATACTCAAACCCCTGCCAGTTTGGATTCAGGAAAAATTAAAAGCACTAATGATGCAATCATAAAAATGCTAGATCTGCTTTAACACAGCACTGGAAAAATAGGAATATCCACTAGAATTTTTATTGACCTAAGAAAAGCTTTTGACACAGTAAACCACGAAATCCTACTCCACAAACTTGACCACTACGGTATAAGAGGCCATGCGCTTGCTTTTTTCAAATCTTACATTACTAATAGGTATCAGTACGTCACCATTAAAGACACAGCATCAGCAACACGGCCACTTGATACTGGAGTTCCACAGGGAAGTGTCCTTGGTCCCCTGCTCTTCCTCATATACCATCAATGACCTACCAAACATATATCCCAACACCTAAAACCATTCTCTTTGCTGATGACACGACTTATGTCATCTCTCACCCTAATCTTGCCACCCTTAACACCATTGTGAATGAGGAGCTGATTAAAATATCGACTTGGATGACAGCCAACAAACTTACGCTTAACACTGACAAAACTTACTATATTATGTTTGGTAGCAGAGCAGGAGATGCACAAATTAACATTAAGATTGACAACACTCTAATTACCAGAAATAATGGGGGAAAATTCTTAGGCTTATACCTTGACAATAACCTGAATTTCAGCACCCATATCCAGCATATAGCCAAAAAAGTATCCAAAACGGTTGGATCCTCTCCAAGATACGATACTACGTGCCGCAAAATGCCCTTCTCACACTATACCACTCACTTATTTATCCATACCTCACCTATGCTATTTGTGCTTGGGGATCAACTGCAGCAACACACCTAAAGCCAATAATAACCCAACAAAAGCTGCAGTAAGAATAATCACTAAATCCCATCCCTGGCAGCACACCCCCCCACTCTTCAAAGATCTAAACTTACTCCCAGTTCAGTACATCCACACTTACTACTGTGCAATCTATATCTACAGGGCCTTAAACTCTAATATCAACCTGACCTTAAACGCTTTCTTGATAGTTGTGACAGAACCCACAGGCATAACACCAGAAACAAACATCTCTACGACATTCCCCGTGTCCGACTAAACCTTTACAAAAATTCAATGTATGTCAAAGGCCCTAAAATCTGGAATACCCTACCTGAGAACTCTAGAACTGCAGACACATTCATCACCTTCAAAACTACCATTAGAAAACATCTTATCTCCCTGATACACCCCGTCAACTAACTTCACAAATACCACCTGGTTGTTCACACTTACACTCGCACACTCATTTGACCATAAACAGAAATATTAATCTCAGTCTTAATATAATGAATCCTGTGATACTCCAATACTGAAACTATATACTGTGCCAAAACAAAAGCATTCACACTGCTAAACTCACAAAATAGTATTTAGTCACTTAGCCATAATACCAACTTACCTCATAATTTGTAATATTTTACATTTAAGAATAAAACTAAGTATGCCCGAAATGCCTAGCCATGCTAAGCGTTCTAGTGGTACACTCTGTAATCTCAATTTTACTACATGTTAAACCAAACAATATCCAAATTTCTGTAAACTAAGCATTGTAATCCTTATAGAGAATAAACTTTGAATTTGAATTTGAATTTGAATTTGAATTTATGAGACAGAGGCCTATACTACAGGTGAGTCTGAATATACAGTCGTAGTAGCACGGACGGACTATGACGAATGAAGGGCAGAGTGTAAAGCAGAGTTGAGACTCTGCAGGCAGTTAATAAAGACTTTGAAGGCCGGTACAGGAGGGGCAGCAAATGTTTCAAAGAACACGAACAACAGCACGCCTGTTAATGTGTTGCCCAGATTGCCTCAGTTGAATTTACCAACGTTCGACGGAACCTTAACAGAGTACATTGCTTTCTGGGATCAGTTCAAAGCCCAGATAGATGACAGAGACGATTTGTCAGATGCCGTCAAATTACAATATTTGCGTTCACAGCTCAAGGGTAAAGCCTTGGACTTGGTCCGGCATTACCAAACCACTGACACTAATTACCAACATGCCAAAGACCAATTAAAGGACATGTTTGGCAACACTGAGGAGATAAAGGTAGCTATACTTTATCGGTTGTTGGATTTAGAGGCTTGTCGCCATGACCATCAGAGCCTAGAGAAGTTCTGAATTGAAGTTATGAGTTTGACAAATAGTCTTAAAGATTTACATGATTGGGGTAAGTCAGAATGGTTCATCAGTCAGGTGATTCAGAGGAAACTGGCTGGCACTACAGTGCATGAGTTACATATAAAATATCGGACGAACTGGTTCACGATACAACAAATTGTTGAGGGGTTGGGAGATCTCGTTTCTCATTTGAGTATAGGTGTGAGAGAAGATTCACCACCATCACCACATAAAAACCCAGACAGTTGCTCTAAGATCTCGAGAGATCAGTCTGAAGCTCATACGACTAACGTTGGAGTGTACTATGGTAAAGAGATGTCTAAGGTAAGAACCTCTATGCAGAACCTCAGAGGCACTCATGCCAGAATATGCGTGTTCTGCGAAGGCGAACATGCTAGCACGAGTTGCTCGGAGTATATAACACTGAGCAGTAGGCAACAGAGACTAAGGGAGTTGAGACTCTGCTTCAAGTTTTGTGGGGAACACTTTGCGAGAGACTGTGGCACCCAGCTCAGTGAGTGTCGAGTCTGTTGCAAAGGTAAGCACCATACTGCACTATGTCCCAATAATTTAAGGGAACCCCAGGCTAGTAGGGATATCTCTCAGGTAGAGATAGAAAGTGAGTCTGAGCCTGAAATGGTAGCAAGGGTGATTAGTGGGAGTGAAGTCTCTAATCCGGGTGAGAATCACTGAGGTGCTGCCCTACCTACAGTCATGGCAAAGGTTGTGAATGGGCACAGGTCCGAAACAACCCGATTATTCTTTGACACAGGAGCACAAGTATCCTTGATAACAAAGAAGTTGGTGGCTAAATTAAAGTTGAAGGTCACAAAGAAAGTTAGTATGATGTTGGGAGGGGCTATAAGTCAGGTCCCGCCCAAATTTTATGATGTGGTGGATGTCACAGTCAAATTAGGCGGACATCGCAGAGACATTACAGCCTTGGTGGTAGAGACATTACCAAGGGCAATTACAGCGAGAGGTCTTGCTGCAGCAGCTAAGCGACTGAAAGACCTTGACGTGAAGCTGGCAGACCAGGGAATTACCACTGACACAGTCAGAAATGTAGGTATCCTGGTGGGAGCCAATCAGATAGATGACTTTCTTTCTAAACGACGGACGTTTAGGGAAGGAATTTGTTTATACAGATCCCCAGTAGGATACATCATAGGCGGCAGGATTTCACCTGAATTCCCTGCCACACCAGATAGAGAAGAAGCTGTCCCCATGATAGCTGGGGGAGTAGTGATAATGAATACCAGTATACATGATGAACCACCAGGGAAGCTGAACCAGGTAAGGAGTGATGAACACTCGGCCACCTTGGGAAAACACTTTTACAGGGTATGTAAAGAGGGAGATAGATTGCCTTTAAATCCAGGGAACGTCGTATCAGTGGGACGAAAGGCTACCAGGGCATGTGGGCCACTGGGTGGGAAAGTATGGAGCCACTCAGTAAAGGCTAGACATACGAAAGATGTTAAAGTTAAAGGAAAGGGTGCTAAGACCACCGGAACCAACAAGTTTACACCCCCAGAGGTCCAGGCAGGGGAAACTGGATGGTTGAAGTTAGACCGGAGTCTGCTCAACGAGAGTGGCCGGACGGCACTCGTGTCCAGGGTCCGCCATTGGGGCTCGCGGAAGGTGAACTTGATTTAGACTTAGTACCTACCTTCGCCGGCGGGAGGATGTGGAAATTTATTTGGTCCCTAAAGTTCCACAGGACAGATACAGCTTACAAAGGGGTCCCAGCATGGCTGAAATAGAATGGCTGAGCTGGGTGGCCCTTACACCCAACCCAAACAAAAGCGTTCTCTCTCGAGTTGGCGTGGATGGTAGGCACTTATTAACTTATAGATTTATCCTTCAAGGAAGAAGTAGGTAGCTTACTGTTAGTACACTAATATTAGAATTATTGAGGCAACTGTAGATAATAATAATGTAGACCTAAGACCTTAACATAGGTAGTAATAGGCCGATAATGTAGGCAAACACTAGGTTAAGTTAGCTAGGGAGAACTGGCAGCCCTAGTTTGAACTATGAGGCGCGGGTCTCGAAGACACAATAGCGCCCTTCTATAGACAGACAACAACTGGACAACACGTGCCGTGATCAGCAGACGGCGCCCCCCACGTGTCTTCACATTTGAGACCTTGGGAAATCTGGTAGAGGCACCTCGATGTACCGTAGATGATCTCCTCCATCAGGCCCACACAGTAAGACAAAACCTCCACTTTCTCTTAGGATTTCTGGCCAGTGTCTGGGGAAAAATTTTGAGTGAGTTGAACTGTAGGCCTGTATGCAGCTGGCAGTGCATGCCCAGTATGTACCAGTGTCTCTTGTCTACCTAGAAGCTAGTGTCCGTGTCTGCATAGTTGTACTAGAGGATACACACCCCCTTGGATATAGGAATTTCTGAGGTGCAGGCTGGTCACTAATAACGATTGAATATTGCAGGAATTAAGGTTCCCAGTTGCACGTGGTTTCCGAGGGGAAGCCCAAAGGGGCTAAGCTTAGGAAGGTTGAAGATCAGGATATATGCTGCAACACCTAGTAAGTTAGTCCTTTATACTTGCATGCAGGCGAGTTTCTTGCAACATCAATCATTTGTGAAAATCTGTCCTATAAGCCACTTGTGAGGCTGAGGTACCCAACTCAGAGCTCGGTGTCAACAGAGCTTGCCAGGGTAGGCGACTCACTTGGAGGCAGTCCAGACAAATTTTCACACAGCCAGTAAGCCAGAGGTGGGAGAGAGCGCCAGTCAGCCTGCCTCAGCCTATCATCCAGCCTGTCCCCTGTCATCCACCTGCTCCTTCATGCTGTGTGCATCGTTACACGTCTTCCAGTCAGCAGCAATATTGTTGCTTGTAGGTCCACTGGGCTTGTTTTAGCCTGTGCCGACTACACAAGCTATTGTGGGGTGGAAATAATACTGGAAAACAGTGTGTTTGAAGATGACATATTGCAGGTGCGCGACCGAGTGGACGGCCTAAAAAGATCAGATTTTGAGATTGTTGTCGTGTGTACAAGTCCGTCTGACAGAAGGAAAAAAATTTACATTTCGTGTTGAAATAACACGTGTGAGGAGCAGAGGCAGGTGGTAAGAGAGCTCAGCGAGGGAGTGTGAAGGAGAGGAGAACCAGGAGGAGAGAAGCATAAGGGAAGATGAAGTGACCCTCAGGACAACACCGCCCAACCATGCCCTCCAAAGGGGTTAAAGTTCCTACCAACACAGCAAGTTCTATCTAAACTCATTATGTAAATGTACAGTGTTACTGGTCATTTTGGAACATTTAATGCCATTTACAGCCCCCTTCCTCCATGCATCCAGTAAGTACTATTTATACATACAGTATAGCTAGGGTAGTTACATAGATGAATTGTAACTTCTGAATATGTATGTGGATAGACTAGTTCTGGTTAGTCTTCCAACTAATTTGGGACACTAATGTTATTTGCAACCCCTGAAATAGGTAAATAGTGTACTATTTACTGTTTGCAATCAGTAGTATACTAGTATTTACAGCTCCTGCAATTGGTAAATAGTGTACTATTTACAGCCCCTGCAATAAGTAAATAGTGCACTATTTACAGCCTCTACATTAGCTAAATAGTGCACTGTTTACAACCTTTTATCATATGTAAATGATTATATAGACAGATGTACTCATATCTACATTATTTATATATTGGATGAGGTACTGGTAATTATATACATATTAAAAGCTTCAAAAATCTTGAAAATGTAATGTTATTCATTAGATGTGAAATAATCTGACATCGAGTAAATGTTTCCCTTTCAAATTTAGTTGAGAAAAAGTATCAGTATATAAGTTATAATTGACAATTAAAGGTTGTTATGCCTGTTTAAATATACTAAGGTTAGGTAACCTTGGTATAATCTGGGGGATATACACCAGCTTAACTTACCTGATCTAATTTACCAAGCCTAGCCTTATTATCCATGTAATATAAACTAGCTGACCTGCTGTCTTCAAGCTGGCACTGGACAAGCACCTCAAGTACGAACCTGACCAGCCGGGCTGCGGTTCGTATGTTGGATTGCATGCAGCTAGCAGTAACAACCTGGTTGATCAGGCCCTGATCCACCAAGAGGCCTGGTCACACACCGGGCCGCGAGGTCGTTGACCCCCGGAACTCTCTCCAGGTAAACTCCAGGTTTCTTGTGAGCAGTGAGTAGCAGTGCGTGCCAGAGGGCAGGGTTGCCACACCCACCACCCACCTTCTCCCCACCTTATCTACCTGTGGGTTTTTCCACCCTTATACCGGGTCCTAGTACTGTTTTGGCTCACATAATTGGTCAGGAGATTGTAGCTGAGCACCAACGATAAAGACAGTTATGTGAGTTCACCTAGAAAACTCATTTCTTCATGACAACAGTGTGAGTGTAGGAGGAATCATCACCAGCCCATCACCCGTCACCGTCTACCGCTCCAGACTTCAGTGATAATTTTCCCTTTAGAGACATTTGCCTTTCATTTAAAGACATTTGCGTGTGTGAGACATTTACAGTGAATTTCTTGTGTACTCTAATCCTTGTGTTTTCAGTTTAGACTCAGTGTTTCTTTGACTCATTATTTTTTTACATTAATTTTTCAGTGTTTTCGTTCATCTTTTGTATTTCACTTTTATATTTTTTATCTGTGTTTTTTTTATGCTACTCTCTGCCCGTAGTAAGTATTATTTTGTAGTGTTCAAGTGTATTACTTATTTATGCGCAGTATTTTATTCCTTACCTCAGTCATTCACTGCGTGTGAAGTAATTCATTATATTTTTATCTTGTGTTCTTCCAGCATTGTATTCTCAAGTAATTGTCACTATTGTAGTTCCTACAGTGCTGTTCACTACAGTATACTAAATTATCCTTTTATTTTTATGTGTACCTTTTTTTCGTACACCAGCAGCGTCTCATTCCCTTGATCTTCTCGCACACTCGTGTACAATTTTTGTTGTTTCAGTCACAGCAAGATTTTGTTGTAAGAACATAATTAATAAATAATTAATCCTTGTTGTGTGTGCCCCGCCACTTGTAAGTGTTGTGTGCCCCGCCACTTGTAAGTGTTGTGTGCTCCGCCACTTGTAAGTGTTGTGTGCCCTGCCACTTGTAAGTGTTGTGTGCTCCGCCACTTGTAAGTGTTGTGTGCTCTGCCACTTGTAAGTGTTGTGTGCCCTGCCACTTGTAAGTGTTGTGTGCCCCGCCACTTGTAAGTGTTGTGTGCCCCGCCACTTGTAAGTGTTGTGTGCCCCGCCACTTGTAAGTGTTGTGTGCCCCGCCACTTGTAAGTGTTGTGTGCCCCGCCACTTGTAAGTGTTGTGTGCCCCGCCACTTGTAAGTGTTGTGTGCCCCGCCACTTGTAAGTGTTGTGTGCCCCGTCACTTGTAAGTGTTGTGTGCCCCGCCACTTGTAAGTGTTGTGTGCCCCGCCACTTGTAAGTGTTGTGTGCCCCGCCACTTGTAAGTGTTGTGTGCCCCGCCACTTGTAAGTGTTGTGTGCCCCATCACTTGTAAGTGTTGTGTGCTCCGCCACTTGTAAGTGTTGTGTGCCCCGCCACTTGTAAGTGTTGTGTGCCCCGCCACTTGTAAGTGTTGTGTGCCCAGCCACTTGTAAGTGTTGTGTGCCCCGTCACTTGTAAGTGTTGTGTGCCCCGCCACTTGTAAGTGTTGTGTGCCCCGCCACTTGTAAGTGTTGTGTGCCCCGCCACTTGGTCACTTTTAAGTTTGTGTGCCCGCCCTTGTAAGTGTTTGTGTGCCCCCCCACTTGTAAGTGTTGTGTGCCCCCCCCCGTAATGTTGTGTGCCCCGCCACTTTTAAGTGTTTCGTGCTCCGCCATTTAAGTGTTGTTGCCCCGTCACTTCTAAGTGTTGTGGTCCGCCCTTGTAAGGTTGTGTGCTCCGCCCCTTGTAAGTGTTGTGTGCCCCGCATTGTAATGTTTTTGTCCCGCCCTTGTAAGTGTTTTGTGTTTCCCCCCCTTGTAAGTGTTGTTGCCCCGCCACTTTAGGGTTGTGTGCCCCCCTTGTAATGTTGTGTGCCCCCACCACTTGTAAGTGTTGGTTCCCCCACTTTAAGTGTTGTGTGCTCCACCACTTGAAGTGTTGTGTGCCCTGCCACTTTAAGTGTTGGGTCCCCCCCCTTGTAAGTGTTTTGTGCCCGCCACTTGTAAGTGTTGTGTGCCCTGCCACTTGTAAGTGTTGTGTGCCCCGCCATTGTAAGTGTTGTTGCCCCCCCCTTGTAAATGTTGTGTGCCCCCCTACTTGTAATGTTGTGTGCCCCCCCCCCTTGTAAGTGTTTTTGTGCCCCGCCACTTGTAAGGTTTGTGTGCCCCCCCTTGTAAGGTTGTGTGCCCCGTCACTTGCCAAATGTTTTTGGGGCTCCCCACTTGTAAGGTTTTGTTGCCCTGTACTTTTTAATGTTGTGTGCCCTGCCACTTGTAAGTGTTGGGGGCCCCGCCCTTTTAAGTGTTGTGTGCCCCGCCACTTTAAGTGTTGTGTGTCCCCCCCTTGTAAGTGTTGTGTGCCCCCCGCTTTTAAGGTTGTGTGCCCGCCCTTGTAAATGTTGTGGCCCCCCCATTTTAAGTGTTGGTTTTCCCCCCCACTTGTAAATGTTGTTTTCTCCCCCCATTGTAAGTGTTGTGTCCCCGCCACTTGTAAATGTTTTTTGTGTCCGCCCCTTGTAAGGGGTTTTTGCCCCGCACTTTTAAGGTTTTTGCCCCCCCCCTTGTAAGTGTTTTTTGCCCCCCCCACTTGTAATGTTGTGTGCCCCCCCCACTTGAAGTTTTGTGTCCGGGCCCCTTGAAGTGTTGGTGCCCCGCCCCTTTAATGTTGTGTTTTCCCCGCACTTTTTAAGTGTTGTCTGCCCCGCCCCCTTTAAGTGTTGTGTGCCCCCCCACTTGAAGTGTTGTGTGCCCCCCCCTTGTAAGTGTGGTGCCCCCCCACTTGTAATGTTGTGTGCTCCCCACTTGTAAGTGTTTTTGGCCCCCCACTTTAAGTGTTGTTGCTCCGCCACTGTAAGTTTGTGTGCCCCGCCACTTTTAAGTTTGTGTGCCCCGCACTTGAAGTGGGTTTTGTGCCCCCCATTGTAATGTTTTGTGCCCCGCCACTGTAAGTGTTGGTGCCCGCCCTTGTAGGTGTTGTGTGGGCCCCCCCTTGTAAGTGTTGTGTGCCCCCCCATTGTAAATGTTATTTGCCCGCCACTTTTAAGTGTTGTGTGCCCCGCCACTTGTAAGTTTGTTGCCCCCTCACTTGTAAGTGTTGTGTGGTTTCCCCCACTTGTAAAATGTTGTGTGCCCCGCCCCCTTGTAAGTGTTGTGTGCCCGCCACTTGTAAGTGTTGTGTGCCCGCCCACTTGTAAGTGTTTCGTGCTCCGCCCCTTGTAAGTGTTGGTGCCCCCTCATTCAAATTTTTGTGTCTCCCCCCACTTTTAAGTGTTTGTGCTCCGCCCTTGAAATGTTGTGTGCCCCCCCATTGTAAGGTTGTGTGCCCGCCACTTGTAAGTGTTGTGTGTCCCCCCACTTGTAAAATGTTGTGTGCCCCGCCACTTTAAATGTTGTGTGCCCCCCCACTTGTAGTGGTGTCTCCCATTTTAAATGTTGTGTGTCCCCACTTGTAAGTGTTGTGTGCTCCCCCCTTTTAGGTTGTGTGCCCCGCCACTTGTAAGTGTTGTGTGCCCCCCCCTTGAAGTGTTGTTGCCCCCGCCATTTTAAGTGTTTTTGTGCCCTCCATTGTAAGTGTTGTGTGCCCTGCCACTTTAAGTGTTGTGTGCCCCCCCACTTGTAAAGTGTTGTGTGCCACGCTACTTTTAAGTGTTGTGTGCCCCCCCACGTAAGTGTTGTGTGCCCCGCCACTTGTAAAATGTTGTGGCCCGCCCTTGAAGTGTTGTGTGCCCCCCACTTGTAAGGTTGTGTGCCCCACCACTTGTAAGTGTTGTGTGCCCCGCCTCTCGTAAGTGTTGTGTGCCCCCCCCACTTTTAATGTTTTGGCCCCGCCACTTGTAAGTGTTTTGTGCCCCCCCCATTGTATGTTGTGTGCCCCCCCACTTGTAAGGTTTGTGCCCCCGCCACTTTTAAGTGTTGTGTGCCCCGCCATTGTAAATGTTGTGTCTCCGCCACTTTTAAGTGTTGTGTGCCCCCCCACTTGTAAGTGTTGTGTGCCCGGGGCACTTGTAATGTTGTGTGCCCCCCCACTTGTAAGTTTTGTCCCCGTCACTTGTAAGTGTTGTGTGCCCCGCCCTTGTAAGTGTTGTGTGCCCCCCCATTGTAAGGTTTGTTGCCCCCCCCTCTTAAGTGTTTGTGCCCCCCCACTTGTAATGTTTTTTGCCCTGCCACTTGCAAATGTTGTGTCTCCGCCACTTGTAAATGTTGTGTGCCCCGCTACTTGTAAATGTTGTTGCCCTGCCATTGTAAGTTTGTGTGCCCCCCTTGAAGGTTGGTGCCCCGCCACTTTTAAGTGTTGTGTGTCCCCCCTTTTAATGTTTTGTGCCCCGCCGCTTGTAAAGGGTTTTGTGCTCCGCACTTTTAAGTGTTGTGTGCCCCGCCACTTGTAAGTGTTGTGTGCCCCGCCCCCTTTTAAGTGTTGTGTCTCCGCCACTTGTAAATGTTTTGTCCCCCCCCACTTGTAAGGTTGTGGCTCCGCCCCTTGTAAATTTGTTGCCCCCCCACTTTTAAGGGTTTTTGTGCCCCGCCACTTGTAAGTGTTGTGCCCGCCACTTGTAAGTGTTGTGTGCCCGCCACTTGTAAGTGTTGTGTGCTCCCCCATTGTAAGTGTTTTGTGCCCCGCCCTTGAAGTGTTGTTGGGCCCCGCCACTTTAAGTGTTGTTTTTGCCTGCCATTGTAAGGTGTGTGCCCCGCCCCTTGTAAGTGTTGTTGCCCCGCCCCTTGTAAGTGTTTTTTTTGCCCCCCCCACTTGTAAGTGTTTTGGGGCTCCGCCACTTGTAAGGTTGTGTGCCCCCCACTTTTTAGTGTTTTTGGCTCCGCCCCTTGTAAGTGTTGTGTGCCCCGCCCCCTTGTAAGTGTTTGTGCCCCCCCTTGTAAGTGTTGTGTGCCCCCCCCCACTTGTAAGTTTGTGTGCCCCGCCCCAAAGTAATGTTGTGCCCGCCATTGTAGGTGTTGTGTGCCCCGCCCCTTTTAAGTGTTTGGCCCCCCCCACTTGTAAGTGTTATTTGCCCCGCCCCTTTTTAAGTGTTGTGTGCCCCGCACTTTTAAGGGTTTGTGTGCCCCGTACTTGTAAGTGTTGTGTGCTCCCCCACTTGTAAGTGTTGTGGCCCCGCCCTTTTAAGTGTTGTGTGCCCCCCCCCCCTTGTAAGTGTTGTGTCCCCCCCACTTGTAAGTGTTGCGTGCTCCCCCCTTGTAAGTTTGTGTGCCCGTCACTTCTAATGTTGTGGCTCCGCCCCTTGTAATGTTTGTGGCTCCCCCACTTGTAAATGTTGTGTGCCCCCCACTTTTAATGTTGTGTGCCCGCCATTGTAAGTTGTGTGTCCCGCCCTTTAAGTGTTGTGTGCCCCCCCACTTGTAAGTGTTGTGTGCCCGCCACTTGTAAGTTTGTGGCCCCCACTTTAAGTGTTGTGTGTCCCCCACTTTTAAGGTTTTGTGCTCCACCACTTGTAAGTGTTTTTGCCCTGCCCCTTGTAAGTGTTGTGTGCCCCCCCCACTTTTAAGTGTGTGTGCCCCGCCCTTGTAAGGTTGGTGCCTGCCACTTGAAGTGTTGTTGCCCTGCCATTGTAATGTTTTGGCCCCCCCCCCCTTGTAAGGTTGTTTTGCCCCGCACTTGTAAGTGTGTGTGCTCCCCATTGTAAGGTTGTGTGGCCCGCCACTTGTAAGTGTTGTCGCCCTGCCCCTTGTAAATGTTGTGTCCCCCCCACTTGTAAGTGTTGTGTGTCCCGCCACTTGTAAGTGTTGTTGTCCCGCCACTTTTGTGTTGTGTGCCCGCCATTGTAAAATGTTGTGTGCCCCGCACTTGTAAGTGTTGTTGTCCGCCCCTTGTAAGTGTTGGTGCCCCCCCACTTGTAAGTGTTGTGTGCCCCCCCACTTGTAAGTGTTGTCGCTCCTCACTTGTAAGTGTTTGTGTCCCCCATTTAAGTGTTTTGCTCCGCCCTTTTAAGTGTTGTGTGCTCCGCCCTTGTAAGTGTTGTGTGCCCCGCCACTTGTAAATGTTGTGGCCCCGCCACTTGTAAGTGTTGTGTGCCCTGCCACTTGAAGGTTGTGTGTCCGCCATTGTAAAAGTTTTTTGGCCCGCCACTTGAAGTGTTGTTTTACCTGGGGTTTACCTGGAGAGGTTCCGGGGTTCAACGCCCCCCCGGCCCGGCTGTGACCGGGCCCCCTGGTGGATCAGAGCCTGTTCAACCGGGTTGCTGCGGCTGCACAAAAACCAAAGTAAGAGCCCCGCCCCCTGATCAGGAAAAGACTTTAGGGGCTTGTCCGTGCCACTTGAAGATGCAGGGGTCTGTAGGGAATCCCCCCTAGTGTCTGGGAGGGAGTTGAACATCTCAGGCCCCCGAATTTTGTATGGTTCTTAAGTGTGTGACCCCTGCTTTTTTTTGGGGGGAGGGCATCGTTGCAAGTCTTTTGCTTTCGTAGTGAGTGATTTTCGTGGCAAGTTCGGTACTAGTCCTCAAGGATTTTCCAGGTGTATATAATCATTATCTTCCCCCCTGCTTCCAGGGAAAAAGGTTTGGAACCTCAAGCGCTCCCAGTAATTGAGGTGTTTTTTCTCCGTTTGCGGTCTGAAAGTTTTCTGTACATTTTTCTGGTCGGCAATTTACCTGCCTTGAAAGGGGGCTGTTAGTTTTTTTAAGGTTCTCATTATCTCCCGTATTTTTCTAGCAGTGCGATTGATACAGTTTATGGCCTTGAAGGTGAGATCCTCCGACATGATCACTCCAGGTCTTTGAGTGGGGTTTCGCTCTATTTTGTGGCCCAAATTTTTTTTGTCTCTTGAAGATTTTAATTTCCCCGTGTTTACCATATCTGAGAATTTTAAATTTTCACGTTGAACTTCATATTGTTTTTTTGCAGCTCACTGAAAGATTTGGGTGATTCCGCTGGAGCCTTAAGGTCTGCAATGGAAAACACTGTCATGCAGATTGGGGTCTCTGCAAAGGAAGACACGGGGCTGGGC
>NC_069434.1:7240374-7276968 GCF_026875155.1 Cherax quadricarinatus | reverse complement strand
CCTTGGGAGCGCCTGTTCGGATTTTAAGAGGCAAGGGCCATTGCCGCTGTGTCATTCAGCGAATGCTAAACAGCTTGTTGGGAGCTAGTGTCTACCATTACATCATTCACCTATGTGTGCCAATTTAGAATAAGGTGCAGAAATTGTGTGGTAATACACTCCGGACCCAGCGCCGATTTTGGGGGTTGCTGGAGTTGAATGTCGCGAACCCTTGAGTGGCCACAGAAATCGGAGCTATATTCGTCGTTTTCATGGATGGCTTATCTATGTTCCCTCATTTCTTGGCATTTAAGCCTAGATTTCTCATCAATAGACTGTAGTGTATAATATACCTTTTATCTCCTAGATTGGAGTCACACTTACATTTGATGCACGTCGGCACTGGCCTGATGATATCCACATCAGTATTGCTACAAATCTCACTCTAGGCCTTCCATTTTTTATTCTTTTATATCGGTTGAGCGAAGGTTCTCACTCAACAAAGGAAAATCTGGTAATTGTACTACGTTTTGCAACGGGCACCTTGGGGGACTTGGTAACCTCTACTATTCGTCCATTGCATGACCAGTTTGGGGTTACAAGGTATGGAACGATTTGTGAATGAATCTAATGTTTTATGGTTTCCCTTAGGGACTCACAGTAGCCTTTCCCTCGCCAATTATGGCTTTTGCAAGGCCTTTCTTGCTTTAGGCCCTTGTCCAATTAGATACGTAATTCAAAATGCCTTGCTAACAAACCACTCTGTCTAGCGTTTTTTTTTTTGATCTAGAGAAGGAATATGACACGACTTGGAGGTTTAACATTCTTTTCCAAGCCCTCTCTAGGTTTCTGCGGTAAATCTACCAAGCTTCATACTTTCTTGTCCGATAGCATGTTTCGAGTCGTATTTGCACTCACTTTCCTCGGAGTTTTTAAAGCCGAGGGTCCATAAGGTTGTGCTCGGCACTACACCTTTTCTCTTAAGCTATAAATGACCCACTTCTGTATTTTTCCTTTGTTATATTTGGTAGTCACGTTATGTTGATGACTTCGCATAACTTATCGGGCGTTGACTGTCGGAGACTAGTGAAGCTCCCTTCAGGTTGTGATAGGGCAGAGATCTACTGGACCACTTTCATGGCTTTAAATTTTCTAGTACGAAAACCCGATTCATAACCTTCACTAGATGAGCACTTATTCCAGACATCATGGTACTTACACGGTTCACGTATCCGGTCAAGTTTCTTGTTGGTCCTGCTCTTTGATCATCTGCTGACGTGGAGACCTAACATTCCTTCTTTATAGACAACTTTCCATTCAGTTGGCTAAATCTCTTGTAAGGTTCTTGCACTTCGTTCATGGGGAAGCAGATGTAGCATTCCTTCATTTACATTTACCTAGTCTTGTCCAAGCTAGATTATGGTGACCCAAATCTATTCTGCCGGCCTCTACTGTAAACTCTTTCTAAGTTTAGGATCCCATTCACACAAGGTTCTGTTGTGCCTTGGTGCTTCGTCATCCCGTGAAAAGCCTCTATGAGAGGCGAATGTTCTTCCCTGGCTATCGTTCGTGTACTATTGTATCTTGTTATTTTGTCGCATCATGATCTTCGTATTCTTCCACGTATAGCTAGTCTCAGGGACATTAGTAAGAAACCACTGTTCGATGCCCGCCCTAATCCGACCGTTTTCTCTTCACATTCAATCTGATTTCTTTCCAGTTGCCCCTTGTACATTCATTTATTGTCTGCCTTTTTCCTTACCCTGGGAAGTTCCGACAGTTCGGGTCTGCACTCCCAACTACCGTGCGCCAAAATTTCTTAGCTACGCTGCTATCGTTTATTTTTCTCGAAACACTTCCGGTTACATGCTCATGCATTGTGTATATCAGATGGGTCTAAATTGCTGATGGTGTTGGGTTACGCGCAGTTTTCCCTGATGATGTTGTCGAGGGCCACTTGTTGAAACTATCTCTAGCGTTTTTACTGCAGAGTTGTATTGCCCTCTCATAGAGCTCTTATATTACAATATCTTCCTTCGAAGTTCGTGATTCATGTTGGATTCCCTCATGTGCTTTACAAAACCATTAAACAATTTGATTACTTCATCTATTGGTCCTTGTATTCAAACAGAGGTTGAGCCATTGGTAGCAAGAATAAGATGTAGTTTTCTGCTGGGTCCTGGTCCGTTGGTGTGCAGGCAATGAGAAGGCAGATGCTGTGCGTTGTCAGCAGTGTGATTCCCGGTTTCTTATAAGAGGTTTCCATACAGGAACTATTTTCAGAATCTTGCCAGTCTCCACTGCGTTGGCAACAACGGTGGTCGGGGATCCATAACAAATTGCGCTCTATTAATCCTCATTTAGGTTTGTGGCATTTTCTACTACATTGCGTTCTGGGAGCCTGCGCTTTCTAGGCTCCGCATTGGTCAAATACGCCTTACCCATGGGTATCTCATGGATAGACGAACTGGCCCCTCTTTGTGGGTTGTCAGGTCCCTGTTTCGGTTCTTCACTCCTTGTCGATTGCCTCAATTTAAGTGATCTAGCAAGATTTGCTCCAACGGATGCCGCTCTCCCTCCCTTTTTGCTTTATTTCTTACTTGCAGATGACCTTGCCTTTGACTTACAAACATTTTTTACTTTTTGCCAGCAAACTGCAGTATTATAGAATTTGACAAATAGCACTTAGCGTTCCCTTTCATCTTAATCCTTCACTTTGATCCATTCCACCTAGTGATTATAACTCTGACTTCATTCTTGCCTGCAGCTCTGTATGAACCTTGTTAGTGTGCGCTTCTCTGATAAAATAATAATAATATAATAATATATTAATAATAATAATCGTCTCTTACAGTTCTACTTTAATGTATATCATTCTGAAGTTTTTGAACGACCGTGATTATATCTCACCGGCATGATAAATCACTTATCTTCATCCTTCATCTTCATTCATCTAGTGGATGTCAGCTACGACTCCAATTCGCAATATTAATCAATGAGTTATTTTCATCGCCAACTGACTTTATAGTATCAAGTCCTCTCCATGTGGAGACACTCCAAGTATTATAATTCCAAGAACATATGCGTCTCCAGGAAATCCGACTGGTCAGTAAATATAAAATTAACAGAGACGGCTAATAAGATATAAAGAAAGCATATTTCTATACCTTTTAAAGGGGAAATATCTGTGTGGGCAAAACAAAACAAGAGTACAGATTAAATTTGTGATGAATAAGAGTGTATAATAACTTGTGATGAATAAGTGTGGAAATAAAACTTGCTTAATAAGAGTACAAATAAAATTGGCTTCTAAAAACACATTGCGGGTGGGAGCAACATGACCAAGAATACGAGAGAATTAACATTCGGAGTCGAAGAAAAAGCCGGAGATCAAGTGTGTCCGGGATGAGGAAGAGTGAGATTGAGCAGTACCTGGGGACTCAGGACGCTGTTGACTGATGCCTCGTTATTGAGCTGTTTTCCTGAATGCTTTCTCTCAGGAAAGCTGAAGTCATTATGTTGATGGTGATGGAGAATGCACAGGAATGTATTAAATCGAATTTAAATTTCAGTCATGTGAATTATTGGCTTACTGCTTAATATCGGAGAGGAAAAACTTTGATTGTGCTAAAAAGTATGTTTTTTTTATTTGTTATTAGTTATACTTATTAATAATTTTTTTCTTGTTATTTTCTTTCGGTATCTTTTGTAGCCAGTCATTGTTGTTGTTTTAATTATTGATATTATTGTTATTGTTACTTTAATGTGTTTGCTGTCGTTGTTATTGTTGTGTTGTTGTTAGTGTCAGTGCTGTCGTTATTGTATTATGGCATACAAGAGTATGTTACATTTATTGGGTATGTCACACTCCCAAATAGGCCTGCCCTCCAACCAGCCGAACCAGGTACTAAGGGTTTTTAACGATCGATAGGGTACCCGTCGGTTAAATCATACTTGGTTCACTAGACAATCACAGGTTAATGCCCACCAAAGCTGTGAAGCAACGTGGTTCACTTGTGATAAGGCACTGAGAATTGTCACCTGTGGTTGGTTTACGGGGGGTGCACTCTCTTGGATTCTGCTTTGCAATCTGTCATGTGGTGTTACACTTATTATTATTTATCTGTACATATTGTAAATAGTGTTACATATCTGTATATAATGGGTGAAGGGTAAAATATTAGCCTTTACAGTCTATGTTTGAGTTTATTTGTACAATTCCCTTACGACAGTTTTCAGCCATTCATTACCTGTGCAATAGTTTTGATTTTTTGTTTATTGTTAATGTTGTTGTTAGTTTTGTTTTGCTGATGTTGTTGTATTCGCTATTATTTGGTAATATTGTTGTTGTTTTTTAGATGCTAATATTGTTACATAAATATTATTGTTTTTGTTGCTGTTGCCGTTAATGTCATTGTTATCGTTGTTGCTAATGTGTTAATGCTGTTGTTATTCGTGGTGTTGTAGAATAGTTAAGAGGGTATAAGGAGAGTAAACTCACAAAGAGTATGAGAAGAAGAGGTCAGCGATGGATCCACATGTGTCACAGGTGCCAGGAAACATCTGTTAGGTATGAAGAATGGAATTGAAAGAAATCAGTGAAAAATCCCCAGACATAATAGCAGTCACAGAAAAAAACTCGCTGAGACAAATAACAGACACAATCTTCAACAGGATATCAGATCCCTGAGGAAAGTTCGAAGGAGTAGAGGGGGAGGAGGTGGTTGCATGCTCATAAAACACATGGGGATTTGAGGAAATGGGGCAGGACATGATTGGAGAAAGAGACACATTGTGTAGGTACAATTCAGTCCGGAACATAAGTTAGTCATTGGAGTGATGTATAAACCACACAGAACTGCAGGAGGCCAAGAGAAGGAGTACGAGAAAACACAGGGTGATGGTGGACACATGGCTGAGGTGGCAAGATGAGTCCACTCGAGCGAGCAAAGTTTCTGGTAATGGGAGATTTCAACACAGGGAGATCGACTGGGAAAACTTGGTAGCCGCATGGGGGTCCCGAATCATGGAGAGCCAAGATGATGGATGTGGTACTTGAAAACCTCATGCATCAACATGTTCAGGGACACAACAGAGAGAGAGGGGAGGATGAGCCAGCAAGATGGATCTTGTGTTCACCCTGAGCAGTTTCAGACATCGAGGACTACTTACGGAGGCCCCTGGAGCTAGCGATCATGTGGTCTGGTTTTGACTATTTGTATGAGTTTCAAGTGGAGCTAGGTAACGGAAACTGAAGGGGACAGGCAAACTATAAAAGGGGGGATACAGGTATGAGAAACTTCCTACAGGGGTTCAGTGGGGACAGAGAAATGGTAGAGAAAATCAGGTAACGATGATGATGGAATATGTGGCAAACAAAGTGCAAGGGGCAGAGGGAAAGTTTTGTTCCAAAGGGAAAAGAAAATAGGAAGACCAAACGAGACTTGGTTTACCCGAAGTTGTAGGGGAGGCAAAAACTAAGTTGCACAGAGAATGGAAAGGTACAGGAGCTTAGGACCAGGAAAACAAGGAGATTAGTAGAAGAGCAGAAAACGAGTATGCGCAGATATGGGAGGGAGGCCAGGACAGTATGAAAACGACATGCATCGAAAGTAATTGACCCGAAAAAACTGCTGTATAGCCACATTTAGTGAGGAGGACAACAGTCAAGGACCAGTGATAAGGTGAGGAAAGAAGGTGGATCTCACAAGAAACGTTAAAGAGGTATGTGAAGGGCTCAACACGAGATTTAAGGAGTATTTTTACAGTAGAGGACAGGAAGGACTCTGAGGGGGACAGACCAGATTGGGACACAACAAGGAATACACCAAAAGTGTTGGAAGACATACATACAGATGAGAGGAGGAGGTGAAGAAAATGCAAGGGACTCGAATACCTCAAAGGCAATGGGTTCAGTGACTGGTTCTATCCTTACAGGGAGGCACATAATGGGTCCATGAGATGGTCTCATAAATTACAGAGGCACATAATGGGTAAGAGAATGGTTATCATAATACAGAGGCAACATAATGGTCCGAGACTGGTTTATCAATACAGAGGCTCATATGGAGTTCAGTGCACTGTACTTAGCTTTACAGAAGCTCATATGGGTTCAGCTGATGGTTCTCATAGAGGAGCATAATGTGTTCAGACGACTGGTTCCTCAGCATTACAGAGGTACATAAATGAGCTTAAGGACTGTTCCTCAACGTACAGAGGTACATAATGGATCAGGGACTGTTCATCAGCAATTACAATAGTAACAGTATAGGTCCAGGGGACTGGACAGCTAAGTTTTGATAGCTGAACAAGTTTCTGTGATTATGAAAATATGCTACATGTTTATATCTGGTAACAGTCGTTAATGAGTTTTTAATACAGAATAATTAGGTTAACACAAGTTTAAGTGGTAATGCGTCATTTACGTGGCAACAGTCAGGGTATTTTTTCAGAATGTTTTGTGGATAAACATCTGGATAAAAATACTTGGGCATTTCTGTTGTCTTTTTAAGTGAGGTGACTCTGAATGCATTTTTTTTTCGCATTTCTGAAACGTATTGCCTCGCTACGTGTGACAATGGTAATATTGGCCATCTCATGACGCAAGTGGTATATTGGACCATCACATGACGCAATTGATTATATTGGCCCATCACATGACGCAAGTGGTTAAATATTGGACCCCATTACATGCGCAGTGGTAATTTGGCCAATTACATGACGCATGTGGTAATACTGGCCCATCTGATGACGCAAGTGGTTAATTTTTGGCCATCACATGGACGCAAGTGGTAATACTGGGCCATACATGACGCAAGTGAGTAATATTGGTCATCACACGACGCAAATGGTTAATATGGCCGTTCAACATGATCAGTGGTTATATTGGCCCATCACATGATGCAATGGATAATATGGCCCATCGCATGATGTAAGTGTATAATGGCCATCACATGACGCATGTTGATATACTGGCCATCCATGAAACAAGTGGGTAATTATTGGCTCATAATGACGCATGTGGTAATACTGGCATCAATGATGGCAAGTGGTAATATTGGCACTTCAAATGAGCAAATGTAGTACTGGGCCATCACATGATGAAGTGTATTATATTGGCCCATCACATCGACGCATGTGATAATAATGGCACATAGCATGATGTAAGTGGTTAATCTGGACCATTACATGACGAGTGATAATAATGGGCCCATCACATGAGCAAGTGTAATACTGGCCATCGACGACGCAAGTGATATACTGGCCATCACAGGTACGAAGTGTAAATACTGGCCATCAATGATGCAAGTGGTAATATGGCCATCACATGACGCAGTGATAATAATGGACCATTCAATGATGTAAGTGGTAATAATGGCCATCACATGAACAAGTGGTAATCTTTGCCCATAACATGACGCAAGTGATTATACTGGCACATGCCTGATGTAAGTGGTAATTATTGGCCCATAAACATGTCGCAAGTGATAATACTGGCCTTCGCATGAAAAATGGTTATACTGGCCTCACATGACGCAAGTGGTATCTGGCCCATCACATGACACAAGTGGTATTACTGGGCCGATCAATGACGCAGTGGTATTATTGGCCATCAACATGACGCAAGTGGGCATATTTGCCCATCATGTCGCAAGTGATAAATACTGGCCATCACATGACGCAAGTGGTAATACTGGGCCATCAATACGCAAGTGGCAATATTGGCCCATCACGTAGCAAGTGATTAATATTGGCCCATCACATGAAGCAAGTGGATAATATTGGCCTCAATGACGCAAGTGATAATATTGGCCCAAAACATGTTTTTTTTTTTTTTTTTTAGACGCAAGTGATAATATTGGCCATTCACATGTCGCTAGTAGATTATATTGTGCCATACATGAAGCAGTGGTAATATTGGCCCTCAATGACGCAAGTGATAAACTGGCCCATCACATTGACGCAAGTGGTAATACTGCTATCACATGGACAATATGATTTATATTGCCCATTGTATCAGTGTATGACTGGTTTCACATGATACCAGTGAATTACTGGTGTCAAACCTTGCCAGTCACAGTAATATGTCTGGTATCATGTGACATACTATAATCCCACTGGTATCAATTGATGCTTGGTATCCATGGTTCATGTGATATGCCTGCAATCCACTGGTATCATGTGATAGGTCTGTAATCTATGGTATCAGGTAACAGGCCTATAATCCAATTGTATAAATGTTTTCGACCTATATCATAAATGTGTTTATTTGATAGGCTAATTTACCATTTACATAATTTGATATGCCGTTATTACCATGGTATCTTTAAGGGTCCAATATAACCTCCCTTATCATTGATATAATGTTGTAGGCATGTTGTAGGCTGTTGTAGGCATGTTGGTAGGGCATGTTGAGGAATGTATACCTTTTTGTTGACGTGTTTTACCACCTGTATCTGTGATAGGCCTGATACCATCTGTCCATGTGAATGGCATGCCAGTACATCTGTACCTTGTAATGTAATGCAAATCCATCTGTTCATCGTAAATGATTTGCAGTCCATCTGTACCATGTAAATGATTTGCAGTACCATCTGTACCATGTAAATAGAATGACAATTCATCTGTACCTGAAAAATGGTATGCAGTACATCTGTACCATGTAAATGGTATGCAGTGCCATTGTACCATGTAAATGAGTATGCAATTACCATTTGTGCCAGGTAAATGTATGCAGTACCATCTGTAACATGTAAATGGTATGCAATACCATCTGTACCATGTAAATGGAATGCGGTACCATCTGTTCTATGTAAATGGTATGCAGTACCATCTGTACCATGTAATGGTATGCAGTTCCATCTGTACTATGTAAATGGTATGCGGTACCATTTGTAGCATGTGAGTGGTATGCAGTAACATCCGTGCCATATGAATGGTGTTCAGTACCATATGTACCTCATGAATGTATGAGTACCATCTGTATCTATACAAAGTTGTGGTACCATTTGTACATGTACAATGTTTATGCAGTTACCTTCTGTACCATGTAAATGGTATATAGTACCATCCGTGCCATGTGAATGTTATGCAGCACCATCTGTATCTTATGAATGGTATACAGTACCATATATGCGTGTTGAATGGTAGTTCAGTACCTCTGTACCATGGCAGTGGCATGCAGTAATCTGTTCCATGTGAGTGGCATGCAGTACCTCTGTACGTGTGAGTGGCATGCAGTTTACAACCTGTACCATGTGAGTGGATGCTGTACATTGTTCCATGTGAGTGGCATGCAGTACCATCTGTACGATGTGAGTGGCTGGTACCAACTGTACATGTGAGTGGCATGCTGTACAATCTGTACATGTTAGTGGCATGCAATACCATCTGTACATGTGAGTGGCATGCAATTACCATCTTGTACCATTGTGAGTGGATTGCAGTACAAATCTGCTCTCTATATGAAGTGGCTTAAGTACCATCTGTACCATGTGAGTGGCATGCAGTTACAATCTGTACGACTGTGTGAGTGGCATTGCAGTACCTCCTGTACCCATGTGAGTGGTTGCAGTACATCTGATACGATGTGATTGGCATGCAAATACATCTGTTCCGTGTGAGTGGCTTGCAGTACAACTGTTTACCTGTGATGGCAGGCGTCATTGTACTTATGAGGGGAATGCAGTACCATTGTACCATGTGAGTGGCATGCAGTTACCATCTGTACGATGTGAGTGGCATGCAAGTACCCCTGTACATGTGAGTGGCATGCAGTTCCATCTGTACGTTGTGGTGGCATGAATCCATCTGTTCCGTGTGAGTGGTTGCGTACCAACTGTTCATGTGAGTGGCATGATACCATCTGTAATTTGTGAGTGGCATGCAGTTACTAACTGTACCATGTGAGTGGCATGAATACATCTTACCTGTGAGTGGCAGCAGTAGTTCCTTCGTACCATGTGAGTGGCATGCAGTACCATTCTGTACCATGTGAGTGGCATGCATACCATATGTACCAGTGAGTGGCATGCAATAATCTGTTAACATGTGAGTGGCATGCAGTACCTCTGTTCCATGTGAGTGGCATGCAGTAACAATCTGTACAATGTGAGTGGCATGCAATCCATCTGTCATGTGGTGGCTTGCAATACCATCTGTAACATGTGAGTGGCATGAGTTACCACTGTAAAATGTGAGTGGCTATGCAGTACCATTCGTACCATGTGAGTGGAATGCAATACCATCTGTACCATTTGGTGGAATGCAATTCCATTGTACCATGGGACTGGGCATGCAGTACATCTGTACCATGTGAGTGGCATGGCAATACAATCTGTACATGTGAGTGGCATGAAATACATCTGTACATGGGCGTGGCATGCAATATTTGTACCTGTAAGTGGATGCATATCTGTACCATGATGTGGCATGCAAATACCATCTGTACCATGTGAGTGGCATGCTAGTACTCATCTGTTCCAGTGAGTGGCAAGCAGTACCATCTGTACCATGTGAGTGGCATGCAATACCCATATGTACAAGGTGAGCTGGCATGCAATACCTCTGTCCAGTGAGGTCTATGTAATACAATCTGTACAGGTGAGTGGCATGTGCCAATACCATCTGTACCATATGAGTGGGACATGCAATACCATTATCTGTACCATGTGAGTGGCTTCAGTTTACCATCTGTACATGTGAGTGGAGGCAGTACATCTGTACATTTGAGTGGATGCCAATACATCTGTACCATGTGAGTGGCATGCAGTACCATCTGTTTACCATATGTGATGGCATACAGTACATTCTGTACATGTGAGTGGCATGCATACCATCTGTACATGTGAGTGGCATTGCAGTACATCTGTACCATGTGGAGTGGATGCAGTAAAATCTGTACATGTGTGTGGCATGCAATACATCTGTACCATGTGAGTGGCATCTCTGTACATCTGTACCATTAGTGGTGGCACACAGTACCATCTCTGCATGTGAGTGGAATGCTGTACAACTTTACCATGGTGTAGTGGCATCAGTACCTAGGTACCTTGTGTAGTGGCCTTGATGTCCATCTGTAACATACAAGAATTACACCTTACCAAGTATTTTAAGTTTACAATACATTTTAGTGTGTGAGTGACGCGCTCTTTATGACACGACCTTTCGTTTTTTTTTCAGTTCAACTGGTAAATGTATGTATGATTCACATCCTCTTGGCAACCTTCATCAGGAGAAAGGAAAGAAAGGAGGCTTCCTTTCGTGTCCTGGGATAGGAAAATATGGTCAAGGTCAATTTATTATTGTTATGTGACCTTACATAAACATAATCGTGTATATGGTAACATGGGAGATTTATACAAATACGCAACATGAAGAGAGGAGTCACGGCGACGTTTTCGGTCCATCTTGAACTATTTACAAGTCACACAAACGGAAAAGGAGAGAAATTAGTATTATAGGTAGAAGGTGGTAGTTGTGTATAGTGGTAGTACTGGAGGTAGATGGAAAGTCAGTAGTTAGTGGTAGTAATGGAGGTAGAGGAAGTAGTGTAGTGGTAGTAATGGAGGTAGAAGGAAGTAGTAGTAGTGGTAGTACTGGAGGTAGAAGGAAGTAGTAGTAGTGGTAGTACTGGAGTAGAAGGAAGTAGGAGTAGTGGGGTTTTCTTTCTTTTCCTTGTGTATTTTTTCCTTTTGATTTATTTATTTATTTATTTCCCCCCTCCTCTGTGTCTCTTGCTTCTTACCCTCTGTGGGCACCTAAGTTTTTGCAGTGCTCCTTTTATGGTATTTGGACTGGCTCCTCCTATTCTTACATCTCCCCACTACTACTACTTCCACCTTCAACTCCATACTAATACTACTTATACTAATTCTATACTACTACTACTACTATACTACCTACTATACTTATACTAATACTAATTTATACTACTACTAACTATAATTCTACCCACCTTCTACCTCCATTTACTACTACTTCTACTACTTCTACTACGTACTACAATACTACTACTACTAATTACTAACTACTATATACTATATACTACTACTACTGCTATTCTACAACCTCTGGCCTTGTATACTCCCTCCTTTCTCCTTTCGTTAGTGTGATTTTGTAAAAATGGTCCAAGTCGGAGAATAACGCGTCGTTAGATCCTCTCTTCTATGTGCGAGTTAGTTGTGTATCGTTTAGTAACAGTATTGTGTATGCTTGTTGTTATTCTTGAGGAGATTTTTTATATAAATATATTAATGAGCTTTATAACGTAAGAAACCATCTATGTGGTAATGGAATTATTTTAACTATTTGTGAATTTACTGCTTAAGTTTTACTATATTCAACGTGTTTCAGTATATTTCTGTTTAACTTAAATAAACTTACTGCAGTGATACAATTTTATAAGAGGAAGAGGCAGTTCGTCTCGCTCTTTATCGTTATAAGCACAGTGTTGACGAGATGCCGGTCCTTGCAGTGAGTTGAGAACAGTGATCACAAAGGTAATTCTTTCGTAACTGTGAAGCGGAAACACAAGAGTTATCTTAAAAAATGTGAATTATTTTTGCTCTACATGTTAAGGATATGCGTAGACAACGTTATGTTTTGATGGCATATGGAATGAGTATGTAGATGTGTGTGACTGAAGTATGATTGTCGTCCGTGTTACTGTAGTATGATGCGTGTGATGTCGTATGATTGACTTGTGTGAACTTGTAGTATACTGATTCGTGTGATGTAGTATGAATGGTTCGTTGTGACTAGTATGTGTTCTTGATTGACGATGTGACTGTAGTATGATTGCTGGTTTAAAGGTATCTCTCGACGATGGGCCATGGTTGACTATGGAGTGGGGGGATTTCTTTTAATTTTCTTTGTTTCGTCATTTGCCATCTTCATTATACTTAAGTTTTTCTTTTCTGTTTTCTCGCTTTTCCTTTATTCAGTGAGCTTTATGTGCCTTAGTCACCTTCACCCGCATACAATCAATATTCTTTGGTGATGGAATTTGTCTTTTGATGCTCTTAGTAAACGTTTTTAATTTTGTTAAGTATTGTCCATTAGCTCTTTTTAAGCCTTTGTTTTTTCCAGTCTTTAGTTCATGACTTGATTTAAATAGAAAGAGCTCTGGATGGTGAAGGAATTTTTAGGTGTGATTGTGTTCTTCCTTTAAGTGGTACAAGGACGATCTCGTCACACATTCTTCAAGGGGAGACTCCTTGTAGTGGTTTTCTTTCCTCGACGAACTAATTACACAATCCTCCTTTCCTTACCCAACCTCCACTTTGTTTCCCGTCACTTTGTGTCTTGGGGTCTCCTCTGGCATTACAGTTTCTAGGTAGGGGGTGGTATGCTGAGGCTCGTCATTGTGAGGTACTCAGGGTGGTTGTGGTTTGCTGTTGGAATCTGAATTGTCTGAAGGTGCCCTGCTCCCATCCCCGATTTCCTGGAAGTGGGCGTAGGTGCCCTTCAGGTAAATGATGTATTCCAGAGCTACTGTCGGTTCTAGGGGTGGCAGCCGAAGGAGGAATGCTTTGTGGGGGTTTCCGACCGCTTTTCTTTTGTCCGCCGAAGGTAGCTCGGTAGATGTGATGTGCTATCAGAATGTGGTTTATGGCGTGGAGGATAGGGTATGGCATGCGTTCCATGCTGCATCTTCACTGCAAGTGGTTCGAGGCCTTCGATGAGGGGAGGAGCTTTTTGCCCATCATGTCTCCTAGCCGACTGTCCCTCACTGTCCCTCTTTTTATTTTTCTTTCTTCTTTCTTTTTTTCTTAAAATAAACAAGAAAGGAGATTATCACAAAGAAGTACTTTATTATGGAGTCTTCACTCAAGTGAAAATTTCCTCCTCCCAAACCCTTTTGATCCCACACCTGTTCTGAACGGCTCTTCGTTATCAGTCCAATTCTCTCCGACTTTCATACCCCTGTACCTTCTGCATTGATGCTTCGTAACTGCTTCCGTGCTGTGGCGTCACCCATTTATGTTCATCGCCGCTGATTTCACACCTTTCAAAATGCATTCGGCTTCCCGAATAGGTGCATCGGTTTTCGGAATCCCCACTCCTCAGGTCAGGCGCTGCAGTTTTACTCCTAATTATCCAAGACAACTTACTGACGACAGTTCGTCGATATAGCTCAAAAAGGACTACACGACATCACTACCTTTGTGTACAGGGTAACAGTAAAGCAACGGACAAAATTCTTTTCTTACAGAAGGAGTCTAAAACTGATTATCTTTCTGATCATGAAATGTTTTAAACTCTTTTCGGCACATTGGCTAATATGTATCATTTCCATGCTCTTTGAAGCGGTGGTGTGTTGTATAACAGTGCAGAATTCAGGCAAGCTATGCTTCGCATTCACTTCCATAGATAACATACCAGTCATGTTTGTAGCATGCTACTTTAATTCTTGGAGTGTTACTGTGGGTCTTACTGCGTCCATTGTACAGAGTGATTTTTTGTCTTGCAGCGGGATATTTTAGAACAATAGTTCTTAAACCTTCTATTTTTTTTTTTTTGGTAGATATGTACATTCTGCTTCTCGTGGGGCAGAGGTGCATTTCCTAGTAGTAACACCGCTTGTTTACCTTTGATACCATGAACTTCGTCCTCTGTCTATATTGCAGGACTTCAACTAGAGGTCTGTCATGTAGTTTCCATCCCAAACAGTGTCGTAATTGCTAGTGTTTTTGGACACCACGCTAAACACTGAGATCTTGAGGCAGAAAGCCCGATCTGAATCGCAGCAGATCGTTCCATACGTTTGTAGTCTTTCCCTTTGTTCAATAGCAAGAACATCATATTCTTTTTCACGCCATTGCAGTTATCGTTAATGAATGAGGGATCAATTATCTTAAGGGTATTAGGGGCCTCACTAAATTATTGCTCTTACAGCTCACTTTCAAGGTAAATCCTTGGTCCATATGCTCAGATAACCGGACCACACATCTATGGTCTCTGCCTCAATCTTCTGCATCCTTGTTTTGGTTGTCGCCAGTTTTAATTCTTTTGCAGTTTATTCCTCTGGCACCTACCTTTGTTCACTTTTCTACTTTACTTTTCTTCTCGTCGTTGCTTTCGAGTTCTACAAGACATCACTAACATACTTTCTACACGTCATCACTGCACATAATATATCTTCTACCTCAGATCCTATTTCTCACCTTTTCACCTCTCAATGCAGGTAGAGGTTCCCCCCTGTGTTAGTCCCCTCTGCCTGTTCACCGTCTTCTCCATGTTACCTTCTCTTCCACCCCAGCGACACCTCTTCCAGATTCATACTCCTGCCCCCTCAGACCTCTTAGGTTGTTTCATGTTACTCCCGACATTTATTGCAATGCTCTTCCGTTTTGATATCATGGCATTGTCGGCTTCCTTAATAAACTGAGGACGTTTATACGCTATCTCCAATATAGTGCGGAGATGACATGATGTGACACCAAAGTGCTCTACTCCCTTATTTCAGACCTCGAACAATTACTCATCCGCAACTTTCTAATTATTACTTGCTTACTTGCTTACTGTTCCCCACCATTTGACTTTACAGATACTAAAGTCATAGTTTTATCATTTTTATTGTTGCCCATTTTAATATGTAATAATGTCTTTTTACAATGGAATATTTCGTGGGCTTAGGGGCAATCAGAAGATCCAAGTTGTCCCAGTATGTGTTGGGTTTGCATGAGCCCAAATTTCGTTTTCTGTTATTCACCGTTTTGGGCCTTAAACTGCTAGTTACATTCTTCTGATCCTTACCTGACGAATCATAATGAATAGCTCCCTTCATTGTGCAAATTGAATAATGTATCAACAAGTTTTTTGTTCTTTCAACTGCATTTATACTTGCAGCTCGCTTATTTACACAGATTGTTACGTTTGCTCACTTACTTTCTCCCTCCAGTGCTTTCTGTATTCTATGATATCGTGTCTTAATTTCTTCTTTCCACCGCCATCTACTGTGGGGAGGGTCCACTGCGACTCTCGTGGTGATAAGCTTGAGATTTCTCGCTTCTATAATTCTTTATGTTTTAATTATGGGTTGTTTCTCCCATTTTGGCTTTTGCACTCAATCTCTTTCTGCACTGTTCTATTATTGTTCTCGCCAAGTGCACTTGATTTCATGTGGTCAGTTTCCAGATTTACATATGAAAGTGATCACTTTCATAATCTTCTTTACTTCTACTACATTACCAACAGTTTAGTGCCTCGTTGGTATTATGGCTCGAGCAGTTGGGACTTATACTCCCAGCTTACAACGTTGCAAGGACCCCTTTCTTGTTATTGTTGAAACTTGGAGCACAGTTTTCGACCTAGTCATTAAATGCAGTACGGTTCTATCCCCAATCTAGGTTGGCATTCAAAGACATGCATACCTTGTGTGCATGTTAATTTCGATAATAATTGCCTTGGGAGCGCCTGTTCGGATTTTAAGAGGCAAGGGCCATTGCCGCTGTGTCATTCAGCGAATGCTAAACAGCTTGTTGGGAGCTAGTGTCTACCATTACATCATTCACCTATGTGTGCCAATTTAGAATAAGGTGCAGAAATTGTGTGGTAATACACTCCGGACCCAGCGCCGATTTTGGGGGTTGCTGGAGTTGAATGTCGCGAACCCTTGAGTGGCCACAGAAATCGGAGCTATATTCGTCGTTTTCATGGATGGCTTATCTATGTTCCCTCATTTCTTGGCATTTAAGCCTAGATTTCTCATCAATAGACTGTAGTGTATAATATACCTTTTATCTCCTAGATTGGAGTCACACTTACATTTGATGCACGTCGGCACTGGCCTGATGATATCCACATCAGTATTGCTACAAATCTCACTCTAGGCCTTCCATTTTTTATTCTTTTATATCGGTTGAGCGAAGGTTCTCACTCAACAAAGGAAAATCTGGTAATTGTACTACGTTTTGCAACGGGCACCTTGGGGGACTTGGTAACCTCTACTATTCGTCCATTGCATGACCAGTTTGGGGTTACAAGGTATGGAACGATTTGTGAATGAATCTAATGTTTTATGGTTTCCCTTAGGGACTCACAGTAGCCTTTCCCTCGCCAATTATGGCTTTTGCAAGGCCTTTCTTGCTTTAGGCCCTTGTCCAATTAGATACGTAATTCAAAATGCCTTGCTAACAAACCACTCTGTCTAGCGTTTTTTTTTTTGATCTAGAGAAGGAATATGACACGACTTGGAGGTTTAACATTCTTTTCCAAGCCCTCTCTAGGTTTCTGCGGTAAATCTACCAAGCTTCATACTTTCTTGTCCGATAGCATGTTTCGAGTCGTATTTGCACTCACTTTCCTCGGAGTTTTTAAAGCCGAGGGTCCATAAGGTTGTGCTCGGCACTACACCTTTTCTCTTAAGCTATAAATGACCCACTTCTGTATTTTTCCTTTGTTATATTTGGTAGTCACGTTATGTTGATGACTTCGCATAACTTATCGGGCGTTGACTGTCGGAGACTAGTGAAGCTCCCTTCAGGTTGTGATAGGGCAGAGATCTACTGGACCACTTTCATGGCTTTAAATTTTCTAGTACGAAAACCCGATTCATAACCTTCACTAGATGAGCACTTATTCCAGACATCATGGTACTTACACGGTTCACGTATCCGGTCAAGTTTCTTGTTGGTCCTGCTCTTTGATCATCTGCTGACGTGGAGACCTAACATTCCTTCTTTATAGACAACTTTCCATTCAGTTGGCTAAATCTCTTGTAAGGTTCTTGCACTTCGTTCATGGGGAAGCAGATGTAGCATTCCTTCATTTACATTTACCTAGTCTTGTCCAAGCTAGATTATGGTGACCCAAATCTATTCTGCCGGCCTCTACTGTAAACTCTTTCTAAGTTTAGGATCCCATTCACACAAGGTTCTGTTGTGCCTTGGTGCTTCGTCATCCCGTGAAAAGCCTCTATGAGAGGCGAATGTTCTTCCCTGGCTATCGTTCGTGTACTATTGTATCTTGTTATTTTGTCGCATCATGATCTTCGTATTCTTCCACGTATAGCTAGTCTCAGGGACATTAGTAAGAAACCACTGTTCGATGCCCGCCCTAATCCGACCGTTTTCTCTTCACATTCAATCTGATTTCTTTCCAGTTGCCCCTTGTACATTCATTTATTGTCTGCCTTTTTCCTTACCCTGGGAAGTTCCGACAGTTCGGGTCTGCACTCCCAACTACCGTGCGCCAAAATTTCTTAGCTACGCTGCTATCGTTTATTTTTCTCGAAACACTTCCGGTTACATGCTCATGCATTGTGTATATCAGATGGGTCTAAATTGCTGATGGTGTTGGGTTACGCGCAGTTTTCCCTGATGATGTTGTCGAGGGCCACTTGTTGAAACTATCTCTAGCGTTTTTACTGCAGAGTTGTATTGCCCTCTCATAGAGCTCTTATATTACAATATCTTCCTTCGAAGTTCGTGATTCATGTTGGATTCCCTCATGTGCTTTACAAAACCATTAAACAATTTGATTACTTCATCTATTGGTCCTTGTATTCAAACAGAGGTTGAGCCATTGGTAGCAAGAATAAGATGTAGTTTTCTGCTGGGTCCTGGTCCGTTGGTGTGCAGGCAATGAGAAGGCAGATGCTGTGCGTTGTCAGCAGTGTGATTCCCGGTTTCTTATAAGAGGTTTCCATACAGGAACTATTTTCAGAATCTTGCCAGTCTCCACTGCGTTGGCAACAACGGTGGTCGGGGATCCATAACAAATTGCGCTCTATTAATCCTCATTTAGGTTTGTGGCATTTTCTACTACATTGCGTTCTGGGAGCCTGCGCTTTCTAGGCTCCGCATTGGTCAAATACGCCTTACCCATGGGTATCTCATGGATAGACGAACTGGCCCCTCTTTGTGGGTTGTCAGGTCCCTGTTTCGGTTCTTCACTCCTTGTCGATTGCCTCAATTTAAGTGATCTAGCAAGATTTGCTCCAACGGATGCCGCTCTCCCTCCCTTTTTGCTTTATTTCTTACTTGCAGATGACCTTGCCTTTGACTTACAAACATTTTTTACTTTTTGCCAGCAAACTGCAGTATTATAGAATTTGACAAATAGCACTTAGCGTTCCCTTTCATCTTAATCCTTCACTTTGATCCATTCCACCTAGTGATTATAACTCTGACTTCATTCTTGCCTGCAGCTCTGTATGAACCTTGTTAGTGTGCGCTTCTCTGATAAAATAATAATAATATAATAATATATTAATAATAATAATCGTCTCTTACAGTTCTACTTTAATGTATATCATTCTGAAGTTTTTGAACGACCGTGATTATATCTCACCGGCATGATAAATCACTTATCTTCATCCTTCATCTTCATTCATCTAGTGGATGTCAGCTACGACTCCAATTCGCAATATTAATCAATGAGTTATTTTCATCGCCAACTGACTTTATAGTATCAAGTCCTCTCCATGTGGAGACACTCCAAGTATTATAATTCCAAGAACATATGCGTCTCCAGGAAATCCGACTGGTCAGTAAATATAAAATTAACAGAGACGGCTAATAAGATATAAAGAAAGCATATTTCTATACCTTTTAAAGGGGAAATATCTGTGTGGGCAAAACAAAACAAGAGTACAGATTAAATTTGTGATGAATAAGAGTGTATAATAACTTGTGATGAATAAGTGTGGAAATAAAACTTGCTTAATAAGAGTACAAATAAAATTGGCTTCTAAAAACACATTGCGGGTGGGAGCAACATGACCAAGAATACGAGAGAATTAACATTCGGAGTCGAAGAAAAAGCCGGAGATCAAGTGTGTCCGGGATGAGGAAGAGTGAGATTGAGCAGTACCTGGGGACTCAGGACGCTGTTGACTGATGCCTCGTTATTGAGCTGTTTTCCTGAATGCTTTCTCTCAGGAAAGCTGAAGTCATTATGTTGATGGTGATGGAGAATGCACAGGAATGTATTAAATCGAATTTAAATTTCAGTCATGTGAATTATTGGCTTACTGCTTAATATCGGAGAGGAAAAACTTTGATTGTGCTAAAAAGTATGTTTTTTTTATTTGTTATTAGTTATACTTATTAATAATTTTTTTCTTGTTATTTTCTTTCGGTATCTTTTGTAGCCAGTCATTGTTGTTGTTTTAATTATTGATATTATTGTTATTGTTACTTTAATGTGTTTGCTGTCGTTGTTATTGTTGTGTTGTTGTTAGTGTCAGTGCTGTCGTTATTGTATTATGGCATACAAGAGTATGTTACATTTATTGGGTATGTCACACTCCCAAATAGGCCTGCCCTCCAACCAGCCGAACCAGGTACTAAGGGTTTTTAACGATCGATAGGGTACCCGTCGGTTAAATCATACTTGGTTCACTAGACAATCACAGGTTAATGCCCACCAAAGCTGTGAAGCAACGTGGTTCACTTGTGATAAGGCACTGAGAATTGTCACCTGTGGTTGGTTTACGGGGGGTGCACTCTCTTGGATTCTGCTTTGCAATCTGTCATGTGGTGTTACACTTATTATTATTTATCTGTACATATTGTAAATAGTGTTACATATCTGTATATAATGGGTGAAGGGTAAAATATTAGCCTTTACAGTCTATGTTTGAGTTTATTTGTACAATTCCCTTACGACAGTTTTCAGCCATTCATTACCTGTGCAATAGTTTTGATTTTTTGTTTATTGTTAATGTTGTTGTTAGTTTTGTTTTGCTGATGTTGTTGTATTCGCTATTATTGGTAATATTGTTGTTGTTATTGATGCTAATATTGTTACCATAAATATTATTGTTTTTGTTGCTGTTGCCGTTAATGTCATTGTTATCGTTGTTGCTAATGTTGTTAATGCTGTTGTTATTACGTGGTTAGTTGTTAGTAATAGTTAAGAGGTATAAGAGAGTAAACTCACCAAGAGTATGAGAAGAAGAGGTCCAGCGAAGATCCACATGTGTCTCCCAGGTGCCAGGAAACATCTGTTAGGATATGAAGAATGGAATGAAAGAATCAGTGAAAAATCCCCAGACATCATAGCAGTCACAGAAACAAAACTCGCTGAGACAATAACAGACACAATCTTCCCAACAGGATATCAGATCCTGAGGAAAGATAGAAGGAGTAGAGGGGGAGGAGGGGTTGCACTGCTCATAAAACACCAATGGGGATTTGAGGAAATGGAAGGCATGGACATGATTGGAGAAAGAGACTACATTGTAGGTACAATTCAGTCCGGAGAACATAAAGTAGTCATTGGAGTGATGTATAACCCCCCACAGAACTGCAGGAGGCCAAGAGAGGAGTACGAAGAAAAAAAACAGGGTGATGGTGGACACACTGGCTGAGGGGGCAAGAAGAGCTCACTCGAGCAGAGCAAAGTTACTGGTAATGGCGATTTCAACCACAGGGAGATCGACTGGGAAAACTTGGAGCCACATGGGGGTCCCGAAACATGGAGAGCCAAGATGATGGATTGGTACTTGAAAACCTATGCATCAACAGTCAGGGACACAACCAGAGAGAGAGGGAGGATGAGCCAGCAAGACTGGATCTTGGTTCACCCTGAGCAGTTCAGACATCGAGGACATCACTTACGAGAGGCCCCTTGAGCTAGCGATCATGTGGTTCTGATTTTGACTATATGTTTGAGTTACAAGTGGAGAAGGTAACAGGAACTGAAGGGGACAGGCCAAACTATAAAAGGGGGGACTACACAGGTATGAGAAACTTCCTAAGGAGGTTCAGTGGGACAGAGAAATGGTAGGAAAATCAGTAAACGAGATGATGGAATATGTGGCAACAAAGTGCAAGGAGGCAGAGGAAAGTTTTGTTCCCAAGGGAAACAGAAATAATAGGAAGACCAAAACGAGTCCTTGGTTTACCCGAAGGTGTAGGGAGGCAAAAACTAAGTGCAACAGAGAATGGAAAAGGTACAGGAGGCATAGGACCCAGGAAAAACAAGGAGATTAGTAGAAGAGCCAGAAACGAGTATGCGCAGATAAGGAGGGAGGCCCAGCGACAGTATGAAAACGACATAGCATCGAAAGTCAAATCTGACCCGAAACTGCTGTATAGCCACATTAGGAGGAAGACAACAGTCAAGGACCAGGTGATAAGGCTGAGGAAAGAAGGTGGAGAACTCACAAGAAACGATCAAGAGGTATGTGAGGAGCTCAACACGAGATTTAAGGAAGTATTTACAGTAGAGACAGGAAGGACTCTGGGGGGACAGACCAGATGGGGACACCAACAAGGAATACACCAACAAGTGTTGGAAGACATACATACAGATGAGGAGGAGGTGAAGAAACTGCTAAGGGACATCGATACCTCAAAGGCAATGGGACCGGACAACATCTCTCCATGGGTCCTTAGAGAGGGAGCAGATATGTTGTGCGTACCACTTACCACAATCTTCAACACATCCCTGGAAACTGGGCAACTACCTGAGGTATGGAAGACGGCAAATGTAGTTCCCATTTTCAAAAAAGGAGACAGAAAAGAGGCACTAAACTATAGACCTGTGTCATTGACGTGTATAGTATGCAAAATTATGGAGAAGATTATCAGGAGGAGAGTGGTGGAGCACCTGGAACGGAACAGGAGTATAAATGCCAACCAGCACGGATTCACGGAAGGCAAATCCTGTGTCACAAACCTTCTGGAGTTTTACGATAAAATAACAGAAGTAAGACAAGAGAGAGAGGGGTGGGTTGATTGCATCTTCTTGGACTGCAAGAAGGCCTTTGACACAGTTCCTCACAAGAGATTAGTGCAGAAGCTAGAGCATCAGGCGCATATAACAGGAAAGAGCACTGCAATGGATCAGAGAATACCTGACAGGGAGGCAACAACGAGTCATGGTACGTAATGATGTATCACAGTGGGCACCTGTGACGAGCGGGGGTCCCACAGGGGTCGGTCCTAGGACCAGTGCTATTTTTGGTATATGTGAACGACATGACGGAAGGGTTAGACTCAGAAGTGTCCCTGTTTGCAGATGATGTGAAGTTAATGAGGAGAATTAAATCTGATGAGGACCAGGCAGGACTTCAAAGAGACCTGGACAGACTGGACACCTGGTCCAGCAAATGGCTTCTCGAATTTAATCCTGCCAAATGCAAAGTCATGAAGATAGGGGAAGGGCACAGAAGACCACAGACAGAGTATAGGCTAGGTGGCCAAAGACTGCAAACCTCACTCAAGGAGAAAGATCTTGGGGTGAGTATAACACCGAGCATGTCTCTGGAAGCACACATCAATCAGATAACTGCTGCAGCATATGGGCGCCTGGCAAACCTGAGAACAGCATTCCGACACCTTAGTAAGGAATCATTCAAGACACTGTACACCGTGTATGTCAGGCCCATACTGGAGTATGCAGCACCTGTTTGGAACCCGCACGTCAAGAAACTAGAGAAAGTACAAAGGTTTGCAACAAGGTTAGTTCCAGAGCTAAGGGGAATGTCCTATGAAGAAAGATTAAGGGAAATCGGCCTGACGACACTGGAGGACAGGAGGGTCAGGGGAGACATGATAACGACATATAAAATACTGCGTGGAATAGACAAGGTGGACAAGGACAGGATGTTCCAGGGAGGGGACACAGAAACAAGAGGCCACAATTGGAAGTTGAAGACACAAATGAGTCAGAGAGATAGTAGGAAGTATTTCTTCAGTCATAGAGTTGTAAGGCAGTGGAATAGCCTAGAAAATGACGTAGTGGAGGCAGGAACCATACACAGTTTTAAGACGAGGTTTGATAAAGCTCATGGAGCGGGGAGAGAGAGGGTCTAGTAGCAACCGGTGAAGAGGCGGGGCCAGGAGCTAGGACTCGACCCCTGCAACCACAAATAGGTGAGTACAAATAGGTGAGTACAATTATTATTCCAGAGAGAACCTGAGGGAAGTAGTGGAGCGAAGGGAGTAGCAAGGTGAAGTAAGTAGCAGGGTGCTGGAAGTAGTGGGGTGAAGTAAGTAGCAGGGTGCTGGAAGTAGTGGGGTGAAGTAAGTAGCAGGGTGAGGGAAGTAGCAGGGAGCTGGAAGTAGTGGGGTGAAGTAAGTAGCAGGGTGCTGGAAGTAGTGGGGTGAAGTAAGTAGCAGGGTGAGGGAAGTAGTGGGGTGAAGTAAGTAGCGGGGTGAGGGAAGTAGTGGGGGTGAAGTAAGTAGCAGGGTGAGGGAGGTAGTGGGGTGAAGTAAGTAGCAGGGTGCTGGAAGTAGTGGGGTGAAGTAAGTAACGGGGTGAGGGAAGACAGGTGTTGCACCTTATACCAGCCTAAAACAATAATATATTTAAGAAATGTTCACACTACGGTGTTTCACGTAATATTATCAGCTGACTTCTTTCATCAACACCCTAAAGTGAAGATGTTTGACTTTATTTTTACCTGACACCTCACGTATCATGATACATGAACTTTGGGCTCTTTTATTACTGTTGTAAATATTATTATTGTTATGTATGTTGTTAGGTTGTCCTTGAAAATTACATTACTGGATACACTATGTGAGTGTTATGAATCGCTAGTTCGGCTGCCGGCAGTGGTTCCACCCCCGGGCTTACCACCTGCTTGCCAGGCAGTGGTTCCACCTCCGGCTTACCACCTGCTTGCCAGGCAGTGGTTCCACCTCCGGCTTACCACCTGTTGGGCTCCGGTCAAACAGTAAATCACTCGACTCACAGCTCCCAACACTACTCTTGAAATGACAGAGAGGGTCACCTGCCAATCAACGAGTAGAATTGAAGGAGATGGACTAACGTTTCTGAGGCATCCCAATTTCTGATCCACTTACCTGTTTGTGTATGCAAGTAGCGGATATAACCCCTCATAATTGCATGGAAAAAACCCTGCTTTCCTGTCATCTGGTGGATTATTGATGGCTATAAAATCTGTGAAGAACGAGCCGGTGGGTTGTCACCAACACCTGCGACCCCCCCCCTGTGGAAATTTATTTGGTCCCTAAAGTTCCACAGGACAGATCCGGCATGGGCGTAATGGAACGGCTGAGCTGGGTGGCCCTTAAACTCACCCAAACAAAAAGCGTTCTCCCCAAACATAAACACATTTCTCTCCCCGGGTTGGCATAGATGGTAGGCACTTATTTATTTATAGATTTACCCTTCAGGGAAGGAGTAGGTAGTTTTACTGTTAGTATATTAATATTAGGTTTACTAAGGCAACTGTAGATAATAATAATGTAGACCTAAGATCTTAACATAGGTAGTAATAGGCCGATAATGTAGGCAAACACTAGGATAAGTTAGCTAGAGAGAACTGGCAGCCCTAGATTGAACAAAGAGACGAGGGTCTTGAAGAGAGACCAGCTCGTTCTTCTTAAGACAGACACCAACTGGACAAGATGTGCCGTGATCAGCAGATGGTGCCCCCCACGTGTCTTCACATTTGAGACCTAGGGAAATCTGGTGGAGGCACCTCGATGTACCGTAGATGACCTCTGTCAGGCCCATACAGTAAGACAAGACCACCACTTTATCTCGTAGATTTCTGGCCAGTGTCTGGAAAGAATTGTGAGTGAGTTTGATCTGAGGGCCCAGTGTGCAGCAGGCAGTGCATGCCGAGTAAGTACCAGTGTCTCTTGGCAGTCTGGAAGCTAGTGTCTATGACTGCATAGTTATACTAGGGGATACATACCCTCTTGGATATAGGAATTTCTGAGGTGCAGGCTGGTCACTAATAATGATTGAATATTGCAGGAATTAAGGCTCCCGGTTGCACATGGTTTCTGAGGGGAAGCCCCAAAGGGCTAAGGTAAGTTTAAAGGGAAGTGGAAGAACAGGATATATGCTGCAACACCAAGTAAGTTAGTCCTTTATATGTGCATGCAGGCGAGTTTCTTGTAACATCAATCATTTGTGAAAATCTGTCCTATAAGCCACTTGTGGGGCTGAGGTACCCACCTCAGAGCTCGGTTTTCAACAGAGTTTGCCAGGGTAGGCACTCACTTGGAGGCAGTCTACACAAATTTCACAAAAGGGTCCTTCGAACTGGAATGTGGAATAGCTAGGGTTTAAGCTATCATAGCTAGACCACAGTTAAGTACCTGTTTAACAGAGTTAGGTTAAGTTCGCACACCTAGGCCCAGAGTTACACAGAGCTAGGCCAAGCTGACTATACACAGAAGTTGTTATTTGCTGTAATTTACAGGCAGGCCAGGTAGGCTTGAGAAGCTTGTGAATTTAATTATTTACAGTGATTACAAGTAATCCAGAGTAGGAGACTTGTGCGTTAATTACTTACAGTGGATTTGCAAGGTAGCCACAGTTAGGCTAGGCTTGTGCAATATTTACAACAGTTATAGTAGCTAGGACAGATATAACATAGTTATTATTTACAGGGATTTCTAAAGCTAGGTTAAATTAAGCTAGCACTGTAGTTAGGTTAGGATTTACCTTATCCAACCATCCACACTAGACTGAGTAAGCTGGGCACAGGTCAAGCTGTTTACACACATTATTTATTTTCTGTTTCACAAGTTGATTTGTTGAATTTTTTTGTGTTAACCAAGTGATTTTAATTTGTATACTGCACCTTTTATTGTGTGATTTTCATTGTCTTTGATTCATTTTAATATGGGATTTGTGAATTTTACCTGAGACTAGGTTAAGTCCTGTAATTATTTGCTGGCATTGTACAGGAAATTGCTAGGTTAAGCTTTCATACTGATACACATTTTGATTGGGATTTGAGAGTTAACAGTGTACATTTTTGATTCAGAGTAGAGTCAATATAATAAAGGGAGTTGTCAAGCTTGTTGAGAAGCCTTGAGACTCGTTCATTCTCACCTAATACCGTTCGTGCTGTGGGCTAATTGAAGTACAAATTAGTACCGTGATTTTTAACTATACCACAACTATGGTAGGTGAAGATGTAGTACCAGCTGTCCCAGCTCTAACTCAATTAAAGCAGTCTATGGGAGCCTATAAGGGGCGCCTGAGCAAAGCATGTGAGGAGTGTCGTACGGTCAGGTAAGATCAATACATAGACTGGGAGGAACTAGAGAGTTGCCTGAAACCTTTGGAGCAAAGACTGGAGGCCTTTGAGAGATCATTTATCCTTTATGAGACAGAGGCCTATACTACAGGTGAGTCTGAATATACAGTCGAAGTAGCATGGACGGACTATGACGAACGAAGGGCAGGGTGTAAAGCAGAGATGAGATTCTGCAGGCAGTTAATAAAGACTTTGAAGGCCGGTACAGCAAGGGGAGCAAATGTTTCAAGGGACACAAACAACAGCGCGCCTGTTAATGAGTTGCGCAGATTGCCCCAGTTGAATTTACCAACGTTCGACGGAACCTTAACAGAGTACATTGCTTTCTGGGATCAGTTTAAAGCCCAGATAGATTACAGAGACGATTTGTCAGATGCAGTCAAATTACAATATTTACGTTCACAGCTCAAGGGTAAAGCCTTGGACTTGGTCCGGTATTATCAAACCACCGGCACCAATTACCAACATGGCAAAGACCAATTAAAGGACACGTTTGGCAACACTGAGGAGATAAAGGTAGCTATACTTTATCGGTTGTTGGATCTAGAGGCTTGTCGCCATGACCGTCAGAGCCTAGAGAAGTTCCGAATTGAAGTTATGAGTTTGACAAATAGTCTTAAAGATTTACATGATTGGGGTAAGTCGAAATGGTTCATCAGTCAGGTGATTCAGAGGAAACTGGCTGGCACTACAGTGCACGAGTTGCACTTAAAATTTTATCGGACGAACGGTTCACAATACAACAGATCGTTGAGAGGTTAGGAGAACTCATGTCCACCTGAGCATAGGTGGGGGAAAAATTTGCCGACCAAGGTGAATCAAATAAACCCCCTCCAGATACCGAGAGATAAAGCTAAACCACCTCCTACTGGGGTTGGCTCATATTATGCCCAGGACAAGTCCTCCACCCCCAGAGCCAAGGGAGAAGTCACTCAAGCGGCCAGTATGAGACGGTGCATGTTTTGTGTAGCAGAACATGCTGTTCAGGGTGTTCAAGCTTCAACATATAACCAAAAGGGGTTTTCAACGACTAAGGGAGTTGAGACTTTGTTTCAAGTGTTGTGGAGAACATTTTGCCAGGGACTGTAACGCCCAACTCAGGGAGTGTCCTGGCTGCTGGAAGGGTAAGCACCACAGTGCACTGTGTCCTGATGACGCCAGATTAGCACAAGTTAAGGAGAGCAAACCACGAGAAAGGGCGGAGAGCAAACAAGTCTGAAGTAGTGATGATGTGGTGATACTGCACCGAGAATTTGTTCTGGTGAGCAGTTTCAAGGTTCGGTGGCCTTGCCCATCATAATGGCGATGGTTGTGAACGGGAAGAAGTCTGAAACGACCCGTTTGTTCTTCGACAGTGGGGCACAGAGATCCTTCATAGCAGAGAGTCTAGAAACTAGGTTGAAGCTGGAGACATTTGGTAAAGTTGACATGAAGGGGAAGGGTTTGGTGGGAAGTCCCACGCAGGTCTTATCCAGTAGTCAATGTGACGGTCAGGTTAGCCGGGCATCGACGGAAATTCAGCCTTGATAGTGAAAGGTGCCCAATATCATTACCACTAAGAGACTGGCTGCAGCAGTCAAATGTTTGAGGGAGTTGGGTGTGAAGCTAGCGGAACCTAACATTGCTACAGACAAAGTTAGTAATGTAGGAATCTTGGTAGGAGGGGATTACATAGACGAGTTCGTGTCCACGAGAAGAGTTATCAAGGAGGGGGGTTGGCCTGTACAGGACTCAGCGGGGTACATCGTAGGAGGCAGAGTACCAGCTCACTTCCCTGCGACCCCGGGAAAGGAGAGCTCTGGTATTACAGCGACTGAGGCTGTACTGGTGATGCGGATTGGTGTGCACGAAGGTCTGTCAGAGACACGAGTTGGCATATCCGACAGTGAGCCGTCCATAAACTATGGGACCGGGAAATGAGTAGGGATTAAGGGTGACCAGCCCCCCCCGAAAAACGAAGAGATGTGTCGAGATTACTTGAACCATGTGCAGTTCAGGGACGGACAGTACTGGGTGTGGCTCCCATGGAAACCGGGACACCCAACACTGCACACTAATTTCAAGAAGGCACGGGGTCAGTTGAATTCATTGGTGAACAGCCTGACCAAAGAAGGGTCTGGTGGGGAAATATATGATATTTATTAAGGAACAGCTGGCCCTTGGGTTCATTGAGAAAGTGCCCAATGCCAGCCCTGGGGAAAACATCCATTATCTCCCACACATGGCAGTCACCAAGGAGTTAGTAACCACTCCCATCAGAGTAGTCTTCAACTGCAGCTCACAGGCAAGTCCCCGAGAGCCATCGTTGAACGACTGTCTGCTCACAGGGCCCTCCCTGATGCAGAAATTAGCAAATGTATTGTTGAGATTCAGGACAGAACAGTACGCCTATGCAGCAGATATTAGCAAGGCCTTCCTACGTATTTGGTTGCAGCCACAAGACAGGGACTACACAAGGTTCTTGTGGTTGGCTAACAGGGAGGTGCCCAAGCAAGGGTATGATACCTTCAGATTCAGGGCAGTGTTGTTTGGTGCCACTAGTTCACCAGTCTTATTACAGGCTACCATAACTACCACCTTGTGAACTGTAACAGCCCGCTTAAAGAATTACTGAAGACCCTATTTTATGTAGACAACATGCAAGGTACCACCTCAGATGAAAGGCTGTTGAGGACATTTACCGAGGAGTCTAATTCGGGGAAAATGCTCTCGGCTAACATGCCATTGAGAGAATGGGTGACAAACAATCCAACGTTGGGGGGCAAGGTGGAACGTGACTATGCTGGCTACTCAGTACCTGAGGTAACATCGGTGTTGGGATTGGAGTGGGAAATCAAGGAAGACAGACTTAGGCTAAAGAGGAAACCTGATGGGGAGGGGAAGCTGACCAGGAGGTCCTTGCTGAGCAAAGTGCAGACTGCCTTCGATCCTTTGGGTGTGTTGACACCCATCACCATTCGAGGGAGGATGCTAGTGCAGCAGACCTGGGAGCTGAACCTAGGTTGGGACGACCCACTGCCAGAAACAGTCTGCCAGGAGTGGGATCTGGTTAGCAATGATCTAGCAGAATTGCATGAGTTCACATTCTCCAGGTCCATTGGGTGCACCGGGCAGGATTATGACTTGCACGTCTTCTGTGATGCCTCCTTCAGGGCCTATGGGGCAGTAGCGTATTTGGTGGCCGGGGACCAAGTCAATCTGGTCACCAGTCGTGCGCGGGTGACACCCCTGAAGGATTGCTCGATCCCAAAGCTAGAGCTCAAGGCGATGTTGCTGGGAGCAAGACTGGGGAAGTATGTAGGGGAGGTGTTGAGTAACCTGAGGGTGACAAGCACCTATGTATGGACAGACTCGGAGGTGGCCTTACAGTGGGTCCAGAACGACAGGTCTAAGCTCCCCTAAGTCAGGAATCAGGTAAAGGAGATACGGGAACTACAGCCAACGTCAACAATTCTGTATGTGCCTACAGATCAAAACCCAGCCGACCTGATAAGCCAAGGGGTGACACACAAAAGCGAGTAAAAGCGAGATTTGGTTCAAAGGCCCAGACTGGTTACCGGCAAGGGATTGCTGGCCAGAGCAGAAATTCAGGGAGACAACCAGCAGCATAGTACACTTTGCGGGGGAACCCGACACTGAATTATTTGACCCAAGGCACTACTCCTCTTGGAGGAAACTTATAGGAGTCTCGGAAATGGTATTTCGATTTGTGAGGAAGTTGCATGACAAGGTAAGCCAAGGTCGACAGTTGTCTCTCGTGGGTCCCAGAGAATATTGGATAAGGCAGTACCAAAGGGAGAGGTTTCCAGGAGTGCTGGAAGTACTGGCAACCAGGCAGCAGGTTATGGCATCAGGACGCGTGTCCAACGACGACTCAGGGAACAGTAAATTGGTTCACTCATTGGGATTGTTCCTAGATCATGTGGGGCTAATAAGATGCAGGGGAAGAATACAAAACTCTGAGCTCAGCTATGGGGCCAAACATCCCGTGCTACTGGGAAAGGAGGGATGGGCGTCAGAGCTATGATACAAATGCCCATCAGAAGGACCTTACATGGGGGGTTTGGAGATACCCTCACCTGCCTACGTCAGAATTACCGGGTACTGAAGGGTCGAGCTGCCGTCAAAAGGGTGCTAAAGAGTTGCACAGTCTGCCGGCAGTACAATGGGAGGACCCTACCATACCCAGGTCCACCACCGCTGCCTCAGGAGCGGGTACATAGTGACAGGCCCTTTGAGACTGTGGGAATAGACTATACTGGGCATCACATTGAAGAACCCAGGAGACGATAGGGTGGGCCCTCAGAAAGTATATGTCTGCCTGTTTACTTGTGCCACTACTCGAGCTGTGCATTTGGAGTTGGCAGAAGATATGTCGACAGAGACTTTCGTGAAGTTGTTCAGGAGGTTTACAGCCAGATTCTAGTGCCCGCAGTTGATTATCTCGGGCAATGGCACGAGCTTCAGAGCGGCCGATAAAGTTTTCAGGAATCTTAGGGATAATGGAGAAGTATGAGAACACCTGAAGAGAATAGGGTGCGAGTGGAGGTTCATAGCTCCCAGGGCGCCATGGCAAGGGGGATACTATGAACGCATGGTGGGCACAGTCAAAAGGTGCATTCGGAAGGTCTTGCATGGCAGGAGAGTGAGCTTTTATGAACTGAGGACAGTGTTAGTTGATAGAGGCAAGAGTCAATAACAGACCTCTGATCTACGTACAAAATGGGATTGACGAGCAGGAAGCTCTCACCCCCAATCACATGCTGTTTGGAAGGAGGATTGTGCCCTTCCAAGCAATTTTGAGTCAGTCTTCCAAGGAGCTGGATTATTATGGGCCAGATGGTCCCCCATCAATGAAGAACTGCACAGGAGTCACAATAGACTGGTGAACATCCTGGACAAATGGAACCAGGTGTGGCACAGGGATTACTTGACAACCCTGCTGGAACATTTCTATGGTGCCGACCCCGAGGCAAATAAGATGATGCTAAGTGAAGGGGACCTGGTGCTAGTAGAATCCGAGGCACCCCAGGGCATAATGGCCTCTTGGCCTGGTAGTGTCGACCCACCCAGACAAGGCTGGGCGGTTGAGAATGGTGAAGGAGAGAATGAATGGTGTCGAGACTATAAGACCCATCAACAGGCTTTTACCTCTCAAGGTCCACACGGTGGGACCGGGACATGAGAAATTAGACCAGAGGCTGACCGAGCTGAGCGGCCGGACGACCCGTCGAATGGCACTCAAGTCCAGGGCCCACTGGGAGGGCCTGCAAGAGGCAGAAATGATCTAGACTTAGTGCCTACCTTCGCCGGCGGGAGGATGTGGAAATTTATTTGGTCCCTAAAGTTCCACAGGACAGATCCGGCATGACCATAATGGAATGACTGAGCTGGGTGGCCCTTAAACTCACCCAAACAAAAAGCGTTCTCCCCAAACATAAACACATTTCTCTCCCCGGGTTGGCATGGATGGTAGGCACTTATTTATTTATAGATTTACCTTTCAGGGAAGGAGTAGGTAGTTTACTGTTAGTATATTAATATTAGGTTTACTAAGGCAACTGTAGATAATAATAATGTAGACCTAAGATCTTAACATAGGTAGTAATAGGCCAATAATGTTGGCAAACACTAGGATAAGTTAGCTAGGGAGAACTAGCAGCTCTAGTTTGAACGAAGAGACGAGGGTCTGGAAGAGAGACCAGCTCGTTCTTCTTAAGACAAGACATGCCGTGATCAGCAGACGGCGCCCCCCACGTGTCTTCACATTTGAGACCTAGGAAAATCTGGTAGAGGCACCTCGATGTACGGTAGATGACCTCCGTCAGGCCCATACAGTAAGACAAGACCTCCACTTTATCTCGTAGATTTCTGGCCAGTGTCTGGGGAGAATTGTGAGTGAGTTTGATCTGTGGGCCGGTGTGCAGCAGGCAGTGCATGCCCAGTAAGTACCAGTGTCTCTTGGCAGTCTGGAAGCTAGTGTCCATGTCTGCATAGTTATACTAGGGGATACATACCCTCTTGGATATAGGAATTTCTGAGGTGCAGGCTGGTCACTAATGACGATTGAATATTGCAGGAATTAAGGCTCCCGGTTGCACATGGTTTCTGAGGGGAAGTCCAAATGGGCTAAGGCTAAGCTTAGGGAAGTTGAAGAACAGGATATATGCTGCAACACCAAGTAAGTTAGTCCTTTATATGTGCATGCAGGCGAATTTCTTGCAACATCAATCATTTGTGAAAATCTGTCCTATAAGCCACTTGTGAGGCTGAGGTACCCACCTCAGAGCTTGGTGTCAACAGAATTTGCCAGGGTAGGCGACTCACTTGGATGCAGTCCACACAAATTTTCACACCCCCCCATCATCGGCAACGGCTACGATTTCAACAACACACAGTGTCACCAACACCAGACACCCAAGTTTTATATATATATATTAACGTTGAATTCAGATATCATTTATATTTTTCATTTTTCATTTTTTTTAAGGTAGGATCAACATTTCATATTTAAGTGTTTTATATTTTACATTTTCTAAATAATAAAGTGTTTATGTTTGTCAGTTTTTGTTCTTTTTCTATTCATTAATTTTCCTGAGGAGGAGCCAGCCTTAGTAATACTGTCTGAAGTTGTTACAGGGCTGAGAAAGCTTTCACACATACCTTACCAAATTCATCCACCAACCTCTGCAATTTCTCTTCAGAATCTCACAAAAGCACAGTGTCGTCAGCAAGAGCAACTGTAACAACTCCCACTTTGATTTAGATTCTCTTTCTTTTAACTCCGCACCTCTTGCCAAGACCCTCGCGTTCACTTCTCTTACAACCCCATCTATAAATATATTGAACAACCATGACATCACACATCTTTGACTAAGGCCTACTTTTACTAGGAAATAATCTCCCTCTCTCATACACTAACCTGAGCCTCACTATTCTCGTAAAAACTCTTCCCTGCTTTCAATAACCAACCTCCTATTCCATATACTTGCAACATCTGCCACCTTGCCTCCCCATTCATCCTATCACACTCCTTTTCCAAATCCATCAATGCAACAAAAACCTCTTTACCCTTATCTAAATACTGTTCACTTATTTGTTTCACTCTAAACATTTGGTCCACACACCCCATACCCTTCCTAAAGTCTTCTTTTTCATCTGCTATCCACTCTCCGTCTTATTCTTAATTCTTTCAATAATAATTCTACCAAACACTTTACCAGGTATAGTCAACAGACTTATTCCCTTATAAATTTTGCACTCTCTTTTGTCCCCTTTGCATTTAAACAAAGGAACTATGCATGCTCTCTGTCAATCCCTTGGTACCTTACCCTATTCCATACATTTATTAAATAATTGCACCAACCACTCCAAAACTATATCCCCACCTGCTTTTAACATTTCTGTCTTTATCCCATCAATCCCAGCTGCTTTACCCCCTTTCATTCTACCCACTGCCTCACGAACTTCTCCCACACTCACAACTGGCTCTTCCTCACTCCTACAAGATGTTGTTCCTCCTTGCCCTATACACGAAATCACAACTTCCGTATCTTCATCAACATTTAACAATTCCTCAAAATATTCCCTCCGTCTTCACGATACCTCTAACTCTCCATTCAACAACTCTCCTCTCCTATTTTTAACTATCAAATTCATTCGTTCACTAGGCTTCCACAACTTATTAATCTCACTGTAAAACTTTTTCTTATTTTCGGCAAAGTTTGTTGATAACATCTCACCCATTTGCTATCTTTTTACATTGCTTCATCACTCTCTTAACCTCTATTTTTTCTCTCCATTTACTCCTCCCTCCTTTCATCACTTCTACTTTGTAAAAACCTCTCAAATGCCAAGTTTTTCTCCCTTACTACTCTCTTTACATTACCATTCCACCAATCACTCTTCCCTCCCGCACCCATTTTCCTGTAACCACAAACTTTTGCTGAACACATTAGCACTACATTCTTAAACCTACCCCATACATCTTCTACCACATTGCCTATACTCTCACTAGCTCATCTTTCGTCCAATAGTTGTTTATATCTTACCCTAGCTGCCTCCTCATTTAGTTTATAAAGCCTCACCTCTCTGTTACTTTATGCTTCTATTCTCCTTGTATCCCATCTACCTTTTACTCTCAGTGTAGCTACAACTAGAAAGTGATCTGATATATCTGTGGTCCCTCTATAAACATGTACATCCTGAAGTCTACTCAACAGTCTTTTATCTACCAATACATAATCCAACAAACTACTGTCATTTCGCCCTACATCATATCTTGTATACTTATTTATCCTCTTTTTCTTAAAATATGTATTACCTATAACTAAACCCCTTTCTAACAAAGTTCAATCAAAGGGCTCCCATTACATTTACACCTGGCATCCCTAACTTACCTACCCAACCCTCTCTAAAAGTTCTCCTATTAGCTGTATGACCCTTGTAGGTTTTGCGTTTCTATTTACAGCAACACAAAAACATTTAAAAAAAAAAACAACAGCAAAAAACAGCAACAACAACAACAATAATAATAATAATAAAATAATAATAAAATAAAATAATAATAATAATAATAATAATAATAATAATAATAAAATAACAATAATAATAAAAATAATAATAAAAAATAATAATAATAACAATAATAATAATAATTTAAAAATAATATAATAATAATATAATAACAAATAATAATAATAATAATAAATTTAAAAATAATAATAATAATAACAACAACAATAATAATAATAATATAATAATAATATTAATAATAATAATATCTTTATTTACTTCAAGTACATGTACATGGTTACCTGGAGGTTATTCCTGGGATCAACGCCCCCGCGGCCCGGTCCATGACCAGGCCTCCCGATGGATCAGGGCCTGATCAACTAGGCTGTTACTGCTGGCCGCACGCAGTCCAACGTACGAACCACAGCCCTGCTGATCCGGCACCGACTTTAGGTATCTGTCCAGCTCTCTCTTGAAGGCAGCCAGGGGTTTATTGGCAATTCCCCTAATGCTTGATGGGAGGCTGTTGAACAGTCTTGGGCCCCGGACACTTATGGTGTTTTCCCTTAGTGTACCAATGGCGCCCCTACTTTTTATTGGGGGCATTTGCATCGCCTGCCCAGTCCTTTACTTTCGTAGGGAGTGATTTCTGTGTGCAGATTTGGGACCATTCCTTCCAAGATTTTCCAAGTGTAGATTATGATATATCTCTCCCTCCTTGCGTTTCCAACGAGTACAAGTCAAGTGCTTTCAAAACGTTCCCCGTAGTTAAGGTGCTTTACAGAACTTATATCTGCAGTAAAGGATCTCTGTACACTCTCTAGATCTGCGATTTCACCTGCTTTTGAATGGAGATGTTAATGTACAGCAGTATTCCACCTAGAGAGAACAAGAGATTTGAAAAGGATCATCATTGGCTTTGGGATCTCTCGTTTTGAACGTTCTCATTATCCCTCCCATCATTTTCTTTGCACGTGCGATCGTGGCACTGTTGTGATCCTTGAAAGTGAGATCCTCAGACATTGCTATTCCCCGGTCCCTTATATTATTTTTCCCCCTCTATTGTATGGCCAGAGTCTGTAGTTTTACCTGTTCTAGTTTTATCTCCCCTTTTT
>NC_069434.1:7198614-7239874 GCF_026875155.1 Cherax quadricarinatus | reverse complement strand
TAAAAAATTTTTTATTTAGGAAAATGTAAAAATAAAACCCTTTAAAATAGGGAAAGGGGTTTGGGTTTATTAAAAAAAAATTTTAAAAATGAAAAAAAAATGTTTTTGGAATTAAGGTTTTTTTTAAAAATAAAAAATTGGGGTTGTCGGTTTTTGGGGTGCCAGGGTTGGGTTTTTTTAAATGGGGTTGGAAAAGGGGGGGTTTAAAGTGGGAAAAAAAGAGCCAAAAAAGGGGGAGTTTTCCCCTTGGAAAATTTCTGGACCCCAATTTCCTTTTGTGGGACCTGGGGGAAAACAAATTTGGTTAAAAGGAAGGGATTTTTTCCAAAAGAAGTTTTCAAGAAATTCGGCCGGGCTCCCTTAAAAAAGGAAAAAAATAATGGGTTGAAAACAAAAAACCGCTTTAATTTAGTTAAAAAACCCTTAAAAGAAATTTGGGAAATTCCCCAAAAAAGAAAAAAATGTTAAAAGGAAGTTTTAATTTTCCGGAATATTAATCGGGTTCTTTTGTGACCGGTGATTAAAAATTTCCCTTACCCCCCCCCCCCCCCCCGGGGAATGTTTTGGGGGGTTAAAATTTTGGGGACGGGACCAATAGTTCCCAACCCGGGCCAAGGACCCCCTTGGGGGTATTACGGCACCAGCCTCTTCAAAGGGCCCCAAACGTTTTCAAAATCAAAAAATTTCCCCCCCAAAAAACCCGGGCCAAAATTTAAAAAGGGGAAAAAGGTGGGGGTTTTTTTCTTAATTTTAAAGGGCCTTCCCCAGGCTTCCGTAAAACCAGGTGCCCACCAATTTTTCCTGGCTAAAATTAAGCAATTTGGGGGCCCGTTTTTAACCCAAGGGGATTTTTTCCCAAAGAAACGGAGCTGGCCTTTTCCCAAGCCCCTGCCCGGGGGGGGGGGGGGGGGGGGGCCCCCCCCCGGGCCCCCCCCCAAGAAAAAACCCCAAAAAAAAAAAAAAAAATGGGTTTTTTAAAAAAGGGTAAAAAAAATTTTTAAAAAGGGAAAAAAAAAAAAAAAAAGGGTTTAAATGGAAAAAATTTTGGGGGGGGTTTGGAAAAAAAGTTTTTTTTAAAAGGGGGGTTTTTAATGGTTTTTTAAAGAAGTGTTTTTGGGGTAATTTTTGTGTTTGAAATTTTAATGGTTTAATTTGTTGTTTGGTAATTAAATTTTTAAATTTTAAGTAAAAAAATTTTAAAAATTTTTTTTTAAAAGGTTTTTTTGGGGAATTAATAAAAAAAATTTTTTGGGTTTGGGGGGTTTTTTGGGGGGGGTGGGTTTAAAAATAGTATTTTTTTATGGAATGGGTTATGTCCGTAATTTTGGAAGAAAAAATTAAAAAAACCCCCCCGGGGGGAAGGGGTAGGCACTAAGTCTAGATCATTTTCCTTTTTTTTCCTTCAGGCCCTCCCAGGGGGCCCCTGGACTTGAGTGCCATCAAACGGTCCCCGGGCCGCTCAGCTGGGTCAGCCTCGGCAATTTCTCATGCCCCGGGTTTCCCACCGTGGGGAAACCTTAGGGAAAAACCTTTGGGGGTTTTATAGCCCTGGACACCATTCATTCTCTCCTTCCCCCATTCTCAACCGCCCACCCCTTGTCGGGGTGGTCGACACTCCCAGGCCAAAAACCCTTTTAGGGCCCGGGGGGCCCCTGGGATTCTACCACCGGGCCCCCCTTCACTAGCATCACCCTTATTTGCCTGGGGGCGGCAAAAAAAGAAATTTTCCAGCAGGGTTGTAAGAAAATCCCTTTGCCCACCGGGTTTTCCCATTTGTCCAGGATGTATCCCCCAGCCCTATTGTGACCCCTGTGCAGTTCTTCATTGAGGGGGGACCATCTGGCCCATAATAATCCAGCCCCTTTGGGAAAAGACTGACCCCAAAAATTGCTTGGAAGGCACAATCCCCCTTCCAAACACATGTTTTTGGGGGGTGAAGTTTCCCTTTGCTCGTCAATCCCATTTTGTACGTAATAAAAAAAGGTCTGTTTTTGGGAACTCTTGCCTCTTTTCAACAAACACTGTCCTCATTTCAAAAAAAGCTCACTCTCCGGGCCATGCAAGACCTTCCGAATGCACCTTTTGACTGTGCCCACCATGCGTTCATAGTATCCCCCTTCCCCATGGCCCCGGGGAGCTTTTAAACCTCCACTCGCACCCTTTTCTCTTCGGGTTTTTTCTCAAACTTCTCCTTTAAATCCCTAAGATTCCGAAAATTTTTATGGGGCCCGCTCAAAGCTCGTCCCTTTTTCCCCGAAAAATAAACCTGCGGGCACTAGAATCGGCTTTTAAACCCCCCTAAAACAACTTCACGAAAGTCTCTGTCGACATATCTTCTCCAACTCCAAAGGGGGGGGGCACACCCCGGTAGTGGCAAAGAAAAACAGGCAGCATATATTTTCTGGGGGCCCACCCTACCCGTCTCCTGGGTTCTTAAATGTGATAGCCCAGTATAGTCTATTCCCCCACAGTCTCAAAGGGCCTGTAACTAGTACCCGCCCTGAGGCAGGGGTGGTGGCCCCCTTGGTTTTGGGTTTGGGTTTCCCCTCCCTTTTTACTCCCGGGCAGACTGTGCAATTTTTTTAAAGGAAACCCTTTTGACGGGCAGCTGGGGCCCTTCAGTACCCGGTAATTCTGACGTAGCAGGTGAGGGAAATCCCCAAACGCCCCATGTAAGGCCCTCGAGGGGCATCTTGAAATCAATAGCTCTGACCCCATCCCCCCTTTTTTCCAAAAAGCACGGGATTTTTGGGCCCCCATAGCTGGGGCTCAGGGGTTTTTGAAATTCTTCCCCCTGCATCTTTTAGCCCCACATGTTTCTAGGAAAAATCCCAATGATAAAACCAAATTTCCCTGTTCCGATTTCCGTCGTTGGACACGCTCCAAAAGCCAAAAACCTGCTGCCTGGTTCCCAGTACTTCCAGCACCCCGGGAAACCTTCCCCTTTTGGGTTACTGCCTTTTCCAATTTCTCGGGGACCCACGAGAACAACTGTCGCCCTTTGGTTTAACTTGTCATGCAACTTCCCCCTCACAAATCGAAATCCCATTTCCGAGACCCTATAATTTTCCTCCAAGGGGAGTAGGGGGCCCTTGGGCAAAAAATTTCGTGTGGGGTTTCCCCCGCAAAGGGGAAACTAGCTGCGGGTTTTTCCCTCCCTGAATTTCTGCTCGGCCAGCAAACCCCTTCCCGGGAAAACCTTTCGGGCCCCTTTGAACCAAACCCTCGCTTTTACTCAGCTTTTTGTGTGTCACCCCTCGGCTTATCAGGTCGGCGGGTTTTGATCTGTAGGCACATACAAAAATTGTTGAGGGTTGGGCTTAATTTCCCGTATCCCCTTTACCTGTTTCCCTGACTTGGGGGAGCTTTAGACCTGTCGTTCTGGACCCACTGAAAGGGCCCACCCCCCCGAGTCTGTAAAAACATGGGGTGCTTGTCCCCCCTAAAGGTTCCCCCAACACCCCCCCCTAAAATATTTTCCCCAGTCTTGCCCCCAGCAAAAACGCCTTGAGCTCTATTTTTGGGATCGAGAAACCCCTTCAGGGGTGTCACCCGCGCACGACTGGTACCAGATTGATTGGCCCCCGGCCACCAAATCCCCTCTGCCCCATGGGCCCCTTTAAGGAGGCATCACAGAAGCCCGTGCAAGTCATAATCCCCCGGGGGTGCCCCCAATGGACCTGGAGAATTTTGAACCCCATGAAAATTCCCTGCTAATCATTGCTAACCAGATCCCACTCCTGGCAACTGTTTCTGCAGGGGTCGCCCCAACCGGGTTCAGCTCCCAGGTCTGCTGCACTAGCATCCTCCCTCGAATGGGATGGGGGCACACCCCCAAAAGGGATCGAAGGCAGTCTGCATTTTGGGCTCACCCAAGGACCTCCTGGTCAGTTTTCCCCTCCCCATCATTTTTCCCTTTTTTAGCCTAAGTCTTTTTCCCCTTGATTTCCCACCCCAAATCCCACACCGTTTGTTACCTCGGGTATTTGAGAAAGCCAGCATAGTCACGTTCCACCATCCCCCCGCAACGTTGGATTGTTTGTCACCCCATTCTCTCAATGGCATGTTACCCCGAGAGAAACTCCGGGTTTTAAGACTCTGGGTAATGTCCATCAACACCCTTTTCATCTGAGGTGGTACCTTGCATGTTGTCTACATAAAAATTAGGGCTTCATAATTTTTTAAACGGGTTTTTTTACAGTTCACAAGGGGGTAGTCTAGGGAGCCTGTAATAGACTGGTGAACTAGGGGCACCAAACAACACTTCCCCCGAATCTAAAGGGTATCATACCCTGTTTTGGCACCCCCCCTTTTTAGCCAACCAAAAAACCCTTGTGAAAGCCCTGCCCTTTGGGTGAAACCCAAAATACTGGGAAAAAGGCCTTGCTAATATCTGCTGCATAGGCACTGTTCTGTCCTAATCTCAACAATACTTTCTAATTTCTGCATCAGGGGGGCCCTGTAGCAGACAGTCGTTCAACGATGGCTCTCCCGGGGAAATTGCCTGTGAGCTGCAGTTGAAGACTACTCTGATGGGAAAGGGTTTTCTAACTCCCTTTGGGGACTCCAGTGTGGGAAATAATTTGGGTGTTTCCCCAGGACTGGCATTGGGGACTTTCCAATGAACCCAAAGGGGGGGGCTGTTCCTTAATAATATCAAAAACCCCTATTTTCCCCCCCCAGACCCTTCTTGGTTTCCGGCTGTTCACCAATGAATTCAACGACCCCGTGCCCTTTTTGAAAAATTTGTGTGGCAGTGTTGGGGGGGGCCCGGGGTTTTCCCCGGGGGCCACACCCTTTCTGGGCCGTCCCCAACTGCACATGGTTTTAAGGTAATTTTCGACACATCTTTTCGTGTTTTGGGGGGTGGGCTGGTCACCCCCTTTAAACCCTACTACATCCAGGGCCCATATTTATGGACTGGGGTCACTGTCGGGTATGCCACTCGTGTCTCTGACAGACCTTCGTGCCACCAACCGCAAACACCAGTACAGCCTCCTCCCCTGTAATACCAGAGCTCCCCCCTTTTTTTGGGTCGCAGGGAAGTGAGCTGGTACTCTTTCCCCCTACGATGTACCCCCCCGGAGTCCTGTACAGCCAACACCCCTCCTTGATAACTCTTCTCGTGGACAAAGAACTCGTCTATGTAATCCCCCCCTACCAAGATTCCTACATAACCCAAATTTTTCTGTAGCAATGTTAGGTTCCGCAGCTTCACACACCAACTCCCCCAAACATTTGACTGCTTTCAGCCAGTCCCCTTAGTGGGAATGAATTGGGGGCCCCCTTCACTATCAAGGGTGAAATTTTTCCCCTCGATTCCCGGCAAAACCCAAACCCTCACATTGAAATACTGGGTAAAGACCTCGGGGGACTTCCCCACCAAACCCCCTTCCCCCCCTTTTATGTCAACTTTACCAAATGTCCCCCAGCTTTTAACCTAGTTTTCCCAGACTCTCCCTATGAAGGTCTCTGTGCCCCACTGTCGAAGAAAAACGGGGGGTTTCAGACTTTTTCCCTTCACAACCATCGCCCTTAAGGGGGGCAAGGGCCCCCGAACCTTGAAACGCTCACCAGAACAAATTCCCCGGGGCAAATACCCCACCACACTCATCCCTACTTTAGACTTGGGCCCTTTCCCTCCGCCCCTTTTTCTGGTTTTCTCCCATAACTTGGCTAACCGGCGGGCATTTGGCACAGGCACTGTGGTGCTTTAAACCCCCCAGCAGCCAGGGCCCCCTGAGGTTTTGGGGGATACAGTCCTTGGGAAAAGGTTTTCCACAACACTTGAAACAAGTCCCCAACTCCCTTAAATCGTAGAACCCTTTGGGTTTTAGGTGGTGAAGCTTGAACACCCTGAACAAACATGTTCTCTACACCAAAAAACGCACCCTCTCAAACTGGCCGCCTTTAGTGACTTCCCCCTTTGGGTCCCGGGGGGGGAGGACTTGGGCCTGGGGATAAAAATGAGCCCAACCCCAAATAGGAGGTGGTTTGCTTTATCTCCCCCCGAGTACTGAGGGGTTGATCGAATTCCCCCCTTGGTCGGCAATTTTTCCCCCCGCCCCATGCTCCCGTGAGACATGAGATCTCCTAACCCTCAAAGATCTGTTTATTGTTTAACCGGGGGCGTCCGTATTTTAAGTGCAACTCGTGCACTGTAGGCCAGCCAGTTTTTTCCCCGAATCACCTGACTGATGAACCATTTCGAAATTTTTCCCCAATCATGTAAATCTTTTAAAACTATTTGTCAAACTTCCCTAACTTTCAATTTTTAAATTCTCTAGGCTCTGAGGCATGGCGACAAGCCTCTAGACCAACAAAACCCCATAAAGTAAGCTACCTTACCCTCATGTTGCCAAACGGGGTCCTTTTAAAATTGGGGCTTTGCCCCTGGTTTGGTAATTGGGGCCGGGGGTTTTTATAATGCCGGACCAAATCCCCAAACTTTACCCTTGAGCGTGAAAGAAATATTTTTTAAAATTTACTGCAAAAAGACAAATCGTCCCCTGGGAATCTACGGGCCTTTTTAAATGAACCCAGAAAACAATGTAAATCTGTTAAGGATCCGTCGAACGTTGGTTTAAAAACAACTGGGGCAAAACGCGCAACTCTTTTAACCCGGCGCGCCCGGTTTTGGGGCCCCTTTAAACATTTGGGTCCCCTTGCTGTACCCGGCCTTCAAAGTCTTTTTTTAACGCCCCGCAGAATCTCATCTCGCTTTTTCAAACCCCGGGCCCCTTTGTTTTGTCATAGTCCTCCCCTGCTACTTGGGGGGTTTTTTATTCAGAAATCAAACCCTTTGTATGGGCCCCTGTCTCATAAAGGATAAATGATCCCTCAAAGCCTTTCCCTCTTTGCTCCAAAGGTTTTTAGGCAACTCTCTAGTTCCCCCCCGTCTATGTATTGATCTTACCGACCGTACGACACTCCCCACAACTTTGCTCAGGCGCCCCTTATAGGCTCCCATAGACTGCTTTTTAGTTAAGCGGGACAGCTGGGACTACATCCTTTTTTACCTACCATAGTTTTTGGGATAGTTAAAACACGGTACTAAATTGTACTTCAATTTGCCCACAAACACGAACGGTATTAGGTGAGAATGGGAAAGAGTCTCAAGGCTTCTCAACAAACTTGAAAAACTCCCTTTTTTTATATTGACTCTACTCTGAATCAAAAAAAGTACACTTTTTAACTCCTCAAAAACCCAATCAAAATTTGTATCGGTGTGAAAGCTTAACCTAGCAAAATTTCCCGTACAATGCCAGCAAATAATTAAAAGGACCCTTTAACCCATCTCAGGTAAAATTTTACAAAACCCCAAAATTTAAAAAAGAATCAAAGAAAAATGAAAATCACACAATAAAAGGTGCAGTATACAAATTAAAAATTTACTTGGTTAACCAAAAAAATTTTAACAAATCAACTTTTGGGAAAAAAAAATAAATAAGGGGTTTTTAAACCCGCTTTTACCCCACTTACTCAGTCCAAATGGGGGATGGGTTTGGGTAAGGTAAATCCTAAACCCAACAGTGTCAAACTTAATTATCCTAGCTTTAGAAATCCCTGTAAAAAAAAACATGTTATATCTGTCCAAACTACTATAACTGGTTTTAAAAATTGCAAAAAGCCAAACCCAAAATGTGGGTAAACCCTTTCAAATCCCTGTAAGTAATTTAAAGCACAATTCCCCCTACTCTGGATTTTCCCTTGGGAATCACTGTAAATAATTAAATTTGCAAGCTTCTCAAGCCTACCTGGGCCTTTCCTGTAAATTTACAGCAAAAACAACTTCTGTGTATAGTCAGCTTGGGCCCAGCTCTGTGAACTCTGGGCCCAGGTTCTAAAATTTAAACCAAAATCCTTGGGTTTAAACCGGGAAAATAAATGTGGTTTTAGCTATGATAAACTTAACCCCAGCTATTCCACAACCCTTTTGAAGGACCACTTTTGTGAAAATTTGTGTTTCCCGCCTCCAAGTGAGTCGCCTACCCTGGCCCAAAACCCGTTGACACCGAGTCTGAGGTGGGTACCCTCAGCCTCACAAGTGGCTTATAAGGAATTTTCAAAATATTGATGTTACCAAAAAACTCGCCTGCATGCACTTTTAAAGGACTAACTTTCTTGTTTTTGCAGCATATAATTTCCCGTTTTTTCAACTTCCCTAAGGGTTTTGCCCTTTGCCCATTTTTAACTTCCCCCCCAAAACCATGTTTCAACCGGGAGCCTTAATTCCTGCAAAATTCAATCGTTATTAGTGACCAGCCTGCACCCAAAATTCCCATATCCAAGAGGGGATGTATCCCCCAGTAAAAACTATCATCCCTAACACTAGCTTCCAGACTGCCAAAACCCCTGGTAATTACTCGGCATGCACCCGCCCCGCTGCACACTGGGCCCACAGATCAAACTCACTCACAATTCTTTCCCCGACACCCCCAGAAATCTAAAGAGGATAAAGTTGGTGGTCTTTTTCTTACCCGTATGGGGCCACAGAGGTCCCTCTACGGGCATCGAGGTGCCTCCCACCAGATTTTTCCCCAGATCTCAAATTGAAAACACTGGGGGGGGACCGGGCCCGCGATCACGGGAAAAATCTTGCCATTGGTGTCCCGTCTTAAGAAGAACGAGCTGGTTCCCCCTTCAAGAAACCCCCGTTTTTTGTTCAATCAAAGGGGTGCCATTTTCCCCCCCAGCCCAACTTTTCCTAGTGTTTTCCTACATTATCGGCCTATTACACCCCAGGGTTTAAGATCTTAGGTCTACATTATTATTATCTACAGTTGCCTTAGTAAACCTAATATTAATATACTAACAGTAAAACTACCTACTCCTTCCCTGAAGGGTAAATCTATAAATAAATAAGTGCCTACCATCTATGCCAACCCGGGGAGAGAAATGTGTTTATGTTTGGGGAGAACGCTTTTTGTTTGGGTGAGTTTAAGGGCCACCCAGCTCAGCCATTCCATTACGCCCATGCCGGATCTGTCCTGTGGAACTTTAGGGACCAAATAAATTTTCACAGGGGTGGGGGGGTCGCAGGTGTTGGTGACAACCCACCGGCTCGTTCTTCACAGATTTTAGCCATCAATAATCCATCCAGATGACAGGAAAGCAGGTTTTTTTTCCACTGCAATTATGAGGGGTTATATCCTGCTACTTGCATACACAAACAGGTAAGTGGATCAGAAATTGGGATGCCTCAGAACGTTAGTCCATCTCCTTCAATTCTACTCGTTGATTGGCAGGTGACCCTCTCTGTCATTTCAAGAGTAGTGTTGGGAGCTGTGAGTCGAGTGATTTACTGTTTGACCGGAGCCCAACAGGTGGTAAGCCGGAGGTGGAACCACTGCCTGGCAAGCAGGTGGTAAGCCGGAGGTGGAACCACTGCCTGGCAAGCAGGTGGTAAGCCGGAGGTGGAACCACTGCCTGGCAGCCGAACTAGCGATTCATAACACTCACATAGTGTATCCAGTAATGTAATTTTCAAGGACAACCTAACAACATACATAACAATAATAATATTTACAACAGTAATAAAGAGCAATGTTCATGTATCATGATACGTGAGGTGTCAGGTAATAATATAAAGTCAAACATCTTCACTTTAGCTGTTGATGACGAAGTCAGCTGTATAATATTACGTGAAACACCGTAGTGTGAACATTTCTTAAATATATTATAGTGTAGGCTGGTATAAGGTGCAACACCTGCTACTTCCCTCACCCTGTTACTTACTTCACCCCACTACTTCCAGCACCCTGCTACTTACTTCACCCCACTACTTCCCTCACCCTGCTACTTACTTCACCCCACTACTTCCAGCACCCTGCTACTTACTTCACCCCACTACTTCCAGCTCCCTGCTACTTCCCTCACCCTGCTACTTACTTCACCCCACTACTTCCAGCACCCTGCTACTTACTTCACCCCACTACTTCCAGCACCCTGCTACTTACTTCACCCCACTACTTCCAGCCCCTTGCTACTTCCCTCACCCTGCTACTTACTTCACCCCACTACTTCCAGCCCCCTGCTACTTCCCTCACCTTGCTACTCCCTTCGCTCCACTACTTCCCTCAGGTTCTCTCTGGAATAATAATTGTGTGTCCTAACAGATGTTTCCTGGCACCTGGGAGACACATGTGGATCTTCGCTGGACCTCTTCTTCTCATACTCTTGGTGAGTTTACTCTCTTATACCTCTTAACTATTACTAACAACCAACCACGTAATAACAACAGCATTAACAACATTAGCAACAACGATAACAATGACATTAACGGCAACAGCAACAAAAACAATAATATTTATGGTAACAACATTAGCATCAATAACAACAACAATATTACCAATAATAGCGAATACAACAACAGCAGCAAAACAACACTAACAACAACATTAACAATAAAGCAAAAAAATCAATAACTATTGCACAGGTAATGAATGGCTTGAGAGACCTGGTCGTAATGGGAATTGTAGCAAACAAACTCAACAGTAGACTGTAAAGTATATTTTACCTTCACCCATTATATACAGATATGTACACTATGTACAATATGTACAGATAGAATAATAATAAGTGTACACCACAGTGACAGATGGCAAAGCAGAAGCCAGAGAGAGTGCACCGTACTCAACCAGCAGGTGGACAAGTCTGCCAGTGCTTATCACAAGTGAACCACGTTGCTTCAGCTTTGGTGGGCTTACCTGTGATTGGTCAGTGAACCAAGGTACTGATTTAACGACGGGTACCCTATCGATCGTTAAACCCTTAGTACCTGGTTCGCTGGTTGGGAGGCAGCCTATGTGGGAGTGTGACATATGCCAAATAAATTGTAACATACTCTTTGTATGCCATAATGACAATAACGACAGCACTGACAATAACAACAACAACAATAACAACGACAGCAAACACATTAAGAGTAACAATAACAATAATAGCAATAATAATACAACAACAATGAATCAACCGAAAAGAAAATAACAAGGAAAATAATAATAAGTATACTAATAACAAATAAAAAAACTTACTTTTAGCACAATTCAAAGTTTCCTCTCTGATATTAAGCAGGAAGCCAATAATTCAGCATGACTGAGAATTTTAAATTCGAGTTTAATACTTTCCTGTGCATTCTCCATCACTCAGGGCAACATAATGAGCTTCAGCTTTGCCCTGAGTGTAGCATGCAGGAAACAGCCTCAGGTACGAGGCAGCAGTCAACAGCGTCCTGGAGTCAAGGTGACTGGCTCAATCTCACTCTTCCTCATCCTCGGACTCACTTGGATCTCCGGCTTCTTCTTCGTCTCCGAAGGTGAATTCTCTCGTATTCTTGGTCATGTTGCTCCCACGCCTCTATGTGTTGTGTAGAAGCCAATTTTATTTGTACTCTTATTTAATGCAAGTTTTATATACACTCTTATTCATCACAAATTTTATCTGTACTCTTGTTTGTTTGCCCACACAGATTTTCCCTTTTAAAGGTATTAGGATATATGCTTTTCTTTATATCTTATTAGCCGTCTCTGTTAATTTATATTTACTGTACCAGTCGTGATTTCCTGGAGACGCAGTATGTCTTGGAGATATAATACTTGGAGTGTCTCCACAAGGAGAGTGATCTTGATACTATAAAGTCAGTTTTATTGCGAATAACTCATTGCTTAATAGTTGCAAATTGAGTCGGAGGCAGACAGCCACAGATGATTGAAGGTTGAAGGATAAAGATAAGTGATTTATCAGCCGGGACAGATATAGCACGGTCGTTCAAAAACTTCAGGAATGATATACAGTAAGTAGCAACTGTAAGAGACGATTATTATTATTATTATTATTATTATTATTATTATTATTATTATCAGAGAAAGCGCTACACTAACAAGGGTCATACAGAGCTGCAGGGCAGAATGTAGTGCAGAGGTTATAATCAGCTAGGTGGAGAGGGGATCAGAAGTGAAGGACTGCAGTTGCTGGCAAAAAAGTAAAAAAGTGCTTGTAAGTCAAAGGCAAGGTCATCTGCAAGTAGAGAAGATAAAGCAAGAAAGGGAGGGAGGGAGGCGGCATCGTTGGAGGCAAATCTTGCAAGCTCACTGGTAAATTGGGCAATCGACAAGGAAGTGAAGAACCGAAACAGGGACCTGACAAGCCTCACAGAGAGGGCCAGGGCGTCTATCCATGAGATACCCATAGGTAAGGCGTATATGACCAATGCGGAGCCAGGAAAGCGCAGGCTCCCGAGAACGGCAATGGTAGTAGAAAGATGGCCACAAACCTAAATGAGGTTTAATAGAGCGCAATTTGTTATGGGGTATCCCCGACCACCGTTGTTCCCAACGGCAGTGGAGACGGGCAGAGATGTCTGGAAAATAGATCCTGTATGGAATACCCTTATAAGAAACCGGGAGATCATGCACTGCTGACCACGCAGCAGCATCTGCCTGCTCATTGCCCTGCACACCAACGTGACCAGGGACCCAGCAGAAAACTACATCTTTATTCTTGCTAGCCAAGTGGCTCAACCACTGTTGAATACGAAGGACCAATAGATGAAGGTAATCAAATTGTTTAATGGTTTGTAAAGCACTGAGGGAATCCAAAATGATCACGAACGTCGAAGGAGAGATATATGTAATATGAAGAGGCGCTATGAGGATGGCATACAACTCTGCAGTAAAAACGCTAGCTGAGTTCAACAAGTGGCCTCGGACAACATCATCAGGGAAAACTGCCGTGAACCCAACACCATCAGCAGATTTAGAACCATCTGTATATACAGCAATGGCATGAGCATGTGACCGGAAGTGTTCGAGAAAAATAGAACGAGTAGCAGGCGTAGCTAAGAAAGTTTTGGCGCACGGTAGTTGGGGGAGGGCAGACACGAACTGTCGGAACTTCCCAGGGGGTAAGGAAAAAGGCAGACAATAAATGAATGTACAAGGGGGGCAACTGGAAAGAAGATCAGAGTGAATGTGAAGAGAAAACGGTAGGAGTAGGCAGGGGCGTCGAGCAGTGGGTTCTTACTAATGTCTGAGACTAGCCTATACGTGGAAGGAATACGAAGATCATGAGTGCGGACAAAATAACGAAGACAATGAGTATCACGACGATCAGCCAGGGAAGGAACATTCGCCTCTGCATAGAGGCTTTCAACAGGGGATGAACGAAGGCACCAAGGCACAGACGGAGACCTTGGTGGTGAATGGGATCTTACTTAGAGTTACAGGAGAGGCCGCAGAATAGATTTGGTCACCATAATCTAGCTTGGACAAGACTAGGGTGAAATGCAAATGAAGGAGAGTGCTACGATCTGCTTCCCATGAACGATGTGCAAGAACCTTACAGAGATTTAGCCAACTATGGAAAGTTGTCTATAAAGAAGGAATGTGAGGTCTCCACGTCAGCAGATGATCAAAGAGCAGGCCAAGAAACTTGACCGATACGTGAACCGTGTAAGTACAATGGAGTGTCTGGAATAAGTGCACATCTAGTGAAGGTTATGAATCGGGTTTTCGTACTAGAAAATTTAAAGCCATGAGAAGTGGTCCAGTGGGATACTCTGCCTATCACAACCTGAAGGGAGGCTGCTACTAGTCGACAGTCAGCGCCTGAGTAAGTTATAGCGAAGTCATCAACACAAGGTGACTACCAAATACACAAAGGAAAAACAGAAGGTAGGTCCATTTATAGCTAAGAGAAAAGGAGTAGTGCCGAGGACACAACCTTATGGGACTCCCTCGGCTTGTATAAACTCCGAGGAAAGTGAGGTGCTAATACGGACTCAAAAATGTCTATCGGACAAGAAAGTGATGAAGCTTGGTAGATTACCGCGGAAGCCTAAGGAGAGGGCTTGGAAAAGAATGTTATACCTCCAAGTCGTGTCATATGCCTTCTCTAGATCAAAAAAAAACCGCTAGGACAGAGTGGTTGTTAGCAAAGGCATTTTGAATATACGTATCTAATTGGAGCAAGGGGCCTAAGGCAGAAAGGCCTTTGCAAAAGCCATATTGGCGAGGGGAAAGGCTACTGTGAGTCCCTAAGAACCACATTAGATGTCTATTCACAAATCGTTCCATTACCTTGTAAACCACACTGGTCATGGCAATGGGACGATAGTGAGAGGTGTCAAGCCCCAAGGTGCCCGGTTTGCAAAACGGTAGTACAATAACAGATTTTCCTTGTTGAGGGAGAATCCTTCGCTCAACAGATATAAAAGATATAAAAGAATGGGAAGGGCCATAGAGTGGAGATGTTGTAGCATACTGATGTGGATATCATCAGGTCCAGTTGCCGACGGCTGGCAAATGTAAAGTGTGGACTCCAATTCTAGGAGAGTAAAAGGTATATTATACAGCTACAGTCTATTGATGGAGAAATCTAAGGGCTTAGATGCAAGAAATGAGGGACAGAGATGAAGCCTCCAGGAAATATGGACAAGATAGCTCCCGATTTCTGTGGCCACTTCTAGAGGTTCTGCGACATCAACTCCAGCAACCCGCAAATCGGGAGCTGGGTCCGGAGTGTATTTACCACACAATTTCTGCACCTTTTTCCAAATTGCACACATAGGGGAAGATGAGGTAATGGTAGACACGTAGTCTCGCCAACAAGCACGTTTAGCGTCGCGGATGACACGGCGAGCAACGGCCCTTGCCTGCTTAAAAATCCAACAGGCGCTCCATGGCATGGTTATATCGATATAACATGCACACCAAGGTACGCATGTCTTTGAATGCCTACCTGAGATTTGGGGGATAGAACACGTCGCTGCAGTTAGGACTAAGGTCGAAAACTGGTGCTCCAGTTCATCAATAGACAACGAAAGGGGGTCCTTGCAACCGGTGGTAAGCTGGGAGTATAAGTCCCAATCTGCTCGAGCAAATTACCAACGAGGGCTACGAAACTGTTGGGTATATGTAGTAGAAGTAAGAAGGATAGGAAAGTGATCACTTTCATGTAAATCTGGAAGAACTGACCACATGAAATCAAGTGCACTGGGCGAGGAACAGATAGAAAGATCAGTGCAGGAAAGAGATTGAGTGCAAAAGTCAAAATGGGTAGAAACACCCATATTTAAAACATAAAGAGGATGAGAAGCGAGAAGAGTCTCAAGCTGATCACAACGAGAGTCGCAGTGGGACCCTCCCCACAGGTGATGATGAGCGATGGTAGAGAAGAAATTAAGAACACGATATCAGAGATACAGAATGCACTGGAGGGAGAAAGATAAAGAGAGCAAACTGTAAACAATCTGTGTAAATAAATGCGAGCTGCAGTATAATGCAATGGGAATGAACAAAAACTTGTTGATACATTATATCAATGTGCACATGAAGGGAGCTTTCATTAAATGATTCGTCAGGTAAAGGATCAGAAGAATGTAACAGCATTTAGCCCAAAACGGGGTGAATGACAGGAGAACGAATTTTGGGCTCTTGCAACCCAACACATACTGGGGACAACTGGGAGAGCAACACTTGGAGTTCTTCTTGATTGCCCCTAAGCCCACGAATATTCCATTGTAAAAAGACATTATGTACAGATATAAAATGGGCAACAATAAAAAACGATAAAATCTATGAGCTTTTAGTGATCTGTAAAGTCAATGTGTGGGGTAACAGTAAGCATGTAAGCAAGGAAGAATTAGAATGTTGCGGAGGAGTAGATTGTTGCGAGGGTCGTGAAATAGAGGGAGTAGGAGGCACGTTGGTGTCCATCAGGGGTGTCATCTCCGCAATATAGTTGGAGATAGCGTCTAACGTCTCAGTTATTAAGGAAGCCGACAATGTCATGATGTCAGAGACGGAAGAGGCATTGCAAGTAAAGGTCGGAGTAACTATGGAAACAACCAAAGAGGTCTGAGGGGGGCAGGGAGTATGAATCTGGAGAGATGTGTCGGCTGGGGTGGAAGAGGAGAGGGTAACTATGGAGGAAGACGGGGGTGAACAGGGCAAGAGGGGACTACACGAGGGGGGGTGAACCTCTACCTGCATGTGAGAGGTGGAAAGGGGGTGAGAAATAGGATCTGAGGTAGAAGATATATTATGTGCAGGTGATGGACGTGAAGAAAGTGTAGGTTAGTGAGGTCTTGTAGACTGAGAAGCAAGCGAGCGAGATGAAGAAGTAGAAGTAGAAAGTGATACAAAGGTAGGGGTGTCAGAGGATAAAACTGCAAAAGAATTAGAAACTGGGGCGACACCAGAAAACAAGGATGCAGAAGGATTGGGAGGCAGGAGGACCATCGATGTTGGAGGTCTTCGGGTTATCTGAGCATATGGGACACAAGGGATTTTACCTTGAAAGTGGAGCTGATAGAGAGCTATAGTGTAGGTGAGGCCCTAATACTCCTTAAGATAATGGATCCCTCATTCATTACGATAAACTGGCAATGGCGTGAAAAAGAAGGATGATGTTCCTTGCTATTGAGACAAGAGGGGAAAGACTACAAGACGTAGTGGAACGATCTGCTGCGATGCAGATCGGGCATTCTGCCGCAGATCTGCAGTGTTTAGCGGGGTGTCCAAAACACTAGCAATTACGACACTGTTGGGGAGTGGAAACTACATGACAGACCTCTAGGTGATGTCCTGCAATATAGACAGAGGACGGAAGTTCATGGTAGTCAAAGGTTAAACAAGCGGTGTTACTAGGAAAGCACCTCTGCCCACGAGAAGGCAGGATGTACATATCTACCATAAGAATAGGAAGGTTTTGAAGAACTAGTTGTTCTAAAATATCCTCGCTGCAAGACAAAAAATCACTCAGTACAATGGTACGCAGTAAGACCACAGTACCACTCCAAGAATTAAGAGTAGCATGCTTACAAACAGTGACTGGTATGTTATCTATGGAAGTGATGCAGGAGAGCATGAGCTTGCTCTGAATTCTGCACTGTTACAACACACGCACCGCTTCAAAGAGCATGGAAGGATACATATTAGCCAATGTGCCGTAAAAGAGTTTAACCAGTTTCATGATCAGAAAGATAATCAGTTTGAGACGTCTTCTGTAAGGAAAAGAATTTTGTCCGTTGCTTACTTGTTAGCCTGGTACACAAAGGTAGTGAGTGTCGTGTAGGTCGTTTTTGAGCTATAATCGACGAACTGTCGTCAGTAAGTTGTCTTGGATATTTAGGAGTAGAACGGCAGGCGGCCTGACCTGAGGGAGGTGGGTGATCCGAAAACCGTTGCACCATATTCGGGGAAGCCGGATGCATTGTGAAAGGCTGTGAGAAGCAGCGGCATGAACAGAAATGGGTGACGCCACAGCACTTGAAGCAGGTGACGAAGCATCACTGGCAGAAGGTACAGGGGTATGAGAAGAGTCGAGAGAATGGACTGATAACGAAGCCGGGTCAGAACAGGGTGTGGGATCAGAAAGGGGTTTGGGAGGAGGAAAGTTTTCACTGAGTGAAGACTCCATAATAAAGGTTCTTCTTTTGTGATATCTCCTTTCTTGTTATTTTAAGAAAAAAAGAAAGAAGGAAAGAAAAATAAAAAGAGGGACAGTGGAGGGACAGTCGCTAGGAGACATGGAGGGGCAGAAAGCTCCTCCCCTCATCCGAGAGGGCCTCGAGCCCACTGGCAGTGAAGATGCAGCATGGAACCCATGCCATACCCTACCCTTCACGCCAGTAAACCAGCATTCTGGGATAGCAGCATCACATCTACCGAGCTACCTCGGCGGACAAAAGAAAAGGCGGTCGGAAACCCGCCACAAAGCATTCATCCTTCAGCTGCCACACCCTAGAACCGACAGGTAGCTTCTGGAGATACATCAATTACCTGAAGGGCACCTCGCCCACTTCCGGGAAATCGGGGATGGGAGCAGGGCACCTTCAGACAATTCAGATTCCACAGCAAACCACACCACCCCTGAGGGACCTCACAGAGTGGGACGAGCCTCAGCATACCACCCCCTACCTAGAAACTGTAATGCCAGAGGGGAGGACCCCAGAGGACACAAAGTGGACGGGAAACAAGGGGAGGGTTGGGTAAGGAAAGGAGGATTGGGGGTAATTAGGTTCGGTCGGAGGAAGAAAACCACTACAAGGAGTCTCCCCTTGAAGAAGTGTTGGTGACGAGATCGTCCTTGTTACCACTTAAGGAAGAACACAATCAGCACTAAAAATTCCGTTCTCATCCAGCTCTTTCTATGGGAAATCAAGTCAGGAACTAAAGACTGGGAGAAAACAAGAGGCTTAAAGCAAGGCTTAAGACAATACTTAACAAAATTAAAACGTTTACTAGAGTCATCAAGAAGACAAAATTCCATCACCAAAGAATATTGATGTATGACGGGTGAAGGTGACGTGAGGCGACATAAAGCACACTGAATAAAGGAAAAGCGAGAAGAACAGAAAAGAAAATCTTAAGTATAATGAAGATGGCAAATGACGAAACAAAGAAAATTAAAAGAATTCCCCCACTGGATAGGTCAACTCATGGCCCCTCGCGAGAGATACCTGTAGAACCAGGCAATCATACTACAGTCACACGTATCAAGCACTCATACTAGTCACACGAACCAGTCATACTACAGTCACACGAATCAGTTATACTACAGTCACACAAGTCAATCATACGACAGTCACACGCATCATACTACAGTAACACGGACCAATCATACTTCAGTCACACACATCTATCATACTCAGTCATATGCATCAATCATACGTTGTCTACGCTTATCCTTAACATGTGTCAAAGCAAAAATTAATTCACATTTTTTTAAGATAACTCTTGTGTTTCCGCTTCACAGTTACGAAAGAATTAGCCTTTGTGTTCACTGTTCTCAACTCACTGCAAGGAGCCGGCATCTTCGTCACCACTGTGCTTATGAACGATAAAGTGCGAGACGAACTGGCTTCTCTGCCTCTTATAAAGAGTTGTATCACTGCAGTAAGTTTATTGTGGAAGTTAAACAGAAATAATACTGAAACACGTTGAATATAGTAAAACTTAAGTCAGTATTTTCACAAATAGTGAAAATATTCCATTAACACATAATTCTTACTTAGTAAAGCTCATTAAGATATTTATATAGTATAAATCTCCTCATGAATAACAAAAAGAAGACACAATACCGTGACTGAAACGATACACAAATAACTCGCACATAGAAGAGAGGAGCTTACGACGACGTTTCGGTCCGACTTGGACCATTTACAAAGTCACACTAACGAAAAGGAGAGAAGGAGGGAGTATACATGGGCCAGGAGGTGGTGGTAATAGCAGTAGTAGTAGTAGTAGTAGTAGTAGTAGTAGTAATAGTAGTAGTAGTAGTAGGAGTAGTAGTAGTAGTAGTAGTAGAAGTAGTAGTAGTAGTGGAGGTAGAAGGTGGTAGTAGTAGTAGTGGGGGAGGAGGAGCCAGTCAAATACCAGAAAGAGGAGCACTGCAAAGGAGCTCGGTGCCCACAGAGGGTAAGAGCAAGAACACAGAGGAGGGGGGAAATAAATAAATAAATAAATCAAGAAGGAATAAATACACAAGGAAGAAGAAAGAAAACCCCACTACTGCTACTTCCTTCTACCTCCAGTACTACCACTACTACTACTACTACTACTACCACCTTCTACCTCCAGTACTACCACTACTACTACTACCACCTTCTACCTCCAGTACTACCACTACTACTACTACTACCACCTTCTACCTCCAGTACTACCACTACTACTGCTACCACCTTCTACCTCCAGTACTACCACTACTACTACTACTACCACCTTCTACCTCCAGTACTACCACTACTACTACTACCACCTTCTACCTCCAGTACTACCACTACTACTACTACTACCACCTTCTACCTCCAGTACTACCACTACTACTACTACCACCTTCTACCTCCAGTACTACCACTACTACTACTACTACCACCTTCTACCTCCAGTACTACCACTACTACTACTACCACCTTCTACCTCCAGTACTACCACTACTACTACTACTACCACCTTCTACCTCCAGTACTACCACTACTACTACTACCACCTTCTACCTCCAGTACTACCACTACTACTACTACTACCACCTTCTACCTCCAGTACTACCACTACTACTATACTACCACCTTCTACCTCCAGTACTACCACTACTACTACTACTACCACCTTCTACCTCCAGTACTACCACTACTACTACTACTACCACCTTCTACCTCCAGTACTACCACTACTACTACTACCACCTTCTACCTCCAGTACTACCACTACTACTACTACTACCACCTTCTACCTCCAGTACTACCACTACTACTACTACCACCTTCTACCTCCAGTACTACACTACTACTACTACTACCACCTTCTACCTCCAGTACTACCACTACTACTACCACCTTCTACCTCCAGTACTACCACTACTACTACTACTACCACCTTCTACCTCCAGTACTACCACTACTACTACTACCACCTTCTACCTCCAGTACTACCACTACTACTACTACTACCACCTTCTACCTCCAGTACTACCACTACTACTACTACCACCTTCTACCTCCAGTACTACCACTACTACTACTACTACCACCTTCTACCTCCAGTACTACCACTACTACTACTACCACCTTCTACCTCCAGTACTACCACTACTACTATACTACACACTTCTACCTCCAGTACTACCACTCTACTACTACCACCTTCTACCTCCAGTACTACCACTACTACTACTACTACCACCTTCTACCTCCAGTACTACCACTACTACTACTACCACCTTCTCCCTCCAGTACTACCACTACTACTACTACTACCACCTTCTACCTCCAGTACTACCATACTAACTACTACCACCTTCTACCTCCAGTACTACCACTACTACTATACTCCCAAACCTTCTACCTCCAGTACTACCACTATCTACTACCACCTTCTACTCCAGTACTACACTACTACTACTACTACACCTTCTACCTCCAGTACTCCCCACTTACTACTTCCACCTTCTACCCCCAGTACTACCACTATACTATACTACACCTTTCTACTCCGTATACCACTTATACTATACACCTTCTACCTCCAGTATTTCCATATATATATACCACCTTCTGCCTATATTACAATTCTCTCCTTTTCTTTGTGTGACTTTGAAAATGGTTCAAGATGGACCGAAACGTCGCGTAAAGCCTTCTTTTCATGTGCGGGTTATTTGTTAATAAATCTCCTCATGGCTACCATATACACATTATGTTTATGTATTGGTCAATGTAATTTAATAATTGACCTGGACCATATTTTCTACCAGGCACTGTAAGGGAAGCCTCTTTCTCCTGATAAAGGGTTTGCCAGGGGATTTAAAGATAACTTACTTACGCAGTTGAATGGAAAAGAAAAAACTAGAAGGTCGTGTCTTGGAAGAGCGCGTCACTCACTACTCTAAAATGTATTGTAAACTTAAAATACTTGGTACAGGTGGTAATTCTTGTATGGTACAGATGGTACTTCAGGCCACTCACATGGTACAGATGGTATTGAATGCCACTCACATGGTACAGTTGGTACTGCATGCCACTCACATGTTGAGATGGTACTGTTGCCACTCACATGGTAGATGGTACTGCATGCCACTCACTGGTACAGATGTACTGCATGCCACTCACATGGTACAGATGGTACTGTATGCCACTCACATGGTACAGATGGTACTGCATGCCACTCACATGGTACAGATGGTACTGCATGCCACTCACATGGTACAGATGGTATGCATTGCCACTCACATGGTACAGATGGTATTGCATGCCACTCACATGGTACAGATGGTACTGCATGCCACTCACATGGTACAGATGGTATTGCATGCCACTCACATGGTACAGATGGTACTGCATGCCACTCACATGGTACAGATGGTACTGCATGCCACTCACATGGTACAGATGGTATTGCATGCCACTCACATGGTACAGATGGTATTGCATGCCACTCACATGGTACAGATGGTATTGCATGCCACTCACATGGTACAGATGGTACTGCATGCCACTCACATGGTACAGATGGTATTGCATGCCACTCACATGGTACAGATGGTACTGCATGCCACTCACATGGTACAGATGGTACTGCATGCCACTCACATGGTACAGATGGTATTGCATGCCACTCATATGGTACAGATGGTATTGCATGCCACTCACCTGGTACAGATGGTATTGACTCGACTCGAGTCATACCCCGGCCGGGGGTATGGTTTATTTGCAATCGTGTCATTACGATTTCTTGAGTCATGTTGACGGCAGTGAAGGGACTTGAGCTAGAGTTCGTCACGGCCACGCTAGCTGGAGATTCGTCTGTAAAAACTTGCATTTGTGGTCACAGAGGTGCCTGTGCTAACTTTCCTATGGTGTAGAAATATACCTAGTTGGATGAATCTTATTGTGGCTAGCTGGTCTAGTGGCTAACGCGACGGGCTGGAGTTTTGAGACTCTATGACCGCGGGTTCAATCCCGGCCGAGGGTATGGTTTACAGATGGTATTACATGAGACTCACTTGGTACAGATGGTATTGCATGCCACTCACTTGGTACAGATGGTATTGCATGCCACTCACATGGTACAGATGGTACTGCATGCCACTCACATGGAACAGATGGTACTGCATGCCACTCACATGGTACAGATGGTACTGCATGCCACTCCCATGGTACAGATGGTATTTCATGCCACTCACATGGTACAGATGGTATTGCATGCCACTCACATGGTACAGATGGTACTGCATGCCAGTCACATGGTACAGTTGGTATTGCATCCCACTAAACATGGTACAGATGGTTTTGGGCATTTTACTCACATGGTACAGATGGTATTGCATGCACTCACATCTTTCAGATGGTACTGCATGCCACTCACATGGTACAGGTGGTACTGCATGCCACTCACATCGTACAGATGGTACTGCATGCCACTCACATGGTACAGTTGGTACTGCATGCCACTCACATCGTACAGATGGTACTGCATGCCTTCACTTTGGTACAGTTGGTACTGCATCCCATTTCACATCGTACAGATGGTACTGCATGCCACTCATATAGTACAGATGGTACTGCATGCCACTCACATGGTATAGATGGTACTGCATGCCACTCACATCGTACAGATGGTACTGCATGCCACTCACATGGTACAGATGGTACTGCATGCCACTAACATGGTACAGATGGTACTGCATGCCACTCACATGGTACAGTTGGTACTGCGTGCCACTCACATCGTACAGATGGTACTGCATGCCACTCACATGGTACAGATGGTACTGCATGCCCCCTCACATGGTCAGATGGTTTGCATGCACTAACATGGTACGATGGTACTGCATGCCACTCAAGGTCAGTTGGTCTGCGTGCCACTCACATCGTACAGATGGTACTGCATGCCACTCACATGGTACAGATGGTACTGCGTGCCACTCACATGGTACAGTTGGTACTGCATGCCACTCACATCGTACAGATGGTACTGCATGCCACTCACATGGTACAGATGGTACTGCATGCCACTCACATGGTACAGGTGGTAATGCAGGCCACTCACATGATACAGATGGTACTGAATACCATTCATACGGCATATATGGTACTGTATACCATTCATAAGATACAGATGGTGCTGCATAACATTCACATGGCACGGATGGTACTGTATACCATTTACATGGTACAGATGGTACTGCATACATTTACATGGTACAAATGGTACCCAACACCTTTTATATAGTACAGATGGTACTGCATACTATTCATGAGGTACAGATGGTACTGAACACCATTCATATGGCACGGATGTTACTGCATACCACTCACATGCTACAAATGGTACCGCATACCATTTACATAGTACAGATGGAACTGCATACCATTTACATGGTACAGATGGTACTGCATACCATTTACATAGTACAGATGGTACTGCATTCCATTTACATGGTACAGATGGTATTGCATACCATTTACATGTTACAGATGGTACTGCATACCATTTACATGGCACAAATGGTATTGCATACCATTTACATGGTACAGATGGTACTGCATACCATTTACATGGCACAGATGGTATTGCATACCATTTACATAGTACAGATGGCACTGCATACCATTTACATGGTACAGATGGTACTGCATACTATTTACATGATACAGACGGTACTGCATGCCATTTACATGGTACAAATGGTATTGCATACCATTTACATGGTACAGATGGCACTGCATACCATTTACATGGTACAGATGGTACTGCATACCATTTACATGGTACAGATGGTATTGCATGCCATTTACATGGTACAGATGGTACTGCAAAATCATTTTACATGGTACAGATGGTTACTTGCAAATATTTACATAATGGGGTTCCATGGTACTGCAAATCATTTACATGGTACAGATGGTATTGCATACATTTACAAGGTACAGATGGTACTGCATGCCATTCACATGGTACAGATGGTAGTGCAGGCCTATCACTGGATACAGGTGGTAAAACACGTCAGCAAAAGATGGTAGTACATTCCTACAACATGCCTACAACATGCCTACAACATTATATCAATGATAAGGGAGGTTATATTGGCCCATTAAATGATACCAGTGGTAATATAGGCATATCAAATTATGTAAATGGTAATTTAGGCCTATCAAATGACACAATTGATGATATAGGTCGAAAACATGATACAAGTGGGATTATAGGCCTGTTACCTGATACCAGTAGGATTACAGACCTATCACATGATACCAGTGGGATTGCAGGCTTATCACATGATACCATTGGGATACCAAGCCTATCACTTGATACCAGTGGGATTATAGGTATGTCACATGATACCAGACATATTACTGGTGTCTGGCAAGGTTTGGACACCAGTAATGTCACTGGTATCTTGTGAAACCAGTCATACCACTGATACTATGGGCCAGTATAATCATTTGTGTCATGTGATAGGCCAGTATTACCACTTGCGTCATGTGATGGGCCAGTATTATCACTTGCGTCATGTGATGGGCCAATATTACCACTTGCGTCATGTGATGGGCCAATATTATCATTTGCGACATGTGATGGCCCAAAATATTATCACTTGCGTCATGTGATGGGCCAATATTATCACTTGCGTCATGTGATGGGCCAATATTATCACTTGCGTCATGTGATGGGCCAATATTATCACTTGCGACATGTGATGGGCCAATATTGCCACTTGCGTCATGTGATGGGCCAGTATTACCACTTGCGTCATGTGATGGGCCAGTATTATCACTTGCGACATGTGATGGGCCAATATTGCCACTTGCGTCATGTGATGGGCCAATATTACCACTTGCGTCATGTGATCGGCCAGTATTACCACTTGTGTCATGTGATGGGCCAGTATTACCACTTGCGTCATGTGATGGGCCAGTATTACCACTTGTGTCATGCGATGGGCCAGTATTATCACTTGCGTCATGTGATGGGCCAATATTACCACTTACATCATGCGATGGGCCAGTATTATCACTTGCGTCATGTGATGGGCCAATATTACCACTTGTGTCATGTGATGGGCCAGTATTACCACTTACATCATGCGATGGGCCAGTATTATCACTTGCGTCATGTGATGGGCCAATATTACCACTTGCATCATGTGATGGGCCAGTATTATCACTTGCGTCATGTGATGGGCCAGTATTATCACTTGCGTCATGCGATGGGCCAGTATTATCACTTGCGTCATGTAAAGGGGCCCAAGTATTTACTTGCGTCATGTGATGGGCCAGTATTACCACTTACATCATGCGATGGGCCAGTATTATCACTTGCGTCATGTGATGGGCCAATATTACCACTTGCATCATGTGATGGGCCAGTATTACCATTTGCGTCATGTGATGGGCCAATATTACCACTTGCATCATGTGATGGGCCAGTATTACCACTTGCGTCATGTGATGAGCCAATATTACCACTTGTGTCATGTGATGGGCCAGTATTATCACTTGCGTCATGTGATGGGCCAGTATTACCACTTACATCATGCGATGGGCCAGTATTATCACTTGCATCATGTGATGGGCCAATATTACCACTTGAGTCATGTGATCGGCCAGTATTACCATTTGCGTCATGTGATGGGCCAATATTACCACTTGCGTCATGTGATGGGCCAGTATTACCACTTGCGTCATGTGATGGGCCAATATTACCACTTGCGTCATATGATGGGCCAGTATTACCACTTGCGTCATGTAATGGGCCAATATTACCACTTGCGTCATGTAATGGGCCAATATTACCACTTGCGTCATGTGATGGGCCAATATTATCACTTGCGTCATGTGATGGGCCAATATTACCACTTGCGTCATGTGATGGGCAAATATTACCATTGTCACACGTAGCGGCAATACGTTCAGAAATGCGAAAAAAATAATGCATTCAGAGGCACCTCACTTAGAAAAGAGCAAGAAATGCCCAAGTATTTTATCCAGAGTGCTATATCACAAAACATTCTGGAAAAATACCCTGACTTTGCCAACTGTAAATGACGCATTACCACTTAAACTTGTGTGTAACCTAATTTATGTCTGTATTAATTAACTCATTACGACTGTGACCAGATATAAACATGTACATAGTTCATAATCACTGTAACTTGTTCAGCTATCAAAACTTAGCGGCCCAGTCCCTGGACCTATAATGTGACTTTGTATTGCTGATGAACAGTCCCTGGATCCATTATGTACCTCTGTAACGTTGAGGAACAGTCCTTAAGCTCATTATGTACCTCTGTAATGCTGAGGACCAGTCTCTGAACCCATTATGTTCCTCTGATGAGAACCAGTCACTGAACCCATTATGAGCTTCTGTAAAGCTAAGGTACAGTCACTGAACCCATTATGTGCCTCTGTATTGATGAGAACCAGTCTCTGGACCCATTATGTGCCTCTGTATTGATGAGGACCAGTCTCTGGACCCATTATGTGCCTCTGTATGGATGAGAACCAGTCACTGAACCCATTATGAGCTTCTGTAATGTTGAGGTACAATCTCTGGACCCATTATGTGCCTCTGTAACGGTGAAGACCAGTCACTTAACCCATTATGTGCCTCTGTATTGTTGAGGACCAGTTTCTGAACCCAATATGTGCTTCTGTAATGCTGAGGTACAGTCTCTGAATCCATAGTATGCTTCTGTAATGCTGAGGTACAGTCTCTGAATCCATAATGTGCTTCTGTAATGCTGAGGTACAGTCTCTGAATCCATAATGTGCTTCTGTAATGCTGAGGTACAGTCTCTGAATCCATAATGTGCTTCTGTAATGCTGAGGTACAGTCTCTGAATCCATAAAGTGCTTCTGTAAGGCTGAGGTACAGTCTCTGAATCCCCTAAATGTGCTTCTGTAATGCTGAGGTACAGTCTCTGAATCCATTAAAAGTGCTTCTGTAATGCTGAGGTACAGTCTCTGAATCCATAATGTGCTTCTGTAATACTGAGGTACAGTCTCTGAATCCATAATGTGCTTCTGTAATGCTGAGGTATCATGTATAAAAACTTTGTGTTCATAATAATGCTACATATTTTTTCACTGTATTCTGTACTATAACTGGGTTGGGATTAGGTGGATAGGTGAAAACACAACCGGGGTGGGGGAGACTCCCCACTCGGCTGTGCAGGGGTTGGTTTTGGAATAAGTAATTTTGGTTATTGAATGTAGCATGTGTGTTTAATGAATTGCGTTGTGTGTTAGCAATGATGTATTACGAGCAGCCCGAACAATGACGGGTGGGCGTTGACTGTGCAAGTTGTCAGTGAATGGCGACCAACTCAGTCAGGTGATAAGTACTCTTACTGAATGTTACACTCCAAGTATTGTAACAACTATTTCCTTTTTTGGGGCATAACAATTTTGGTCAGAGAGGTTAGGGTAATAATAATGATCCTCCGGAATGCCTAATTTTTAAATTTAAATATATTCATAATATAACAAAAGCCAGTTATAATATACGAATTATCGTATATAAGTTAAGAATACATGTTTCTTCTGTAGTATCCAACATATACATAAGGCTTTCAAAACAGAGGATTAGGAGGATATCCTAGATATAACATATATTTAAATGGAGATTTACTTTATTTCATTAAAGTCTTGTTTCCCAATTGGAAGCATCAGAATAAAACAGAATATGTCCAGGCCGGCTAATAAATCTTGGCCAGTTACCAGAGACGAGCAGGAGTGTTCTCGTTGGTGCTACTTCTTCATGCTCGTCCCTAACCTTGAGCATACAGGTAAAGTGGGTCACGTGACGTGACTCACCAACACTCAGTAGAGTTTGTTGAACATAAAGGGGGGGGGAAAGGGGGGGGTTATAACATCAAAAAATCACGGCTAACTACAACACCGGCACACCGGGCGGCAGGCAGGTTACTATACTCCAATTAAACTTATCATGGCCATGTTACATAAATTATTTAAATTGTTATAAGAATTAATCTTAATAATTTCAAGGACGTTCATTTCCAATTTAGCTATTAAAGGAAATTTACCGCCCAAAGTAATATTAAAGGAAGGTTAACCATAAGGGGGGATGACACCCCGGCCCACAAGCAAATATCTCGGCGTTTAAGATGCTGATGGAGTAGAAGAAACCAAAACCCGTGGTATAGGGATGGAGGTACATCATTTCCCAAAGGGTTTGTCATCCACTTGCTAGAACTGGTCCAGAAACTGCTTTTACTGCAAAGAATTTCCGTAGTTAAGCCATATTAGGAGCGAGAGAGAGCATCGGCTAACACGTTGCTCGAACCCTTTTGTGAAAATGGAGATCCGGTAAGGTTGGATCCTTAAAGCCCAGCGTAATATTCTAACATTTTTTGATTTCATAGAATTTATGAATGTCGAGGATTATGGTCTGAGTAAATATTTATCACATGAGGGTTAACGAGGTATACGTCAAAGTGTTCTAAGGACAACACTAAAGCCAGGGCTTCTTTTTTTATAGTTGAATAAGATCTTTGATATTCTTTTAATTTATAGGAAAAATAACATATTGGATGTAGAATATTACCGTTTTGGAAGGATTGCAATAAGACAGCACCTATAGCCCGCCCTACTGGCATAAAAATGGAGGGTGAAGGAATTTGGAAATTGGGTGCACGCAATACTGGGGCAGAGGAAAAGGAAACGTTTTTAAAAGTTTAAAAGCTTGTTCACAATTCTCGTCCCAATTAAATTTATATTTAGGACTGGTCAATCTAGTCAGGGGGGAGGCAACTTGAGCAAAGTTTGGGCAAAAACGCCTGTAATAAGTAAGCCATTCCAAAAATCGTTGGAGGGCTTTCCTGTCTTGAGGAGACGGGAAATTTAAAATAGCTTGGACCTTTAATTGGTCGGGGGGCTACTAGTCCCCTTTCCCCATTTTAAAAAACCCAGATATTTAATCTGGGCTTTTCCCAAAGTCACATTTTTGTAAATTTACAGTGGGAAATTGTATTTCTGCATGCTTTCAGTAGTTGCTCTAATCTTTCTAAAAGAGACTGCCAGTCATCACTAAAAACCACCAGGTCGTTAAGTATGCCTCTACACCTTCTAAGGGTTGGACCCAAAATGTTCATAATTCTCTGGGGAAAAAGGAGGCGGCGTTACACAAGCCGAAAGGCATAACCTTATACGTAAATAGTCCGTTCTTAAAATACGAACCGGAAATCTCTTGGGCCCTAGGAGTTAACGGACCTGGTAATACCCTCTCAGCAAGTCTAATCTGGTCACAAAGTTGGCACCGGCTACAGCATCTATAAATCATCAAACCTTGGTAATGGAAACCCATCTGGTTTGGTGACTGAATTTACTTTACGGTAATCCGTGCATAGGCGTACGGTTCCATCGGGTTTTGGGACCAATAAACAGGGAGAGGCCCCAAAGGTGTCCAACTGGGTTTTATCAAAATTATATTCCAGTAATGTATTTATTTCTTGTTGATTAATTCTTGCTTAGCAGGAGAAGGGGCCCGGTAAAGGGGATTGCTTTATTGGACTATCTTCTAACAATTCAATTTTCGTGGGGAAAAACCCCTGTACAAGGAGTAGGGAATATCTTTGAAGATGGAGTTTTATTTAGTGATTAACTCTTTGATTTGAGATTTTTGGGAGGTAGGAAGAACTTCCAGGAAATTTGGGCTAGTTCTTTTAAAACTTCAGAATTATGTAGTTAAAATTTTCTTACTTCCTTACAGTGTCATTCCTTATTTCAGTGGATGTAGGTTGAATTTGAGGTAATAATAGTAGGGAGAAGGCTTTGACTCGTACTTCTTTAAGTTATCTATGTGATACCTCTTAATTTTCTTACGACGTCCTGGTTCACGGACCCGATAATTCACCTCATTTTCTTTGTCTACTATTTCATATGGCCCAAATATCTAGGTTTTTTAAAAAATGTCCTGGAATTAAGTTTTTAACTAACACTAATTCATTCGGAGAGAATGAACGAGATTTAGCCTTTTGGTCATAAGATTTCTTCATTTTGGCTTGAGCTTTGACAGATTCACGGCAGCTAAACTTTTTAATTGGAGAGAGGTTCTTTCCAAAGTAGAGGACTGGGTGAAGAGGTCCTCTTTCCTATCCCAAGAATCTCGTAATATTGGCTAGGGGTCCTCGCACTGATGTCCAAAAATCAAGTCAAATGGAGAGTATTTAGTACTTTCTTTTTCAGCTTCACGGAGGGCGAAGAGAAGAAAGGGTAAACCTTCGTTTCCCCTTCACGAGAATATTGCTCACAGTAAGCACGTAAAGTAGATTTAGGGTTTGGTGGAATCTTTCTAGCACTCCTTGTGACTGGGGATGATATGCTGTAGAGAGGATCTGTCTTACTCCTAATCGAGACATAGCCCCCTTTAAAAACCTTAGACGTAAAATTTTGAACCTTGGTCAGATTGAATTTCACGTGGTATGCCTACTTGAGCAAGAAGCGTATTAAGCTCTTACTTTTTTTCTGGAATTAATTTTTTGGGCATGGGGATAGCATCAGGATACCGAGTTGCCATATCTATGATAGTGAAGATATATGGTTACCCCCTTTTTGTGCGGGGGGCAACGGTTCCTACACAATCAATAAAATAATCTTCAAAAGGTTCTTCCGGACATTTTATTGGAAGTAAAGGGGGCAGGCGGTTTTGCGCGCCGTTTTGCCTAATTATTTGTCAACGTGGCATTTCCGTAGTTTGTCAGCAATTAAGTCCCCATCTGGGCCAAAAAAATATTTCCTTATCTTTTTCTCTGTCTTACGAGATCCTAAAAAGACCTCCAGTGGATTATCATGTGCTGTTCAAATACCCATATTACGTAAGGGCGATGGCACCATAAAGTTCCTTTTGAACTCAAATCATTATCTTTTTCTCTTCCAAAGAAAACCTTTTTCATCTAAAAGGTAACCTTCCCCCTTTATCTTATTGGTTAAACTTTTATCGTCCTTTAGAGCAATAAGAAATTCCCTTTTTTATTACATTTCTAGCTAGGTCCGCAGGACCCGGTAAAACTTTGTCCCTGTGGGTCTCGACGAAAATTTCTCGCTAAACAGGGAAATTCAAACCTAATTCATCGGACATTTCTAAGGCTTTGAATATCCAAATGTAGAGTTCTTAGCCTGCTCTGGTGACCACATTAAGGGGAAATAAATCGCCTGCCCCAGAGGCTTCAAAAGGGAAATTTACATCACAAAAGGATTATCTAAACCAGAGGCTCCTGGGTATCTCCAAATTTATCAATTTCGTTCCCGATTAAAAGAATCCACGCCGGCAATGGGAAAAAAGGTTTATCTGAAAGTCCCCCCATTGATCCAGCCTCATATCCAGGCGAGTTTACATAAATCCTTATAATAGGGACCTTATTATTTGCCCCGAAACCCCTTAATAATACGTCAGCGGGGTTCTCTACTAGTAGGAAAACTTACCAGGTTTGATCTAATAAAGAGAGATAGCTGCCAGTTCTCGAAAAGGTAGTGATATTTACTAACCTCCTTTTTTGAAGAGTCCAACTTCCCCTGGGAAAAGTAGGTTCCTAGCTACTCGGACTTTTCTTCTGAAGCACTGTCGTGGTAAAGTAATCATTAGAACGGTCTGCTAGAGGAGGCCTGAAAAAGGTAGAGATTCATCATCCCGAGTTTCATACTCCGAGAGGAATTTATTCCCCGGGTAGGATACCCCCTCTTGGTTGGGTTTTATCTTCCCGCTGTTTATGCCAACACTGGGACTGTCTATGACCTACTTTTACAAAAAAGGCACAGTGGTAATTGTCTTTAGGATACTGTCTGGAGAAAGAGGCCGTTTGTCACCTGTTTTTTGTCTGAATACACCTTCAAAGGTTCGCCAGCTGGAGCTTTCCTAGCCGTCAATCTTTAACTAAAACCTTGGGTGGTAGATTTCTTTTCCGGGGCCTAGACATTTCTGTGGTCTTGCATGGGAAATTTCCAAGTGTCTGCGGGGCAGCAGTATCAAAGTTAGTAGTGGAAAATTTCAAAGATAAGTATGCACCCTTCTGGAAAAATATTTAAAAAGATCTTCATGCAACATCAGTGGGAAAGTGACTCACTGAGGCGGCTCCGCGGCCTCGCCAACGCTCGGAACAGAGAGCTTTTCCCTGGCAAAGTCCACCCAAGCTGCTAGGATATTTCTTCAGAGTTTTTAAAACATTTTCATAAACTTGACGGTAATAAAATTTATAAGTTTCAGAGACAATCTTTTACCCGAGTTATAATCAGAATATTGTTCAAAGGTAAGTTGGCAGTTATGGTTTGGGCTTTTCCTATTAAAGTGAATGTATTAAAGCAGCCCTATATTAGGGGGGCCTTGCATCCCTTCGCCTGATTTTCGAAGCTTCAAAAAATGAATCTAATTATCCTCCGTAAATTTAGGCTTAAAGAGGTGCCTTTACCAAGGTCAAAAGAAGGGATTGTATTTAAAATTACTGGATTCATCTTTTCTTCCTCAGTACTTCCGTTCATAAAGCAAAGATTTCACGTTCAAAATTCTCCCTTTTTACTTTCTCTGGGCTTCTTTCAAAAGGGGTTTGAAGCAATAAAATACGGTTCTAGAGTTCAAAATTCTCCTTAGATTGAATAGTAGTCAAAAGGGCTAAGGATTTTGGAGGTGGAACTGTTTTCATCCAAAAGGGACTTCTTGTTCTGGGTTTCAAAACATCGAAAATGGTTTTACCTGGATCAGTTTCTTTGTGTGATTGGTTCTGTTTCCCCATATAGTCCTTGGGATGGAATTGGAGTCGTTTTTAGCAGGTAGCGTTTCCGGAGTATCAGGGAAATTCATGTCCGTGTCTCCTTTTTAGGGGTTGTTAGCGTGTAGTTTCGGCCTCGGGCGTCTGTAGAAAAGAATTCAAAAAGGAAAAGGAATATCTGCTTCTCCATTTCGATCTTTTGGTCTGTCATTGGAAAAGGACATTCTGTATCAACATCTGACTGTCTGGGCAGTGATGCCTGTGTTTTTTATGCCAAGCTTCGTGCTAATTGCAAAAGATTGAAGCTCAAATATTTAATTTCTCCTTTGTTATTCTTCAAACCTCTTTTGCCATTTCACATTCATTTTAAGGAAATTCAGTGTTATGCTCCGGACCAGGCCCCCACTTGTTTACACTCCAAGTATTGTAACAATATTTCCTTTTTGGGCATAACAATTTTGGTCAGAGAGGTTAGGGTTTTAATAATGATCCTCCGGAAGCCCAATTTTAATTAAGTATATTCATAATATAACAAAAGCCAGTTATAATATTACGAATTTGAATAGTTAAGAATAATGTTTCTTCTGTATTATCCAACTTATACATAAGGCTTTCAAAACAGAGGATTAGGAGGTATCCTAGATATTAACATATATATAAATGGAGATTACTTTATACCTTAAAGTCTTGTTTCCAATTGGAAGCAGTCAGAATAAAAACAGAATTATGTCCAGGCGGTAATAAATCTTGGCCAGTTACCAGAGACGAGAGGGTGGTCTCGTTTGGGTTCTACTTCTTCACTGCTCGTCCTTTAACCTTGAGCATCAGGTTAAAGTGGGTCACCGTGACGTGACTCCAACATCGTGAGTAGTTGAACATAAAGGGGGGGGGAAAAGGGGGGGGTTATTAACATCAAACATCACGGCTAACTTTCACACCCGGGACCCGGGCGGCAGGAGGTTAATATACCTCAAATTAAACTTATTATTTTGTCTCTCGACTGCGGGGAGAGAGGACGTCTTTACTGGTTCTTTTGCCGCCCTTTGGGGGGAAAAATGTATTGCGCCCAAGTTTGGGGGCGGACTGTACCGGCGCATTATACGTCTGCATTCAGCTGGTTAGAGGAATTTAAGCAACGACACGATGAACTCTCCTGCCAAGCATTTCAGGGACTGTTTTTGGGATCCCCAACGAGAGCTGTATGGTGTGGCACTGAATGGAATGTCAAGGGTCTTCGTGAAGTTCATGAGGGCTGACTTCTACTCTACATCGTAGATGAATTTCAAGAACGACGGATGAGTATCAATTGGCAGTGGAAGTATGCTTGCATGATGTGTCTAAGTATTTTACTTGGGTGAGAAAGGAATGTACCTTTGAGGCAACAGCATACAGCATCCAAGATGTGTTCAGTGGTTAAGGAACTTGTACACTCGACGAGCATGGGAAATGTGGAGGGACGGCCCTTATGAGGGGATGCCGGAAGGATCATGCACACTGAAAATGACCCTGAGGAGACCGATACCATCATATGTTACATTACGTAACCATAAAAACACAGGTTTTTGTTCACTTTTCGGGGCAGAGGAAGAGTGCCGTTTATGGGGAACTCTTATGAGCACATGGTGGCACAATGCCCCAGGAGACAGGAGCCTAGACGTCAGGAGACAGCGCTGTGGATACGCCATTAGAAGCCACGGATGTTATGACGGATGAAGTGGAAAGACGGGGTACAGGCCTATGGAGTGAGGAGGTCGACAGGGCAGAGGTGGTTTTGGAGACCTGTGTTACACTACCAGTTGGAAACGGGAGGGGAGGGAAAATATCGCCGTCAGACAGGCCGTTAGATAATGCAGAGTCAGCTCAGGACGGATTTTGGAGGCTGTGCTGAGGATTTTTTGGAAGATCGGTGCTTGGTGTGGAAAGTGATGTGAGGTCAGGTGATGACAAGGTGATGGATGAACAGAAGCAGGGTAAGGAAGACTTGAGTGAGGTTCGAAAGGAGAGCAATGTGGTGGTGGAGGTCCATCAAGAAAAATGTGGTTGAAGAAGAATGTATGTAGAGGGTAGCTCCCGCAAGAGATCAGCGGGGCATCAGACATGGACGAGGTCCTCACCCCAAAGCGCAGAGGCCTGGGAAGAAGATGTGGGCAGCTCGTGGTTGCAAAGGCAAGTCAGGGAGGAGGGGGGGGCAATGGGAAGCTAGGTGGGAAGGGAAACAGGGAGGGGTTGGAGGGCCCAGGAACGAGGGATTGATAGAGAAGAACCGAGACCTATGAAAGAGGACCAAGTAAGCCTCAGCGGCACAGGGGTAAGCCGCCTTCTTGTAAAATTCAGGTGTGTAAATTTTCAATGTAAACGGTCTTAAAAACGAGGTCAAGAGGGATGGTTAGAGTGGGTTTTTGGGGGAGATTTAGCATTGATGTCTGTTTTTTGCGGGAACATAACCATAGGTTAGGATGTGTGTTGTTGAAAGGTTATGGGTTTTGTTTCCCTGTGATGCTTTGAGGTTGAAAGGAGGTGTGGCTGTGGGGGTAAAGGAGACCAGTCCTTGCGTATCCGGGGTTGGGAGGAGGGGGGGGGTGGGAGGGTTGTCAGGGGGGATGGGTTTGGGGGGCCAGGAGGGTTAGTTTGTAGGTGTGTACATGCCAGCAACTAGTAACACTAGAGTGAAGGTGGATTTTGTACGCGAGGTTCTGGTAAAATCACTTGAGAGGTTTACCTGCTTTTTTACGGTGATTGGTGGGGATTGGAATTGTGTCATTAGGAAGGGTGATGGGGTTCCGAGGGGGGCGGGTTGTGTTTTGGGGGTTTCCTGCGGGATGTTTTGCGAGATGTTGGAGCATGTAGATGTGGTGGGAAGTAGGGGATATGGAGTGGAGCACACTTTTATTCGTAGGGGATATGAGGCAAGGGTTTTAGATAGGATTTATGTTAGGCAGGGCATAGGTGTGGAGAGGGTGAAGACTATCGATGTGGGTTTTTCTGATCATCGTGCTGTTATAGCAGATTTGAGGGTAGATGGCATAGTGAGGGTTTATGAAAGGATATTGGAAATTAAATGTGAGGGCTACTTAGGGAAAGATAAACCTACGGGGTTTGAAGATTGGTGGAAATCCTTGTGGGAGACTAGGAATAGGGAAATGGTTTTGCTGGATTGGTGGGAAATGAGGGCTAAAGTTAAAATAGGAAATTTTTTAAAGTACGGGGTAAGGAGATGGCTAGGTGGAGCTATGGCCTACAAAATTATCTTGAGGTCATTTAAAATGACTGTTATGCAGAGGAACGTGTGGGGCGGAGTGGGGACATGGAACGTTTGCGAAATAGGTTGGCGGAAATTCACAATAAAAAAATTTGAGGCAATTGAGTTAGGGCAGGGTTGGAGGATGTCTTAAGGGGAGATAGGCCATCGGTTTTGTATTAAGGAGGTTTAAGGAACGGCAGGCGAAGACCACTTGGCGTAATATTGAGCAGGTACGGGGGGGGGGGGTGGCTTTGAGGAGGGTCAAGGCCTATCCACCAGGGAAAAATATTAGTTTGTATGCAGATTTTTTGGTTTAGGGAGAAGTGGAAGGAGGGTTTGGCAGGGGAGTGGGTGAGGGACGGTTTGGGGATGAAGGGTTTTAAATTTAGAGTATTAAGTGAGCAGGACAGTAACAGAATCGAGGGTAGTATTAATTAAAGGAAAGGAGGTGGAGGAGGCAGTTTTGGGATGTGCCAGGGTAAAACCCAGGCATAGACGGACTACCAAACGATTTTTTTTAGGTATCTTTGGGGGGGAGTGTACGGCATTGTTTGGTGGGGGTTTTGAATTGTATGTTAAATAGTGGGAGGATGGGGAAATCACAAAGAACGGGTGCACGGTTTTAGTGCCCAAAAAGAAAGAATCCCGGGAGTTTTTGAATGATTATCGTGCGATTACGTTAATGTGCTCGGATTAAAAAGATTTTTGCTAAGGTTTTGGGCAACGAATGAGGAAAGTGTTGGGTTTAGTGTTACATAGGGGACAGTTGGGAATTCCGGGAAGAAGGGGTGAGGGATGGACATGGTGTGATTAGGGATTTTTCTAGAGAGATGTTCGGGAGGGGGAATACAGGTTTAGATTGGGTTTAATGCTTATGATTGCGTGGACAGAGATTTTTTAGGGGTTTTGCTTAGAGAGGTTGGGTTTCGGGAGGGGGTAAAATGAGGGGGGGTGAACACCCTGTATAATGGGGCGAGGTGAGGGGACAGGTCAATGGGAGGTGGGGTGAAAGTGTACCAATGGAGAGAGGTTTGAGACAGGGCTGTCCGATGTCACAGCTGCTCTTTGCGTGTGTGCAGAATCCTTTTTATGAGTCTGTTGAGAGGGTAATGAACAATCAGGAGATGGAAGGGGGTGCAAAGGGGGCATCGTTGGGTATGTGGATGATACTACTGTTATGCTAAGGGGTAAGGAGGGAGTTAAGGAGGGTGGGAAAAGTGATTCAGATGTTTGGTATGAATACCGGAATGAGAGTTAATACGGTGAAATCAAGGGTTTCTGAGGTCGGTAATTGGGTAGGGGGGGGGCTTGGGGATAGGTTTTGGATGGACAGTGGTTGACAGAATCAAGGTATGTGGGAAATTATGGGCGGAAGTGCAGCATGCAGAAGGGTAAATTCGGAGTCTGTCAAGGGTAAGGTTTTAAAGGACTAGGAGTTAAAATGCGAGGGACTTAGCTTTAAAAACAGAGGGTAGTGGTGGTAAATTCACTTGTCTATAGCAAGGGGTATGGGGGTGGCAGAGGTTTTTCCCTTAGAGGTACGAGATATTGTGGAAATGCAGAGGAGGGTGCTGAAGTTTGTGTGGGGATTTGGGAGGGCATGTTAAATAAGGAGGTAGTTATGACGGATGTTCGGAGAGGGGTTTAGGTTTGTTGCCTTTAGGACTGAGAGAATGGCTGTATATATCAAGTGGAGGTATATGAGGGAAGGGGGTGTGAGGGGCGCTTAAAGTAGGAAGAGTTATGGAGGAGGCACGTAAATGGTGGAAGTGGGAAGGAATTGAGGGTTTGTGAAGATATGTTGAGATTTTTATTGACAGTGCAACAGGTGTGATAAAATCAAAGTGAAACGGTGGTGAGGGTAGTGAAAGGTCAAGGAATTATGCAAGGGGTAGCCGTGTATCCAACGTATGATTGGGGGGTTATTTGGAAAGATTTAGTAAGCTTCGGATACCGGCTAGAGTAAGAGAATTAGTATATAGGTTTATCATGGGGATTCTGGCTTCCAAGGAGGTGTTACGTAGTATGGGATTTGTGGAAGAGGCTTTTTGTCAGTTTTGTGGTGATGTTGAAACGGCGTTCATGTGGTTTTTTTTTGTACCCTTGGAGGGGGGGAGATCATGGATGGGTGGGGTTATCAGACTGTTGGGGGGGGTCGTTTGTCGCTTTTAAGGGCTTTATACTGGATGTAGGGGGAGTGTCTAGGATGTAGGAAGGCTATAATGTATATCTAGTGGATTATCTGGACATTTCATGGGGAATGAGGGGGGTTTAAAAGGGGTGATATGAGGATAAAAGCGTTGGCGGCCAGATTTATAGGACGAAGTGTAGGAATAAGTTGGTTTATGGAGCGTCTTGGGAAAAAAGTTTCCCGGAAGGTTATTTGGAATCTCACTGTGGGTTTCCCTTGGGCGGGGTCCCTGAGGATGGACAAAGGAGTGGCTCCTTATGGGGGAAAGTAAGGGGGGGGGGTTGTTTTTGGTTTATCTGGAACTGATGTGTGTAAGAGGAAGGTAGTGAGAAAATTTGGTATGGATGGTAAGCCATGTTTCAAGAGAATGTTTTGTCATAGTGATATAAGTGTGGTTTCCAGGGTTACTTTCTAAGCCGATGGTTTTTGGTTCACTGGGTTTAAAATTTCCTTGAAAGCCAGGATACCGAGCCCTTAGGATCTCGTTTTTTAAGTAATTAGATTGACACGTTGGTATCAACACAAAATTTTCCCGAGATACGTGTCAGTTCTTTTGGGACTGGCACATTACAGCAGCCTTAGTTTTTATAACTACTCTGGTTTTATTTAAGTCTCGGGTTCTTTAAATTAATTTACATAGCCTGTATTGTACCCGCTACTATGGCATGTGGTGTATTATCTTGATTTTTGAGTGTGAACTACACTATATGCAAAGTGTTTGAATGTTTGTAATTCATGGTTAACATTAATATTTGATATCATATTGGTGTGTAATTACTTCTACTTATTACAGTGTATGTGTCTAGGAATGTAATGTTCATATCTGTTTTAGGGCTGTGAATTTTGTGTTTTTGTCTTGTTCATGCACTACCAACTTTTAGGTTTGGGTGAGGTCAGGGTATGACCTTCATTAGATAATTCAATGTATGTTATTTAGAACGGGGACTGTACAAACGGGGAGGGGGGGGGTAGAAGTGTCAGCTGTGTCTGCACTGGTAATAATGATTATATAAAAGGGGGGTTTATAGGTTATGTATAAGGGTTGTGGGGTTATGTATAGGGTTTTAAATATGGCCTTGATCAGGTGTTCTTAAATGTCCCGGGGATTGGTACTGGGGTTTTTGTAATCCCTGTAAGGTTTTTAATTTTATATATAATCTTTATTGTTTTGCCGTTTATAAAATTCTGTATTGTAAGGATGGGGAAGGTTGGTTTTCAATTCGGGTATGTTTTTTAGGAAATGGTCTCCTGTTTAGGCCAAGTATTGTGACATGGAAGTAAACAAATTTTAATTGTTCTGTAACCGATCTGATTTTATATTAATTTAATTAACATATATTAGTGTGTGTTTTTTATGTTATATTAATATTATTTATATATAGAGTAAATATATGTAGTGTATGTATGTATTGTCTCATACTAATACTTCTATAGTTACAGGGGATGTGGTGGGTTTATTGACTATTTTGTAATGTTTGGTGTTTAATTTCATGTTCGGGGGTATGAAGTTCACTGTAGTCCCTTTTTATTTATTTTCACGTGGTTTGTTTTGTAAGTAAACAATGTATTATTTTAAATGCGTTTTTTTAAATAAAATATAAAAAAAAAAAATAACTTACTGGGCCATGTTACAAAATTAAATTTTAATAAGTTTAAATCTTAAAATACAAACGTTCTTTTCCCAATTTACTATTAAAGGAAATGACCGCAATGTAAATTAAAGGAAGGGTTTAACCCATAGGGGATGACACTGAAATTTTGATGCATATTGTAAATTGTTTGATTGAAGTACAATATAATCCGATAACTAGTAATTTTGAAAAGGGGTTGAGGGGTAAAAAGAAAAGGGGGGGGGGCATGACCCCCACGAAGTTGACGTGCGATTGTTTACGGAATTGAAATTTTATAAACGTAGGGGGAATTTGAATCTGGTTTTTTTATTTATTTAATGTAAGTACTGTTTTTAAAAAAAATAAAAAAAATGCTGAGGCCCTCCTAACCCAAAATTTTTTTTTTTTCTGAAAAGGGAGGGGACACTCCTTTGAACCCATTTGTGCTTCTGTAATGCGAGGGTAAAACCTCTGAACCCATTATGTGCTTCTGTAAAGCGGGTACACTCTCTGAACCCTTTTTTTGTGCTTTTGTAAAGCGAGGTACACTTTCTGAACCATTATTGCTTCTGTAAGCTGAGGGACACTCTCTGAACCCCTTATTTTCTTCTGTAATGCGAGGTACACTCTCTGAACCCATTTTGTGCTTCTGTAATGCGAGGTACACTCCTGAACCCATTATGTGCTTCTGTAATGCTGAGGGACACTCTCGAACCCCTTTTTAATTGCCTTTTTAAAACTTTTAACTACCGCTTATTGGATGGGGATGGGGGGCTTGATAAACGATTAAATTTTCACAAGTCACACAAACATGTGGTATTAGATGTCAAATATGCCCTGATATACTGGCGAAAAAAACATAGTCCCAAAGGAACCCCTGCATGAAACATGATACAGATTCATGGCCGGAACTGATTCCGTTCTAATACGACCAAAGCATTTAACGGGGATCCTGCTCGAAACATGATAACATGGATCATTGGCCTTAAACATGAAAAG
>NC_069434.1:6965470-7198114 GCF_026875155.1 Cherax quadricarinatus | reverse complement strand
AGGAACGAGACTAAGGGAGTTGAGATCTGCTTAAAGGTTGGGGGGAGCATTTTTTCAAGAGAGGGCACCCCAGCTCAGTGAGGTCGACTTTTGCAAAGGTAACACCTACTGCACTATGTCCCAAAAATTTTAAAAGGAACCCCAGGCTATTGGGAATCCTCAGTAAGAAGAAAGTGGTCCGAGCCTAAAATGGTACCCACGTTTTTATGGGAGTGAAGTCTCTATCCGAGTGAGAATACGGAGGTTGCCCTACTTACAGTCAGGGAAAAAATTTGGAATGGCCAGGCCCGAAAAAACCCGTTTAAAATTTTTTTGACCCAGGAGCACAAGTTTTTTTGAAAACAAAGAAGTTGGTGGCTAAATTAAGTTGAAGGCCCAAAAAAAAGTTAGTATGATGTTGGGGGGGGCTATAATCGGGCCCCCCACCCAAATCTTATAGTGGGGGATGTCGCATCAAAAAGGGGGACTCGCAGAGACAAAGCCTTGGGGGGTAGAGACATTACCCGGGGAAATTTAAAGGGAGAGGTCTTGCTGCAGCAGCAAGCGTTTAAAAGACCGACGTGAAGCTTGCAGCCCGGGGAAAATTACCATGACACAGTCAGAAATGTAGGTACCTGGTGGGTGCCAATCATATAATGATTTCTTCAAAACCGACGACGTTTTGGAAGGAATTGGTTTTTACGATCCCCCGAGGTACATCACGGAGAGTTCCACCGAATTCCCTGCCACGCCAGAAGAGGGGAAAATGCCCCCTGATAGCTGGGGGGGGTAGTGATAATGATCCATATACATACGAACCGCCAGGGAACGAACCCGGGAGGTAGTGTGAAAACCGTCCCCTTGGAAAACATTTTAAGGGGACATAAAGAGGGGGAAGATTTCCCTTAATTTAGGGAAACCCCGTATCAGTGGGGTAAAGGCTACCAGACAGGGGCCCCTGGTTGGGAAAGTGGACCCTCAGTCAAACTAGACATACAAAAGATTTAAAATAAGGGAAAAGGGTGTAAACCACCAGAACCAACAAGTTTACCCCCTAGAGGTCCACGAGGGGAAAAATGGATGGGTTTTAAATTTGACCGGAGTTGCCGATGAGAGTGGCCGGCGGCACTCGGTCCAGGGTCCACCGTGGGAGCTCCGCGAGGTGAACTTGACTAGACCAATGCACCAACCGTCGCCGGCGGGAGATGGGGAAATATATTTGGTGTCCCCTAACGTTCCAACAGGACAGATCCAACATGCCGTAATGAACCGTCTGAGCTGGGTGGCCCTTATACCCCACCCAAAACAAAGCATTCTCACTAGTTGGTGTGATTATTGTAAGTGTAGTGATACTGGTCCGGTGGAGCAGCAGCAGGAAATACTGCACCACCTCTTGGGGCCCTTTAACAAAAACAACAGTTTGGTGTGTTCATGGGCGCCAACACATGGTGTGTGATTCTCTCTCCTCTAACTATATATTAGTGATCGCAGGATTACATGGTGATTTAAATATGGGCCTTAGTTATAACTTTCTCTTGACATATACAAGACATACACCATCCCCTGTAGAAGCCATTATTAGATGTAACTAGTCATTATAAATTTGTTGTTTGCAGAAGTAGTTTCTATGAAGATTCTAATGTTCAATAAAGTCTATGAAGATAAGGCCTGTGTTTCCTATCACACAATTTATGAACATAGAATCCTGGGCTACCTTGTGGTGATCCTGCGCTAGAACTACATCCCATCTATGGAGCGTTATACTGAAACCTGAGAGGCCTATACTATGTGACCCAGCTTATCCAACGGCTGCTCCGGAATGAAGCACTGGTTTAGACTTTCAAAAACTTCTTGGGAGCCCTTCCTAAAGAAAATCTAAGATAAACTAAAAGTCTTCACATCAATTTTGTGTCACCTAAGATATCTGAGGCTATTTCTGAGTGCAAAAAACCTACGAATATGCTATCAAAACCCACAAGTCTCAGTATATTACCTACAAATGAAATCTTTGCACGCTATCGCCTTGCAACTCGCCGCCACAGCTTGATGAATCCATAGAGGACACTTTCAAGAACTGAAAAATTTTAGGTAAGACTGCCACTATCCAAGCAGTGACAGCTGCTTCAGTATTGTGAAAAGACCAATCAGGATGCTTTTATCAATGGCCTGCAATCACCACTAATAAGCAGCGTTTATTGAGAATACACTCTCTACAGTAGCCGCTGCCTTTGACCATGCAAGAGCTCTAGATTCAGCCCAGAAGAATTCTGAAGTATGCAGTACCACTCAGGCCCTCTCGAATGGTACGTGCAGCATTCCTGACCAAGGACTCTTGCAATGAAGTAACTGTGGAACCTGCCTCAATGACCGCAGCAGCAGGTACGTGATTTTTCTTTTTGTGGTTTATCAAGACATTCACGTCCAAAGTGTCCTGCTCGTGAAGCAATTGTGCCTAAATGTCACAGAAAGTCACATTGCTAAGAGTAATGTCGTAGCTAATATGTATCAACACGAGCTAGTGCCCTCCACACATTCCAGTGATCATTCGACTGCTAGCAACAGTGACTTCTGCGGCTACTCCAAATCACTGTCAATGGCATGTTGTGAAAGTATTCCATTCAAAGGAACAGAAGTAGATGGTCTTAATTTGATAGTGGCCAGCTCAAGAGTTTCATCAACCTTGACTTAGTTAGAACGCCACTCCTTGACTGTACAACACTCATCAGTACCGTTACCATGGCATCAACATCTCTCTCTATTCAGCCCTTAGGGTTTTGTAAGGTACAATCTCAGAGTAATGGAAAGGAGTATCAAGATGTACATTTAGCTATTCTGCCACAACTGTGCTCTAATGTTATCCTTGTCAGGACTTCAGAAGCTGCCTGTAGTGTCACCTTAACATATGGAGGTAACTGCCTCTCTGTTGTCTGTGGAACTTAGCACTTTAAGGGGTATGACCCACCAAAGCTGTTTGCAATCTTACCGCGGATAGCCATCCTATATAAGCTAAGTCACGCCGCATTTCTTATGAGATCGGATGTTCTTTGATAAAGAACTCAGAGCGTCAAAGGAGTATTTATAGAACCGAGTGATTCCCCTTGGTGTGCACAGGTTTGTTGTTGTATAAAGATGTTATAGGAACACGGAGACTGGCTATCGATTACTCTGAGACAATCAACCAAATTACAACTTCTTGATGGGTAACCTGTTGTGATAGAAACACAACGTTATCTCTAGCATTTATTAACATAGAATCTCATAGTACTTCTGCAACAACAAAATATAATGACAATAAAAATCTAATAATGGCTTCTACAAGGATGTAAAGTCTTGCATATGTCAAGAGAAATAGTTATAACTACAGCTACAAATTTAAACTCACCAGGTAAATCTGCATCACTAATATATATATATAGATAAGGAGGAGAGAATCCCACACCTTGAGTTGCACCCATGACACACACCAAACTGTTGTTTTGTTTAGGGCCCCAATAGTTGTGCAGTATATATCCTGCTGCTGCTCCCCACAGGACCATATCACTACCACTACAGTACCCCTACCTCGAATTGATGATACAGTGAACAAAATTGCTCATATTTCTATGTGTTTTAGCACAATTGACTACAGAGTGCCATCATCAAGTCCTATAAGGAATGAAGATCAAACCATACACAGCCGTTTCAGGCTAGTGAAGGCCTGTATCCGTTTACCAGAGTCCCTTTTGGAGTCACCAATGGGTAGCTGCTTTCCAACGAATTATGGATTCACTCATTCAGGAAGAGCAACTCGGGGAACTTAAGGCGTATTTAGATAATGATTACCATTTGTGGCCAGACCAGGAGGCACATGAATGCAAACTTGATAAGTATTTGGAAGCCGCTCAAGAGAAAAATATCAGTTTACAATGAGGAAAAGTGCACTTTTTCAACTAAAAGCTTAGCATCCTTGTTATGTAGTGAAGGAGGTTTTCTATTATTCCGCAGACCCTGAACGACTACTACCTCTACGGGAACTCTCCAATGCCTCAAACAAAAAGTCACTTCGACGAACTCATGGTCTCTTTGCTTATTACTCACAAAGGATCTACAACAATTCAAGTAAAGTCCGCCCATTGAGTGCTACCACATAATCCTTTTACAAAGGAAGCAGAAGCCGTTTTCCTACTCTCAAACAGACATGTGAAAACTCTGTAGTTCAAGCATTGAATGAGACCCTACCATTGCATGGAACGGATCTTCTGACATTGCCATGCTGCAGTCTTATCTCAGCAGGACGACCAGTAGCCTTCTTTCGAGAACTTTTCAAGATCATGAGAAATGTTTACGGCTGCTTAGAATAAGGAAGCCCAGGCACACAGAAGCAGTTCACCACTTGATGCATAATTTAACTGTATGACATTTCACCATAAGGACTGACCAACGTCCGTGATGTATATGTTCGACAAGAAGCACAAAAGTAGATAAAACGAATGACAAGATATTAAGGGCTGGAGATGGAACTATCGTGGTTATGACTTGATATTCTACCGACCGTGTCCAGAGAACAACTCACCTGAATGCATTCTCTAGGTCCCAACTGTGGAGCATCATGTCCATGATTTGCAATCACTCTCAGCGCTCCACTAGGCTTTGTGTACCACCCAGGAAGTATCACGCTGTACCATTATTGTCACATCAAAGAACATGCCCATACCCTCAGCGAAGATGTGCGACAAGAGAATCAGATCATGCAGAGTAAGTGCAGATGTGCAAGCCAAACATTTTCAGCAGAGAAACCATCTCATAAAATCCACCCAGCCTTTCGAAAGATTGAATATAGATTTCAAAGGACCTCTACCAAGCACAAATCAGAATAGGTATTTCCTTAACATAGTAGATCAATATTCAAGGTTTCCCTTTGTATTCCCCTTGTGCAAATATGGCTGCTTCAACTGTTATTAGTTGTCTTTCACAGTTGTTCTCTATTTTTGGTATGCCAGCTTATATCCATCAGACGGGGGATCCTCGTTCATGAGTAACGAACTTCAGGAGTTTTTGGCTAGCAAAGGTATTGCCTGCAGCAGAACAACAAGCTACAACCCTCAAGGCAATGGTCAAGTGGAGCGGTTCAATGGTACTATATGGAAGGCAGTTACAATGACATTGAAGTCGCGCAATCTACCTGTTCAACACTGGCAAACTGTCCTACCTGATGCTCTTCACTCTATTAGATCATTGCTGTGCACAGCTACTAATGCAACCCCTCATGAAAGACTCCTCAACTATTCACGTCGTTCCTCTATGGGAGCCTCCGTGCCCACTTGGTTATGTCATCCTGGACCCGTTCTCCTGAAGAGTCACCGTAGGATGAACAAGACGGATCCTTTAGTGGAAGAGGTAGAGCTCCTGCAAGCTAATCCACATTACGCCCACATTCGCTACCAAAATGGTGAAGAGACTACAGTATCTACAAGACATTTAGCCCCAGTTGAAATCCCCATTAGTGTGGAATCTCAAGATACACCAATAGATGTGAAAGATGCTTCGTTTTCTCCTGGAAAGCCCCTTGAGACTACCCCTACGGAATAGAGGATTCTGCTCCAGCAGTTAATCCAACCCCGCTGGAAAATATTGAACCTGGTGAAGAGGCTCAAGGGCTACGGAGGTCGGGATGTGTACGTCGCCCACCTAATAGTTTGGGAGATTACTGTCTCTGGTATTGTAGAAGGGGGAGATTGTAGTGATACTAGTCCTGTGGGGAGCAGCAGCAGGATAATACTGCACCACCTCTTGGGGCCCTTAACAACAACAACAGTTTGGTGTGTGTCATGGGCGCCAACACATGGTGTGTGATTCTCTCCTCCTCTATCTATATATTAGTGATGCATATTACATGGTGAGTTTAAATATGTGGCCTGTAGTTATAACTTTTCTCTTGACATATGCAAAACATCACCATCCCTGTAGAAGCCATTATTAGATGTACTAGTCATTATATTTTGTTGTTGCAGAAGTACTATGAAGATTCTATGTTCAATAAAGCCTAGAGATAAGGCCTGTGTTTCTATCACAACAGTAAGCTTATTTAATTTATAGATTTACCCTTCAGGGAAGGAGTAGGTAGTTTTACTGGTAGTACACTAATATTAGGATCATTGAGGCAACTGTAGATAATAATAATGTAGACCTAAGACCTTAACATAGGTAGTAATAGGCCGATAATGTAGGCAAACACTAGGATAAGTTAGCTAGGGAGAACTGGCAGCCCTAGTTTGAACGAAGAGACGAGGGTCTGGAAGAGAGACCAGCTCGTTCTTCTTAATTAAGACAGACACCAACTGGACAAGACGTGCCGTGATCAGCAGACGGCACCCCCCACGTGTCTTCTCATTTGAGACCTAGGGAAATCTGGTAGAGGCACCTCCATGTACCGTAGATGACCTCCATCAGGCCCATACAGTTAGACAAGACCTCCACTTTATCTCGTAGATTTCTGGCCAGTGTCTGGGGAGAATTGTGACTGAGTTTGATCTGTGGGCCTGTGTTGCAGCTGGCAGTGTATGCCCAGTAAGTACCAGTGTCTCTTGTCAGTCTGGAAGCTAGTGTCTGTGTCTGCATAGTTGTACTAGGGGATACACACCCTCTTGGATATAGGAATTTCTGAGGTGCAGGCAGGTCACTAATAATGATTGAATATTGCAGGAATTAAGGCTCCCGTTGCACGTGGTTTCTGAGGGGAAGTCCAAAGGGGCTAAGGCTAAGCTTAGGGAAGTTGAAGATCAGGATATATGCTGCAACACCAAGTAAGTTAGCCCTTTATACATGCATGCAGGCGAGTTTCTTGCAACATCAATCATTTGTGAAAATCTGTCCTATAAGCCACTTGTGAGGCTGAGGTACCCACCTCAGAGCTCGGTGTCAACAGAGTTTGCCAGGGTAGGCGACTCACTTGGAGGCAGTCCACACAAATTTTCACAAAATCACTGATTAAACCTTTCTGGTCAACCAGAATAGAAAGGAGTTAGAAGTTAATAGGTGGAGCCCGACTGTGAAGTGAGGTGGGAAGGGGAGTGTGTAATAAGGGGTTAACTATAAGGAGCTTGTGAAGTTAAGGGAAAAGTGAGCAGTGAAGAGGGTTTTGAAGAAAATTTACTAGTAATTCAGTGGTGATTGCTAAAGCAGATACTAAGTGTACTAGGTGACTGGAAAAAAATAAATAAATATTATTGTATATGAGTAAAAGAGCGAAGAGTGAAAAATGGTAGGCATTAGGGGGATACAGGCTGCCATAATTATATTTATCTTTCTTCTTCAATTCTATGAAGAAAGAAATCAGTCATGGGGGCTGGAAAAGGTGAATGGAGTAACAGCGCCCTGGACAGTAAAAGCCCAACAGCTGCCATCCTACCAGAAAAGTAAATGTCACTATCGCCGCAAGGTCTGGCAACACCGCATACCCAAACAAAAACAGTGGCACACAGCTCTTATTGCAGCACTCTTAAATGGTGATATCCAAATTAATCCAGGACCTCAAACTATTGTGCAGAGGCAAAACAGACAGATAAATGACGGTGATAATGACGGTCTAGTAGATAGAGAATGATAACCTTAACTCCATATGTAATGCATACATAGGTCAATGTGAGACAATACAGCCATTATTATCTCAAACACGACCATACAGGTGCATACACTGTACTAAAGTACGCATGAAAAACAGAAAAGGCACCTTATGTAAAATGTGTAAGGGGTGGGTGCATGATGGATGTATGTACAATTATAGTAACAGTGCCAGAATTCATTTTGTGTGTAACAAATGCACTTTGGCACAGTTACCCTTTACCAATGATGACATTGATTTACCTAATTTTAATACAAATGACCCATTGCCATATATTGATGATTATAATTGTTTTATGAAATCAGGCCTTCACTTTATTCATGTCAACGCAAGATCACTTCTTTCTAAATTGGCAGAGATTAAGATTCTAGCTAACAAAATTAGGGCGGCAGTTATATCCATCTCTGAATCCTGGTTGGATGATACGGTGACTGACGACGAGGTCAAAATAGAAGGTTACAATATAAAACGCATAGATAGGAACAGAAAGGGTGGTGGAGTATGTACCTACACTAGAAATGACTTAGTTAACAACCCAAGACCTGATTTAAATAACAATAAACTGGAGATTCTATGGTTTGAAGTGCTGCTTTCCAAGACCAAACCCATCTTAGTAGGAACTAGTTACCGCCCTCCTACCCAGGACCAGTTCTTAGAAGACTTTTCCAGAGTATTGTTTACCTGGAGTTTACCTGGAGAGAGTTCCGGGTTTCAACGCCCCCGCGGCCCGGTCTGTGACCAGGCCTCCTGGTGGATCAGAGCCTGATCAACCAGGCTGTTACTGCTGGCTGCACGCAAACCAACGTACGAGCCACAGCCCGGCTGGTCAGGAACCGACTTTAGGTGCTTGTCCAGTGCCAGCTTGAAGACTGCCAGGGGTCTGTTGGTAATCCCCCTTATGTATGCTGGGAGGCAGTTGAACAGTCTCGGGCCCCTGACACTTATTGTATGGTCTCTTAACGTGCTAGTGACACCCCTGCTTTTCATTGGGGGGATGTTGCATCGTCTGCCAAGTCTTTTGCTTTCGTAGTGAGTGATTTTCGTGTGCAAGTTCGGTACTAGTCCCTCTAGGATTTTCCAGGTGTATATAATCATGTATCTCTCCCGCCTGCGTTCCAGGGAATACAGGTTCAGGAACCTCAAGCGCTCCCAGTAATTGAGGTGTTTTATCTCCGTTATGCGCGCCGTGAAGGTCATCTGTACATTTTCTAGGTCAACAATTTCACCTGCCTTGAAAGGTGCTGTTAGTGTGCAGCAATATTCCAGCCTAGATAGAACAAGTGACCTGAAGAGTGTCATCATGGGCTTGGCCCATGTCCGAAATGCCTAGCCATGCTAAGCGTCCTAGTGGTACACTCTGTAATCACAATTTTACTACATGTAAACCACACAATAACCAAATTTCTGTAAACTCAGCATTGTAATCCTTATAGAGAATAAACTTTGAATTTGAATTTGAATTTGAAGGTTCTCATTATCCATCCTGTCATTTTTCTAGCAGATGCGATTGATACAATGTTTTGGTCCTTGAAGGTGAGATCCTCCGACATGATCACTCCCAGGTCTTTGACGTTGGTGTTTCGCTCTATTTTGTGGCCAGAATTTGTTTTGTACTCTGATGAAGATTTAATTTCCTCGTGTTTACCATATCTGAGTAATTGAAATTTCTCATCGGTGAACTTCATATTGTTTTCTGCAGCCCACTGAAAGATTCGGTTGATGTCCGCCTGGAGCCTTGCAGTGTCTGCAATGGAAGACACTGTCATGCAGATTCGGGTGTCATCTGCAAAGGAAGACACGGTGCTGTGGCTGACATCCTTGTCTATGTCGGATATGAGGATGAGGAACAAGATGGGAGCGAGTATTGTGCCTTGTGGAACAGAGCTTTTCACCGTAGCTGCCTCGGACTTTACTCTGTTGACGACTACTCTCTGTGTTCTGTAGTGAGGAAATTATAGATCCATCGACCGACTTTTCCTGTTATTCCTTTAGCACGCATTTTGTGCGCTATTACGCCATGGTCACACTTGTCGAAGGCTTTTGCATAGTCTGTATATATTACATCTGCATTCTTTTTATCTTCTAGTGCATTTAGGACCTTGTCGTAGTGATCCAATAGTTGAGACAGACAGGAGCGACCTGTTCTAAACCCATGTTGCCCTGGGTTGTGTAACTGATGGGTTTCTAGATGGGTGGTGATCTTGCTTCTTAGGACCCTTTCAAAGATTTTTATGATATGGGATGTTAGTGCTATCGGTCTGTAGTTCTTTGCTGTTGCTTTACTGCCCCCTTTGTGGAGTGGGGCTATGTCTGTTGTTTTTAGTAACTGTGGGACTACCCCCTTGTCCATGCTCCCTCTCCATAGGATGGAAAAGGCTCGTGATAGGGGCTTCTTGCAGTTCTTGATGAACACGGAGTTCCATGAGTCTGGCCCTGGGGCAGAGTGCATGGGCATGTCATTTATCGCTTGTTCGAAGTTATTTGGCGTCAGGATAACATCGGATAGGCTTGTGTTAACCAAATTTTGTGGCTCTCTCAAAAAAAATTCATTTTGATCTTCGACTCTCAGTCTGGTTAGCGGCTTGCTAAAAACTGAGTCATATTGGGACTTGAGTAGCTCACTCATTTCCTTGCTGTCATCTGTGTAGGACCCATCTTGTTTAAGTAGGGGCCCAATACTGGATGTTGTTCTCGACTTTGATTTGGCATAGGAGAAGAAATACTTTGGGTTTCTTTCGATTTCATTTATGGCTTTTAGTTCTTCCCGCGATTCCTGACTCCTATAAGATTCCTTTAGCTTTAGTTCGATGCTTGCTATTTCTCCGACCAGTGTCTCCCTTCGCATTTCAGATATATTGACCTCTTTTAGCCGCTCTGTTATTCTTTTCCGTCGCCTGTAAAGGGAGCGCCTGTCTCTTTCTATTTTACATCTACTCCATTTTCTTAGAGGAATAAGCCTTGTGCATATATCGAGTGCCACCAAGTTAATCTCTTCTAGGCATACGTTGGGGTCTGTGTTGCTTAGTATATCTTCCCAGCTTATATCGGTTAGGACTTGGTTTACTTGGTCCCACTTTATGTTTTTGTTATTGAAGTTGAATTTGGTGAATGCTCCCTCGTGACTAGTCTCATTATGTCGGTCTGGGGCTCCACGCATACATGTCTGAACCTCAATTATGTTGTGATCTGAGTATATTGTTTTTGATATGGTGACATTTCTTATCAGATCATCATTGTTAGTGAAGATGAGGTCTAGTGTATTCTCCAGTCTAGTAGGCTCTATTATTTGCTGGTTTAAATTGAATTTTGTGCAGAGATTTAAAAGCTCGTGTGAGTGTGAGTTTTCATCAGAGCTGCCTCCTGGTGTTGTTACTGCAACAGTATTATTTGCTATATTCCTCCATTTTAGGTGCCTTCAGTTGAAATCCCCCAGGAGCAAGATGTTGGGTGCAGGAGCTGGAAGTTTTTCCAGGCAGTGGTCAATTTTTAACAGCTGTTCCTGGAATTGCTGGGATGTTGCATCTGGAGGCTTGTAGACTACCACAATGACTAGGTTTTGGTTCTCGACCTTTACTGCTAAAACTTCCACCTAGAAAATGTACAGAGAACTTTCACGGCGCGCATAACGGAGATAAAACACCTCAATTATTGGGAGCGCTTGAGGTTCCTAAACCTGTATTCCCTGGAATGCAGGAGGGAAAGATACATGATTATATACACCTGGAGAATCCTAGAGGGACTAGTACCGAACTTGCACACGAAAATCACTCACTACGAAAGCAAAAGACTTGGCAGACGATGCACCATCCCCCCAATGAAAAGCAGGGGTGTCACTAGCACGTTAAGAGACCATACAATAAGTGTCAGGGGCCCGAGACTGTTCAACTGCCTCCCAGCACACATAAGGGGGATTACCAACAGACCCCTGGCAGTCTTCAAGCTGGCACTGGACAAGCACCTAAAGTCAGTTCCTGATCAGCCGGGCTGTGGCTCGTACGTTGGTTTGTGTGCAGCCAGCAGCAACAGCCTGGTTGATCAGGCTCTGATCCACCAGGAGGCCTGGTCACAGACCGGGCCGCGGGGGCGTTGACCCCCGGAACTCTCTCCAGGTAAACTCCAGGTAAACATCATTTGAGGCATTTAGCAGTTCTGTGCAAACAAGTGACTCTGCAATGTACAGGCCAACCCCCCCTTTTGCCTGTTCACTCTGTCACATCTGTATAGGTTGTAACCTGGGATCCATATTTCATTGTCCAAGTGGTCCTTTATGTGGGTCTCAGTGAAAGCCGCGAACATTGCCTTTGCCTCTGCAAGCAGTCCACGGATGAAAGGTATTTTGTTGTTTGTTGCTGGCTTTAGACCCTGTATATTTGCAAAGAAGAATGTCATCGGACTGGTGGTATTGTTGGTACTGGGGGGGGGGATTTTTTTTTCCGGCATTAGTATCTGTATCTGTTGGTTTGGAGTGGAGGCCATCGACTGTGGTTCCACTCCAGGAATGACTGGATTTGGTGTACGATTTCTGCCATTTCCTGCCAGTTTTTTTCCTTCCTTGCACTAAAAAACCTCTCCCTCTTGAGTGGCTGTGGCTACCCAGGTTTTCCCATGGCCCGGACTTGAAAACAATTGCGACTTGAAAACAACTGGGCGACTTCAATATCTGTTTTCAGCAGCAAAATAACGGGCTATGCAAAAGGTATAAGCAAATTCTAGGTTTAAATAGTTACTCTCAACTAATTAATACACCAACCCAGATCACACAGTTCTCAGCCACCCTAACTGACCACATACTTTGTAACCGCTCTGAGAACATTAGTCAGTCAGGCGTCATTACCACAGGCCTTAGTGATCATTTCATCATTTACTGCACTAGGAAAATCACTAGGGATAGGATAGGCCTACACAGGACAATAAAAATGAGATCAACTAGAAACTACAGTAAAGAAGGACTGGTAAATAGGCTACACAATTGTGACTGGACAGAGATAACAAGTTGCACGGACGTAAACGATGCCTGGGAAAAAATCAAAACAATGTTCACTACCATCCTTGATAATATTGCACCAGTTAAAGAGGTTAGGATTAAACGAAGAACTGAACCCTGGATGACTACTGAGATATTAGATAATATGAAATTCAGAGACCAGCTGCTAAAAAGATTTAAAGCAAACAGACAGGATATTGCAGCACTAAATGAATTCCAAAGGGTGAGGAACAGAGTACAGAGACTTATAAAAGGAGCAAAGGCAAAGCACTATTGCTCAAAAATTAAAGAGTATAAGCATAACCCCAGAAAGCTCTGGCAACAACTAAAACAGTTGGGGTATAGCCATAAGCCAGTAGATAGGTCTAACATAGTACTCACTATCGATAATGAGGTATGCCACGAAACATCTAAGGTGGCAAATTGCTTTAATTCCTACTACACATCTGTTGCATCAACACTAGTAAGTAAACTACCAGCTGCATCAAATACCTTTAACACAGACTCTGATAAGTTTCAAACATACTATACCAATAAAGGGGTAACCCCAAACAGTTGTCGACTAGTAAGTGTATCTCATGACTTTATTCAAAAAGAACTAAGCAGGTTAAACCCAACTAAGAGCACAGGCCCTGATAACATCCCGTCTAAGTTCCTAAAAGATGGTGCTTCTGAATTGTCAATCCCTATTGCTCACATAATAAATCTATCAATCACCACTAATACCGTACCGGAGGGGTTCAAGGAGGCCAGAGTTACTCCTATTTTCAAGAAAAATAGTAGGCCTGATGTCAGCAACTATAGGCATGTTAGTATACTCAGTATAATATCCAAAATTCTAGAGTTTTAGTTAGTTAAATATGTTTATTATGCACCCCATACCCATCCTGTGGGCGGTAGTCAAAAGATTACAGAGGTACATAATGGGTCCAGGGACTGGGCCTCAAAGTTTTGATGGCTGAGCAAGTTACAGAGGTAATGAATTCACAATTTACAAAGGTAATGAACTCACAATTTACAAAGGTAATGAACGCCAGGTAGGTCTAGTCACAATCATGACAAGTTACAAAGGTATTAACAGATTATAGAGGTACACAATGGGTCCAGGGACTGGGCCCCAAAGTTTTGATGACTGAACTAGGTACAAGGTAATGAACTCACAAGTTACAAAGGTAATGAATACTGTAAGAATGGTTACTTGCGTTTATACATGGCTACAATCATGAACAAATTTTAGAGTAATGAGCAATTCACACTTCCACACCCAGTCACAACTGTAGTGAGTTATTGGTGCAAATATTGATTGTTGAGTCACAACACACACACACACACACACACACCACACACACACACACACCACACACACACACACACACACACACGCACACACACGCAACCGGTGAAGAGGCGGGGCCAGGAGCTAGGACTCGACCCCTGCAACCACAAATAGGTGAGTACAAATAGGTGAGTACACACTAGAGAGGGCGGTGTACTCTCAAGTAGTTAAGTACCTCAATAACAACAACATTCTCCATAGATATCAATCGAGCTTTAGAAGATCTTACTCAACCGACACCTCCCTAATTAACCTGATGGATTACTTGAGAACTGAAATGTCAAAGGGGAACCTCATAGGTATGGTAACCTTAGACCTGCAAAAGGCCTTCGATACTGTCAACCACAATATATTATGTAAGAAACTTCAAGCTATCGGTATAGGTTCTGTAGACTGGTTTAAGTCCTACCTTAGCAACAGGAGACAAATTGTCAAAATCAACAAAACGGAATCAGAACCCTTGCCGATAGCATGTGGAGTTCCCCAAGGTAGTATTCTGGGTCTCTTATTATTCTTATGTTATGTCAATGACATGCCTATCAGTGTCAAGTGCAAACTCCTACTGTATGCAGATGACAGTGCCCTGTTAGTGTCAGGTAAAGACCCACAAGATATAGCTAATGTTTTAACACTGGAACCGGAGTCCGGCAGCAAATGGTTAGTAGACAACAAACTATCATTACATACCGGGAAACCTGGAGTTTACCTGGAGAGAGTTCCGGGGGTCAACGCCCCCGCGGCCCGGTCTGTGACCAGGCCTCCTGGTGGATCAGAGCCTGATCAACCAGGCTGTTACTGCTGGCTGCACGCAAACCAACGTACGAGCCACAGCCCGGCTGATCAGGAACCGACTTTAGGTGCTTGTCCAGTGCCAGCTTGAAGACTACCAGGGGTCTGTTGGTAATCCCCCTTATGTATGCTGGGAGGCAGTTGAACAGTCTTGGGCCCCTGACACTTATTGTATGGTCTCTTAACGTGCTAGTGACACCCCTGCTTTTCATTGAGGGGATGTTGCATTGTCTGCCAAGTCTTTCGCTTTCGTAGTGAGTGATTTTCGTGTGCAAGTTCGGTACTAGTCCCTCTAGGATTTTCCAGGTGTATATAATCATGTATCTCTCCCGCCTGCGTTCCATGGAATACAGGTTCAGGAACCTCAAGCGCTCAAGGACCATAACATTGTATCAATCGCATCTGCTAGAAAAATGACAGGATGGATAATGAGAACCTTCAAAACTAGGGATGCCAAGCCCATGATGACACTCTTCAGGTCACTTGTTTTATCTAGGCTGGAATATTGCTGCACACTAACAGCACCTTTCAAGGCAGGTGAAATTGCTGACCTTGAAAATGTACAGAGAACCTTCACGGAGATAAAACACCTCAGTTACTGGGAGCGCTTGAGGTTCCTGAACCTGTATTCCCTGGAGCACAGGCGGGAGGGATACATGATTATATACACCTGGAAAATCCTAGAGGGACTAGCACCGAATTTGCACACGAAAATCACTCACTACGAAAGCGAAAGACTTGGCAGACGATGCAACATCCCCCCAATGAAAAGGAAGGGAGTTTGCATTTTCCTGTTGTCATATAGGCACGGCATTTTCTAGGGTGGTCATAGTTGCACGTCCCATCTGTTTTTCCAGATTTCCCATGCCTGCAGATACCAAGTGCATAGTATGTGCACAGGCTTGGTTTCCGTTTGCCTTGCGTTTCTGTGACTGTATTCCCTGTTAGTGCATGTTTACATGTCTCATTCCTATCTTCACTAGTACTAACAATGGAGCTCTTACCAGTTGTTTCTGGTAATGTATCCTTACTATTGCTAGTGGAGTCCCCTTGTTTGCTATCTCCTGTGGCATTACTAGTTTGTAATATTGGTTTTATCTTGTCTTTGACTACACTTGTTTCCTCACTACAGCTCCTGTCTCCCTCGAGGTCAGCATCTCCATCCTCACCATTACTGTCTCCCAGGACAGCACCTCCATCCTCACCATTACTGTCTCCCAGAACAGCACCTCCAGCTTCACCATTACTGTCACCCAGAACAGCACCTCCAGCTTCACCATTACTGTCACCCAGGACAGCACCTCCAGCCTTACAGTTTCTGACTACATGGCCAGAACCAAGGGCGATACCATCCAGCCCAGACTTTTTATTTTCCTATCTGTTATAGAATGCTTCCAGGTTTTCTATGAAGGCTACTTTGATGTTATCCTCTTTTAATACCAATGTGATTTTAGTCCACAGATTTATCTCATTTGGGCATACCCAAAAACACTTCCCTGTTTTAATACTGCTTGTAGATAGTTCTTGGATATCTGCACAAGGGGCGTGACACCAATTTTCACAAAAATGGCAAGTTATCCATGTCATGTGGAAGCCCGTTTGTTTGTTTGACTGCAGACTACACAGAGCTTCATAATGTTATTTGAATGGTTGATTTACTATAGTTCTACTAGTAACACCTTGAATATTCTACTAATAACCTCCTTAAAGTGAAGATCTGGCTATTTGTATTTCTATTTCTAACTGTACTTGTATATTAGGACAGCTTACCGGTGTACGTTCCTGTTTTATATTTATTGTTTATTGGCTGAAGACTCAGGAAGATTTTACCTGGAGTGGGTTTCGGGGGTAAACGCCCTGCGGGCCGGTCTGTGACCAGGCCTCATGGTGGATCAGAACCTAATCAACCAGGTTGTTACTGTTGGCTACACGCAACCCGACATACAAACCACAGCCTGGCTGGTCAAATACTGACTTTAGGTACCTGTCCATTGCCATCTTGAAGACAGCCAAGGGTCTTGGGCCCCTGACACTTATTGTGTTGTCTCTTATAGTGCTAGTGGCGCCTCTGCTTTTCATTGGGGGGGGGGATGTTGCAGCGTCTGCCGAGTCTTTTGCTTTCATAGGGAGTGACTGACACCAGTCAATCCTTCTATCATCTTTCTATAATGCAGGAAGAGCCACATGTCTATGGTGCATCCAACAAAATAATCAGACTCTTGGATGTCACTACCGCCCGGCTCCGGCTGGGTTACAAGTATCTATGGCAGGTTAAATCACCACCACCAGATGTAGACCAAATACAATGTGATCTTTGCTAAATGGACTATTGTCACACCTTGCGTCATATATACTGGAGTGCGATAAAATTAAAGAATTCAGAGACAACTCACTCAGAAATGTTAAAAATACGTCACAGTATTTTATCCACTGTGGTATATTACAAACCCTTCTGGAAAAATACCCTGTCTTCGCTCATTGTAAGTTAAGCTAATATTTGCATTAATAACTTACTGCAATTGTGATCAGGTGTTGCCCTTTGAATTTTTCATTGCCTTTGTAACTCGTTCAGCTATCAAAACTTTGCGGCCCAGTCCCTGGACCCATTATATACCTTGAAATTTTTTTGGGGTGCATAATAAAGATATTAGATTAGTTGCCATTACTCCCTTGTACTGGGCCTCAGTGATTTCACGAAGGGTGTTTAGAGGAAAATCCACTGTTTCTGGCAGGGATATCTGGCACACTCTCTTCCTTTTCAGGATCGAGCTCAGTCCGGTCTTTCAACTGTCCCTGTCCTTGGGTTCGTTATCCAAACCGCTAAGTGGATGTTGCACTGATCTGCCTCCTAGTAGGGCATTCATGGCTGGAGGCTCATCTGCACCACCTTCGGGTGACAGACATCACGTCCTCCCCATGGTATCTCTCTCAGCCTGAGACGGTGGAGCACTTCAGGGTGGCTCGGTGGCTAAAGCTCTCGCCTCACACACGGAGGGCCCGGGTTCGATTCCCGGCGGGTGGAAATATTTCGACGCGTTTCCTTACACCCGTTGTCCTGTTCACCTAGCAGCAAATAGGTACCTGGGTGTTAGTCGACTAGTGTGGGTGGCATCCTGAGGGACAAGATTAAGGACCCCAATGGAAATAAGTTAGACAGTCCTCGATGACGCACTGACTTTCTTGGGTTATCCTGGGTGGCTAACCCTCCGGGGTTAAAAATCAGAATTAAATCTTATCTTGTCTTATCTGTCCTACTCATTGTGGAGGGATTTGACCCTCCAAGCCGTCAGGATATTTTGGCTTGTACCTGAGCCTTCTTGCTGGCCACAGGGCACAATGAGGACATTAAATGTATCTTTATTAGTCTGGTGGCCTGGTGGCTAAAGCTCTCGCTTCACACACGGAGGGCCCGGGTTCGATTCCCGGCGGGTGGAAACATTCGACACGTTTCCTTACACCTGTTGTCCTGTTCACCTAGCAGCAAATAGGTACCTGGGTGTTAGTCGACTGGTGTGGGTCGCATCCTGGGGGACAAGATTAAGGACCCCAATGGAAATAAGTTAGACAGTCCTCGATGACGCACTGACTTTCTTGGGTTATCCTGGGTGGCTAACCCTCCGGGGTTAAAAATCCGAACGAAATCCTATCTCTCTTATCTTAACTTCCTTACACTTTAGTTGAAGATGAGATTAAGACACATGTGCAACATCTGGGTATCTTTATTGTAGACGTTTCGCCATCCAGTGGCTTTATCAATACAAATTCTAGGATGGCGAACGTCTACAATAAAGATACCCAGATGTTGCACATGTGTCTTAATCTCATCTTGTCGGTATTATATACCATTCGTACACAACTTTAGTTGAGGTTAGTTCCGGGAGCCTGGAAGGCTGGGTTCGGTACGGTGTAAGTTGTTAGTGGTCCTATAAACCCCAACAACAACAACAACAACACTGCTGAGCTCATCTATAGTATGAACTATTAACGTTTCTATTTAATGTATTCTCTTAATTGCTTTTGTAAAACTTGAAGCTTGAGCTGTGTGGCCGTGCTTGAGCGTAAGTTTTAATGAAGGAAAGTTCTTATTGAACCTAGAAAAGTAGAAATAAACTAGAAGGAAAAAATCATCGATTTTCTTCCATCTTAAAATTATAATACAAAAATTTTCAAGACCTTTTTCTCCTTATTAAATATTTAATGGAGACTTCTTCTCCCCCTTATACCTATGAAATGTTCCTGATCATGTGGACCTGGGGCTTCTTTTTCTGGGATCGAACCCATGTGTCTCCCTTTATTACCCAGTGAAAGTGAAGCAGAATATTTCCTAAAAATAGCTAAAAGTGTTTCTTTTTGACTCAGTGATGTGTGTTGTGCTTAAAAACTATGTACCATGTTCTTGAATGTGATAAAATGTAGAATTAGATGATTATCAAGCTTCCAGCTATTTTATTTAATTCATAGTTTTTTTTGGGTTCTTTTATTTCACAGAAAATTTGAATAATTTAATCATGGCCTCCTTGCTTCTCCAAGAAATAATTTCTGTTACTGTAAGTGAAATTCAACAGCTAAAGTTTTCGCAGTTGTCTCTCCATGAGAAAATTACAGTTAAGAAAAAAGCCCGTTCAACGCCTGATATTCAAATATCTCAGCTAGGAATAAGCAGCAACAAGAAGCATATTCGTAGCTTTAATTATGAATGGTACCAATGGAAAAGTTACCTTTGTGGCTCTGAAGTAAAAAATGCATTGTTTTGCTTCCCATGTTGTTTTGCTTCCCATGTTGTTTTGCTTCCCATGTTGTTTTGCTTCCCATGTTGTTTTGCTTCCCATGTTGTTTTGCTTCCCATGTTGTTTTGCTTCCCATGTTGTTTTGCTTCCCATGTTGTTTTGCTTCCCTATGTTGTTTTGCTTCCCGTGTTGTTTTGCTTCCTGTGTTGTTTTGCTTCCCGTGTTGTTTTGCTTCCTGTGTTGTTTTGCTTCCTGTGTTGTTTTGCTTCCTGTGTTGTTTTGCTTCCTGTGTTGTTTTGCTTCCCGTGTTGTTTTGCTTCCCATGTTGTTTTGCTTCCCGTGTTGTTTTGCTTCCTGTGTTGTTTTGCTTCCCGTGTTGTTTTGCTTCCTGTGTTGTTTTGCTTCCTGTGTTGTTTTGCTTCCTGTGTTGTTTTGCTTCCCATGTTGTTTTGCTTCCTGTGTTGTTTTGCTTCCCATGTTGTTTTGCTTCCCATGTTGTTTTGCTTCCCATGTTGTTTTGCTTCCCATGTTGTTTTGCTTCCCATGTTGTTTTGCTTCCCGTGTTGTTTTGCTTCCTGTGTTGTTTTGCTTCCGTGTTGTTTTGCTTCTGTGTTGTTTTGCTTCCTGTGTTGTTTTGCTTCCTGTGTTGTTTTGCTTCCTGTGTTGTTTTGCTTCCCGTGTTGTTTTGCTTCCCATGTTGTTTTGCTTCCTGTGTTGTTTTGCTTCCTGTGTTGTTTTGCTTCCCGTGTTGTTTTGCTTCCTGTGTTGTTTTGCTTCCTGTGTGTTTTGCTTCCTGTGTTGTTTTGCTTCCCATGTTGTTTTGCTTCCTGTGTTGTTTTGCTTCCCATGTGTTTTGCTTCCCATGTTGTTTTGCTTCCCATGTTGTTTTGCTTCCCATGTTGTTTTGCTTCCCATGTTGTTTTGCTTCCGTGTTGTTTTGCTTCCTGTGTTGTTTTGCTTCCGTGTTGTTTTGCTTCCTGTGTTGTTTTGCTTCCCATGTTGTTTTGCTTCCCATGTTGTTTTGCTTCCTGTGTTGTTTTGCTTCCTGTGTTGTTTTGCTTCCCGTGTTGTTTTGTTTCACGTATTGTTTTGCTTCCTGTGTTGTTTTGCTTCCGTGTTGTTTTGCTTCCCGTGTTGTTTTGCTTCCTGTGTTGTTTTGCTTCCCGTGTTGGGTTTTGCTTCCCGTGTTGTTTTGCTTCCCGTGTTGTTTTGCTTCCCGTGTTGTTTTGCTTCCTGTGTTGTTTTGCTTCGTATTGTTTTGCTTCCCATGTTGTTTTGCTTCCCGTGTTGTTTTGCTTCCCGTGTTGTTTTGTTTCACGTATTGTTTTGCTTCCCATGTTGTTTTGCTTCCTGTGTTGTTTGCTTCCCATGTGTTTTGCTTCCCATGTTGTTTTGCTTCCCATGTTGTTTTGCTTCCCATGTTGTTTTGCTTCCCATGTTGTTTTGCTTCCCTGTTGTTTTGCTTCCTGTGTTGTTTTGCTTCCTGTGTTTTTTGCTTCCTGTGTTGTTTTGCTTCCTGTGTTGTTTTGCTTCCTGTGTTGTTTTGCTTCCCGTGTTGTTTTGCTTCCCATGTTGTTTTGCTTCCCATGTTGTTTTGCTTCCGTGTTGTTTTGCTTCCTGTGTTTTTTTGCTTCCTGTGTTGTTTTGCTTCCTGTGTTGTTTTGCTTCCTGTGTTGTTTTGCTTCCTGTGTTTTTTGCTTCCTGTGTTGTTTTGCTTCCTGTGTTGTTTTGCTTCCTGTGTTGTTTTGCTTCCTGTGTTGTTTTGCTTCCTGTGTTGTTTTGCTTCCGTGTTGTTTTGCTTCCCGTGTTGTTTTGCTTCCCGTGTTGTTTTGCTTCCCGTGTTGTTTTGCTTCCCGTGTTGTTTTGCTTCCCGTGTTGTTTTGCTTCCCGTGTTGTTTTGCTTCCGTGTTGTTTTGCTTCCCGTGTTGTTTTGCTTCCCTGTTGTTTTGCTTCCCATGTTGTTTTGCTTCCTTGTTGTTTTGCTTCCTGTGTTTTTTGCTTCCTGTGTTTTTTGCTTCCTGTGTTTTTTGCTTCCTGTGTGTTTGCTTCCTGGTTTGCTTCCTGTGTTGTTTTGCTTCCTGTGTTGTTTTGCTTCCTGTGTTGTTTTGCTTCCTGTGTTGTTTTGCTTCCTGTGTTGTTTTGCTTCCTGTGTTGTTTTGCTTCCTGTGTTTGCTTCCCATGTTGTTTGCTTCCTGTGTTGTTTTGCTTCCTGTGTTGTTTTGCTTCCTGTGTTGTTTTGCTTCCCATGTTGTTTTGCTTCCCATGTTTTGCTTCCTGTGTTGTTTTGCTTCCTGTGTTGTTTTGCTTCCTGTGTTTGCTGTTTGGAGGTGCTGTAATGTGCACAAAAGATGGTTTTAGAAATGTAAACAATGGCTAAAAATTTTCTGAAGCAGCACCTCCACTAATTATAGCTACGAGTCGCCACTAAGACAAAAAAATGCTGTTAGTGAAAATTAGTAATGTTGAACAATAAGGTCAACTGTGACTTAATTAACACCAAGTAATAATATTACGTATTATTATTAATATTAATAAAAGACATCTATTATTTTTATTTAAATAAAACAAAACAATACAACTACAGTATCATTATTATTATTATTATTATTATTAACACCAAGAAATAAAAACAAGTATTTTTATTAACATGAAGCAATAAAACTATTATTATTATTATTATTATTATTATTATTATTTTGAACAAATATGATGGTAACATCTTATTAGTAATAAAGACAATAAATTTTGATTTTAATTATGTAAGATAATGAGATTTTGTTTAGGTTTGTAACTTGGTGTAAGATAAACCAGCCAGGTAACCTGGGATAGGAAAGGTTAGCCACCCAGGATAACCCAGGGCAAGGAGGGTTATCCACCCAGGATAACCCAGGGTAGGGAGGGTTAGCCACCCAGGATAACCCAGGGTAGGGAGAGTCAGCCACCCAGAATAACCCAGGGTAGGGAGAGTTAGCCACCCATGGTAACCCATGATAAGGAAGGTTAGGCACCCAGGATAGGGAGAGTTAGCCACCCAGGGTAGGGAGGGTTACTCATCAAGATAACCCAGGGTAGGGAGGGTTAGCCACTCAGGAAAACTCTGGGTAGGGAGAGTTACCCCCCAAGGATAATCCAGGGTAGGAAGGGTTAGCCACCCAAGATAACCCAGGGTAGGGAGGGTTATCCACTCAGGGTAGCCCAGGGTAAGGAGGATTATCCACTCAGGGTTACCCAGGGTAGGGACAGTCAGCCACCCAGGATAAGCCAGGGTAGGGTGGGTTATCCATCCAGGATAAGCCAGGGTAGGGAAAGTTAGCCTCCCAGGATAACCTAGGGTGGAGAGAGTTAGGCTCCCAGGATAACCCAGGGTAGGGAAGGTTATCCACCAATGTTAACCCAGGGTAGAGTGAGTCAGCCACTTAAGATAACCCAGAGTAGGGAGATTTAGCCACCCATGATAACCCGGGGTAGGGCTAGCCACCCAGGATAACTCATGGTAAGGAGAATTAGCCATTCAGGATAACCCAGGGTAGAGAGAGTTAGCCACCCAGGTTAACCCAAGGTAGGAAGGGTTAGCCACCTAGAATAACCCAGGGTAGGGAGAGTTAGCCACAAAGTATAACCAAGGGTAGGGAGGTTTAGTGGCGGTATGATCGTCTCCACGCGTGAGCAAAAAAAAAAAAAAAAAAGGAAAAATTATGGAAATTGAGTTAATCTTATAGAAAAATACCTTAACTCATTGGCAACACATTGGTACAAGAATCATTGTTATAGGACGTTCCTACAAGGAATTATAGTCATTCATATCACGTATGGTGGCAGTGACGTACATAGAACTCCTGATCTCAGCCCGTATATTTTTAAGAATTTTTAAGAATTTTCTTGTATTATTCTTTCTAATATAATAATTGACGATTTAGCATCATATGAGAGTGGGCAGAGCTAATACATAGACTTGCAGCCAATCAGAAACAGTCTGGGAACATTTAAATTATATCAGCAGAATTCCTGCTTTGGAGGCTGGAAAATACTTTCAATATACAGTGGACCCCCGCATAACGATTTTAATCCGTGCAAGAGGGGTAATTGTTATGCGAAATAATCGGTATGTGAATGAATTTTCCCATAAGAAATAATGGAAATAAAATTAATCCGTGCAAGACACCCAAAAGTATGAAAAAAAAAAAATTTTACCACATGAAATATACATTTTCCCACACACAAAGAGAAGGATACATGCACAATAGTAGAGTAGTACATGCACAGTATATATTGTGCATGTACTAGTCTACTAAATGAAGAATAAATGACACTTACCTTTATTGAAGATGCAGCAATGACTGATGAGACACTGTGTCCTGGGAGTGCCTTTTCCTCCTGAGTACTGTAGGTCCTGTTTGGCATTTTCTTCCAGAACAGGCCTTATCACACTGTGTATGCCACTACGATTCTTAAATCTCTCAAACCAACCTTTGCTGGCTTTAAATTCACCAATATGAGCACTAGTTCCAGGCATTTTTCCCTGTTCACCTGGGTGTTAGTCGACTTGTGTGGGTTGCATCCTGGGAGACAAGATTAAGGACCCCAATGGAAATAAGTTAGACAGTCTTTGATGACACTGACTTTTTTGGGTTATCCTGGGTGGCAAATCCTCTGGGGTTAATTGTTTCTTGGTATTCTCAATAAGCCACACCAACAACGGTGCTACAGCAGCAGCAGCAGCAGCTGACGGTGGTACAGCAGCAACAGACGATGCTACAGCAGCAGCAGACGATGCTACAGCAGCAACAGACGATATTACAGCAGCAGCAGACGATGCTACAGCAGCAACAGACGATGCTACAGCAGCAGCTGACGGTGGTACAGCAGCAACAGACGACGCTACAGCAGCAACAGACGATGTTACAGCAGCAGCAGACGATGCTACAGCAGCAGCAGCAGCTGACAGTGCAGCAGCAGCAGCTGACAGTGCAGCAGCAGCAGCTGACAGTGCAGCAGCAGCAGCAGCTGTACCACCAATAATAGCGATGGTTGATTGGGGTTTATTATACAACCTGGCCAGCTCGGAGACACGCAGTCCACTTTCATACTTATCAATGATCTTTTTCTTCATCTCTATTGTAATTCTCACCCTTATTGCTGTAGGGTTGGCACTAGAAGCTTTCTTGGGGCCCATGGTCACTTATTTTCCAGAAAAAGCACCGAAAACACTGTAATAATACGAAATATTCCGATTGTATGCTTGGATGTTACCGCGGAGGCTGGCTGGTAAACAATGCCACCGGCGGAATATGTGAGCGTGGCTCAGGCCGCACATTGGACGCGTCTCGGACGAAAATCGGTGAGCGGGTTTTTAAGCGGTATGTGAGGCAAAATTTTGGCGATTAAAGCAAGCGGTATGCGGATTAATCGCTATGTGATGCCATCGGTATGCGGGGGTCCACTGTAATGCTAATATCAACTCTGTGGCTGATTTATCTATGACACTTGATCTGTTATGATATAATAAACAATATACATAATGTAGAAACATGCTATATACTCTAGAATGAATAAAATAGGCCATAATATGGTGAGTGTCTGCCAACCATATCGCACATAATATAATTTCCCTTCCTTCCTTCCTATAACATGTTCTTTGGCCTTTAGTAAGAGGAAATGGAGTTTTGCAGAGGCTAATTGCACTAAATCACTAGTTTCTTAAGGAAATTTTTTTTTTACCCAGACGGGAGGCCGGCCCACGTTCCAGGCGAATATCTCGAAAGTAAGTTATTGACTTACTTCACTACGTTGAGACTTTACTATTGAATTAAATGAAATAATATTCACAGGAATCATAAAAGAATGATTGTTCTTAATTTTGAATATTTACTTTTGGAAATACAGTGGACCCCTGGTTTGCGATATTAATCCGTTCCTGAGAGCTCATCGTAAACCAAAACTGTTGCAAACCGAATCAATTTTCTCCATAAGAAATAATGGAAATCAAATTAATCTGTGCAAGACACCCAAAAGTATGAAAAAAAAACATTTTTTTTTACCACATGAAATATTAATTTTATTATACACAAACTGACACTTACCTTTATTGAAGATCTGGTGATGATTGATGGGATGGGTGGAGGGGAGAGTGTTGCTGGTGTTAGTGTTTAGAAGGGGAATCTCCTTCCATTAGGACTTGAGGTGTCAAGTTCTTTTCCGGGGTTACTTCCCTTCTTTTAATGCCACTAGGACCAGCTTGAGAGTCACTGGACTTCTGTCGCACAACATATCTGTCCATAGAGGCCTGTATCTCTCGTTCCTTTATGACTTTCCTAAAGTGGTTCACAACATTGTCATTGTACAGGTTACCAACACGGCTTGCAGTAACTGTGTCAGGGTGATTTTCATCAAAAAAGGTTTGCACATCAAGCCACTTTTCACACATTTCCTTAATCTTTGAAGTAGGCAACTTCCTCAGTTTCTCTATCCCCTCCTCCGAAGCAGTTTCCTCAGGTCTGGCCTCTTGCTGTTGAAGATGATCTAGCAGCTCATCAGTGGTTAGTTTGTCATTGTCCTCCTCCACCAACTCTTCCACATCCTCCCCACTAACCTCCAACCCCAAGGGCTTCCCCAATGCCACAATGGATTCCTCAACTGGCATACACTTCTCAGGGTTAGCCTCAAATCCTTCAAAATCCCTTTTGTCTACACGTTCTGGCCACAGTTTTTTCCAAGCAGAGTTCAAGGTCCTCTTAGTCACTTCCTCCCAAGCCTTACCTATAATATTTACACAGTTGAAGATATTAAAGTGATCCTTCCAAAACTCTTTTAGAGTCATTCGAGTGTCTGTGGTCACTTCAAAGCACTTTTGAAACATAGCTTTTGTGTACAGTTTCTTGAAGTTGGAAATGACCTGCTGGTCCATGGGCTGTAGGAGAGGAGTGGTATTAGGAGGCAAAAACTTTACCTTAATGAAGCTCATGTCCATAGAAAGTTGCTCTGCCAAGTCTGAAGGATGACCAGGGGCATTGTCTAATACCAGGAGGCACTTAAGGTCTAATTTCTTTTCAATTAGGTAATTTTTCACAGTGGGGGCAAATGCATGGTGTAACCAGTCATAGAAAAAGTCCCTAGTGACCCATGCCTTACTGTTTGCCCTCCACAGCGCACACAAATTAGCCTTGAGGACATTCTTTTGCCTGAACACTCTGGGAGTTTCTGAGTGATACACCAATAAAGGCTTCACTTTGCAGTCACCACTAGCATTAGCACGGAATAAAAGAGTAAGCCTGTCTTTCATAGGCTTATGTCCTGGGAGTGCCTTTTCCTCCTGAGTAATGTAGGTCCTGCTTGGCAATTTCTTCCAAACTGGCCTGTTTCATCACAATTAAACACTTGTTCAGGTTTAAATTCTTCACTGTCTATGTAATCCTTGAATTCCTTCACATATGTTTCAGCTGCTTTTTGGTCTGAACTGGCAGCCTCACCATGCCTAATCACACTATGTATGCCACTACGAATCTTAAATCTTTCAAACCAACCTTTGCTGGCCTTAAATTTACTCACATCACCACTAGTTGCAGGCATTTTTTCTAATTAAATCCTCATGCAACTTCCTAGCCTTTTCACATATGATCGCATGAGAGATGCTATCTCCTGCTATCTGTTTTTCATTTATCCACACCAATAACAGTCTCTCAACATCTTCTAACACTTGTGGTTGCTGTTTCATAATCACAGTTGCACCTTTTGCAACAACAGCTTCCTTGATTGCCGTTTTCCTGGCCACTATAGTAGCGATGGTTGGTTAAGGTTTCTTATACAACCTGGCCAGCTCCGACACACGCACTCCACTCTTGTACTTTTCAATTATCTCTTTCTTCATTTCAATAGTTATTAGCACCCTTTTTCTCGAAGGGTTGCCACTAGAAGCTTTCTTGGGGCCCATGGTGACTTATTTTGCATAAATAAGCACCAAAAACACTGATAATATGGAATGTACCGAATGTATGCTTAGATGCTAGCACACTGGCTGGCTCGCTTGTAAACACTGGCACGCACGGGACAGTTCAGACCACATGTGGACGCGTCTCGGACGAATCGCGTATACCGGGTTTTTTAACGCTAACTGAGGCAAAATTTTTGCGTTAAAATGTATCGTATACCGGATTTAGCGTATACCGATGCCTTCATAAACTGTGGGTCCACTTTATATTCCAAATATTTTGGGATTTGTGTGGGAGGACAGGGCAGATATTTGCAACAGTCAAAAAACTTACCAACTTTATTTTTTTGTGGAATAAAGATAAGATATTTATAGGTAAGTAAACCATGTAAATTACGTATTAGCATTGTTCTCTTGGTACCAAGAGAAGGAATAAAATATGTCATTATGTGACAAGTGGAGGCGGCCATAACCGCTCCAGCAATGTTGTTGTGGTAAACACTGCCATCTAGTGACAGCCTTTTGAAGCCATCTATTATTATAATTATTATTATATAGTATGTGCATTATTATTATTATTATACTATTATTATTATTATTATTATTATTATTATTATTATTATTATTATTATTATTATTATTTTATTATTATTTTTATTATTATTTTTATTATTATTTTTATTATTATTTTTATTATTATTTCTTCTTCTTCTTCTTCTTCTTCTTCTTCTTCTTCTTCTTCTTCTTCTTCTTCTTCTTCTTCTTCTTCTTCTTCTTCTTCTTCTTCCAATATAAATAATTTGGAATTTTTATTCACACAAAAAATAGAAGATTTACTGTTATGCAAACTACTGCATTATTGTAATAATGTCAATCTATTCATGGCTGCACATTGTAATGAAGGTGACGTCATTTGTTTACTCTTGAACATCGGCAAAAATCGAACATTTCTTCTATTTTGTGCTTATTTTCAAGGTATTTCTCGTTATGAAACCATTCAAAATCATATCTATTTCTGTAATATATCTTCCATTCTATCAAATGAGACCAAATAAACGAAAATATAACCATAAAAAACCACGCAAAAATACCGCTAAGGGACAGGCAATTGCTGAGAAGTGAACTCCATTATTTATGGTCTGATTTCTTTCATTTTTGGCATACGTTAAGAAGCATCTTTCCCTCATACATTGCCCAAGTTTCAAGTTTCAATAAGATAGTCCAACAAACAAATGAGATTCAATTCCCTAGATCAAGAGCAAGAGCCCCTCACCAACGTCAAGGAACCTCCTTTGAGGCCCGCTCACTTATGGAAATTTCGCTCGCGTATGGAAGCAAAAAATTGACCAATCGACTGCTCATGTTTGGAAAAACCCGCACATGGATGCGCTCGCAAGTGGAGGTTCCACTGTACAGTAGGGCCCCACTTATACGGCGGGTTAGGTTCCAGGCTGTCGCCGGAAAGCAGACATCGCCAGAAGGCAGAAACCCATTTTTCCATTTATAAATGCATATAAATGCCAGACAACAAGTTTACACTAAATTATATTAAGTTAGTAATAGAACTAGGCATTAAAAACACACAAAGTAAAATACATTCACAGTAAATTCATTACTTATCTTAAAGTATTTGTAATTTTAATGTTGAGAGAGAGGTGAGTAGTACTTATTTGTAGGAAGTCAGGTGCAGGTAGCCCAGGTGTAGGTAGCACTGGCTCCCCGTCTCATACTTAATATACGATATTTAAAACATCCCAGAGAGGTAAAATACACATACAGTACACTCATTATTTACCTTAAAATATGTGTAGTCTTAATATGGGAAATTTAGAGATGATAGTATTTATTTGTAGGAAGTCAGTGTAGGTAGCCGGTAGGTGTACCCGCCTGGGCTATGCCTACCGGCTACCTACACTGTGGGCCAGAGCCATATTATTAACATCGACATGCCTTGTTCACTGAATTTAATAATTTCTAACAACTACCTTTAGATGCCATCATAAACGAAGGTAGAAGTAATGAATAATTCATGCCGAAAATTGTAAACAAAAGCGGAGTGAGGGAGTGGCTGGGCCAAATGCAGATTCATGCACGTTTTCTTTGATGGCTGAGCAGAGAAAATGTAATGTTGTCCCTCCACCCGGCTACCACACAGGACCACAAGTATTATTATCAGAGCACATATAAACTATGCAATAAATGCCAGACAACAAGTTTACACTAACTTATATTACGTTAGCAATAGAAATAGGCATTAAAAACACAATAAAAGGTAAGATACACACAGAGTACACTTATTTTCTTACCTTAAAATTTAATATTAATGTTGAGAGGTGAGTGGCAGGTGTTTATTGAATAAAATCAGAATGGCACACCATCATCCTCTAACTTGGCACTTTAAAGGAAGAGGCTTAACTCTCTTTTTATCACAGCTAAGCTTTGATGCCACTCAATGAAGCCAACATTAACGAAAGAGTAAATTTAGAGAGAGAACGAGATCAAGTTGAGACAATGTAAGAACCAAACGACAGGTAGTGGACGATCACTTAGTCAGGCGAAAAAAAATGTGTATTAATATGTGTCTACTTTAGTTCATTCACGTACGTTTGTAAGAGTTTGTAAAACATTTACCTCAATATTTTTTTATCATAAAAATAAATTACCTCACAATACAAATACTCTTACATTGTGTACAAGTTGTACAAGTTAGTTCAGAATAAACAAACAGCACCACAACCATTTTTAGAGTGAATGAAGATAATAATAATAATAATAATAATAATAATATAATAATAATAATAATATTATTATTATTATTATTATTATTATTATTATTATATAATATAATAAAAATAATTTTTAATTTAAAAAAATATTATTATTATTATTATTATTATTATAAAAAGCACTAAACCCCACAAGGGTCGTGAATTGCTATATATAGAGTAAAGGCATACGAAAAGAATATTTTTCTACAGTTAAACCCCCAGTGTTTGACTAGAGAAAACGAATTCTAAACCTGTATTCCCTGGGAAAGCAGGAGGGAGAGATACATGATTATATACACCTGGAAAATCCAAAAGGGGCTAGTACTGAACTTGCACACGAAAATCACTCACTACGAAAGCAAAAGACTTGGCAGACGATGCAAACCCTCCCCCCAATGAAAAGCAGGGGGGTCACTAGCACGTTAAGAGAAACCCTACAATAAGTGTCAGGGGCCCGAGACTGTTCAACTGCCTCCCAGCACACATAAGGGGGATTACCAACAGACCCCTGGCAGTCTTCAAGCTGGCACTGGACAAGCACCTAAAGTCAGTTCCTGATCAGCCGGGCTGTGGCTTGTACGTTGGTTTGCGTGCAGCCAGCAGCAACAGCCTGGTTGATCAGGCGCTGATCCACCAGGAGGCCTGGTCACAGACCGGGCCGCGGGGGCGTTGACCCCCGAAACTCTCTCCAGGTAAACTCCAGGTAAACTCCCTACACAGCTGCTTTGTAAACAAATCTCATATTTACATTAATTTTTTTCCATGAGTGTATGTATCATGTTTATAAGCTATGTAATGGGTTTCATATATAGTTTTGAGGAAAATATCATAAATGGATTAATGAAAATGCCTATACATTGATGTAAAATAAGACATTTAGTGTGCCTAAGAGTGATTATTATTACGTAGTATTGGCGTCATGAGTAGAGAGACTCTTAGTGATTTTAATGTGTACCTGCATCTCAGCACAGTGTGTAAGTATATTTAGGTACAGGTACACATAAGTATAATTATCAGAGTACATACAAAATATGCAGTAACTTTAAAACACTTGAAATTTTGGAAAGTTTCCTGACTTAATAGATGTGGTCATGGAAAATGTAAACAAACCGGGTGGGGGGGGTGCCGTATTTGAAAGACCGCTTGCCGTAAGCAAACATTTTTTTGTCCATAATTTGACATCGCCGATTAGCGAACGTCGAAGGCGAAATGCCGTAAAGTGGGGCCTTACTGTATATATAATATATATATATAATATATATATATATTTATATATATAGATATATATATATATATATTATATATATATATATATATATATATATATAATAATATATATATATATATATATATATATATATATATAAATATCCTCAACAGTGCCTGCACTCAGAAGAGGGTTTAATGTTGCAATTTAAAAAACTGTAGTGTAAAGCACCCTTCAGGCAAGACAGTGATGGAGTGAATGATGTGAAAGTTTTTCTTTTCGGGCCCCCTGCCTTTGGTGGGAAGCGCCAGTGTGATAAAAAAAAAAAATATATGTTTTTTATTATCACAGACAGCGATGCCCACCAAGGAAGGGTGGCCCGAAAAAGAAAAACTTCACATCATTCACTCCATCACTGTCTTGTGCCAGAAGGGTGCTTTACACTAAGTTTTTAAACTGCAACATTAACACCCCTCCTTCAGAGTGCAGGCACTGTACTTCCCATATCCAGGACTCAAGTCCGGCCTGCCGGTTTCCCTGAACCCCTTCATAAATGTTACTTTGCTCACACTCCAACAGCACATCAAGTATTAAAAACCATTTGTCTCCATTCACTCCTATCAAACACGCTCACGCATGCCTGCTGGAAGTCCAAGCCCCTCGCACACAAAACCTCCTTTACCCCCTCCCAGCTATCAAAACTTTGGAGTCCAGTCCCTGGACCAATTATGTACCTCTGTAATCTTTTGACTACCGCCCACAGGATGGGTATGGGGTGCATAATAAACATATTAAACTAACTAAACCCCCTCCCTCCAACCTTTCCTAGGCTGACCCCTACCCCGCCTTCCTTCCACTACAGACTGATACACTCTTGAAGTTATTCTGTTTCGCTCCATTCTCTCCACATGTCCGAACCACCTCAACAACCCTTCCTCAGCCCTATGGACAACAGTTTTGGTAATCCCGCACCTCCTCCTAACTTCCAAACTACGAAATTTTCTGCATTATATTCACACCACACATTTCTCTCAGACATGACCCTCTCCACTGCCTCCAGCCTTCTCCTCGCTGCAACATTCATCCCCATGCTTAAAACCCATATAGAGCGTTGGTAAAACTATACTCTCATACATTCCCCTCTTTGCCTCCAAGGACAAAGTTCTTTTTTCTCCACAGACTCCTAAGTGCACCCTCACCCTTTTCCCTCATCAATTCTATGATTCACCTCATCTTTCATAGACCCATCCGCTGACATCGTCCACTCCCAAATACCGAATACATTCACCTCCTCCATACTCTCTCCCTCCAATCTGATATCCAATCTTTCATCACCTAATCTTTTTGTTATCCTCATAACCTTACTCTTTCCTGTATTCACTTTCAATTTTCTTCTTTTGCACACCCTACCAAATTCATCCACCAATCTCTGCAACTTCTCTTCAGAATCCCCAAGAGCACAGTGTCATCAGCAAAGAGCAACTGTGACAACTCCCACTTTATGTGTGATTCTTTATCTTTTAACTCCACTCCTCTTGCCAAGACCCTCGCATTTACTTCTCTTACAACCCCATCTATAAATATATTAAACAACCACGGTGACATCCACACATCCTTGTCTAAGGCCTACTTTACTGGGAATAATTTCCCTCTTTCCTACATACTCTAACTTGAGCCTCACTATCCTCGTAAAAACTCTTCACTGCTTCAGTAACCTACTCCTACACCATACACCTGCAACATCTGCCACATTGCCCCCCTATCCACCCTGTCATACGCCTTTTCCAATCCATAAATGCCACAAAGACCTCTTTAGCCTTATCTAAATACTGTTCACTTATATGTTTCACTGTAAACAACCTGGTCCACACACCCCCTACCTTTCCTAAAGCCTCCTTGTTCATCTGCTATCCTATTCTCCGTCTTACTCTTAATTCTTCAATAATAACTCTACCATACACTTTGCCAGGTATACTCAACAGACTTATCTCCCTATAATTTTTGCACTCTCTTTTATCCCCTTTGCCTTTATACAAAGGAACTATGCATGCTCTCTGCCAATCCCTAGGTACCTTACCCTCTTCCATACATTTATTAAATAATTGCACCAACCACTCCAAAACTATATCCCCACCGCTTTTAACATTTCTATCTTATATATATATATAATATATATATATATATATAATATATATATATATATATATATATATATATATATATATATCTTTATATATATATACAGTGGACCCCCACTTAACGATCACCTCCAAATGCGATCAATTATGCAAGTGTATTTATGTAAGTGCGTTTGTACGTGTATGTTTGGGGGTCTGAAATGGACTAATCTACTTCACAATATTCCTTATGGGAAAAAATTCGGTCAGTACTGGCACCTGAACATACTACTGGAATGAAAAAAGTTCGTTAACCGGGGTCCACTGTATATGTAAAATATAAAATATATATATAAAATAATATAATATATATATATATATAATTTTATCACACTGGCCGATCCCACCAAGGCAGGGTGGCCCGAAAAAGAAAAACTTTCAACCATCATTCACTCCATCACTGTCTTGCCAGAAGGGTGCTTTACACTATAGTTTTTAAACTGCAACATTAACACCCCTCCTTCTGAGTGCAGGCACTGTACTTCCCATCTCCAGGACTCAAGTCCGGCCTGCCGGTTTTCCCCTGAACCTCTTCATAAATGTTACTTTGCTCACACTCCAACAGCACTCAAGTATTAAAAACCATTTGTCTCCATTCACTCCTATCAAACACGCTCACGCATACCTGCTGAAATTCCAAGCCCCTCGCACACAAAACCTCCTTTACCCCCTCTCTCCAACCTTTCCTAGGCCGACCCCTACCCCGCCTTCCTTCCACTACAGACTGATACACTCTTGAAGTCATTCTGTTTCGCTCCATTCTCTCTACATGTCCGAACCACCTCAACAACCCTTCCTCAGCCCTCTGGACAACAGTTTTGGTAATCCCGCACCTCCTCCTAACTTCCAAACTACGAATTCTCTGCATTATATTCACACCACACATTGCCCTCAGACATGACATCTCCACTGCTTTGTAACTTGTGAGTTCATTACCTTGTACCTAGTTCAGCCATCAAAACTTTGGAGCCCGGTCCCTGGACCCATTGTGTACCTCTGTAATCTGTAAATATCTTTGTAACTTGTCATGATTGTGACTAGACCTACCTGGAGTTCATTACCTTTGTAAATTGTGAGTTCATTACATTTGTAAATTGTGAATTCATTACCTCTGTAACTTGCTCAGCTATCAAAACTTTGAGGCCCAGTCCCTGGACCCATTATGTACCTCTGTAATCTTTTGACTACCGCCCACTGGATGGGTATGGGGTCCATAATAAACATATTAAACTAAACTAACACTGCCTCCAGCCTTCTCCTCGCTGCAACATTCATCACCCATGCTTCACACCCATATAAGAGTGTTGGTAAAACTATACTCTCATACATTCCCCTCTTTGCCTCCAAGGACAAAGTTCTTTGTCTCCACAGACTCCTAAGTGCACCACTCACCCTTTTCCCCTCATCAATTCTATGATTCACCTCATCCTTCATAGACCCATCCGCTGACACATCCACTCCCATACACCTCCTCCATACTCTCTCCCTCCTATCTGATATCCAATCTTTCATCACCTAATATTTTTGTTATCCTCATAACCTTACTCTTTCCTGTATTCATTTTTAATTTTCTTCTTTTGAACACCCTACCAAATTCATCCACCAATCTCTGCAACTTCTCTTCAGAATCTCCCAAGAGCACAGTGTCATCAGCAAAGAGCAACTGTGACAACTCCCACTTTATGTGTGATTCCTTATCTTTTAACTCCACGCCTCTTGCCAAGACCCTCGCATTTACTTCTCTTACAACCCCATCTATAAATATATTAAGCAACCACGGTGACATCACACATCCCTGTCTAAGGCCTACTTTTACTGGGAAATAATTTCCCTCTTTCCTATGTACTCTAACTTGAGCCTCACTATCCTCGTAAAAACTCTTCACTGCTTTCAGTAACCTACCTCCTACACCATACACCTGCAACATCTGCCACATTGCCCCCCTATCCACCCTGTCATACGCCTTTTCCAAATCCATAAATGCCACAAAGACCTCTTTAGCCTTATCTAAATACTGTTCACTTATATGTTTCACTGTAAACACCTGGTCCACACACCCCCTACCTTTCCTAAAGCTTCCTTGTTCATCTGCTATCCTATTCTCAGTCTTACTTTAATTCTTTCAATAATAACTCTACCATACACTTTACCAGGTATACTCAACAGACTTATCCCCCTATAATTTTTGCACTCTCTTTTATCCCCTTTGCCTTTATACAAAGGAACTATGCATGCTCTCTGCCAATCCCTAGGTACCTTGCCCTCTTCCATACATTTATTAAATAATTGCACCAACCACTCCAAAACTATATCCCCACCTGCTTTTAAACATTTCTATCTTTATCCCATCAATCCCGGTTGCCTTACCCCCTTTCATTTTACCTACTGCCTCACGAACTTCCCCCACACTCACAACTGGCTCTTCCTCACTCCTACAAGATGTTATTCCTGTAGGAGTGAGGAAGAGCCAGTTGTGAGTGTGGGGGAAGTTCGTGAGGCAGTAGGTAAAATGAAAGGGGGTAAGGCAACTACCCCCTGTATTATATATATATATAATATATATTTTATTTAACCCTTTCAGGGTCCGTCCCGCAGATCTACGGCTTTACGTTCAGGGTCCAAGCCGTAGATCTACGTCATGAGCTCAGCTCACTCTGATAAACTGTGAGTGGTAAATTTGGGCCTAGATATGAGAGAATACATCTATGTGGTATGTGTGCACCACATAAAACAAATCCTGCAGCACACTGTGTATAATGAGAGAAAAAAAACTGAGACCATGATTTTCGATTAAAACAGCGACTTTGCAGTGTTTTTTCGTATGTTTTTTATAGTTGTATTTGTGATTTCTTGGTCTCATTTGATAGAATGGAAGACATATTACAGAAATAGAGATAATTTTGATTGGTTTTAGCACTGGAAATGGCTTGAAACTGAGCTCAAAGTGGCGGAAATGTTAAATTTTTGCCGATGTTCAAGAGTAAACAAACTACCTCACACGTCTAATACACGCCAGCTGGTGGGTCTAATATGCATTCACAAATGTGGTGATGATATTTATACAATTATTACAATATTGCATAACAGTTAATCTTCTATTTTTTTGTGTGAATAAAAATTCATTATGTGAATAAAAAATCAAAATGGAATTTATTTGTAAAGCCTCAAAACATAATTAATGAACAGAGGAAATGTTAGTTTAGTGCCAGGAATACCTACATTGTTTATTCTGGACCCCATTTTGAAATTGGAATATTTTGAACTTTGTGTTAAATTGGCCAAATTACCAATTTCTGGTTACTTTATTTTGTAGTTGAAACAGTTGACTTGGCGATTTCTTGTGCTCAATCGATAGAATTGAAGTAATGCTAGTGAAATAGCTAAGAATTTGGTCGACTGGAACAATGTAATTGGCCTAAAATGGGAGTCAGAGTCGGCAAAATCGCCAATTCGTAAATATCGCTGACACATCAAAATTCACGAGAGCATAATTTCGTCAATTTTCCATCAAATTTCGTACTTTTTGTTTTATTACATTCACAAAAAGATTCTCTACCATTTCATAAGAAAAAATAAAAAATTTTTTTTTTGAAAATTCTTGGACACTGGGGCACCACTTCAGATTTTGGCCTTGGACCCTGAAAGGGTTAAAGACAAAATACATTGACAAAACATTCACAAAAATACGATACAAAGTAAAACAACATAGGTAACTCAGCGCTACATCTCGAATACTTCGTCCAGCTCCCCGGCGGTGGGCCGCGTGCCCAGAATGCTGCAGGCATTTCCTCTCTGGATCGCAACACTGAGTCTCTGAAAGAGGAAGCTGGTCACCCTGTGGTCCTTTGTTTCTATGATGAGCTTTTCACCCAGCTCTATTAGGAACTTTAGAGCACACTTGCCCCATGCTCCAAGGGTCTCCGACCCTATTGGGATGAAGTTATAGCAAGGGGGAAGGTCTTCATATTTGCGGATCTTCTGAGTCTCCCTGTGGCTGGCAGCTCCACCCCCTTCCACTACGGAGTATGGCAAGTAGGTGTCTGCTATATATATATATATATATATATATATATATATATATATATATATATATATATATATATATATATATATATATATATATATATATATATATATACAGTGGTCCCTCAATTATCGTCCTTAATCCATTCCTGGAAGTGGGACTATTATCGAAATAGACGATTTCAAATCAATTCTCCCCATAAGAAATAATGTAAATCCAATTAATTCGTTCCAGACACCCAGAAGTATCAACAACAATTTTTTTTTTTACCTAAAAGATAGATTTACATGCACAAAAGAATGAACATTCAACATTACAGTTACCTTTATTGAAGGCTGTTGTTGATGAATGGTCACTTCAGGGGTCACTTCCCTAGCATAAATATAGATTTACATGCAGACAAAAATGCCAAATAAATGTAAAGCACTAATAAAATGTATAAATGAACATTGGCAATAGGGGTAGTTGATGAGTGGAACAGTCTGCCTAGTAGGGTGATCGAAGCTAAAACATTGGGTAGTTTCAAATTTAGGTTGGATAAATACACGAGTGAGAAGGGTTGGATTTGAGTCGGACTCGCACCTGAGCTTATTGCTTGTGTAGCATTTGTTCTGTTAGTGGGTTGGATTTGTGAAGGACCGGCCTAGTATGGGCCAGCAGGCCTGTTGCAGTGTTCCTACTTTCTTAAGTTCTTATGTTCTTATTTAACATTGCACTTACCAGTAGGGTGATCGAGGCTAGGACCTTGGGTAGCTTTAAGAAGAGATTGGACAAATATATGAGTGGGAGGGGCTGAGTTTGATTTGTGTCATTGGATACGGGAGTAAATTCTTTTGTAGCTTTGGGTAGAGGTTATTTTGATAAGGACCTGCCTTGTATGGGCCAGTAGACCTGCAGTGTTCTTCCATTCTTATGTTCTTAGTGGGAAGGATTGTAAAGGATCTGCCTAGTATGGGCCAACAGGCCTACTGCAGTGTTCCTCCTTTCTTATGTTCTTATTGGAGACTTGTTTGTGTGAGGGAGGGATGGCAAGCTTATTGTTGGAGAATTTGACACTAATATCAACTCTTTGGCTTATTTATCTATCACAATTCAACTAATATGATATAATAAACAATATTAATAACATAGAAACATGGAATATACTCTAGAATGAATAAAATAAGTCATTACATATGTCACGAGAGGTGTTGTGTTGTTGGGTATATAAGGGCCACTGAGAGTAAGCCGTCCATAATGGTGGTGAAGCAGCAGCTGAGGCGGCGGTGTTTTCTGTAGCTCTATATAACTCCAACAACATTGGAGGAGTTGGTAGAATTGCTGAATCACTAAAGAAGGAACCCTCTACCACCATCACTACGACCTTCTACCACTATCACTACGACCTTCTACCATGATTACAACTATTACCACCATCACTACTACCTTCTACCACCATCAACCACTATCACAACTGCTTCCACTCTACCACCACCACCTTTGTATTTTTCTACAAACTTTTTCATAAATTATATGTGTTTCTCACATTCCTTACCAAAGGGCTGGCACTAGAAGCTTTACTAGTAGCCATGGTAGCTTATTTAGCACTTGCAAGCACTAAAATCAATGGAATATTATGAAATATTTCGTAGGAGCATGTGAGGGGACCGTCGCTCACTGGTAAACAATGGCACACTGGCTGGGAAGGCAGGCCCAGGCCGTTCAGAGCATGAGTACGTGTCCCGGACGAAGGACGATTAGCGAGTTAACGGACCATTTGCAAGCCAATGTTTAGACGAAATAACGGGACTACAGGAGGGCCCTGCTTTATGGTGTTTCGCTTTACGGTGTTCCACTAATATGGTCATTTCAGATTATGACCAAAACTCGCTATGTGGCTCCCCCCACCTGACTTTCTAATATGGTCACCGCGCCCCACCCGGTTTGTTTACATTCTCTGTGAGATCCGTAAGCACTAAGTCTCTCCATTATGTCTGGAAACTCCAAAATTTTAAGTGTTTTTAAAAGTTATTTCATATTTGATATATACAGTGGACCCCCGGTTTACGATCAGCTCCCAATGCGACCAATTATGTAAGTGTATTTATGTAAGTGCTTTTGTATGTGTATATTTGGGGGTCTGAAATGGACTAATCTAATTCACAATATTCCTTATGGGAACAAATTCAGTCAGTACTGGCACCTGAACATACTTCTGGAATGAAATAATATCATAAACCGGGAGTCCACTGTACTCTGATAATTATACTTATGTATACCTGTACTTAAGTAAACTTACATACTGTGCTGGCATGCAGGTACACATTAAAATCAGTAAGAGTGTCTTATGTCTCGAGACGTCATATTAGTAATGATAATAATAATCATCGAGTCTCATTAAATGTCATATATTACGTTATATACATATTTTCATTAATCCATCTATGATATTTTTTCAAAATTATATAATAAACACGATGCATAACATATAAAGATGATAAATACACCCCACAGTAGAATAAATAAACATAAATATGAGATGTGGTAGCAGATGACTTGCACAAGTGACGCCATATTAGAAATAATAATACAGTGGACCCCCGCATAGCGAACTTAATCCATGCAAGAGGGCTGGTCGTTATGCGAAATGTTCGCTATGCGAATTAATTTTCCCCATAAGAAATAATGGAAATAAAATTAATCCGTGCAAGACACCCAAAAGTATGAAAAAAAAATTTTTTTACCACAAAAAAATGTTAATTTTAGTACACACAAACTGAAAAAGGCATGCACAATTACATGACACTTACTTTTATTGAAGATCTGGTGATGATTGATGGGATGGGAGGAGGGGAGAGAGAGTGTTAGTGTTTAGAAGGGGAATCCCTTCCATTAGGACTTGAGGTAGCAAGTCCTTTTCTGGGTTACTTCCCTTCTTCTTTTAATGCCACTAGGACCAGCTTCAGAGTCACCATGCCTTATCACACTATGGATGCCACTACGCTTCTTAAATCTCTCAAACCAACCTTTGCTGGCCTTAAATTCACTCACATCATCACTAGTTGCAGGCATTTTTTTAATTAAATCGTCATGCAACTTCCTAGCCTTTTCACATATGATCGCTTGAGAGACGCTATCTCCTGCTAGCTGTTTTTCATTTATCCACACCAATAAGAGTCTCTCAACATCTTCCATCACTTGCGATCTTTGTTTCGAAAACACAGTTAAACCTTTGGCAACAACAGCTTCCTTGATTGCCGTTTTTCTTGCCCACAATAGAAGCGATGGTTGATTTTGGTTTCTTGTACAACCTGACCAGGTCGGTGATACGTACTCCACTTTCATACTTATCAATGATTTCTTTCTTAATTTCAATGGGTATTCTTACCCTTTGAGGTGTAGGGTTGGCACTAGAAGCTTTCTTGGGGCCCATGGTCACTTATTTTCCACAAACAGCACCGAAAACACTGTAATAATACGAAATATTCCGAGTGTATGCTTGAATGTTACCGCGGAGGCTAGCTGGTAAACAATGGGACGGGCGGCACATGTGAGGCTGGCTGAGGGCCCACATTGGACGCGTCTCGGACGAAGTTCGCTGAGCGGGTTTTTGTCTACTATGCGGTGCAAAATTTTGGCGAACAAAGCGTTCGCTATGCGGATTGTTCGCTATGCAAGGCGTTCGCTATGCGGGGGTCCACTGTAATAATAATAATCACCGAGTCTCATTAAATGTCGTATATTATGTTAATATACACATTTTCATTAATCCATCCATGATATTTTTTTTTAAATTATATAATACATGATACATAACATAGAAAGATGATAAATACACCCCACAATAGAATAAATAAACATAAATATGAGATGTGGTAACCAGATAACTTGTACAAGTGACGCCAAGAATAACATTTTCTCTAACAAAAAAAGGCACAATACCGTGACTGGAACGATAAACTACCACTACTACTACCTCTTCTACTACTACTACTATTACTACTACTGATGAAATTAAGACACATGTGCGGCATCTGGTTGTCTTTGTTGTGGACGTTTCGCCATCCAGTGGCTGGCTGGATGGCAAAACGTCTACGATAGGGATGCCCGGGTGTTGTGCATGTGTCTTAATTTCATCTTGTCGGTATTATATACCATTCTTGTACTACTACTACTACTACCACCACCACCACCTATTCCTGCCTATATATGGCCGTCCTGCTCCACTTCTGGTTAGTGTGACTTTGTAAATGATCCAAGTCGGACCAAAACGTCGTCGTAAGCTTCTCTCTTTTATGTGCGGGTTATTTGTGTAACATTTTTTCTAATCTAACATAAGAGAAAATGTGTTCCTGGGGGTAACTGTAGAAAATTATTCCTTTCGTATGTATGTAAGTTTATTCAGGTATACACAAATACAGTTACATAGATTATCATACATAACAGCATATGTGTAGAGAACCTAGGATAACCCAAAAAAGTCAAACAGAGTGACTTATTTCCATTGCCTTCACTCAGAGCATCATTTCTTCTCAAAATGATGTTACATGAGAATGGGAGTGTTCTTCTTTATTTATTCTACCGTATCAATGTAGAGACAACCTGTACACAATGTAACTTGTACACAAACCAGACGTGTACACTTTGTTTGTTTACAAAACTTACCTTCGCCTGTACACTTTGTTTGTTTACAAAACTTACCTTCGCCTGGTTTGTTTACATACTCTGCACCTGTCCTGTCTCATGCACTCATTCTTTTTCTCTCTCATTTATTCGATTTTATCTCATTTACTTACTCCTGACCCTACATTAAGACTACAAATATTTTAAGGTAAGTAATGAGTGAACTGTATATACATTTTATTGCTCTGGGATGCTTAAATATCATAGAATATGTGTGAGTGGGTTGGTTTGGTATGGTAGCCCGGCTGACTACCATGCATACCACACTTGATTTTTTACAATAAATGCTACTCATCTCACCCTAGATTAAGACTACAAATATTTTAAGATAATAATGATAAACTGTAAAACATTTTATCCTTGGGATGTTTAAACCCTTTACTGTCCCGGCCTATATATACGTTTGCGAGGTACCGTTTTGACTAAAAAACTCATAAATTCGCGGCTTAAAAACACAGGAAAGCTAGTAGGCCCACTTTGGAGAGAAGGGGGCCCCGTGTGGTCAGTGTGACCACAAAAAAAAAATCCTGGGCCGCGTGCATAATGGAAAAAAAAAAACTCCGACCGTTTTTTTTAATTAAAATGCCGACTTTGTGGCTATTTTCTTTAAATTATTTGTGGTTTATTCTCGTTTTCTGGTCTCATTTGATGAATGGAAACTATATTATAAAAAGAGGGATTTTGATTAATTTTATATAAAAACCTAAAAGGAGCCAAAGTACGGGAAAAGTTTATTTTTCCCGATGTTAAAAAAGTGAACAAATGATTAAATTGCCCAAATAAATGTCCAAATAGCCATTTAATACGCATATAAGGGTTGATGAATTTTTACAATTATTCAGTATTGCAGTAGTCTCATAACATAAATTTCATTTTTGTTTGAAATAAAATTTCAAAAAAAAAAAGCAAGAATAAACCGGGGACCTGAACAACTGATGAACAAAGAAAATTTTATTTTAGAGCCAGGAATTCGCATTTTTCATTCTGGACCTTATTTTAAAATTTGTCGTATTTTTAATTTTTTCGTAAAAATTGGCCAAATTGAAAATTTTCTGACCATTTTTATTGGTGTTGAAATCGGAAAAGGGGCTTTTCTTGTACTAAATCGATAGAAAAAATAGAGTTCAAAAGAATAGTTAGAGTTTGGTTGACGGAATAACGGAATTACCCGAAAATAGGGCTCAAAGGGGGCGAAATTGCCGATTTTTAAATATCGCCGAAGTCGCTAATTCGCGAGAGCGAAATTTCCGTCAGTTTTCCATCAAATTTCTTTTTTTTTGGTGTCTTTCAATGGGGAAAAAAGATTCCTATCATTTCTAAGAAAAAATAATTTTTTTTTTTTTCGAATATTTTGCGACCCAGAAGAAACTTCAGGTTTTGGCCCTTCGACAGCAAAGGGTTTAAATGAATAGAATTTTATGTGAGGTGGGGTGGCCTGGTATGTTAGCCCGCTGACTACCAACATACCAACTTGATTTCTTAAAATAAATCCTTGTCTCACCCAAAATAAGACTATAAATTTTTTTTAAGGTAAGTAATGAGTGCACTTGTGTGTATTCACTTTTTTTTATTGTTTTTTGATGCCTAGTTCAAATCAACTTAATTATTTAGTGTAAAATTGTTTCTAGTATTTTTAGCATTTTTAAGTGGAAAAAAAGGGTGTTCCACTTTACAGCAATTTCCGCTTTCGGCGGTAGCCTGGAACCCCAATCGCCGTATAAGTGGGGCCCTACTGTATTTTGAAATGGCGACTTTCAGGGCCGGGGCGATTATTTTGGGGGCCCCTAATTTTTTTTTTTTTTTTTTATCACACTGGCCGATTCCCACCAAAGGGAGGGGGGCCCGAAAAAGAAAAAATTTCACCATCATCACTCCATCACTGTTTGCCCGAAGGGTGCTTTAACTAAGTTTTAAATGCAACATTAACACCCCCCCTTCAGAGTGCAGGGACTACTTCCCATCTCCCGGGCTCAAGTCCGGGGCCCGCGGTTTCCCTGAATCCCTTATAAAGTTTACTTTGCTTTACACTCCAACAGCACGTCAAGTATTTAAAAAACCCTTTTTCTCCATTCACCCTACAAACACGCTCACCCTGCCTGCTGGGAATCCAAGCCCCTCGCACACAAAAACCCCTTTACCCCCCTCCCCCCCAACCCCTTCCCAGGCCGACCCCTACCCCGCCTTCCCCCCACTACAGACTGAACCTCTTAAGTCATTCTGTTTCCTCCATTCTCTCTAATGTCCAACCACCCCAACAACCCTTCCCCGCCCTCTGGCAACAGTTTTGGTAATCCCGCACCTCCTCCTAACTTCCAAACTACGAATTCTCTGCATTATATTCACACCACACATTGCCCTCAGACATGACATCTCCACTGCCTCCAGCCTTCTCCTCGCTGCAACATTCATCACCCACGCTTCACACCCATATAAGAGCGTTGGTAAAACTATACTCTCATGCATTCCCCTCTTTGCCTCCAAGGACAAAGTTCTTTGTCTCCACAGACTCCTAAGTGCACCACTCACTCTTTTTCCCTCATCAATTCTATGATTCACCTCATCTTTCATAGACCCATCCGCTGACACGTCCACTCCCAAATATCTGAATACGTTCACCTCCTCCATACTCTCTCCCTCCAATCTGATATTCAATCTTTCATCACCTAATCTTTTTGTTATCCTCATAACCTTACTCTTTCCTGTATTCACCTTTAATTTTCTTCTTTTGCACACCCTACCAAATTCATCCACCAATCTCTGCAGCTTCTCTTCAGAATCTCCCAAGAGCACAGTGTCATCAGCAAAGAGCAGCTGTGACAACTCCCACTTTGTGTGTGATTCTTTATCTTTTAACTCCACGCCTCTTGCCAAGACCCTCGCATTTACTTCTCTTACAACCCCATCTATAAATATATTAAACAACCACGGTGACATCACACATCCTTGTCTAAGGCCTACTTTTACTGGGAAAAAATTTCCCTCTTTCCTACATACTCTAACTTGAGCCTCACTATCCTCGTAAAAACTCTTCACTGCTTTCAGTAACCTACCTCCTACACCATACACTTGCAACATCTGCCACATTGCCCCCCTATCCACCCTGTCATACGCCTTTTCCAAATCCATAAATGCCACAAAGACCTCTTTAGCCTTATCTAAATACTGTTCACTTATATGTTTCACTGTAAACACCTGGTCCACACACCCCCTACCTTTCCTAAAGCCTCCTTGTTCATCTGCTATCCTATTCTCCGTCTTACACTTAGTTCTTTCAATTATAACTCTACCATACACTTTACCAGGTACACTCAACAGACTTATCCCCCTATAATTTTTGCACTCTCTTTTATCCCCTTTGCCTTTATACAAAGGAACTATGCATGCTCTCTGCCAATCCCTAGGTACCTTACCCTCTTCCATACATTTATTAAATAATTGCACCAACCACTCCAAAACTATATCCCCACTGCTTTTAACATTTCTATCTTTATCCCATCAATCCCGGCTGCCTTACCCCCTTTCATTTTACCTACTGCCTCACGAACTTCCCCCACACTCACAACTGGCTCTTCCTCACTCCTACAAGATGTTATTCCTCCTTGCCCTATACACGAAATCACAGCTTCCCTATCTTCATCAACATTTAACAATTCCTCAAAATATTCCCTCCATCTTCCCAATACCTCTAACTCTCCATTTAATAACTCTCCTCTCCTATTTTTAACTGACAAATCCATTTGTTCTCTAGGCTTTCTTAACTTGTTAATCTCACTCCAAAACTTTTTCTTATTTTCAACAAAATTTGTTGATAAACATCTCACCCACTCTCTCATTTGCTCTCTTTTTACATTGCTTCACCACTCTCTTAACCTCTCTCTTTTTCTCCATATACTCTTCCCTCCTTGCATCACTTCTACTTTGTAAAAACTTCTCATATGCTAACTTTTTCTCCCTTACTACTCTCTTTACATCATCATTCCACCAATCGCTCCTCTTCCCTCCTGCACCCACTTTCCTGTAACCACAAACTTCTGCTGAACACTCTAACACTACATTTTTAAACCTACCCCATACCTCTTCGACCCCATTGCCTATGCTCTCATTAGCCCATCTATCCTCCAATAGCTGTTTATATCTTACCCTAACTGCCTCCTCTTTTAGTTTATAAACCTTCACCTCTCTCTTCCCTGATGCTTCTATTCTCCTTGTATCCCATCTACCTTTTACTCTCAGTGTAGCTACAACTAGAAAGTGATCTGATATATCTGTGGCCCCTCTATAAACATGTACATCCTGAAGTCTACTCAACAGTCTTTTATCTACCAATACATAATCCAACAAACTACTGTCATTTCGCCCTACATCATATCGTGTATACTTATTTATCCTCTTTTTCTTAAAATATGTATTACCTATAACTAAACCCCTTTCTATACAAAGTTCAATCAAAGGGCTCCCATTATCATTTACACCTGGCACCCCAAACTTACCTACCACACCCTCTCTAAAAGTTTCTCCTACTTTAGCATTCAGGTCCCCTACCACAATTACTCTCTCACTTGGTTCAAAGGCTCCTATACATTCACTTAACATCTCCCAAAATCTCTCTCTCTCCTCTGCATTCCTCTCTTCTCCAGGTGCATACACGCTTATTATGACCCACTTCTCGCATCCAACCTTTACTTTAATCCACATAATTCTTGAATTTACACATTCATATTCTCTTTTCTCCTTCCATAACTGATCATTTAACATTACTGCTACCCCTTCCTTTGCTCTAACTCTCTCAGATACTCCAGATTTAATCCCATTTATTTCCCCCCACTGAAACTCTCCTACCCCCTTCAGCTTTGTTTCGCTTAGAGCCAGGACATCCAACTTCTTTTCATTCATAACATCAGCAATCATCTGTTTCTTGTCATCCGCACTACATCCACGCACATTTAAGCATCCCAGTTTTATAAAGTTTTTCTTCTTCTCTTTTTTAGAAAATGTATTACAGGGAAGGGGTTACTAGCCATTGCTCCGGCATTTTTAGTCGCCTCATACGACACGCATGGCTTACGGAGGAAAGATTTTTTTCCCACTTCCCCATGGACAATAGAAGAAATAAAAAAAGAACAAGAGCTATTTGAAAAAGGAGAAAAACCTAGATGTATGTATATATATATGCATGTGCGTGTCTGTGAAGTGTGACCAAAGTGTAAGTAGGAGTAACAAGATATCTGTTATCTAGCGTGTTTATGAGACAGAAAAAGAAACCAGCAAACCTCCATCATGCAAAACAGTTACAGGTTTTTTTTTCACAGTCATCTGGCAGGACGGTAGTACTTCCTGGGTGGTTGTGTTACCAACCTACTACCTATATATATATTATATTATATATATTAATTATATATATATATATATATATATATATATTATATATATTTTATATATATATATTACAGTGGACCCCGCATAACGATTACCTCCGAATGCGACCAATTATGTAAGTGTATTTATGTAAGTGCGTTTGTACGTGTATGTTTGGGGGTCTGAAATGGACTAATCTACTTCACAATATTTCTTATGAGAACAAATTCGGTCAGTACTGGCACCTGAACATACTTCTGGAGTGAAAAAATATCGTTAACCGGGGGTCCACTGTATATGCAGTGGACCCCCAAGTTTCATGATTAATCCATTCCAGAGAGTCTGCCGAATGTCGAAATTGCCGAATGGTGAAACCATTTTCCCCATAAGAAATATTGGAAATAAAATTAATCCATTCCAGACACCCAAAAATATTAAAATAAAATATTTTTTTCAAACTAAATAAAGATTTACATACTGAAAACAATGAGAAATCAAGTACATACATATATAAATAATAATAACATTACACTTACCTTTACTGAAGACCTCTGGGTGGATGGAAGATGGGAAATGGGGATAGGAGGAAGGTGTACACTATTGTTTGGAAGGAGAATCTTCTTCCATTAGGATTTCAGGTATGAAGTCCTTATCTGGGGTTACTTCCCTTCTTTGTTTTTTGAAGACACTGGGAACAACTTGAGAGTCACTGGACCCCTGTTGCACAAAATATCTGTCCAGAGAGCTCTGTTTCTGGCGTTTCTTTAAGATTTGTCTGAAGTGGGACACGCCACTGTCGTTGTACATGTTGCCAATACGGCCTGCAACAGCTTTGTTAGGGTGAAGTTCATCCATAAATGTTTGCACTTCAGTCCACTTTGCTCAAATGTCCTTAATCTTTGCAGAAGGCACCTTCCTCAATCTCTCTTCCTCCTCTGCAGCAGTTTCCTGAGCTGTGATCTCTTGCTGTTGCAGATGAAGCTCTTGCAGCTCTGCAGTGGTTAGCTCTTCCCTGTGGTCCTCCACCAACTCTTCCACATCCTCACCACTCACCCCAGGGATATCCCCAATGCCACAATAGATTCCACAGCTGGCATAGGCTCCTGAGGGTCAGCCCCAAACCCTTCAAAATCCCTCTCTTGTACACATTCTGGCCACAATTTTCTCCAAGCAGAATTCAAAGTCTTGGAAGTCACTCCCTCCCAAGCCTTACCTATAAGGTTTATGCAATGGAGGATATTAAAGTGATCTTTCCAGAACTCTTTTAGGGTCAATTCAGTGTCTGAGATCACTTCAAAGCACTTTTGAAACACTTGCTTTAGTGTACAGTTTTTTGAAGTTTGAAATGACCTGCTGGTCCATGGACTGGATGAGAGGAGTTGTATTAGGGGGCAAGAACTTCACCGTGATGAAACTAAACTCCTCCACTATTTGCTTTTCCAAGTCTGGAGGATGAGCAGGAGCATTGTCCATTACCAGGAGGCACTTGAGTGGCAATATATTTTCCAAGAGGTATTTCTTCACACTGGGGCCAAACACTTCATTAAACCAGTCTAAGAAAATTCCCCTTGTGACCCATGCCTTATTGTTAGCCTTCCACATCACACACAAATTACTCTTGGCGACACTGTTTTTCTGGAACACACTGGGATTTTCAGAGTGATACACCAGTAAAGGCTTCACTTTGCAATCCCCACTAGCATTACTACAAAACATGAGATTAAGCCTATCCTTCATAGGCATGTGTCCTGGGAGTGCCGTTTCCTCCTGCGTGATGTAGGTCCTCTCTGGCATTTTCTTCCAAAAGAGGCTTGTTTTGTCACAATTAAACACTTGTTTGGGTTTGAATTCTCCAGTGTCTACACACTCCTTAAACTCCTGTACAAACTTCTCAGCTGCTTTTTTGTCAGAACTGGCAGCCTCACCATGCCTTATCACACTGTGAATGCCACTACGCTTCTTAAATCTCTCAAACCAACCTTTGCTGGCCTTAAAATCACAAGCATCACCACTTGTTGCAGGCATTTTCTTTATGAGATCATCATGCAACTGCCTTGCCTTTTCACATATTATCGATTGCATAACACTATCTCCTTCTAACTGTTTTTTGATAATCCACACCAACAATAACCTTTCCATTTCTTCGAGGATTTGCGATCTCCTTTTTGTCAGCATATCTACCCCTTATGCAACAACAGCACACTTTATATCCTTTCCCTTCGCCACGATCGAAGTGGTGGTTGAATGGGGTTTGCCATACATCCTGGCAAGTTCTGTAACACGCACTCCGCTCTCATATTTTTTAATGATTTCCTTCTTGAATTCGATCGTGTTCCTCACTTTCTTCACCAGAGGGCTTGCACTAGCTTTCCTTGGGCCCATGGTGACTTATTTAGCAGTTGCAATCACAAAAAACAGTGGATTATTTCGAAATGTATTGTATGAACCCGCGGGGTGATGGTCACGTGCTGGTAAACAATGGCACACTGAGTGTGAATGGTGCGGGAGACTGGCTTTGTGTGCGCGGTGATGGACGGATAGGTACCGGACAGTCGCCGAATCACGAGTTCAATCACGTGAAAAAACTTGCCGAAAGTCGGATTTCACGAAATTCGATGCCGACGAAACTCGGGGGTCCACTGTATACGATATGAATGCATGGGATTGTCGTCACCGGCTAATGAACAATGGCACACGGGCTGTACATGGAGTGTCGGGGCCGCTCAGGCCATGCGGACATGTTCTGGACGAATGACTTATACCGAGTTCATTGACGATCACTGAGCCAATATTTTGACGAAAAAAATGTTACTTATTCTGAATATTACGTATTCCGATTACAATGTAATCTGGGTGTCCACTGTATATACTGCTAGACAACTTTACTAGTAAAAATCTTAAATTTGATCTGTTTGTTTTGTGATCCCAAATTCTTATATTACAACTTCGTGTTACAAAACCAGAAACAGGCCAGCTGTTAGATGGGGTTAAATCCTCTAGCATGCTCTGGAGACCTTTGTTGAGGATGCTTTTTGTAACAGTGGACGTGAAAGATGGTGCTTACTGATATGTCAGATTCAGTACCAGCATCTGTGTACCAGTACATCTGACACAGTACCACCACCTGCGTACTAGTACATCGGATGCAGTACCAAGACCTGTGTACTAGTATGTTGGACAGAGTACCAGCACCTGTGTACTAGTACATCATATACAGTACTAGTACCTGCATACTATGTCGGATGCAGTGCCAGCACCTGGATATTAGTACGTCGGACGCAGTGCAAGAGGGATGTCACTCTCTTAAGAAGACTAGGGATGTTGCTTTTTTAAGAAGACTAGGGATGTTGCTTTTTTAAGAAGACTAGGGATGTCACTCTCTTAAAAAGACTGGGGATGTCACTCTTTAAAAAGACTAGGAATGTCACTCTTGATCACCTAATGCCTCAAAATTAAATATATTTAAATCTTCATTAACATCATATTTTCTTTTGCAGCTCATTCTCTTCCCAGAAGAGCCATACTGTGTGACAGCCTGGAGAAGCAGAAACCTTAAGTAAGTATTACATCTGCTCTACTCTATATACATATACATTCTTGCATGTCATGAAGCACATTATAGTTTCGTAAATGCATACAAGCTGAATGTGAATACTGTACTTAGTTTCTAAAACTTACTTAAACATAAATACAGCAGGGTCTCGAATAGCGTGAATAATGAATTCTGTGAAAGTGGTCATATTGTTCAAATTTGCACTACAGTGCTGGGGGGGAGGGGAGATACTTTCCAAGACCTTCTGTGGATATTCAAACTGTGGATAGTAGCAAACCATATACGTCATTTTTTTTTTACAAACGTATGATGTTGTGTGTTGGAGGGGTGTGGGGACAGTGGCTGGAAACAGTGAGGTGGTGTGATGGTGACCATGTGGGTGGCAGTGTTGTTCCTCAGTGTGGGTGGTAGTGTGGATGATGGGTGACTGAGCAGGTGTGCAGTTGTTGTGGGTAGTAATTAGGGTGGTTGTTGGTTACATGACTAGGAGTGTACATGGCATGTTAGGGCGTATGAACTGCAAAAAAATGGTAAGGTGTGGGGTGTGGGGCTGTGGGAGTGGGGCAGTGAGGGTTAGAAGCTGTGGGGGAATGGTGTGGGTGAAAGGTGTGTTTTAGTAGCCTGGTGTGAGTGGTGATTGGGTGATGGGTGACTAGGCAGGTGATTGTGCAGCTGGTGGTAATGAGCATAGTGGGTAATTAAGTGATTAGGTATGTGGATGGCATGTTAGGGTGAAAGGTCAGGTAAAGTGTGTGGGTGAAGTTGTAGGGGGAATGTAACCATGAGGAAATGGTGGTTGTGGGGGAATGGTATAGGTGTGAGTATGTGGCCATTGGGGGAATTGTATGGGAGGATTGTGTGGGGGGTAGGGTGTTGGTTGGGATGGTGTCAGTGCTGGTATGTGTCTTTAGGGGAGTTCTGTGGGTGGATGTTGCTGGTTGGAATGGTGTGTGTGAAGGTGTGTGACCCTTGGGGAATTATATGGGCAGGAAGTATGGATGGGAGAGGCAGGAATGAGTTAGAGGCATGGGGGATTTATAGGAGTAGGTGGTATGGGTGGGGGTTATTGCTGGTTGTACAGCGAGAGTGTGGCCATGGGGGGGGGGGAGGTGGAATGAGCAGTTGGTGTGGGTGGAGGTGTATGGCTAAGGTATGACACTGAATGTATATCAACATAGCAGCATAAAGTATGATGGTACTAGACATGTATGAATGAACAAAGCTGAGCCTAGCTGTGTAACCTCTGCCAATCACCCAAATCCCACCATGTCAGTTTCCTCCCTTATGGCTGTTTGTATTAGGTTTTTATGATATGCAGTGTGTTTCTTATATAATTCTGAAAATTTGCAGTACCTAAAATAATAAAGTTATCAATAATAGCATAAATATAAAACTATAGCACTCCAGAGCAACGTGCTTCTTTGTCATGGTGTCTTAGGAACTGCTGAGAGTTTTAAGACTGCTCGGCTCTCTCTTGTCTGGAATGATGCCTAATGGTGATTTTAACCCTTTCAGGGACCATGTGTCCACAACTTCTTGAGTCACGAGTTGTGCCAAAGTTTTTCAAAAAAAATATTTGTACTTATTTTGTTATAAAATGTTCAAGGTCAGAAATTTTTTGTAAGTTAGAATAAAACAAAAAGTGACGAAATTGGGGGAAATAAAAAACGAAAATTTGCTTCGTTGATTTATAATTTCAACAAACGAACACGATTTAAAATGAAACGAGTTGAATCAGATGGAGGCTAATGAATATCTCTGTCCCAAACATACTTGCTATTTCACTGGTTTATCTCTTATATTGATATAGATAGAGACAAGGAAATTATTCCAGTAAAGTTAGCCCTAACAAGATTGTTGTCGGGTTGTTTTAATTTTGCCAATTTAAGAGAAGTTAGAATTTAATTTCAAAAGGGTCAGGAATGTAAAAGATAGGATCTGGCACATAAAAGTTAACATTTGCTCTTTCATAGATCATGTGTTTGGAGCTTCTGAAGAGAAGTTCATTGGTATGATTTGTTATTCAAAAATAAAAATTTTATATATGAGGAAACAAAAAATATGAAAGATTTATCAGTTGATGCAATATGAATAATTGTAATAATATCATCACCATATTTGTGAATGTATATTAGACCCACCAGCTGATGTGTATTAGATGTGTGAGTCGTTTGTTTACTCTTGAATATCGGCAAAAATTTAACATTTCTGCTACTTTGAGCTCAGTTTCAAGCCATTTCCAGTGCTAAAACCAATCAAAATCAATCTCTATTTCTGTAATATGTCTTCCATTCTATCAAATGAGACCAAGAAATCGCAAATACAACTATAAAAAACATACGAAAAAACACTGCAAAGTTGCTGTTTTAATCGAAAAATCATGATTTCATTTTTTTTCTCTCATTATACACAGTGTGCTGCAGGATCTGTTTTATGTGGTGCACACATACCACATAGATGTATTCTCTCATATCTAGGCCCAAATGTACCACTCACAGTTTATCAGAGTGAGCAGAGCTCATGGCGTAGATCTACGGTTTGGACCCTGAACGTAAAGCCGTAGATCTACGGGACGGACCCTGAAAGGGTTAATATTCAGTGGAACCTTGATTGTCGAATGCACTACTTCTTGAACAAATCGGTTTTTGAACAAAGTATTTGAGAAGAAAATGACCTGGTTTTTGTACATGCTATTGGTTGTTGACCGACAATGTTCCCAAGGTCGAAAATTTAAAAAAAAAATATATGTACAGTGGTACCTTGAGATACAAGCAGCTCCCAACAGGACTTACACAGGTGACACCAAAGAAATGAGTGATAATGAAATAACTGGAAAAGTTGTTAGATTGATCTATAATTTCCTAACAAACAGAACACAGAGTAAAAGTAAACAGAGTAAAGTCAGAGGAGGCTACAGTGAAAAGCTCTGTCCCTTAAGGTACAGTACTTGCTCTCATACTGGTTCTCATCTTTATATTGATATAGATAAAGATGTAAGAGGGAAATTACTTCCCAGTAAAGGTAGGCCTTAGACAAGGATGTGTGATGTCACCGTGGTTGTTTAATATATTTATAGATGGGGTTGTAAGAGAAGTAAATGTGAGGGTCTTGGCAAGAGGCGTGGAGTTAAAAGATAAAGAATCACACCAAAGTGGGAGTTGTCACAGTTGCTCTTTGCTGATGACACTGTGCTCTTGGGAGATTCTGAAGAGAAGTTGCAGAGATTGGTGGATGAATTTGGTAGGGTGTGCAAAAGAAGAAAATTAAAAGTAAATATAGGAAATATGAGGATAACAAAAAGATTAGGTGATGAAAGATTGGATATCAGATTGGAGGGGAGAGATTTATGGAGGAGGTGAATGTATTCAGATATTTGGGAGTGGACGTTTTCAGCGGATGGGTCTACGAAAGATGGGTGAATCATGAATTGATGAGGGGAAAAGGGTGAGTGGTGCACTTAGGAGTTTGTGGAGACAAAGATTTTTGTCCTTGGAGGCAAAAGAGGGGATGTATAAAGAGTATAGTTTTCCCAACGCTCTTATATGGGTGTGAAGTGTGGGGATGAATGTTGCAGCGAGGAGAAGGCTGGAGGCAGTGGAGATGTCATGTCTGAGGGCAATGTGTGGTGTGAAATAATGCAGGAATTCTTTAGTTTGGAAGTTAGGAGGAGGTACACGATTACCAAAACTGTTGTCCAGAGGGCTGAGGAAAGGGTTGTTGAGGTGGTTCGGACAGGTAGAGAAATGGAGCGAAACAGAGTGACTTCAAGAGTGTATCAGTCTGTAGTGGAAGGAAGGGGGATAGGGGTCGGCTAGGAAAAAGGGTTTGGGGGGAGGGGGTAAAAGGAGGTTTTGTGTGCGAGGGGCTTGGGGCTTTCCCGGAGGCATGCGTGAGGTGTTTGATAGGAGTGAATGGGACAAATGGTTTTTAATACTTGACGTGCTGTTGGAGTGTGAACAAAGTAACATTTATGAAGGGGTTCAGGGAAACCGGCAGGCCGGACTTGAGTCCTGGAGATGGGAAGTACAGTGCCTGCACTCTGAAGTAGGGGTGTTAATGTTGCAGTTTAAAAACTGTAGTGTAAAGCACCCTTCTGGCAAGACAGTGACGGAGTGAATGATGGTGAAAGTTTTTCTTTTTCGGGCCACCCTGCCTTGGTGGGAATCGGCCAGTGTGATAATAATAAAATAATAATGTTATTTATTTATTTATTTTATGTCTTTGCAAACAGTACATTGAGATTTTGTATTTACAATAGTGTGTTGCAATGCAAAGAGAGCCTCTATTATGCCTAGGCATTATGGGCCAACTTAACATTATTGGCTTACAGTCTACTTAACACTAAGGAGTATATCATAGTTGTACAGTAGGATAGTAATTATTTCATAGTTGTACAGTAGAATATTAATTATAAATGAATCAAAATTTGTATAATGCAAAGATATATTTTTATTCAAAAATGCTTTTTGTGAAAACAATGATTCAATTATATTCCTGTCCACAATGGATAAAAGGTTCAAAGTGATTGTTTCTGTTATGATGTGGGAGTACATAGGTGAGTAAGTGTGTACTGAGTATTTAGCATTTAGTCTATGGTAATTAAGTGGCTTTTGAGAAGAGTTTTAAATTGATTTTCATACTGGGTTACTTTAATATCTTCTGGTAATGAATTCCATATTTTGGGGCCCTTTAAGTGCATAGAGGTTTTACACAGTGTGATATGGACACGAGGTATATAGAAAAGAGATCTGTGTCTTGTGTTGTGGTCATGTGTCCTGTTTAGGTTGGTGAGGAGAAGTTTGAGTGGAGGGTTTATATTTGTGTGTATTGTTCTGTGTATGTAGTAGGCACATGAATAAGTATGGATGTTCTTAATGGTGAGCAGATTCAGACTTTTGAAAATTGGTGGAGTATTCTGGCAGGAGTGGGAATTTGTTATCATTCTTACTGCTGCCTTTTGCTGGGTTATTAGGGGTTTTAGGTGATTGGATGTTGTTGATCCCCATGCACAAATTCCATATGTAAGATAAGGGTATATGAGTGAATGGTACAGTGCCAGGAGAGCTGATTGTGGAACGTAGTACCTTATCTTTGATAGTATGCCTACAGTCTTGGAGATTTTCTTGGTGATTTGTTGTATGTGTGTCCAGAACTTAAAGCTGCTGTCAAGGTGGATACCTAGGAATTTTCCCTCTGTGAGTCTTGTGACTGATGATCCATTTAGTGTAATGTTAATTGGATCATTTGCAGCTTTGTTTCCAAACTGAATGAAATAGGTTTTATCAGTGTTCAGGGTAAGCTTGTTAGTCATCATCCAGGCAGATATTTTCTGTAATTCAGCATTGACTGTGTTTGCTAGTATGACTGTGTTTGGGTGGGGAAAGACATATGTAGTGTCATCTGCAAATAATATGGGTTTGAGTAGCTGTGATGCATTCGGTAGATCATTGATGTAGATGAGAAAGAGGAGTGGTCTAAGGATGCTTCCTTGTGGGACTCCTACTGTGATTGGTTGGGTGGAAAAGTTTGCATCATTTGCATACACATATTGAGTTCTGTTACTAAGGTATGACTTTAGGTAGTTGAGGAAGTGGCTTCTGATACCATAGTGCATTAATTTGGAGTACAGCAGTTCATGGTCATCTGTATCGAAAGCTTTACGTAAATCAATAAAAATGCCCAGCGGGACTTCTTTCTTTTCAAGTGCGGTATATATTAGTTCTAGCATGTGTATGATAGCATCATTTGCGCTTTTATTATTCCTGAATCCAAACTGACAAGGGTTTAATATGTTGTGTGAAATGAGGTAGGAATAAATCCGTCTGTGAATTAATTTTTCAAAGATTTTAGAGAGCATTGATTAGTTAGATATTGGTCTATAGTTATTCAAGTCAGCTTGGTCACCTCCTTAATGGATCGGAGTGACCCTCGCTATTTTAAGGATTGTTGGGAAGGTAGATGATTCAATGGATTTGTTAAAGAGTGTTGCAATAATTTGTGACAATACTTGAGATGCTTTTTTGTACGTAAAAGCAGGCAAGTTGTTTATGTCTCCTGCCTTGTTTTTAAGGGTGTTTATGATGAGCATAACTTCATTGGGGTTGGTTGGAGCTAGGAATAGCATATTTGGGTAGGTACCTATGAGGTTGTCTGATGGACGGGTGTTTGTGCTTGGCATTTTGTTTGCTAGATTTTTTCCTATGGTGGAGAAGAAAACATTAAGTCTGTTTGCTGTTTCGGTTGGAGTGAGTAGGGGTTCATCTGATTTTGTTAGTTTGATTGTTTTGTTTTTGAATAATTTTTTAGTTCCAAGAATTTCAGATAGAGTTTTCCAGGTTTTTTCATATCACCTTTGATGTTATGTAATCTGTTTTCATAATACAATTTTTTTGAACTTCTTATCAGGCTGGTAAGTGCTGACGAGTAACTTTTCAACTGTTCTCTGGTTATTTGACCCATTCTATGCTATTTTTCATATTTGTGCTTTGTGTTAATGGATTTGAGGATGCTGTTTAGTTTTTCTGGGGCATTGGGCTTTTTTTTAGAAAATTATTTATACATTCATATCTGTATATGTTTCGAGCTCATTTTGCCAATCGATGTTATTCATAGCTGCTATAAAGTTGTTAACTGCTGTCTCGTTATGTAGTCTGAAGGTTACTTTAGTAATGTCTTGTGGTAGTTTGCCCAGATTAGTTATGAGAAAGGTTGGGTAGTGGTCTGTTGTGTTGTCTGTGATTATGCCTGATTTTAAAGGGGATATGGTGTTTGTCCAGATGTGGTCTATTAAGGAGATGCTTGTCTTGGAGATTCTTGTAGGTTAAGATATTGCTGGTAGCAACAGGCAGTTACTCATTGTGTTTGTGAATTCGGTTACTTGTGGGTCCTGGTCGTGTAGTATGTTTATGTTGAAATCTCCTGTTAGTAGTAGGTGATCTTTATTCATGTGTGCATCAGTAATCATGTTTCCTAGTTTTTCACTAAAGTGATAAATGTTTGACTGTGGTACTTTGTAGATGTTTATAACTGTGAGGGGTTTTTGCAGGTCTTTTGATTTAAATTTGGCTATGATATATTCTCCATGTTTGTCCCTTGTGCAAGATTTGTTGATGCATTCGTGTTGATTAGAGTAGTATATAGCTGTTCCTCTCCCTTGCTGGTCTGTTCTACAGTTGTGTATGGCCATGTAGCCAGGAATAGTATAGACATCTGTAATATCAGGCTTAAGCCAGGTTTCTGTGAGTGTGATGATTGATATATTGGAATGAAGGGAATTTAGTAATGCTGTGAGGTCATCATAATGTTTGCTCAAGGATCTGACATTGTAGTTAAAGATGGTTATGTTATTGTTTGCACTGAGTAATGTCTTTGCTTGGTCTGCTGTGTAGTAATTACAGTTACTGGTTGATTCGTGTACAGTGGAACCTCTACTTGCGAGCGTCTCCACGTGCTAGTTTTTCCAAATACGAGCAGTCGATGGGTCGATTTTTTGCTTCCATACCTGAGCAAAATTTCCACAAGCGAGCAGACCTCAAGGCAGGTTCCTTGACACTGGTGAGGGGCTCTTGCTCTTGATCTCAGGAAGTGTATCTCATTTGTTTGTTGGACTATCTTATTGAAACTTGGGCAATGTATGATGGAAAGATGCTTCTTAACGTACACCAAAAATGAAAGAAATCTAAGCATAAATAATGGAGTTCACTTTTCAGCAATTAGCCACCCCTTAGCAGTAATTTCAAATGGTTTTTATGGTTGTATTCTCGTTTGTTTGGTCTCATTTGATAGAATGGAAGATATATTACAGAAATAGATATAATTTTAATTGCTTTCACGACGAAAAGTACCTAGGAGAAATGGTCCATTGCTTGGCTGTTTCAGAGTAAACAAATGACGTCACTGTCCATTCCAATATGCAGTCGTGAATGGGTTGACATTATTTATATAATTATTGCAATAAGGAATAACAGTAAATCTTATATTTTTTGTGTGAATAAAAATTACAAATTATTTATATAATAATAATAATAATTATAATAATATGTATAATAATAATACATATAATAATAATTATATAATAATATAATACAATAATAATAATAATAATGTAATACAATAATAATAATATAATACATTAATAATAATAATAATAATAATATAATATGTATAATAATAATACATATATAATAATAATGTACTACATATAACAATTATAATAGACGGCTTCAAAGGGCCGTCACTAGATGGCAGTGTTTACCACAACAAAGAGGGAGCGGTTGTGGCCGCCTCCACCTGTTACATAATGACATATTTTATTCATTCTAGAGTATATATCATGTTTCTATGTTATTTTTATTGTTTATTGTGTCATATTAGATAAACTGTGATAGATAAATAAGCTGTATAGGTGATATTAGCTAAATTATTCATGAAGTATTTTGCCCGGTCTCCAGACAAACTCGTCCACCGCCCATACCACCACATGAATGATATATTTTATTCACTTTAGAGTATATATAGGGTTTGTATGTTATTTATATTGTTTATTGTGTCATATTAGATGAAGTGAGATAGATAAATAAGCCATAGAGTTGATATTAGTGAAATTATTGAAGTACAGAATTCCACTGGAACGGATTAATTGCATTTCAATTAATTTAAATGAGGAAAATTGACTCTGCAAATGAGCAAATCCAGTTGCGAGCAAGGTCATGGAACTGGATTAAACTCGCAAGTAGAGGTTCCACTGTAATTCATTTTGTAAAAAGTTTACATCAGGATCTATGCCCGTAATCATAGGATGAGAGTAATTTTACAAACTAGATTTTCTGAGTAAAATGATATAAGAGTTATATTGAATCTACAACTAGACTTATGATTAAGACTCCGTGATTGATCTAAAACTTGTAAAAATTTGAAAGAAAAAGGGATTATTACAGAATAGATAATTCAGTTTTACACTTAAGCATCTAATAGCACCTTAATTATTTTAACAAGTGAATTTATGAACTACAGTAGATATTTACAGCTAAAATAAAGGAGCTAATGAATATAATAAAAGAATGTATTAAAAGCAAAATCAGTAGCACCTGAGGTAGTCAATAGCAGCTAAAATATTTTAATAGCAAAATACTGAACTTATTACACTTTAGCCCCTGAGAATAGCACTTTGATTATTTTAACAATTGTGAATATATGAACTAAGGTGCCTGCACTCTGAAGGAGGGGTGTTAGTAAGTAAGTAAGTAAGTAAGTTTATTCAGGTATACACAAATACAGTTACATAGAATTATCATACATAGCAGCATATGTGTTGCAGTTTAAAAATGTTGCAGTTTAAAAACTGTAGTGTAAAGCACCCTTCTGGCAAGACAGTGATGGAGCGAATGATGGTGAAAGTTTTTCTTTTTCGGGCCACCCTGCCTTGGTGGGAATCGGCCAGTGTGATAATAAAAATAAAAAAATGAACTAAGGTAGTTATATAAAGCTAAAATAAAGGAGAAAATATATAAGGGGCTAAATTAAGTAATGGTAAACAAAGTTCAATGGACAGATAGTCACTATGATATAATATTGATTTGGGAGTAAGATCTGATTTGTAATGTATAATAAGTTGAGCAATTAATTGCACTATAAAAAGTAGAGAAATATGAGGTAGCTGGTACTAGCTAGCAAAAGATAGTTTTGGGACTCACACAATAATGTACAGTGGACCCTCGACCAACGATGGCCTCGTATAACGTTAAATCCGACTAGCGATACATTTTAACGCAAAAATTTTGCCTCGACTTGCACTAAAAAACGTGACCAACGCGATTCATTCCGTTCAAGATGCATCCACTTGTGGCCTGAGCGTGCCTCACTTGTCCCGTGTGTGCCAATGTTTATAAGCCAGCCATCCACCGCGGTCCCATCCAAACATACAATCGAAACATTTCATATTATCACAGCGTTCTATGTGATTGTACCTGCAAAATAAGTCACCCTGGGCCCCAAGAAAGCTTCTAGTGCCAACCCTGTGGTAAAAAGGGTGAGAAATACTATCGTACCACAGTCAGTTGCTGCTGCACCACCGTCAACCTTTGCTGCACCACGGTCAGCTGTTGCTGCACCACGGTCAGCTGTTGCTGGACCAGTCAGCTGTTGCTGGATCAGTCAGCTGTTGCTGCACCACGGTCAGCTGTTGCTGCAGTACAGCTGCTGCTGCACCACAGTCAGTTGCTGCAGCACCTCGGTCAGCTGTTGCTGCACTACAGTCAGCTGCTGCTGCACCACAGCTACTGCTGCACCATGGTCAGCTGTTGCTGCACCACAGTCAGCTGTTGCTGCACCACCATAAGCTGTATTACTCGAAGATGTGGAGAGTGTGTTGTTGGTATGGCTTAACGTGAAACAATTACCGAGAAACGATTAACCCCAGAGGGTTAGCCACCCAGGATAACCCAAGAAAGTCAGTGCATCATCGAGGACTGTCTAACTTATTTCCATTGGGGTCCTTAATCTTGTCCCCCAGGATGCGACCCACAACAGTTGACTAACACCCAGGTGAACAGGAAAAAATGCCTGGAACTAGTGCTCATATTGGTGAACTTAAGGCCAGCAAAGGTTGGTTTGAGAGATTTAAGAATTGTAGTGGCATACACAATGTGAAGCTGAAAAATTCCAACCCCAACAAGTGTTTAATTGTGACGAAACAGGCCTGTTCTGGAAGATGCCAAACAGGACCTACATTACTCAGAAGGAAAAGGCACTCCCAGGACACAAGCCTGTGAAAGACAGGCTAACTCTCATGTTTTGTTGTAATGCTAGTGGGGATTGCAAAGTGAAGCCTTTACTCATGTAGCACTCTGAAAATCCCAGAGTGTTCAAGAAAAACAATGTCCCATCACTCATCAATACTCCTCTCCTGCAGCCCATGGACCAGCAGGTCATTGCAAACTTCACTCTCCCCTCCTCCCATCCCATCAATCATCACCAGAACTTCAATAAAGGTAAGTGTCATGTAATTGTACATGTCTTCTTCTGTTTGTGTGTATTAAAATTAATATTTCATGTGGTAAAATTTTTTTTTTCTTATTTTGGGGTGTCTTGCACGGATTAATTTGATTTCCATTATTTCTTATGGGGAAAATTAACTTGACTAGCGATAATTTCGACTGACGATGAGCTCTCAGGAATGGATTAATATCGTTGGCCGAGGGTCCACTGTAATTGGAATATACACTAATTGCACACATAATATAAAAGGGACTAAAAAAAGTAGTGGTAAGCAGAATTAAATGGACAGGTAGCAACGATGAATAACATTAATTTGGAGTAAGATTTGACTTGCAACACAAAATTATGAGCAATTAAAAGCAATTAAAAAGTAAAAAGTATTTGAGGTAGCTGGTATTAGCTAGTAAAAGGAAAAAAAGTAATAATGCACAATAATGTAATAGTAACGTACACTATATGCACCACACGTATATATGTGTTAAGGTCACTTATCTAATCTGTTTCAGAAATGTCATCTTTTCTAAGGAAGGTAGAGAAATCATGTTCATTTGAGATGATGTGTTGTTGTCTTGTTGATGTTTTTCTAAATAGTATTTTCCTATCTCGAGTGAAGCACTGATATATTTTGTTTTCCTGTTTAAGTTTTCTCAACCTGAACAGAAGGTTTTTGTTTTCTCGTTAGACACTCGTTGATGTACACTCCATTTTTCATTGTAATTGCTGATTTAATTAGGTCCTTTCTTTTATCATATGAATGAAGTCTGATCATAATACTGTGTTTACTACCTGATTTTCCTAGCAAACGTGTTTCTTTGATTTCATTGTTTTGCACGATAACTTTTACGTGGTGCTGTATTATCCTGATAGCAGTTTCTTTGCACTGTTCTTGAGTTATTTCACTAGGAATGTGAGGGCTGTTTATTATAACTGCATCAGACAACTTATCTTGTTTGGTTTTGTCGTCTTGGAAATCAAGGTACGTATTCATTCAGTCGAGTTTACATGTTCTGATTCTAGTCCTTGATTGCTTCTTCAACCTTCATACTTATGGTTGTTATTTGCTCAGTGTGACTGGCTATAGCTGTTTTCAGAGTATTTTCTGTGTCAGCACTTCCCGATGTAATCTTCTCTTCAAGGTTTTGGATCTTGTTCTCTAGGTTGGTTATCTTGGATTCTCATCGCGCAAGTGTTGCTTTAATATCTTTGATTTTGCTTTCTAGAGTGACGATGTAGTCCCTGATATTGTCAGGAATAATCATACCTGAGTTATCATGGGTGAATCCTTTGAAGGGAGTGGAGTTGGAGGGGGAGTCAGCCATGTTTGTTGTTGTTCCCTGGGCGGTAGTGGTGAGGGGGGTTGATGATACACCGGTTTCCTGCTGGGTAAAGTAGATACTGTAAAGTAGATACTAAAGTAGATACTGTGTAGCTATGGCAGAAAAGGCTTGATTTCCCTGAGCTTGGGTTAAGTGATTGTCTGGCAGCGTAGACAGTGGGTTAGTAGATCTTCTATTTTGTCAAGATTTGGGTTACATTCTTTGTATTCTTGGGTCATTTTGTGGTCTACGTGGGTTCATGTAGTTGTACCTTCAATTAGGCCATCACAAGCTTTGATGAGCAATGGTTTCTTTAAGAATAAGAGCTGCTAGGATGCCACTGCTGCCGTGACTACCACTGGACGTTACACTCCCAGGTCTATGTAAGGCCTTTATCATATGCAGTGGACACTTGACCAACGATGGCATCATCTAACGATAAAATCGCCTAACGATGCATTGCTGCTGTAAAAATATTGGCTAGACCAATTATGAAAAACTCAGGTAAGGACATTCGTCCCAAATGCGTCTGCCTTCCACCGTCCAGCCTGAGTGCCTCAGCTGCCCTGCCCTCAACTAGTGTGCCATTGTTTACAACCCAGGGCGGACGGTTTCACGCATACATGTGATATATTTTGTATCATTCCATTTTTTTAGTGCTTCTACCTGCTAAATAAGCCACCATGGGCCCAAAGAAAGCTTCTAGTGCCAACCCTGTGGTGAAAGGGGTGAGAAATACTATCGAAATACAGTACTATCGTACCACAGTCAGCTGTTGCTGTACCACCATCAGCTGCTGCTGCACCACTGTCAGCTGCTGCTGCAGCACCATCAGCTACTGGTGTACCACCATCAGCTGCTGCTGTACCACCATCAGCTGCTACTGTACTACTGTCAGCTGGTGCTGTACCGTGGTCAACTGCTGCTGTACCATGGTCAGCTGCTGCTGCTGCTGCACCACTGTCAGCTGCTGCTGCACCACCATCAGCTGCTGCTGTACCACGGTCAGCTGCTGCTGCTGCACCACCATCAGCTGTACTACTTGAAGATGTGGAGAGAGTGTTGTTGGTGTGGCTTAACAAGAAACAGTTACCGAGAAACAATTAACCCCAGAGGGCTAGCCACCCAGGATAACCCAAGAAAGTCAGTGCGTCATCGAGGACTGTCCAACTTATTTCCATTGGGGTCCTTAATCTTGTCCCCCAGGATGCAACCCACACCAATCGACTAACACCCAGGTGAACAGTAAAAAATGCCTGGAACTAATGCTCATATTGGTGAATTTAAGGCCAGCAAAGGTTGGTTTGAGAGAGTTAAGAATCGTAGTAGCATACACAGTGTGATAAGGCATGGCGAAGCTGAAAAATTCCAACCCCAACAATTTTTCAGTTGTGATGAAACAGGCCTGTTCTGGAAGAAAATGCCAAACAGGACCTACATTACTCAGGAGAAAAGGCACTCCCAGGATGCAAGCCTTCATTATGAAAGACAGGCTAATTCTCAGCCGATCTGTGGACCAGTATGATTTTATATTATCATTCAATTCAATTCAAAGTTTATTCTCTATAAAGATTACAATGTTGAATTTACAGAATTTGGTTGTTGTGTGGTTTACATGTAGTTAAATAATGATTACAGAGTGTACCACTAGAACGCCTAGCATGGCTAGGCATTTCGGGCAGACTTAATTTGTAATATTTTAAAATGAATTAAACTATGAGGTAAGTTAGTATTATGGCTAAGTGACTAAATACTAGTTTGTGAGTTTAGCAATGTGAATGCTTTTGTTTTGGGGCACAGTACATAGTTTCAGTATTGGAGTATCATAGGATTCATTATTTTAAGATTGAGATTAATATTTCTGTTTATGGTCAAATGGGTGAGTGAGTGTAAGTGTGAACCACCAGGTGGTATTCGTGCAGTTAGTTGATGGGGTTTATAAAGGGAGATAAGATGTTTTTAATGGTAGTTTGAAGGTGATGAATGTGTCTGCAGTTCTAGAGTTCTCAGGTAGGGTGTTCCAGATTTTGGGGCCTTTGACATACATTGAATTTTTGTAAAGGTTTAGTCGGACATGGGGAATGTCGTAGAGATTGTTTGGTCTGGTGTTATGCCTGTGGGTTCTGTCACAACTACAAGAAAGCGTTTTAGGTCAAGGTTGATATTGGAGTTTAAGGCCCTGTAGTGTAGATTGCACAGTAGTAAGTGTGGATGTACTGAACAGGGAGTAAGTTTAGATCTATGAAGAGTGGGGGGGTGTGTTGCCAGGGATGGGATTTAGTGATTTTTCTTAACTTGCGTTTTTGTTGGGTTATTATTTGGGTTTAGGTGTGTTGCTGCACTTGATCCCCAAGCACAAATAGCATAGGTGAGGTATGGATAAATAAGTGAGTGGTTTATAGTGTGGGAAGGGCAATTTTGCCGGCACGTTAGTATGTATCTTGGAGAGGATCCCAACTGTTTTTGGATACTTTTTTGTTATGTGTTGGATATGGGTGCTGAAATTTCAGGTTGTTGTCAAGGTATAGGTCTAGGAATTTGCCCTCATTATGTCTGGTAATTAGAGTGTTGTCGATCTTAATGTTAAATTTTTGCATCTCCTGCTCTGTACCAAAAATAATACATGTTAGTAGGTTTTGTCAGTGTTAAGCGTAAGTTTATTGGCTGTCATCCAAGTCGATATTTTGATCAGCTCCTCGTTAACAATGGTGTTGAGTGTGGCAAGATTAGGGTGAGAGATGACATAAGTCGTGTCGTCAGCAAAGAGAATGGGTTTCAGGTGTTGGGATACTTTGGAAGATCATTGATGTATATGAGGAAGAGCAGGGGACCAAGGACACTTCCCTGCGGAACTCCAGTATCAAGTGGCCGTGTTGTTGATGCTGTGTCTTTAATGGTAACATACTGATATCTATTAGTAAGGTAAGATTTGAAATAAGCAAGCGCATGGCCTCTTATTTATTTATTTATTTATTTATTTATTTCCAGTTTGAGCACACATACAGAGGTACAAAAAATACAGATAAGAGCAGTATGCCAAAGCCACTTATACTATGCATAGCATTACGGGCTGGCTTAAAATTAACTTAAGATTAACTAAGCAATGGTGAAATCAGTGATAAAACATTAATGTAAACAGATTACTATAAAGCACAAGTGAGTATTACAAAGACAGGTCATATGGTTGCTTGCATTGTTGTACATTCAGTCGTATGGAGTATTCTGTTTTGGTAGTGTATTTAAAAAATAATAAAGTTAGATTGGGTTTTAGGTTAACATTTATGTGATTAATTGTGAGAAACATTTAAGATATACAATTTATAAGGTTCAGTTATTCAGATTTATTTGGTTTTGGGTGAGTAAGTGATCTTTGAGAAGAGACTTGAATTTATAAACAGGGAGTTTTCTTTTATATTTACAGGTAATGAATTCCAGATTTAGGGCCTTTTATGTGCAAATTTAGTTTTTGCATAGTGAAGATGGACACGAGGACATCAAAGAGGATTTTGTGCCTTGTGTTATGGTCATGTGTTTGTTGAGATTGGCAAGGAGATGTTTGAGGGGAGGGTTAATATCAGAGTTAAGTGTTCTATTTATGTAATAGGTGCAGTAATAAGTATGGATGTTTTGTATTGGTGAGTAGGTTTAGGTATTGAAAAATTGGTGGAGTGGGGGCTGCCTTTAGTGAGAATTTGTTTATTCTAACTGCAGCCTTTGTTGAGGGAATTAGTGGTTGAGATGGGTTAATTGTTTTTTGAGGCCCCATGCACAAATTCCATAGGTGAGATAGGGTAAATAAGAGAGTGATATAGGGCCAGGAGGGCTGACTGTGGAAAAATAGTACCTATCTTCGATAGTATGCCTACAGTCTTGGAAATTTTCTTAGAAATTTGTTGTATATGTGTATGAAATTTGAGTCTATTATCAAGGTGGATTCCCAAGAATTTTCCTTGTTAGTTTTGTGATAGGTGATCCTTTATCATTATGTTAAGAGGGGCATCGTACTCTTTACCAAAAATGAATAAGTAGGTTTTGTCAATGTTTAGTTAAGTTTGTTAGTCCTCATCCAGGAAATATTTCTGTAAAAAGGTATTTACGTATTGGGGTAGCGGAGGGCTCGGGGGGAGGAAGACATATGTGGTCACTGCAAAAAGTGTGGGTTTGAGTAATTTCAAGCATTTGGAAGGTCATTTTTTGTATAGGGAAAAGAAAGGGCCAAGGACACTTCCCTGTGGGCACCCAATGTAATTTGGGTTTTGGGAAGGTTTGCCCCCCTTTGGTAAATATTGGCTTTGTTGCTGAGGTATGACTTGAGGTATTTTAGGGAGGCCCCCTTTTACCCAAATGTGCAATTTTACGTGGGGGCAATCATGGTCAACTGTATCAAAAACTTACTAAGCAATGAAAGATCCCCAGTGGGACTTCTTTTTTCTCTATTGCAGTGTATATATGTTCTAGCATGTGTATAATAGCATCATTAGTATTTTTATTAGGCCTGAATCCAAATTGGCAGGGGTTGAGTATGTTTTGGGAGATAAGGTAGGAGTAGATCGTTTATGAATTAATTTTTCAAGATTTTTGAGAGAGAGGTGTAAGTTGGATATTGGCCTATAGTTATTCAACTCTGTTTGGTCTCCTCCTTTGTGGATCGGGGTGACCTTGCTATTTGAGTACTGTAGGGAAGGTGGAGGATTCAATGGATTTGTTAAAGAGTGGTTGCAATGATTGGTGATAGCACTTGTGACACTTTTTTGTATATAAAGGGTGGTAAGGTATTTAAATCTCCTGCCTTGTTTTAGTCGTTGATAATAAGGGAACTTCGTAATGGGTTAGTCGGCTAGGAACAGTTGTTCGGTGTGCTGGTGAGTATCATTGGTGGTATATGAGTTGGAATTTATTGGCAGGTTTTTCCTATAGTGGAGAAGAAATCATTGAGTCTGTTTGCTGTTCTGTTGTGGGAGTTGGGGATTCAAACGATTCTAATTTGATGGAAATTCGGGAATTTTTTTCCGAATTTAAAATAGGGTTTTATTTTTTATAATCCCCAAATTGGTATTTTTCCTAATCCTTTTTTTGCACCTCTAACACTTTTATTTCGATAATTTTTTTTGGTTTAAAGACCCTTTTAACGTTTTCAATTTTTTAGGATTTGGGAAATTTTGGGGGTTTCCGGGGGAAATTAAAAATTTTCGCATCTTTTAAAATTTTTAAGGCCGGGTGAAAGGGGAATTTTTGTTAAAATATTTTTTCTTCGTCAATATCTGTATAGTTTCGAGCTCAGTGTCCAATCCAGTGTGTGCTACTGCTGTTTGTGAATAGTTATAATGGCTGCCTCATTGTGAATCTGAAGGTGACTTTAAAGTGGCCTGGTAAGTTTACCAAAGTTGTTTATGAAAATAGGGTATGTCTGTGGTATTATCTGTAATTTTGCCTGAGTTTAAAGATATGGTGTTAGTCCAGAATGTGTCAAGTAGGGAAACACTAGCTCTGTAACTCTTGGAGTTTTTGTTACTGATTGGTAGTACATACTGTTACGCATTGGTGTTTGTGAATTCAGTAACGGGGGGTCCTGGACTTTGCAGGAGATTTATATTGAAGTCACCTGAGAGAGTAAGTGATCTTTGTTCATCGGCAATCATTTATCATACTTTCCTAATGTTGACAAATGGCGAATGTTTTGACGGTGGAACTCTGTAGATGTACTTACAGGTGAGAGTTTTTGTAGGTACTTGGATGTGAATATAGCTATGAATAAGCCCCCATGTTCATCCTGTGTCATGTATTATGATACAAGTGTAAAGTTTGGTCTGAGTAGTATATGGCTGGTGCCACCCCCTGTTGGTCTGGCCTACAGTGTGTAAGGCTGTGTAACCCGGAATGGCAAAGCATCCTGTACTATCAGGCTTACCAGGTTTCCGCATAGTGAAATGATGGACAATTGGCATGTAAGAATTTAGGAATGCTATGAGGTCCGCGAGATAATTTTGCTTAAAGATCTGATATGTAGTTTAAAGATAGTTTATGTTTTGTTGTTGGCACCGAGCAGTGCCTTTGCTTATTCTGCAGTGAAGTAATTACAGTAACTGTTTGATTCTTAATCATTAAATAAAGGTTGGTCAGGGGATCTCTGCTTGTAATCATAAGATTTGTAGTGAATCTATAGTTGAAATTAAGTATAAAACAAAGTAAAATAGTCTTAAGCTAAAAAATAGCACCTGGATAATTAACAACTTAAAAATAAGAGCTTAAGGGACTAATACAAATAAGTGATGATCAAATATGGAGCTTGGGAAATGGTAAGTAGGTCGACATAAGGTAAGTTTTTAAAGTTAGAAAGTAAAAAAAAAAAAATTAGTATAAATTCTAATATAACAGGACTACTATAAGGTTGAGGTGAACAATAAAGTGGTAATCCAATAAATGAAGCTTTGGAATAAATGCAAATGGTGAAGATATGCTACTTTAGCAACTAAAATAGCACCTTGATTATTTAACAATTGTGCAAATATAAACTAGGATAGTTAATAACTAAAATAAAGGAGAAAATAAATAAGGCTAAATTAAGTAATGGTAAGCAAAGTTAAATGGACAGCTGGTAGGAATTATAATAAAACTTATAATCTAAAACAAACAATTTGAAATGTAATTCTTGCAATTGCCCTAGATCTGGTATAGGTTGTTGACAAGATCAAGATGAAACTAATTTAAATTGACAAAATAAAATTCCACAATTAAAGTACCAAACGACATAATAGTAAAAAAATACCAATGGTAATTCCTTGGTTATAATTAGATAGTAAGAGGTAGACAGGTACACAGGTACAAGGATAATATAAAGGTTGGGTTTGGAATATAAAACTTGAAAATTTTGGCTACACAATGTTATGGGAAGTAATAAAATAATTGGTTTAATGTACAAAAAAAATTGACTGGTAGGTAAATATGGTGTTTACTAAAATTTTAGTAAAAGTAATAAGGATTACAAAAAAGTGAAAAAGTAATGTTATTTCATTCAATATTGCCCACATGGTATGAATACTTAGGTTATGTGCAGTACAAGGTAATTAAGAGAACTAGGATAGTAAAATGTGGTATTAAAACAACAGGTAAAGGTAATTAGACAAGGTAATGGTTATAAATGGTCATAAAATGTTAAGAGTAATTGAAATTTTTAGTAAAAATGATATTTAATAATTTTAGTAAGTAATATCAATTGATAGTAATTTAAAAAAATATGAGTTAGTAATAGGACAAGAAAGAATCAATTCACTATGTTTTAAGCGAACATAGTAAATAAAAAAATCACAAAAGTACTTATGCTACTAGTAAAACACAAAATGAGTAGTTGATTATTTTAATTACTAAGAGAAGTACAATGAAATTGAACAATAATGGAGCAAAAACCTACACGACACCACGTAGCTTTATAGGTTGGACATTGTTTAGTGTTTCTCTGTAAGATAGTATCCCTGAGAAATCGTGATAGATCCTTCTCGTTCGTGATTGATACAGTTGACCTACATTGGTTTTTCCTAACAGAATTTTCCCATCCCGTGTGAACATTGGTGTATTGTGTCATTAATTCTCTCCGCTTAAGTTTTCTGACTTAAACAGAGGTTCTCTGACGTTTTTTTTTTGGCAAGACACTCCGTATATTATACCGCTTTCTTTACTTATAATAATGCAATAATTAAGTCGTTTTTTCCTGTCAAGTATGATCAAAGCGTAACACTTTTTCTACCATGGGATCCAGTAACCTGCTTCTTTTTATTTCTGACGCTGGTACAATAACACGTGTTTGGTCCTTTATGACTGCAAGATATATTTTCTTAACTGTTTGGTTTGTTCAGATCACGAAAAATGGACTGATTAACTATTTACTGCGTCCCGATAGTTTATCATTTCCGTTTTAACTTCTTGGAGAGCAAAGTAGCACTGAACCGGGTTAGCTAAGTTGTTCCTTCCATTCTTTACTTCTTCTCACAACCGTTGTGTATTATGAATTTATTTGTTGGGTAGGCTATCTATGACTGTTTGGATGTTCTTGTCACAGTAGTCAGTCCTGGTGCTGAGAACGTTTGTTCAAGACTGAGATTTTGTTGTCGAGTTGTGTCATCCCTGGGTCTTGTTTTGTTATGACTCTCGAAGATTCATATTTTCATAACTAAGTTGGAGATGCATGACTTGAGGGTATCTGGATCGTTGGTCTTACCTGAGAGACTACTTGGCGTTGCATCCGGGAAGAGAGGGAGGAGGGACGGTGCACCATGTTTGTTGCTAGGTGTGGTGTCGCCTTGAGTGCGGGAGAGTGGGGTGTTGCTGGGCTGGCGTCTCTCCCTGACTACACTTGTTTGGAATAGTTTGATTTTTTCGGTGTTTTCCTTGCGCCTTGGTGCTTTTCTCTTAGATTGTGCCTCATAATACTACAGGAATTGTTGTAGTTAAGAAGAAGTTGTAGTATACAAACCTAGGGTTACGTTGTCGGCTGCAAGCGGGGTGTTGCTTTTTTTTGTTTTTGGCAGTCTTCCCTTTGATCTCTATTTTGTCGATTTTGTAGGGTTCACTGTTGGGAATCCTTTGTCTTCTGGTGCTATACGTTGGGTAGTGCAGTTTGCTAGTAACTAGGTCATCATAGGAGCAATTGGTAGCTCTGGTAGTTGAGAAAAGTACGAGCTTGGAAGTCCGCTGCCGGCCCGCTGCCGATGATAGTAATGTCAATTTTGTGAATATGATGTCATGGTCTACTGCGTCAAAAGCTTTCCTTAGGCAATAAAAAATTCCTAGTGATATTCCCTTTATTTTCCAATGCTGTGTAAAGCAGATCTGCATGTTTTATGATGCATCATTAGTGCTTTTTATTTTCCTGAAATCCAAATTGGCAGGGTTGATAATGGTTGTGTGCTGTTAAAAAATGAATATATCCCTGTGCCAACAGTTTCGCAAAGATTTTGGATAGCAATGGTAAGTCGATCTTGGCCTAATAGTTTTTAAGTCTGTAGTCACCACCTTTATGTATTGGTGTAACCTTGCCATCTTGAGTATTTTTTCGGAAGGGTGCTAGTTTCTAGTGGACTTGTTAAAAAGTACTGAAATAGCATGCGAAGGTTAAGGGCCGCTCGCTGACAGTAATGGTGGACTTTAGACAGATTCCCCGAGTAGTTTTTAATAATTTATAATCTCGTGACTTCCCGAGGCTTCCAGTTGGTGCATGATAGAAGGAATTTGGAAATTCCCATCTAGGGAGTCCCCTCATGCATTAGTATGTGGGGATTTTATGGCGAGATTAGATCCTAAGGTTGAGAAGAAGGTCCGTTGGACTTGTTAGCTGTGTCGTGGATGTAGTGGTTGTTCATTAGTTTAGTTAGGACAATATTCTTGGTTTTTTTCAGTGTGGGTCCCGTAGAATCTGAGAGAGTGTTGTCCCAGTCTTTTTTATATCTCCTCTAGTGTCTGTGAATCAACTGGAGTATATAGTTGTTTTGCTTTCTTTCTTACATTTGAGAACTGATTGATCGTGTTTAAGAATATCTTTGTGATAAGCCCAGTCTATATTTGCGTGTCATATTGTGTGATCTTGTCAATGGAATTCAGATGGTGCAGTTACCCATTGCAAACCAAGCCATATTGTTTGTGATCTGATTCGTTCTTATAGGACAAGGTTTGTTGTATAGTTTAAGTCAGTTGGGGTTTAGAAAAATGACTTCCAGTCATCAAAACCATTGGGCTGGGAGAATACGGTAGCCAGTCAACATCTCTAGTCAGTGGTGAACTCCTTATTGAGGACCCCCCCCACCCCGCCTCGTCATGGATCTAAATGAGACTTTGTGAGTAAGTGTGGTTTATTAATGTTTGCCAGGAGGAAGGTAGGTAGTGGTCCTTAGTCTATGCTGTGATTACCCAGAATTAAGGGGGGGCTAGTATATTGTCCATATTGGTCTATTATGGTTGACACTTGTCTCAGTGAGAGCCGGGTTGGTTTAGTTATTGTTGGTATAGAAGTTGTTTGTTCATATTGTTGATGAAACAGTTACAGGCGATCATCTAGTAAGCCAAGGTTTGATTTGAAGTCTCCAGCTAAGAGAAGGTGGTGGTGCTATTCATTTTCTGTTTGTTATTAGTGACTTTAATTTTACACAGGAAATTGGTATGTTTTGTGTGGAGGTATCCGGTAAAATGCACCGATTGTTATAGTTCTTAAGGTTTTTACAGTAAAAATTAAGCAAAAATGTATTCCCCAGAGTCATCACTAAAGCAAGTGGTGCGAATACAAGATAATTGGGTAGAGTAAATAGATTGCAACTACCACCCCACTTGGTTTGGTCTGCAGTTGTGAACTGCGTGTATCCTGGTAGAGGTAGATATCTAAGTGTCCTGCTTAAGAGCCAGGTCCACAGTAAAATAATGCAGAGAAGGTGTCTTTAGTGATTCAAGGAGTGCCACAGGAGGTCATCATAGTGTTTGCTTAAGGACCTAAGTGTGTAGTTTAAGTACTATAGCATTTGGCATTGTTCGGATAGTGCGGGGCTTGTGAGGCGTGTAAAAAAGGCAGTTGCTTTCCAATAGGTTTTGATTGGTTGTCAGATTATGGAGGTTTCATCAGGTCAACGTGGATCAATCAGCTCTAGGATTAAAATTATGGTTTATTTATATTCCTGATTAGTGTTGATTCCTGAGTACTGATATCTATGGTGAAGCTTGGATAATATAACATAGATATTTTTGTCATATAAAGTATATCACTACTACACATAATGAAGTTGATGTTGTCTATGTTGTTGTGCTGAATGTCTAAAGTATACAACTAGTATCAAACTAGTAATATAAAAATTCAATTTAAAATAGAACAAGACTCTCACTTGTAATTGCACCAAAGACTAATAGAATGACTTTTGTGGAGTCTCTGTTTGAGCTGAAGGCGCTATATACAACTAATTTAATTCTAATAATAATAAACATCCAAATTAAAAATAGCACCAGTCCTCTCACTAGTAATTGCAAATGGTCTAATATAATGAATTGGTATTGACTATGTGCAACTGAGTTAAAGGTGCCGTAGGGGAAGAGAGGGGGCAGTCGGGCACAAATTTCTAACTCTGTTGTTTACACCGTCCGATTTTTCACCAGTTTTGGTGCATAAGACAATATTTTCACTCTTTCTCTTGAAAACGTTTAATCACAATAATACCTCAACATCGAAAAAGACTGATTTACTAAAATGCCCTTGTGGCCCGAAGTCATTCTTATAGACTATTAAGGTAGTTTTGACACTTGGTGGCGAGAGAACAATGCTAATACTAATTTTGATCGTGAGATTTCCTCTACATAACTTATCCTTATTTCACAAAAAAAAGTTTGTTAGTTCCTGGAATAATGCCAAAAAATCTGCCCTTTAAACTCCCACAGAACTCCCAAGTATTTGGGAATATATTCCAAAATTCAAGATGGAAATTAGAGAAATCATTATCTACACTTTCGTGAATATTATTCATTGAATAAGTAATAAAGGAACATTTTGGTACTTTATGGTGAATAAGTTACTTCCGAGATATGGCCAGGAACGCAGGCCGGCCCCCCGTCTCAAAAAAAAAAAAAAAAAATCGCGAAAATCCGCATTGTTTGGGTGTATTTCTTAGTAAACTGATGTTCTATTGCAGTTATCCTCGTCAAAACACCGTTTTCTCCTTACCCCAAGACCAAAAATACGACATGGAAGGAGCACTCATTTATTTATCGAAATATTCCCGAAATCTCTCGACATAATTATGGCCTATTTTATTCAGTCTAGAGTTATATAACATGTTTTGTAATGTTATTTATAGTGTATTATTAATAGAATATTAGATCAATCTATAGACAAAGAAGTCCGTAGAGTTGATATATAAGCGTCATAATGGGCGAATCTTTGCGGGACACCTCGGGAGCGGAACACTCTGCTGAGCCTTCTCCGTCGGGTCCCGGTTGTCGCTAAGTCAGACGATAGCCCCACCTACTGTTTTATGATGCCAAATAGTTTTGTTATTATATAGAAAAATAAGCAAGAAAAAGCGATAAAAAACAAGGAAACAACGTCCAGAAAAATATAGGGCCATGAGCTGTCTCGCTACCAACATCCACGGCACCATACCGATATAAATGAACTATAATTTTCTTGTAACCGTCGTAAACATTCATTCTTACCATGTGTTCCAGGAGTTAAGCTATTTTTTGGTTAATATAACTCAATGTCCAGAATTTTTTTGATGTTTGGGTATGCGGCGCGCAATAATATAAATAATATAAAAAAAAAGGCACAAAGACTCTCAATTGTAATGCACTAAGGTGTTTATATAAGATTGTTTACAAGAATTAGAGTATAACTAATTTAAATTGACAAGATAAAAATATACAAGTTAAGGTAGCAAAAGAATAAAAAACTAGAAAAAAAAAAAAAAAGATATATGAGGTAGTGGTACTATTAGCAAAAGTATGTTAAGGCCTTGAACCATAATATAATAGAAATATACACTAATTGCACACACAATATAGTCACTAAGATATGAAAACATCTTAGAAGTGAAATTTATAATATAAACTTACATATAATAATACAAATTGAAAGGTTACTTGCAATTCTCTAAGTCAGGGTATAGGTTGTTGACAAGATCAAGATGAAATTAAAAAACCCTAGAAAAAATTTAAAAGATGACGAAAAAAAAATTCACATTAAATACCAAAAGAGAATATAAAAAATAACAATGGTAATGTCTTGTTATAAAATGATAGTAAGATGTAGACAGGTACAGAGGCACACAAGTACACAGTACACAGTACAAGGATAATAAAAGGTTGGATTGAAGAAACAAACTTGAAATTTGGCAACAAAATGTTATGGGAAGTTGAAAATAATTGTTAATGTACAAACGTAAAATTGACTGGTAGTAAATATGGTGTTTAATAAAATTTTTAGTAAGAATAATGATTACAAAAAAGTGAAAAATTAATTTTTATTCATTCAAAATGCACTGGATTATACTTAGGTTATGTGGCAGTCACACGGTAATTAAAGAGTACTCTTAAGAAGTAAATGTGGTATAAAACAGGTACAGGTAATTTAGACAAGTAATGGTTATTAATGTCAAAAATGTTAAGAGTAATAGAAATTTATAGTAAAAATGATAATTATTAATTTTCAGTGGTAATATCACTTGAATAGTATTTAAAAAAATATGAGTATAATAGGACAGAGAAAGTGTCAATTCAGCTAATGTTAAGCAAACACTCGTAAATAACAAAAATTACATAAGGTGATTAAGGCTTACTAGTACAGCCACAAAATGAGTAGTTGATTATTTAATTACTAAAGACAGATTGTACAATGAAAGTTGAACAATAATGGAGCAAAACCATACACTACACTACGTAGGCTATTAAGAGTTGCCTTGTTTATTATTCTCTGTAAGATTATTATCCCTGAGAAATCGTGGATATCTTCATACTCGTCGTGATTGTTACAGTTGACCTACATTTGTTTTCCGAACAAAATTTTCCCATTCCCGTGTGAACATTGTTGTATTGTTGTCGTTATTCCTCCGCTTAGTTTGCTGACTCTATACAGGAGTTCTGACGTTTTTTGGTAAGACACGCGTTTATTAGCCTCTTTTCTTTACTTTAATAATGCAATAAATTAAGTCTTTTCCTGTCATGTATGGAATTTAGCATAACACTTTTTCTAACATGGAGCCTAGTAACCTGCTTCTTTATTTCTGACATCTGTACAATAACACTTGTTTGGTCCTTTATGATCTCAGAGTAAGTGCTTTACTGGTTGTTTGGTTCATATCACTTGGAAAATGAGGGACTGATAACTATAACTTACTGCGTCCGATAGTTTTATATCTTGTTTCAGTTTAATCTTCTTGGAAGACAAAGTAGTCTCTGAACTGGTTTTATCTAAGTTGTTTCTTCCAGTCTTTATACTGCTTCTATCAACCTTTTATTAAGAAGATATTATTTGTTGTATGGCTATCTAAGGACTGTTTGGATGGTCATGTCACAGTAGTCATCCTGGTGGTTGATAACTTGTGGGGTTCAAGACGAGATTTTGTCTCGAGTTGTGTCATCCTGGTGTCCTGTTTGTTATGTCTCCAAAGATTCATACTTTTCAATGACTAATTGGAGATCATGTCCTTGTAAGGGTACTGGATCTTGGTCATCACCTGAGAACACTGGTAGTTGAATCCGGGGAAGAGAGGGAGGATGGGCTGGTGGCAGCCATGTTTGTTGTTATTGTTGTGGTGTGGTGTTGAGTGGTGGTGAGTGGGGTGGTAGCTGAGCCGGCGTCCTCCTGGCTACACTTGTTGAATAGTTGATTTTTCGGTGTTTTCTTGCTGGCCTTGGTGCTGTTTCCTCTTAGATTGCGCCTCATAATACTACAGGAATTGTTGTAGTTAAGAAGAAGTTGTAGTTATACAAAGCTTAGGGTTACGTTGTTCGGCTGGCAGCGGGGTGTTGCTTTCGGTTTGTGGGCAGTCTTCCTTTGATCTCTATTATTTTCGATTTGTAGGTTATAGACATGAGGCATAAGCATTATTGTTGCAAAAAGCAAATACATTTCAGCCACCTTTGTCTCTTTCCACTGGTGTAGTCTTGATTGTGGTGATATGATTGTATTTGCCATGGTGTACTCAAAATACTTATTACTTTTGCTGACAATAATTTCCATCAAGGGCTGGTCAAAGAATAGTTCAAAGAATTGCAGCTCATTTGCAGTGTTTCCAAGGGAACAAGCTGGTAGTGTTCCACTTTGAGAGTCATCAAATTGATGGGGGATTGGGAACAAAATTGGGATTTTGCTGCCAATTCCAGATGTGGTTTGCTGGTGGATACTAGACATCATAAGCTGGTTGTGGTTGTAGTTGTAGGTGTGGTGTGGTGGTTGATGATACTCCGCTTTGACCTTGAGCTGAGGAGTCAGCGGCGTGGGTCCCAGCCTGAGCTGGTGAGTCATACTTGGCCGTGGCACTACCACCACCACCACCACCATCACCACCAATACCACCAATACCACCACCTTCCGATGCCTGTGGTCTATCCATGTCGAGTGTAGCCACATCATCCTCACTTTTGCTGTCTATTCCTGGTGTAGGGCCACGGGATGTACTCCGTCCCCTGGGCACTGCATAGGGAACACTACCCAAGCTCATGCGTATATACCGACGCTTCACTGGTGAATATGATTCATCACTATCACTACTCAAATGATCATCATGAGCAATAAAATCACAGTCCACATCACTATCATCATTACTGAAATCTGAGGCCTTGCCATGCAAAAATATTAGTTATCTCTTGCGACGAGGTACAACTGAACATGACTGAGATGTGCCCATACCAGAGGCAGAATCTAGCCAGGTAAGACTGTCTAGCCAGGTAAGACTGTCTAGCCAGGTAAGACTGTCTAGCCAGGTAAGACTGTCTAGCCAGGTAAGACTGTCTAGCCAGGTAAGACTGTCTAGCCAGGTAAGACTGTCTAGCCAGGTAAGACTGTCTAGCCAGGTAATACTCTCTAGCCAGGTAAGACTGTCTAGCCAGGTAAGACTGTCTAGGTTGAGAATCGTCAGGATTTTCTGCACTATTTTTGATAACCTGGTCATTGCTTTCGGTCAATAATTGATCAAAGCCATAGAATTTTTCTTCTTTTCCACTTCCATCAGACTCAGAACTATCAGTTATGAAGAGGAGAGTCCCAGTTTGCTTCGGAGTGAGAGCTGCCTTGCAGCGAGGCATGGTGAACAAAGGTTACTGAGGCAGCATTCCCACAATACCATGTGGGTGCCTAGATTTTTGTTTATAGCGCACACACACCACGCAGACTCGTCCTCTCAGATGTAGGTCTACCAGCCTTCTCGCGCTAAATTTGATGCTGCTAGAATGTGGCATATATCCACTTATGTTTCTTGTTGATATATAATATAACCTATTCACTGTATTTCTTTCACTGGTCACACATTTGTTTTATTTTATTATCTTTCTTGGGTGACACGTGACAATGTTGCCAGGAGTACACTAGGCCTGCCCACTCTACTTGCTACCAAATATCGCTTTCTGGTTCACTTATAAAATTGTGGCTCTCCTCACACTTATGTGGCTCAGGGCAACTTGTAAATTGCTTCAAGGATTATTCACTACCCTGACACACTTAATGACCTCTGCAATACCCTTGGGTAACCCTCGAAAACACTCATATTCACGGAGTACTAAAAGTTGTGACTCGAGCACGTCGTGTCCCTTGTGTGTGTATGTGTGTGTACTCACCAATTTGTGGTTGCATGGGTCGATTCACAGCTCCTGGCCCTGCCTCTTCACTGGTTGCTACTAGATCCATGCTCTTCCTGCTCCATGAGCTTTATCATATCTCTTCCTAAAGCTGTGTATAGATCCTGCCTCTACATCATTCTCCAGATTTTTCAACTTCCTGACAAACCTATGACTGAAGAAATACTTCCTTACATCTCTGTGACTCATGTGAGTTTTTAACTTCCAGTTGTGACCCCTTGTTACTGTGTCCCATCTTTGAAACATTCTGTCACTATCCACCTTGTCAATTCCTCTCAGTATTTTATATGTAGTAATCATGTCCCTCTCTCTCCTGTCCTCCAGTGTCGTCAGGCTGATTTTCCTTAACCTCTCCTCATAGGACATACCTCTTAGCTCCAGGACTAGACGTGTTGCAAACCTTTACACTTTCTCCAATTTCTTGACTTGCTTGACCAGGTGTGGGTACCATATTGGTGCTGCATACTCCAATATGGGCCTAACATACATGGTTTACAGTGCCTTGAATGACTCCTTATTCAGGTGTCGAAATGCTATTCTTAGGTTTGCCAGGCTCCCATATGCTTCAGCAGGAGATGTGCTTGGTATTATACTCACCCCAAGATCTTTTTCCTTTAGTGGGGTTTGCAGCCTTTGGCCCCCCTAGCCTGTACTTCATCTGTAGTTTTCTTTGACCTGTCCCCAGTCTTCATGACATTGCACTTTTAAATGTTAAACTCCAGGAGCCAGTTGTTGGACCAGGCTTGCAGCCTCTCCAGATCCTTTTGTAGTCTCACCTTCTTCTTCTTCTTCTTCTTCTTCTTCTTCTTCTTCTTCTTCTTCTTCTTCTTCTTCTTCTTCTTCTTCTTCTTCTTCTTCTTCTTCTTCTTCTTCTTCTTCTTCTTCTTCTTCTTCTTCTTCTTCTTCTTCTTCTTCTGTTGGGGTTTCAGGGCCACTGACAGCATACGCCGTATTGAGCCCGGCCGTCCAGTGCTAGGAGAGGGAATATCGACCAAAGTGGAAGAATGTCTTGACTAATATCATATGTCTCTGATGCGTCCTGAAGCCAGCAGGAAGGAGCAGGTACAAGCCAATATCTCCTGATGGTCAAGAGGGCGAAACCCCTCCCTGTTGAGGAGGACAGGTAGAGTGAAGGTGTGCAAGAGTAGTCCGTGCAGTGATAACGTGGGCACCACAGCAGGAAGTGTTCCACCGTCTCAGGCTGTGAGGGACACCACTGGCAGTACGGAGAGTCCGTCATCCGAAGGCGATATAGATGAGCCTCCAGTCGCGAGTGCCCAACTCGAAGGCGAGTCAGTAGAACATCCACTGAGCGGTTGGGATGGCGAGCCCAAGGGCAGGGGCCATTAAAAGTTTGGACAGAGCCCAACGCCAAAGAAGAGAGGGAGTGTGCAAGGCCCTCTTGCCACTGATAATGGATTCCCTTCCAGACAGCCCTTGTGAAATCACTGTGGCCCAGGGCAAGAGGGGTAACAGCAGTAGGAAGTGTGTGTGTGAGGGAGGGCACCCGATCTGCCACTTCATTGCCCCAGATTCCAACATGGGGGGGAACGCACTGAAGGGAGATGCTCCAACCTGGGCTCCACAAGAAGAGCAGGAGGAGAGATTGTGTCTGACGAACGAGGACACGTAGTGATCATGGACGGGCAGAGCACAAAAGTGCCAGGGAAGATTGGGAATCAGAGAAGAGGACCAGTGGTTGGGGAATGTAATCTAGGACAAAAGCCAGAGCCTGGTGAATGGCGAAGAGCTCCCCTGCCAGAACAGAATGAGCACGGTCCAGCCGCCACGTTTGACACAGGGAGAGATTAGCGAAGAAGGCCGCAGATGTTGTAGAAGGGGGGAAGGACTGTGCCGAGCCATCCGTGTAGACGGAGAATGAAGAGCCATATGTAACAGAGCGAAACTCTTCAAACAGAAATGCAACTAACTAAGGGGGTTCCCTGTTCCTGTAGTGCCAATCCAGGTGGATGTATCTTGTCAGGTCCAGCCAGGGGGGTGCTGGAGAGTGGAGAGGGGAGGGAGTCATCACAAGTGCAGGAAGAGTAAGTCAGGTCAGGGAACGCTGGGCCCTGGCTACAAAGGAAGGCTGAACCAAACGTGGGGGGACAGAGGCTGTCTCCCACATCTGTGAAAAGAGGCGACAAGGGTGAGTACAAGGCAGAGAGGCCATATGATGGAATCGTAAACAGTTCCTCGCTGTCCTCACCGACGAGAGAGGGACTATCCCTGACTCTGCCTCCAAGGCTGCGATACGGGTGGAGGGGAATGCCCCCAGCATATTACGGATGGCTGAATTCTGGAGAATGTCTAAGAGATTAAGAGAGGAGGAAGAAACCAAGCCATACATCTCACTCGCATAAGTGAGCTTGCTGCGAACCATAGCTATATAGAACTTATGGAGAAGGTCTTGATCCACCCCCCACTTGGTGCCAGAGATCCGGCGCATAAGTGCAATGCGACGTGCACACAAGAGGTGGAGGGCTGCTATGTGTTTCTTCCATGTCAAGAATGGTGCATCTAAGGTGACTCCCAACCAACGATGAGAAGAGACCAAAGGGATTGGCGTCTGATTCAGTGAGACTGAAGGAAGAGTGGGGAGTTGGCGTCTAGTAAAGCATAAGAGCTTGGATTTAGTGTCACTAACCTCCAAACCCCAGGTGGTGGCCCATGATGTTATGCATTGCAGGGCACCCTGAAGTGTTTCCTGTGCTGTCAGTAAAGCTGGGGCACTGCACATAAGGGCCACATCATCCACATATACCAGGGTATGCACTCCCTGGATGGAAGGGAGATCCGACAATAAGACAGAGAAAAGGAGTGGGCTAAGAACAGATCCCTGGGGCACTCCCCAGTATGCAGGACAGGGTGAGGACAAAGTGCCACCCACTGCTACACAAAAGGTCCTCCCTTGCAAAAAGTTGCGCATCCAGCAGAGAGGAGCTCCTGTCAGCCCCATGCGGGCCAACTTGAAAACAATCGCTGTGTGATGCAGAGTCAGATGCTCTGCGTAGGTCCATAAATGCAGCTAAAAGGAACTCCTGACATTCATATGAAGTGTGCACAAGCTGTGTAAATTGAAGCAAAGGGTCGAGGGTGGATCGACCTTCTCAGAAGCCACTCTGGTTTTCAGGCAGGAGGCCATGTTCCTCAATCCACCAAGAGAGACGAGTAGCCACCAGTCGTTCCAGCACCTTACCCAAGCAGGGCAGTAGAGCAATGGGCTGGTAAGAGCTCGGTTGGGTATCATCCTTGCCCGGCTTTAGAATTGGAACCAGAAGAGAGTTTCCACATATCAGGGAAGACACCTGTATACCAGCTGGTATTGAAAACCTCCAGCATAGCTTCTGTACAGGAGGGAGGTAGATGTAGTATAAATGAATAGGGTAAGTTGTCCTCCCCCGGAGAAGAGCGGGAAGAAAGTTGGGAAAGTGCCTGCTGCAGTTCATGGGAGCTAAAGGGAGATGCCAGCACCTGGCAGTGAACCTCGGGTATGGCAGGTGGCAAAGGGCCCCATTTGATCATCTTAGAGGGTAGAGGAGAAGGAGGAGAAAACATAGGATCGAAGAAATTTGCAAATGTCTCAGCCTTGTCCTTGGGGTAAGAGTGGAGTCGCTTCTTCCCCCAGCAGGGGAAAAGTACTTACAGAACGTGATCCCAACATGGAGTGGAAGAAACCCCATGCCTGACTGGCAGAGGTACGAAAAGAAAGAGAAGAACAGAATGAAGCCCAGGATGCACGTTTCGCCTGGAGGAGGGTTCGCCGACAAAGAGCGTCTGCCCTTCGGTAAGCCAACTGCTGAATCCGAGAGGGTTGGCGCCACCACCATGCCCATGCTGTCCAACGCATCTTCGCTGCTCGGAGGCATTCATCATTCCACCATGGAACCCGGAGCCGTGAATGGGTGAAGCTCCCGGAGAGACAGAATGAATGCGAGCCCACCTCAAACATGGCCCTTTGCAGAGACACGACAGTCTCATTCAGCAAGGAGTCCTGAGGCAGGCTGTAATCAGCAAGTGCCTGATTATAGGTTGTCCAACCATCCTGGGTGATTTTCCACCATGAACGAACTGCCGTCACCGACACTGCTGAGGCTTCATTTGTAGAAGTAAGTACTGGAAGATGGTCACTCCCCATGAAGGGACCTACAGTAACAGTAGCTGTAGTAAAATATCCACACCCAAGAACGAGGTCTAGGGTAGAAACTCGCCTGGTATAAGGATCCACTCTAGTCTCCAAACCTGGTGGTGTGAGCAACGAAAGGTGAGATGCGAGGAGGGTTTGGAACAGGGCCCTACCTGTGGGATTCACCGATCCCAAAGAAATGGATGGCTCCCAGAACTGGTGCCTTGCATTAAAGTCTCCCATCACAAGCGTAGAACCACAGAGTTGTCCAAAGTAATAGGTAAATTCACTTTGTGTAACCGACCTGCCCGGATTATAGATCAGGAGTATGTTGCACCACTGAGTGCCCAAGGCAACTCTCACAGCCAGAGTTTCCAACACTCCACTCTCATAGGCTTGGAGAGAGAGGGTTGTACTCTGGAGCCGGTTGCATACAAGAAGAGCTAGGCCACCTCCGCTCCCTTCAAGGCGATCCCTACGGTAAACAGTGAAACCAGGCATCCGAAAAGAATGTCAAGGGTGTAACCATGTCTCAGAGAGACCCACCACCAGTGGCTGCACCTCAGCCAGATACCTCTGAAGGTCAGGAAGCTTCCCCAGTACAGAATGTGCATTCCAAAGAAGAAAAACAGAGGAGTAAGAAAGGTTCACGTGTGTGAACTAAGCAGCCCAATAAGGCGAGGGAGAACCGAGAGACATGCAGTCACAAAAGAGGTGCCCTGGAGGTAAGAATGTAGCACCTCCACCAGGAGGAGGATAGGATGAAGGAATAAAGCCCAGGCAGGCGAGAGTGAGAAAGCGGGACCTTCAGACATGAAGGGTCCTGGAGTGGAAACAGGCCGAGGCTGGGGTTGAGGAGAATTGGGGGGAGAGTCGGCTGCGAGATGGGAGACTCCGGGTTGGGTATGATGTTCATCTGAACTGGGTGGGGTTCTGAACAACGAGTCGATTTGGGAACTGTACCACCTCGACGGGAGGACGTGTGTTGTGGACGAGGGGGGGCATGTGCAATAATTTCCGCAATGGAAGCCGGGTCCAAAGACACCCTAAGTTGATGTTGCCCCGGGGGTGGGGAATCCTCTAAAGGTAACGAGAGGTCCACAAGAGCCCCAAACCAATTTGTAACAGGGATATTAGCCCTCACAGCTGTGGAGTACAGATGCCCTGGCCATGTTGGTGTTAGGGAGACTCCCTTAGTGGGGGGCACTGGAGGCGAAGGAGGCAGGGGCTGACGGACTGTGACTGGCTTTACGGACCGCAAGCAGGAGTTACATTCATCGAGCGTACAAGACCGGGCCCTGGCTGAGTTTGCCAGATCAAGAGCCTGGCGATATGCCGGGCAAGACCGGGAAGTAACCTTGTGGTTCCCTTTACAGAAGTAGCATGAAGCCGGGTGGGTACAGGTAATGCCGTCTTTAACTACTGGGTGAAACCCGCTGCAGTTCACACATCTTACCTTACCATGGCAAGACAACTCTCCATGCCCAAAAAGGAAACATTTCCACACCGGAGTAAAGGAAAAGTATAAGAAAGAACAGGAAATCTTAGATTGCCAAAAGTCACAAATTTCGGGAGAGCACCCGAGAAACATACACGAACCATACGAGATGGGGTAAGACAATTCAAGAGGTTCCAAACCTCCCGCAAACCTAAGTCGTCACCCCCACTGTGAACCAATTCAGAGTGGATCTCCTCATCTGAGAGGGATGTAGAAATTGGTCCAATTCTGCCATAACAACAGCCAGCGATGAGGATTGAGCAGCGGACCTCCCAGCAAACAACATTCCACCTACCCAGAACATGAATGGCATTTATTGGCAAATTTCTAGCCAGAAAAGACTTACAATGGAGCCGGAGCCTTAGGGCTGCACCCCTACCGAGTTGTTGGGCGCCCCCATCTATGCAAGCCTTGCCGAAAGGAGATCCACTGATGGCATTGGTGATGTCTCGTGGGTTGGTGAAGGGCGTACCACCATCCTAGGATGCACAAGAACCACCATCACATCTGGAGTAATATGAGGAGTAGGAGCATAGTCTGGACAAGTGGTGGGTTGGCATTTTGGGCTAGACAGGGGCCTGGCACCGTCGTCAACCTCAAGGGCCCGTTTGTTTATCCCAGTAGGGGGCACACTAGCCATATCTTGGTCCAACGGTAGTGAAACAGTTGTCAACTGACATATCAGTCGAACGACATATCAGTCGAACCCCCCATAAATGGGCCACACAACACCTGCCTGAAGGAGAAGACAATGACAACACAAGCACACAAGAAAAGAAAGACGGTGAAGCAGAGCCTAAACATGGCCTACACCACCAAGTAACAACTGAGGAACCTTCAGAAGACACATCCACACTCCACCATTGCCGGCCGTTTGTAGTCTCACCTGATCCTCATCCATTTGAATTCTCCGCATTAGCTTCTCATCGTCTGCAAACAGGGATACCTCTTGAATCTGTCCCTTCCATCATGTCATTCACATGTGTGTGCTCACCAAATTGTAGTTCCAAAGGTCAAGTCATAGCTCCTGGCCCCACCTCTTTACTTGTCGCTGCTAGGTCCACTCTCACTGCTCCATCAACTTTATCATACTTCTTAAAGCTATGTATGAATCTTGCTTCCACTACACCACTCTTCATACTGCTCCATTTCCTGACATCTCTATGACTGAATAAGTACTTCCTTACATCCCTCTGAATAATCTGAGTCTTCAACTTCCAGTTGTGACCCCAAGGTGCTGTGTCCCATCTCTAAAACATCCTGTTGCTGTCCACCTTGACAATTTCTCTAGGTATTTTATGTGATTATCATGTCCCCCAATCCCTCCTGTCCTCCTATGTTGTCAGATCGATTTCCCTTAACCTCTCTTCATAGGACATACCCCTTATCTCTGGGACTAGCTTGTTGCATATCTTTGCACTTTCTCTAATTTCATGACATGTTTGACCAGGCGTGAGTTCCATACTGGTGTTGCATATTCCAATATGGGCCTGACATGCACGGTGTACAGAGTCTTGAAGGATTCCCTACTGAGGTGCTGAAACATTTTTCTTAGGTTTGCCAGGTACCCATATATGCAGTAGTTACAGGAGGGCCCCACTTATATGGCGGGTTAGGTTCCAGGCTACCGCCGTAAAGCGGAAACCGCTGTAAAGTGGAACACCCTTTTTTTCCACTTACAAATGCATACAAACACTAGATAACAAGTTTACACTAACATATATTATGTTAGCAATAGAACCAGGCATCAAAAAAACAATAAAAAAGTACAATACACACATAGTGCACTCATTACTTACCTTAAAATATTTATAGTCTTAATCTAGGGTGAGACAAGTAGTATTTATTGTAAGAAATCAAGTGTGGTATGTATGGTAGTCAGCCAGGCTACCATACCAGGCCACCCCACCCACACATACTATTTTATGATATTTAAGCATCCCAGAGCGATAAAATGTATATACAGTTCACTCATTACTTACCTTAACCCTTTGAGGGTCGACAGGCCCTCTCCGAAACTCGTTCTCAGGGTCGGCCAAATTTAAAAAAAAAAAAATTATTTTCTCTTATGAAAAGATAGAGAATCTTTTCCCGATCATAAAGACACCAAAAGTTTGAAATTTGATAGAAAACTTACGGAATTATGCTCTCGCAAAGTTAGCGGTCTCGGCGATGTTTACGCATTGGCGATTTTGTCCACTTTGAGCCCCATTTTCGGCCAATTTCACTGTACTAGTCGACAAAAAACATGAATATTTCGCAAACTACATTTTTTCTATCGAATGAGTGCAAGAAACCACTCATTTATGAAATTCAACTATCCAGTACAGTGTCAAATATAGCAATTTTTGCAATTTCACACAAATTTCAAAAGATGCCAATTTCCGAATAAGGTCCAGAATATACAAGAAAGACATTCCTGGCACAAAATGAATTTCCTCTAGTCATTAGTCATGTCTCAAGGCCCCTCTTAATTCTTTTGTCTTTCCACTTTGAATTTTTTATTTTCACAAAAAAATAAGATTTACTGTTGCAGACTACTGCATTAGTGAAAAAAAGGTATAAATTATTATTGGTGCACTTGTGAAAGAATATTAGACTCACCAGTTGAACTGTATTGCACTTGGCACGATTGTTTACTTTTGAAGTTTGGTAAAAATCGAACATTTCTGCTACTTTGAGCTCAATTTCAGCACCTTCTTTGTAAAACCAGTCAAAATCATCTCATTTCTGTAATATGTCTTCCATTCATAAAATGAGACCAAGAAAACTAGAATACAACAATAAATACCATACGAAAATACACTGCAAAGTTGCTGATTTATTAAAAAAAAAATGTCAAATTTTTTTTTTTTTCATTATGCACTGTTTGCTGCAGGAGTTTGTTTTAGACTGTGCACACTGACCACATAGACCCATTCTTTCAATGAAGGCCTACCAGAATTCTCTCCACTAGATTTGAGGCTGCCTAGAATTTATAGTACTAGTACGTCAAAAAACCCTACGCGAAACGACTGAACGAACCCTCAAAGGTTAAAATAATAGGGTGAGATGAGTAGTATTTATGTGAAAACGAGTGTGGTTATGTTAGGTGTCACCAGGCTACCATAACCATCGGCCACCCCACCCACACATACTTTCTATGATATTTAAGCTCCCAGACATAAAATGTATATACAGTTCACCATTACTTAACCTTAAAATATAGGGTGAGATCGTAGTATATTTATTGTAAAAAATCAAGTGTTGTATATATGGTAGTCAGCCAGGCTACCATCCAGAGGAAAGAATGAGTGCATGAGAGAGGACAGGCGCAGAGTTATGAGAACAAACGCAGGCGAAGTAAGTTTTGTATACAGTGTACACGTCTGGTTTGTGTACAAGTTACATTGTGTACAGGTTGTCTCTACATTGATACGGTAGAATAAATAAAGAAGAACACTCCCATTCTCATGTAACATCATTTTGAGAAGAAATGATGCTCTGAGTGAAGGCAATGGAAGTAAGTCACTCTGACTTTTTTGGGTTATCCTAGGTTCTCTACACATATGTTGTTATGTATTTATGTTATGTATCGTGTTTATTATATAATTTTGAAAAAAATATCACGGATGGATTAATGAAAATGTGTATATTAACGTAATATACAACATTTAATGATACACCGAGCTCAGACAGCGTAAACAAACAAACTGAACAAGTTGTGGATGATCACTCGGTCAGGCGAAATAGACGGTATTAATACGTGTCCAGTTTTAGTTCATTCATGTACATTTGTAAGAGTTTGTGAAACTTTTACCTTATAATATTTTATTATTATTATAATAATTAAATCATGAAACAAATACTCTTACACTGTGTACAAGTTAGTACAGAATTATAGCTATAAAGTGAAGGCATACGAAAGGAATATTTTTTCTACAGTTATCCCTAGTAACAGGTAACGGGCTAGAGAAAACTAATTCTTCCGACACTTCTACAAACCGTTTGGTAAACATCTCATATATATTTGTATAAATTTTTATACTGTGGGTGCATGTATCATGTTTGTGTGTTACATAATGTGTTTCTTATATAATTTTTAAAAAAATATCATAGATAGATTAAGGGAAATGTCTATATTAACGTAATATGCAACATTAATGCGCCCAAGAGATTATTATTATTATTTATTATTATTATCAAAGAATTAATATTTCTTTAAATTTATTATTGCATCAAGAGTAGTAGAGACTTAGTGATTTTAAGTGACTCTACATGCCAGCACAGGTGAAAGTTTATTTATGTCCACAGGAGTACACAAGTTAATTATCAAGTACATAAACATAGTAAATAACAATAAATTGAAAACACTTGAATTTTGGTAAAGTTTCCAGACATAGTAATGAGATGTGCCTCAGGGAGAAGTAAACAAACTACGGTGGACATGCTGTGACTGAATAGAAAGACAGTGGGGGGAGCCTATAGCGAGTTATATGTCATAATTTGAAATGTCCGTATTACGGAACGCCATATGAGGCGAACCGCCTGAAAGCGGGCCTTGCTGTAATTTGGATTGATGTGCATTCAGCAGAGTGATTTTAGTGTTTATATCATCCAAGATCATTATTCCTTGACAAGGTATGCAGTCTTTGTCCCTTATGCCTGAATTCCTGCCGGTGTGGTCTTTTATGTCATTCCCCAATCTTCATGACTTTTACACCTGTGTAGTTAAACACAAGAGCCAGTTAACTGTGATCAAGCTTGCAACCTATCCAGGTCCCTTTGTAGTGGTGCCTGAAGCCTATCTAATTGAATTCCTCCTCATACGCTTCATATCGTCTGCAAACGAGGTGACACTTATGGAATCTATTCCTTTCCACATGTTTACATGTACCAGAAAAGCACCTTGTCCTTTGAGCTCATGTGAAACCTCGCTATCCAGACGCCCATCTGACACCTTTGTCACGTACCAAACTTGTTTGCCCTCTGTCAGGTATTACTCTGATTCATTGCACTACTTTCCTGTTATACCTGCCTTTGTAGTTTGAACTGATCTCATTATGTGAACTGTGTTGATAGCTTCATACAGTTCAAAAAATTCATGTTACTTGTGACACAGGGTTTTCTGTCCTGAATCATGTCTGGTTATGTATAACCTTCATCCTTTCAATGTGTCCACACTCTTCTGATCATCTTCTCCATGAACTTTGCTCCTCTGTATATGCCATGCAATGCTCTGTATCTAATGCAGCATGTCTGTCCTCCTTTCTTAAAAATTGGGACTAACATTTGTAGTCTTCCACACCTTTAGTCACCCTGTGACGATAGGTTTTGTTGAAGATTGTTGTTATGAAACACACAGTGCCTCTATTCCCCAGGCTCATGTAGAGATTCCATGGTTGCACCGCCTTTGAGACAATAGTCGCTACCTCTTCACCATTCATACTCAATTATATTAACAATTGGACTCCTTGGTACGGCAGCATTGGCTAATGCCAAAATCGCTAATGCTCACTTTGGCTTGAAAAATATTGCTAGCTAACCCACATTTATCCTCAGCTAAGGGCTTTGTGCCCCGAACGTGTCAGTTAGCGCCTGAGCAGCCCGCTACTCATTTACAGCAGTGGCCATTGGTTTACAAGCAGTGAGACAATTCCCCAACAATGGATTATTGTAAAATATTCCATGTTTATAGTGCTTGTAACCTAAATAAGTCCACCGAGTGGCCCCAAAGAAACTTCAGTGCTGCCCTGTGATTAAAGATGGAAGAAAACACAGATAAAAATTCAAATGAAAAAAACTGTAGCAAAGTACAAAGTGGCAGCGGAAAGAGAGGGAAGAAAATTGCCTTTGCAGTGATTCAGTGATTGAAACGATAATGCATGAATGCCTCTAAGCAGGCAGATATTTGATAAGGCTATAGTGCCAGCCAGCAATAAAGTGTAGAATTAACAGTGTAGCAAGTAAGTTAAGCGAGTAACAATAGAAAAACGACACGAAAGTAACTCTCCAATGTTGTTGGATGTGTATATATCCGCTGAACATATGCTGGCCTGCTATCTTCCACCACCCTAAACCTCTGCCAGCATCTCCTCCATCAAACTAACTAATTAAACTAACATCTCCAAGGTAAGTGTAAATATAAAAGTAAATATTAGTGTGAACATCAAAATGGTATACAATACCGACAGGTTGTTAGGTAAGACACACATGCAACAGTTAGACAACTTTATTCCGAAACGTTTCGCCTACACAGTAGGCTTCTTCAGTCGAATACAGAAAGTAGGCAGGAACAGTAGAGATGTGAAGACGATGTAATCAGTCCATCACCCTTGAAGCCGTAGAATTTGAGGTTGTCAGTCCCTCAGCCTGGAGAAGTTCAGTTCCATAGTCAGGAACTATCTGAAGATCAAGCGACAGTGTGGAAACTTAAATACTGTCGGAAGGAGAGGTGCAGAGTAGTAGTAGTAGTGAGAATGTAGCCACTGAGAGGTCATATCCTTCTCAGATCCAACACTTCTCACTTGAAAAGCTTGTCCAAGGTGTTTTCTGTACCAAGATGCCATGTGTTGCAGTGTCAGACAAGATGAACATCAAAATGGTATACAATACCGACAGGTTGTTAGGTAAGACACACATGCAACAGTTAGACAACTTTATTCCGAAACGTTTCGCCTACACAGTAGGCTTCTTCAGTCGAATACAGAAAGTAGGCAGGAACAGTAGAGATGTGAAGACGATGTAATCAGTCCATCACCCTTGAAGTCGTAGAATTTGAGGTTGTCAGTCCCTCGGCCTGGAGAAGTTCAGTTCCATAGTCAGGAACTATCTGAAGATCAAGCGACAGTGTGGAGACTTAAATACTGTCTTCACATCTCTACTGTTCCTGCCTACTTTCTGTATTCGACTGAAGAAGCCTACTGTGTAGGCGAAACGTTTCGGAATAAAGTTGTCTAACTGTTGCATGTGTGTCTTACCTAACAAATATTAGTGTAAATATAAAAGGACCCCAATGGCAATACATAAGTCACTCTGACTTTTTTGGGTTATCCTAGGTACTTTACACATATGCTGCTATGTATGATAATCTATGTACGTAACTGTATTTGTGTATACCTGAATAAACTAGGTATTTTATACATATTCTGCTATGTATGATAATCTATGTATGTAACTGTATTTGTGTATTCTTGAATAAATTTACTTATTTATAAATTAAAATGTAAATATTTCTTATTTTTAAATTACATACATTAAGTGTGACAGTGGTGGTGGGTTCTGCTGGTGCCTCCACCATGTACAGCTTCTCTCAGTGACCCTTTTAATCCCAACAACAACACTTCCATCACTTTACTTCTCTCATACATTATTACATATTTTATTCATTCTGGAGTATATATCATGTTTGTGTGTTATTAATATTGTTTATAATGTCATATTAGATGAAGTATGATAGATAAATAAGCCGTAGAGATGATATTAGCATCATATTGAAGCATAATAAAGTTGCCTTCCTCTTGCCTCCTACGTGTCTACCATACACCAACAAGTCAATAAAGGTAAGTGTGATGTTAAATGTTCATTTATCCATTTTATTAGTGCTTTATATTTATTTGGCATTGTTTTCTGTGTGTTTATTTATATTTAATCTTTAAAGAAGTATTTTTTGTTAATACAGTGGACCCCCGGTTAACGATATTTTTTCATTCCAGAAGTATGTTCAGGTGCCAGTACTGACCGAATTTGTTCCCATAAGGAATATTGTGAAGTAGATTAGTCCATTTCGGACCCCCAAACATACACGTACAAACGCACTTACATAAATACACTTACATAATTGGTCGCATTGGGAGGTGATCGTTAAGCGGGGGTCCACTGTACTTTGGGCTGTCTGAAACGGATTAATTGGATTTCCATTATTCCTTATGGGGAAAATTAATTCGGCTAAAGGCTAAATCAGTTAAAGGCTAGCTCTCTGGAACGGATTAAAGGTGTTACCCGAGGGTCCACTGTATTGTGTCCAGCACTTGATGGTGTACCCCACCACTCTGACTTTCTGGAGTCGTTTCTGTCTCCACTGAAAAATACATCTTTAACCCTTAAACTGTCCAAACGTAGATCTACATTCACTCGTGTGGTGCTCTAAATATAGTGAACCCCCGACATTCGATATTAATCCGTTCCTGAGAGCTCATCAAATGTCGAAAATATCGAAAGGTGAATTAATTTTCCCCATAAGAAATAATGGAAATCAAATTAATCCGTGCAAGACACCCAAAAGTATGAAAATTTTTTTTTTACCATATGAAATATTAAGTTTAATGCAATAGAATAATTACAATAACAACAATAACAATAGATTAATAACAATAGAATAATTGACACTTACCTTTAATGAAGATCTAGTGATGATTGATGGGATGGGAGGAGGGGAGAGTGTGGATGGTGTTAGTGTTTAGAAGCGGAATCCCCTTCCATTAGGACTTGAGGTATCAAGTCTTTTTCCTGGGTTACTTCCCTTCTTCTTTTAATGCCACTAGGACCAGCTTGAGAGTCACTGGACTTCTGTTGCACAACATATCTGTCCATAGAGGCCTGTACCTCTCGTTCCTTTATGACTTTCCTAAAGTGGTTCACAACATTGTCAGTGTAATAGTCACTAGCACGGCTTGCAGTAGCTGTGTCAGGGTGATTTTCATCAAAAAAGGTTTCCAGGCAATTTCTTTACCAAATCATCATGCAACTGCCTACCCTTTTCACAAATGATCACTTGAGAGATGCTATCTCCTGCTATCTGTTTTTCATTTATCCACACCAATAACAATCTCTCAACATCTTCTAACACTAGCGATCTCTGTTTCAAAAACAAAGTTGCACCTTTTGCAACAACAGCTTCCTTGATTGCCGTTTTCCTACTCACTATAGTAGAGATGGTTGATTGGGGTTTACTATACAACCTGGCCAGCTCTTTGCAATTATCTCTTTCTTCATTTCAATAGTCATTAGCACCTTTTTTCTCGAAGGGTTGGCACTAGAAGCTTTCTTGGGGCCCATGGTGACTTATTTTGCAGAAGCAAGCACCAAAAACAGTGATAATATGGAATGTACCGAATGTATCCTTAGATGTGCGCACACTGCCTGGCTTGTAAACGCTGGCACACAGGGGGCGGTTCAGGCCACACGTGGACACGTCTCGTACGAATTGCATCGAATAGCGGGTTTTCGATCGAATGTCGAGGCGAAATTTTTTGCTTTAAAATGCACTGAATGTCGGATTTATCGAATGTCAGGGGTCCACTGTACAGTGGACCCCCGGTTCGCGATACTAATCCGTTCCTGAGAGCTCATCGTAAACCAAAAATATCGGAAAGCGAATCAATTTTCCCCATAAGAAATAATGGAAATCAAATTAATCCATGCAAGACACCCAAAAGTATGAAAAAAAAACTTTTACCACATGAAATATTAAGTTTAATGCAATAGAATAGTAATTACAATAACAACAATAACAATAAATAACAATAAATAACAAAAGAATAATTGACACTTACCTTTAATGAAGATCTGGTGATTAAGTGATGGATGGTGAGTATGAGGGGAGGAGTGATGGATGGTGTTAGCATTTAGAAGGGAAATTCCCCTCCATTAGGACTTGAGGTAGCAAGTCCTTTTCCGGGGTTACTTCCCTTCTTCTTTTAATGCCACTAGAACCAGGTTGAGAGCCACTGGACCTCTGTGACACAACATAACTGGCAGCCTCACCATGCCTAATCACACTATGTATGCCACTACGATTCTTAAATCTTTCAAACCAACCTTTGCTGGCCTTAAATTCACTCACATCACCACTAGTTGCAGGCAATTTTTTTACCAAATCGTCATGCAACTGCCTAGCCTTTTCACAAATGATTGCTTGGCAGATGCTATCTCCTGCTATCTGTCAACATTTTCTAACACTTGCGGTTGCTGTTTCGTAATCACAGTTGCACCTTTTGCAAGAACAGCTTCCTTGATTGCGTTTTCTTGCTCACTATAGTAAGATAGTTGATTTGGGTGTTCTATTTACAACCTGAACAGCTTCCGACACACGCACTCCACTTTCGTACTTTGCAATTATCTCTTTCTTCATTTCAACAGTCATTAGCACCCTTGGTCTCGAAGGGTTGGCACTGGGAGCTTTCTTGGGGCCCATGGTGACTTATTTTGCCAAAACAGGCACCAAAAACAGTGATAATATGGATAATATGGAATGTACCGAATGTATCCTTAGATGCGCGCACACTGGCTGGCTTGTAAACACTGGCACACATGGGGCAGTTCAGGACACACATGGACACGTCTTGTACGAACCACATCGCATACCGGGTTTTGTATCGGGAAGCGAGGCAAATTTTCTGCGATATAATGCATCGGTTACCGGATTTATCGGATACCGATAGCATCGCGAATCGGGGGTCCACTGTATTTTGAAAAATAATTTTTTTTTTTTTAAATGAAGAGCACATTTTTCTAAATGTTATGAGATGAAAAAAAAAATTTAGAGTCAATACTTACTGAGATATAAGACCGTGAAGTTGGCTCTGGATGCTCACCTAACGGCAACATCGACTCCTGCTGCTTGCAGAAGTGTTGTCGATATACCATTTTTCTCATTTTTATTTTAATTTATATATTTTTTATGTTTTGATAATTACAATTTATATTAGTTCTTGTGATTTCATAGCCAATCTTTGTTCTGACACTAATATTAGGTACAGAAATAGTGCTCAAATAGTCACAATCACATTGACAGGTGAGCATTTACACCTGATAGGGTTATTTACTATTGTCTAGAAATATATACAAAGTATTTATAGGTCCCAGCAATGTTTTAGATACCCTGGCATATACAGTGGAACCTCAAATATCGAACTTTCTTCAGTCCAGAAGGCTGTTCGTGTGCCTTTACCGAATGAATTTATTCCCATCAGGAATAATGTAAATTAGACTAGTCCATTTCAGACCCTCAAAAATACACTTATAAAAGCACTTACAAAAATACACTTACATAATTGGTTGTGTTGGGAGCAGTTCGATTTTTGAGCTTCCACTGTACCTTGAAGCATGTTGTTATGAAAGGCATCCCTATACTGTTGACAGCCCAGTGACATTTGACAAATGCTCACTGCTCCAGCTAACCCTTGCTGTATTTGTTATCACTGTTACACACAAACATGTCTGTCTGTCTGTCTATCTGTCTGCCTCTGCTTATCTGTCTTTCTGTCTGCCTGTCTGTCTCTGCTTATCTGTCTTTCTGTCTGCCTGGAGTATAGAATATCAAACTCCTTGAAGAATGGTGTTATGACAACTGTGACATTTGATAAATGGGCACTCAGGGGGATGGGGAACCTTGGCTTTATTTGTTTTCACTGATACACACAAACATGTTTGTCTATCTTTGTGTCTCTCTATTTGTCTGTCTGTCTATCTATCTATCTATCTGTCTGTCTTTGCCTGGAATTTTTGAGTTATTCTAGGTAATTTACACTATGTATAATAACTGTACTTATGTGTGCATATGAGACAGAGATATAGATAGAGATATAGACAAGCAGAGATATAGGTAATAGAGATATAGATAGATGGAGACATAGATAGATGAAGATGTAGATAGAGATATAGATAGACAGAGATATAGATAGATGGAGATATAGATGGACAGAGATATAGAGACAGCCAAAGCAAGCTAGCCAGCCAGCCATCCAGCCAGCTAGCCAGCCAGCCAGCCAGCCAGCTTGCTGAATACATAAGAACATAATAAAGAAGGAACACTGCAGCAGGCCTACAGCCATGCAAGGCTGGTCCATGTCACCCTCCCCCCCCCCACCAGCTTAGACCAATGATCCACCTAGTCAGGTCACATTCATTGAAGGAAGGAGCATGACATCAGACCTAGTAGCACAAGCTAGTCAGGTCCAACTCACACCCACCCACACTCACTCATATATTTATCTAACCTATTTTTACTTTCCTCTTAAACTGTGAGTGTTAATGCGACATGGCATTAATGAATCCCTGGTGTTTGCTCTGTTATTTGCTCTAGCTGGCGCTCAATTGAACTGGTGCTCCCACAAGGTACTAAGGGCTCCCAGATTTTTTTAATACTGCACACACTGAGTGCACAGACCCATTCTTTCATGTCTAGGCAACTCAAGCGTGTTGTGCCAAATTTGAAGGAAAGAAAAAATGTTGATCAACGTTTGGAGCTCTACTCATGCAAACGCAGATCTACATTTGGACAGTTTAAGGGTTAAATCTCATGTTGAGGCTTGGCATAGTTCTCTTTCGTTCCTTGTGATCTCCCCTCTTTTTTTTCTCAGCCTGATTACCTGGGCCTTGACTGATGTAGCTGTACAACAGCACATGGTCATACTTGGCTTTCGATGCTGTGTCATTTTCGTATTACCCCTGGGCCTCCCTCCGTATCTGTGGATATTCATTTCTAGTTCTTTGATTAATCTCCTTATTTTTCTGGGCCCTTTGTCTTCTAAACTTCTTCCATTCTCTAGCGCAATTAGTTTTGGACTTTCTACATCTTTGGGTGAACCAAGGGCTCGTTCTGGTCTTCCCATTATTCCTGTCGCCCTTGGGTATGAACCTCTCCTTTGCCTCTTTGCATTTTGTTGTTATGTATTCCATCAATTCATTTACTGATTTTTCCCACCAGTTCTCTTCCCACTGGACCTTGTGCAGTGTGTGTGTGTGTGTGTATGTACTCACCTAGTTGTGGTTGCAAGGGTCGAGTCATAGCTCCTAGCCTCGCCTCTTCACTGGTCGTTATTGGGTCACTCTTTCTGCTCTATGCACTGTATCATACCTCTTCTTAAAGTTATTTATGGATCCTGCCTCCACCACATCAGAGGCGTCTGCTAGAGTTGGTGTCACCCGGGGCGGAATCTCTGGTGTCACCCGGGGCAGCATCTTTGATGTCACCCCCATGAAATTCAAGGGCTGGGGGATGGGGAGTAAACTCCACTTACGTTACTACTGCATGACCAGTGACTAATGTTTAACAATGAGAATGTTTAAGGGCCATAAACCGAACAGGAGAATATTTCTCAATTTTATTAATGATAAAATAATCGTAGTAATATTGAGGAAACATAAACTCAAATACCACTTTGAGTACAGCCAACAGATCCTACATTTATTCATTGTCAACAATGAAAAAAAAAAACTTGAAAAATAAAGAGAAACATTGCAATATCAGAGAAACACTAGTTCTGATTTGACCTTGAGTACAGTTAACATCTCAGTGAATCTGATCTTACATTATCAAAATCAATGATTTTTCCTATATAGGCTTATTTGTACTTTGTTAATATATAATAGGCTATATAGAAACGAAGGATTCTTCTCTTATATTGGCGCAGCACTGTTTTGTGCATTAGTGTCATCTTCTTTAGAGGCTCTATGGTGTCACCCGGGGCGGCGCCGCCCCCCCCTTACGACGCCTCTGCGCCACATCACCACTTCCTGACAACTCTGTGACTGAAGAAATGCTTCCTAATGTCCCTGTGATTCATCTGAGTCTTCAACTTCCAACTGTGACCCCTTGTTGCTGTGTCCCATCTCTGGAACATCCTGTCTCTGTCCACCTTGTAGATTCCTCTCAGTATTTTATATGTTGTTATCATATCCCCTCTATCTCTCCTGCCTTCCAGCATTGTCAAATTGATTTCCCTTAGCCTCTCCTCATAGGACATACCCTTTAGCTCCGGGACTAGTCTTGTTCACTTACTATAGTTTCCTCACATGCTTGGGTAGGTGAGGGTTCCAAACTGGCGCTGCATACTCCAATATTGGCCTAACGTACACAGTGTACAGGGTCCTGTATGACTCCTTGTTTAGATGTCGGAATGCAGTTCTTAGGTTTGTTAGGCGCCCATATGCTGCAGCAGTTATTTGGTTGATCTGCATCTCAGGAGATGTGCCTGGTGTTATCCTCACCCCAAGATCCTTTTCCTTGAGTGAGGTTTGTAGGCTTTCGTCCCCTAGATTGTACTCCGTCTGTGGCTTTCTTTTGCAAGGGAGAGAGGAGTAGGCCTTGTTGACTGAGTAAAGTGAGCTGCCAGAGTGAGAGAGAGGCAGGTCTGGGCATACTGAAGTGGCATAGGCCTATAGGTGGACGCACGAGCATGGTGCGAAATATGAACTCAGCTGGCAGACAGCATAAGCTGTCTATGCAGAGAGTACAGGCTGTCTACATTCACTTGGCCACGCACCACCATGGTCGTCCCTTTGACCCTCATATTGTAGATAGTCTTAATGACCCTCGTGTAGTAGTTTTTTAGTATAATAATAAGATGTTATCTTCATTTTAGAATAATAAGAAAATATTATAACCTTTATATTATAATAATAATAAGGTAAAAGGACCCCAATGGAAATAAGTCACTCTGTCTGACTTTTTTGGGTATCCTAGGTTCTCTACACATATGCTGCTGTGTATGATAATCTATGTAACTGTATTTGTGTATACCTGAATAAACTTACTTACTTACTTACCATAACCATGACTGGCTGTAAAAAAAAAAAAAAAAAAAAAATTGGTCTCTCTCTTGCCAGATCAGGGCACAGAACACAAAATAAAAACATATATATATATACATGCATGAACATGAAAAAAAAAAACTTCCTGCAGGGTGGGAAGAAAAAAACAGTTGGGGTGTGCTAAACATCGTGGTCATAGGCAGTGAGCGTTGATGGGCATCTCTGCACGCCTTCCTGCATCTGGACAGATACTGCAACACAGGAGACATCTCTGCAGCTGAGCTGTGATGTAACAGGGTACGGTCTTCTCTTGAGCGGTGAAGCAGTCATCGTAGGAGTCACTGCAGGGTTCACTCAACCTGGGGCACAACCTGCTGGTGCCCTCGAGTGAGGCATCATCAGTACTCGGCAACTGGGCAGGACTTCTGGCAAGCGACTCGGTTGGACATTTCTCGACTGGTACTGTCGCTGGGGCTGTCACTGCCGGTGAATGTGGAGTGAGTTGTGGCAGAGACAACTTGGCGAAACATCTGGGAGTCATAACAGCATACACCATAATGGAGTGAGTGAGCTAGCAGTCAAAGTGACATCATCTCTGTGCAGGCTGCTCACTGAAGCTTGTGACACGAGGCTAACAATCACCTGCCGACAGGGCTAACTGCGGCTTGACTAGTGTCATTCTCTCAACAGTTGGAGTTACAGCAGAGGTTAGTCTAAGCATCCCCAGACTTGTCTACATATAACTGCACTGAAGGTCAGGAGGTGAAGTGAAACAAATCTCAATGGGAATCGTAGCGGGTACAATTCTGCAGGCATCACGAGCGGCGAATATAAAAAGCTTTCTGTACAAGAGGCTCGGGGCTGACTAATATCAGCTGTCAAATGTGTAGGTCACACTGGGTGACAAGTAACACGAGGTGCTACACAGTGATCTGGGCACAGACCTGTGGTCCACATACAGCTGTGCTCAAGACCACACAGGACACACAGACACCTGCACACACCCACACTGCCCATCTGGTACTACATGACTTACTAGCAAATGACGCTTTTCTGTGCAAAAATCAACACTAAGCTATACACGAACATGTGAGAACACTGACTGAGAGGAATTAATTAACATATGGACATATATCTTCTCTCAATCTTCTCGACAACACAACATGACGTCGTGAAGTGATGTCATGGGGTGACATCGCAAGGTTATGTCAGCAGACATCGCGAGGTTACATTAACAGATGTCTCGAGGTGACTTCCTGGAGTGACGTTATGAGGGATGTCATGGGGTGACATTGCGAGGCAGACATCGTGAAGTCGGGCAGCATTGTGGATAACGTCATGAGGTGACGTCAGTGGAGTGATGCAGCAGACCGCAGCATGTGGCTTGGGACGTCTGGCTAGGTAGCCCACATGGCTTGTTGATCCATATGACATTGTCCACACCCCATGTGGCTTCGTGATCCATGTGGCTTGGTGATCCACGTGGCTTCGAGTGGCCTCAGGCACTCGGATACACAGCTCTGGCAATGAATTCACAGAGAATTCCCAGAAACACAGCATAGAGAGTGAGTACATAGTGGTGGAGTGTGGTGGTATACAGTAGGGCGAGGTGTGAGTGAAGCGAGGAATGGCCACTTCCTCCTCTCCCACCCACAAACTTGGGGAGAAACACTCACACTGGATGCAGAAATCACGACAAACTCACCTCCGACTTGCTGAAATAGCTGGACTGAGCTGAAAAACAAGAGCTGCAACATACAAGTGACGCTGAACACATGACTTGAGAAACAGCATGGAGCTCTGTGGCCCCATGCTGTTTCTCAAGTCATGTGAAGAAATTTGACAAATTACAGCTAGATTCTGCATGTACCTGTGTCTGGATGCTGAAACATGCAGACACATTATTAGGATAACTTATTGAGAGACGGATGCTTCTTGTAAAATGTGTTGGTTGTATAACGTTATTGGAAAGCGGGGAGCAATGATAAGGCTTCGGAAGGCTTCTTACATTATTTGCGGTATCTGGGTACACAGGCAGTGTGTTAAGTGCCCATGGCCTGGGAGGGCCATGCCTGCAAGGGAGAGAGGAGTAGGCCTTGTTGACTGAGTGAAGTAAGCTGCCAGAGTGAGAGAGAGGCAGGTCTGGGCATACTGAAGTGCCATAGGCCTATAGGTGGCAGCACGAGCATGGTATGAAATATGAACTCAGCTGGCAGACAGCATAGGCTCACTCAATGTACTGTTTGCAAAGACATAAAATATGTAAATAAATAAATAATTAGGCTGTCTATGCAGACAGTACAGGCTGTCTACACTTTGCCCTTCTCCAATTTTCATGACTTTGCACTTGTTGAGATTGAACTCCAGGAGCCATTTGCTGGACCAGGCCTGCAGCCTGTCTAGATCTCCCTGTAGTTCTGCCCGGTCCTTGTCCGATTGAATTTTCATCAATTTCACATCCGCAAACAGGGACACTTCGGAGTCTATTCCTTCCATCATGTCGTGTGTGTGTGTGTGTGTGTGTGCTTGTGCATGTGTGTGCATGTGTGTATGTGTGTGCACAAGTGTACATTCTTGCCTTCATGACTATTGTATAATTAATTACTTTTTTGAATGAGGATTTTTTTTTTTTTTGGAGGTATAAAGAATGTAACCCAAGTTTTCCCATATATTCTTTTTATTTATTTATTTATTTATTCATTTATTAATTTGAACATGATACAGAGAAGTGCAAAGGAATACATTAGTTAAAGTGCAACATGCCAAAGCCCCTTGTATGCAGAGCATTATGGGCAGGCTTAAAATTAACTTAAGATTAACTAAGCAATGATATATTCAGTAGTAAAATATTATTGTAAACAGATAACAATTTAGCACAAATGAGTATTACAAAGACAGGTCATATGATCATTTATTGTGTTGCTGTGCATTCAGTAGAATGGAGTATTCTGTTAGGTAATATAATTAAAAAAATAACAAAGTTTGATTGGGTCACAGGTTAAACATTTATGAGATACAATTATGTGAAACATTTATGAGATACAATTTATGAGATACAATTGTATTCAGTATTTATTTAGTTGTGGGCGAGTAGGTGATTTTTGAGAAGATACTTGAATTTATATGCAGACAGTGTTTCTTTTATATTCACAGGTAATGAATTCCAGATTTTAGGGCCTTTTAGGTGTATTGAGTTTTTGCATAGCGTGAGATGGACACAAAGAACATCAAAGAGTGATCTGTGCCTTGTGTTATGGTCATGTGTTCTGTTGAGGTTGGTAAGGAGACGTTTGAGGGGAGGGTTTATATCCGAGTTAAGTGTTCTATGTATGTAGTAGGTGCAGTAATAAGTATGGATGTTTTGTATTGTGAGTAGGTTTAGAGTTTTGAATATTGGTGGAGTGTGCTGCCTGTAGTGGGAATTTGTTATCATTCTGACTGCAGCCTTTTGTTGGGTAATTAGTGGTCTGAGATGGTTTATTGTTGTTGAGCCCCATGCACAAATTCCATAGGTGAGATAGGGGTAAATAAGTGAGTGATATAGGGCCAGGAGGGCTGACTGTGGAACATAGTACAGTGGACCCCCGCATACCGTTGGCATCACATAACGTTAAATCCGCATACCGCTACATTTTATCGCTAAGATTTTGCCTCGCATACCGCTAAAAAACCCGCTCAACGCTGTTCGTCCGAGACGCGTCTAATGTGCGCCCTTAGCCAGCCTCACATGTTCCGCCGGTGGCATTGTTTACCAGCCAGCCTCCGCGGTAACATCCAAGCATACAATCGGAACATTTCGTATTATTACAGTGTTTTTGGTGATTTTATCTGCAAAATAAGTGACCATGGGCCCCAAGAAAGCTTCTAGTGCCAACCCTACAGCAATAAGGGTGAGAATTACTATAGAGATAAAGAAAGAGATCATTGATAAGTATGAAAGTGGAGTGCGTGTCTCCGAGCTGGCCAGGTTGTATAGTAAACCCCAGTCAACCATCGCTACTATTGTGGGCAACAAAAAGGCAATCAAGGAAGCTGTTCTTGCCAAAGGTTTAACTGTGTTTTCGAAACAGAGATCGCAAGTGATGGAAGATGTTGAGAGACTGTTATTGGTGTGGATAAATGAGAAACAGATAGCAGGAGATAGCATCTCTCAAGTGATCATAAGTAAAAAGGCTAGGAAGTTGCATGAGGATTTAATTAAAAAAATGCCTGCAACTAGTGATGATGTGAGTGAATTTAAGGCCAGCAAAGGTTGGTTTGAGAGATTTAAAAGCGTAGTGGCATACATAGTGTGATAAGGCATGGTGAGGCTGCCAGTTCGGACCACAAAGCAGCTGAAAAATATGTGCAGGAATTCAAGGAGCACATAGAAACTGAAGGACTGAAACCTGAACAAGTGTTTAATTGTGATGAAACAGGCCTGTTTTGGAAGAAAATGCCAAGCAGGACCTACATTACTCAGGAGGAAAAGGCACTCCCAGGACATAAGCCTATGAAAGACAGGCTTACTCTGTTGATGTGTTCCAATGTTACTGGTGATTGCAAAGTGAAGCCTTTATTAGTGTATCACTCTGAAACTTCCAGACCGTTCAGGCAAAAGAATGCCCTCAAGGAAAATTTGTGTGTGCTGTCGAGGGCAAACAGTAAGGCATGGGTCACTAGGGACTTTTTCTATGACTGGTTACACCATGCATTTGCCCCCAATGTGAAAGATTACCTAACTGAAAAGAAATTAGAACTTAAGTGCCTCCTGGTGTTAGACAATGCCCCTGGTCATCCTACAGACGTGGCAGAGCGACTTTATGGGGACATGAAATTCATTAAGGTGAAGTTTTTGCCTCCTAATACCACTCCTCTCCTGCAGCCCATGGATCAGCAGGTTATTGCAAACTTCAAAAAACTGTACACAAAAGCTCTGTTTGAAAGGTGCTTTGTAGTGACCTCAGAAACTCAACTGACTCTAAGAGACTTTTGGAGAGATCACTTTAATATCCTCAATTGTATAAACCTTATAGGTAAGGCTTGGGAGGGAGTGACTAAGAGGACCTTGAACTCTGCTTGGAAGAAACTGTGGCCAGAATGTGTAGACCAAAGGATTTTAAAGGGGTTTGAGGCTAACCCTGAGAATCCTATGCCAGTTGAGGAATCCATTATGGCACTGGGAAAGTCCTTGGGGTTGGAGGTTAGTGGGGATGATGTGGAAGAGTTGGTGGAGGAGGACAATGAAGAACTAACCACTGATGAGCTGATAGATCAACTTCAACAGCAAGAGGCCAGACCTGAGGAAACTGGTTCGAAGGAGGGGAGAGAGAAATTGAAGAAATTGCCTACTACAAAGATTAAGGAAATCTGTGCAAAGTGGCTTGAAGTGCAAACCTTCATGGATGAAAAATCACCCTCACACAGCTATTGCAAGCCGTGCTGGTGACTATTTACACTGACAATGTTGTGAAACACTTTAGGGAAGTCATAAAGGAACAAGAGGTACAGGCCACTATGGACAGATATGTTGTGCGACAGAAGTCCAGTGACTCTGAAGCTGGTCCTAGTGGCATTAAAAGAAGAAGGGAAGTAACCCCAGAAAAGGACTTGACACCTCAAGTCTTAATGGAAGGGGATTCCCCTTCTAAACACTAAGACTCTCTCCTCCTCCCATCCCATCAATCATCACCAGATCTTCAATAAAAGTAAGTGTCATGTAATTGTGCATGCCTTTTTCAGTTTGTGTGTATTAAAATTAATATTTCTTGTGGTAAAATTTTTTTTTTTCATACTTTGGGGTGTCTTGCACGGATTAATTTGATTTCCATTATTTCTTATGGGGAAAATTCATTCGCATAACGATAATTTTGCATAACAATGAGCTCTCTTGCATGGATTAATATCGCTATGCGGGGGTCCACTGTACTGTATCTTCGATAGTATGCCTACGATCTTGGAAATTTTCTTGGAAATTTGTTGTATATGTCTTTGAAATTTGAGTCTATTATCAAGGTGGATTCCTAAGAATTTTCCCTCTGTGAATTTTGTGATAGGTGATCCGTTTATCATTATGTTAAGAGGGACATCTGTAGCTCTGTTACCAAACTGACTGAAGTAGGTTTTGTCAATGTTTAGCGTAAGTTTGTTAGTCCTCATCCAGGTAGATATTTTCTGTAATTCAGTATTCACAGTATTGGCTAGCATGACTGGGCTCGGGTGAGAGAAGATGTATGTAGTGTTATCTGCAAATAGTGTTGGTTTGAGTAGTTGCGATGCATTTGGTAGGTCATTTATGTATATGAGAAAGAGAAGAGGGCCAAGGACACTTCCCTGTGGGACACCAACTGTAATTGGCTGTGCAGAAGAGTTTGCTCCATTTGTGTACACATATTGGCTTCTGTTGCTGAGGTATGACTTTAGGTAGTTGAGGGAGTGCCCTCTTATACCATAGTGCGACAATTTTATGTGGAACAGGTCCTGGTCAGCTGTATCAAAAGCTTTACGTAAGTCAATGAAGATCCCCAGTGGGACTTCTTTTTTCTCTATTGCAGTGTATATATGTTCGAGGATGTATATAATAGCATCATTAGTATTTTTATTAGGCCTGAGCCCAAATTGACAGGGGTTGAGTAGGTTGTGGGAGATGAGGTAGGAATAGATTCGCTTATGAATTAATTTTTCGAAGATTGTAGAAAGAGGTTGTAAGTTGGATATTGGCATATAGTTATTCAAGTCTGTTTGGTCTCCTCCTTTATGGATCTGGGTGACCCTTGCTATTTTGAGAACTGCAGGGAAGATAGAGGATTCGATGGATTTGTTAAAGAGTGTTGCAATGATTGGTGATAGCACTTTTGGCGCTTTTTTGTATATGAAGGGTGGTAAGGTATTTAAATCTCCTGTCTTGTTTTTTAGTGTGTTGATAATAAGGGAGACTTCAGTTGGGTTAGTCGGAGCTAGGAACAGTGTGTTCGGGTAGTTGCCAGCGAGGTAGTCATTGGGTGGGGTATCTGAGCTTGGGATTTTATTGGCAAGGTTTTTTTCTATAGTGGAGAAGAAATCATTGAGTTTGTTTGTTGTTTCAGTTGGTGGGAGTTGGGGTTCATCTGGTTTTGTTAATTCAATTTCGCTATTTCGTGATATCTTTTTTGTTCCTAGAATTTCTGATAGGGTTTTCCAGGTCTTTTTTATATCACCTCTTAAGTTGGATAATCTGTTCTCATAATACAATTTTTTAGCCCTTCTTATCAGGCTGGTTAGGATTGACGAGTAACGTTTTGTTTGGTCTCTGGTTATGTGAGGATGTTGGGTGTTAGCCAGGAACTGTTCAGTCTCTTAGCTGTCATCTGTTTAGTTTTTTTTAGGGCAGTGCTTGTTATAGAGGTATTGGGTCTTTTTTAGAAAATTATTAAAACATTCATCAGTATCTGTATAGATTTCTAGCTCAGTGTGCCAGTCAATGTTTGTCACTGCTGCTGTGAAGTTATTAATGGCTGCCTCATTGTGAAGTCTGAAAGTGACTTTAGTAGTGTCTTGGGGTAATTTTCCTACATTGGTTATGAGGAAGGTAGGGTAGTGGTCTGTGGTATTATCTGTGATTATGCCTAATTTTAAAGGGGATATGGAGTTCGTCCAGATGTGGTCTAATAGGGAAACACTAGTCTGTGTAACTCTTGTAGGTTTTGTTACTGTTGGTAGCAACATGCAGTTACTCATAGTGTTTGTGAATTCAGTAACATGTGGGTCCTGGTCTTGCAGGAGATTTATACTGAAGTCACCTGAGAGTAGTAAGTGATTTTTATTCATGCGTGCGTCAGTAATCATACTTCCTAGATTTTCACTAAAACGGCTAATGTTTGACTGTGGTACTCTGTAGATGTTTATCACTGTGAGAGGTTTTTGTAGGTATTTGGATTTGGATTTAGCTATTATATATTCCCCATGTTCATCCCTTGTGCAAGTGTTAGTGATACATTCTAGTTGGTCTGAGTAGTACATAGGTGTGCCACCCCCTTGTTGATCTGGCCTACAGTTGTGTATGGCTGTGTAACCAGGAATGGCATATACATCTGTAGTATCAGGCTTTAACCTGGTTTCGGTGAGAGTAATGATGGACATACTGGCATGCAGGGAATTTAGTAATGCTATGAGGTCATCGTAATGCTTGCTTAAAGATCTGATATTGTAGTTAAAGACAGTTATGTTGTTGTTGGCTCTGGGGAGTGCCTTTGATTGTTCTGCTGTGTAGTAATTACAGTTACTGTTTGATTCATTTAAGTCATTCAATAAGAGGTTGGTATCAGGATCAATGCTTGTTATCATAAGATTTAGAGTGAATCTATAGTAAGAATTAAGTATAAGACAAAGTAAATATTCTAAAGCTAAAAAATAGCACCTGAATTATTTTAACAAATATAAAAAATATGAGCTAAAATAGTTCTTTAAAGCTAAAATAAAGGAGACAATATAAAAGGGACTAAAGTAATTTATGGTGAACAAATAAAGTGATGATCAAATAATGGAGCTTGGGAATATAATAGTAGGTAGTTCTATAAAGTTAAAATAAGGGAGACAATATAAAAGGGACTAATACAGTGGACCCCCGCATAACGATTACCTCCGAATGCGACCAATTATGTAAGTGTATTTATGTAAGTGCGTTTGTACGTGTATGTTTGGGGGTCTGAAATGGACTAATCTACTTCACAATATTCCTTATGGGAATAAATTCGGTCAGTACTGGCACCTGAACATACTTATGGAGTGAAAAAATATCGTTAACCGGGGGTCCACTGTATAAGTTGTGGTGAACAAATAAAGTGGTAATCAAATAAATGAGCTTTGGAATATAATGGCAAAATAGTGAACTTATTACACTTTAGCACCTGAGAATACCACCTTTATTATTTTAACAATTGTGAATATATGAACTAAGGTAGTTATATAAAGCTAAAATAAAGGAGAAAATATATAAAGGACTAATTAAGTAATGGTAAACAAAGTTAAATGGACAGATAGTCACTATGATATAATACTGATTTAGAAGTAAGATCTGATTTGTAATATATAATAAGTTGAGCAATTTATTGCACAATAAAAAGTAAAAAAATATGAGGTAGTTGGTACTAGCTAGCAAAAGATAGTTTTGGGACTCACACAATAATGTAATTGGAATGTACACTAATTGCACACACAATGTAAAAGAGACTAAAACAAGAAGTGGTAAACAAAATTAAATGGGCAGGTAAGAACCATGAATAACATTAATTTGGAGTAAGATTTGACTTGCAACACAAAATTATGAGCAATTAATAGCAATTAAAAAGAAGTATGAGGTATTTGAGGTAGTTGGTATTAGCTAGTGAAGAAAAAAATAAAATAAAAAAATAATAATGCACAATATTATAATATTATAATATAAGGGTGCTTTACACTACAGTTTTTAATGTTGCAGTTTAAAAACTGTAGTGTAAAGCACCCTTCTGGCAAGACAGTAATGGAGTGAATGATGGTGAAAGTTTTTCTTTTTCGGGCCACCCTGCCTTGGTGGGAATTGGCCAGTGTGATAATAAAAAAAAACTATTAGTAACGTACACTATATGCACCACACGTATATATGTATTAAGGGCACTTATCTAATCTGTTTCAGAAATGTCAGCTTTTCTAAGGAAGGTAGAGAAATCATGTTCATTTGAGATGGTGTATTGTTGTCCTGTTGATGTTTTCCTAACTAGTATTTTCCCATCTCGAGTGAAACACTGATATATTTTGTTTTCCTGTTTAAGTTTTCTCAACCTGAACAGAAGGTTTTTATGTTTTCTCGTTAGACACTCATTGATGTACACTCCATTTTTCATTGTAATTGCTGATTTAATTAAGTCCTTTCTTTTATCATATGAATGAAGTCTGATCATAATACTGTACTGTGTTTACTACCTTGTTTTCCTAGCAAACGTGTTTCTTTGATTTCATTGTTTTGCACGATAACTTTTACGTGGTCCTGTATTATCCTGATAGCAGTTTCTTTGCACTGTTCTTGAGTTATTTCACTAGGAATGTGAGGGCTGTTTATTATAACTGCATCAGACAACTTATCTTGTTTGGTTTTGTCGTCTTGGAAATCAAGGTATTCATTCAGTCGAGTTTGCATGTTCTGATTCCAGTCCTTGATTGCTTCTTCATCCTTCATATTTAGGGTTGTTATTTGCTCAGTGTGACTGGCTATAGCTGTTTTCAGAGTATTTTCTGTGTCAGCACTTCCCGATGTAATCTTCTCTTCAAGATTTTGGATCTTGTTCTCGAGGTTGGTTATCTTGGATTCTTGTCGTGCAAGTGTTGCTTTAATATCTTCGATTTTGCTTTCTAGAGCGACGATGTAGTCTCTGATATTGTCAGGAATAATCATACCTGAGTTATCATGGGTGCATCCTGTCATATTATCATGTCTAACTCTTATATCTGGAGCATTACCCATGTTATATGATGATGCTCAACTTTTTTATATTCTATTGTGCTGAGTAATTGATTGATTCTCATTCTTCACAAATAAAATAAAATGAAGATATTTACTGTTATTTTCATGTCTTGCTAATCTCATATTATTTTACTTTTTTCCAGTTCAATCTTTCTCCAGAAGAATTTTAACATCAAGTTTCAACCATTCATCATCTACCATTCATCTACAAGTTTCAACCCGTGTGTCAGCTGCAGTTATGCTGGAGATGTTGTGTCAGCAGTCAGTGTTGTGAAGGTCAATATGGTGTCATAGATGTTCTCAATACTCTAGCTATTACATCCAAGTCTTCAGCTGCCTCTGGCTGTAATTTCCCTCATTACAATATCTGTAATACTTAAATATGTTTCAGTATCACCTTCATGTTTGACAAATTATGTACCGTTACATGTAAGAGTATTCATTCATTCCTATGTAATAATAGTAGAACCAATATTATTCAAAAAATAAAACATTGATGACTTGACTACTAACAGTATATTCATGTAAATGTTGATGAAAATGAATGTTTGTAACCAATTATTGTAATGAATAATTTAAAGACTTGTATCCTTGGTGGACTTAATTATAATTTGCACTCATGTAAACTGTGTACAGTACTCAGTTTAAAATGCTTCTTCTGTGTTATCATAACTAATCTATGCCGTTATAACTCATCTGTGTTGTTATAACTCTTCTGTATTATTATAATTCATCTGTGTTGTTATAACTCATCTATGTTGTTATAGCTCATCAATATTGTCATAACTAATCTATGCTGTTATAACTCATCTGTGTTGTTGTAACTCATCTATGCTGTTATAACTCATCTGTGTTGTTGTAACTCATCTATGTTGTTATAACTCATCTATGCTGTTATAACTCATCTGTGTTGTTGTAACTCATCTATGTTGTTATAACTCTATCTGTGCTTTATAATCATCTATGTTGTTAAACTCATCTGTGTTGTTGTAACTCATCTATGTTGTTATAACTCATCTATGCTGTTATAACTCATCTGTGTTGTTGTAACTCATCTATGTTGTTATAACTCATCTATGCTGTTATAACTCATCTGTGTTGTTGTAACTCATCTATGTTGTTATAACTCATCTATGCTGCTATAACTCATCTGTGCTGTTATAACTCATCTATGCTGTTATAACTCATCTGTGCTGTTATAACTCCTTAACTGTGCTGTCATAACTCTGTGCTGTTGTGACTTATCTGTACTGTTATAACTCATCTATGTTATTATAATTCATTTTCTGTATTGTTATAACTCACTTGTGTTGTTATAACTCATCTAAACTGATGTAATGTAACACAAGAATAATTTGTGTAACCTACAAAAGTTTAATAAGAATAATAATTATAATCGACAAGGTTGTACAATTGTTGATTGATCCTGTTGTAAAGAAAATATTTCTGTTGTCTGTCAAAATATTTCATTTCAAAACTAATCTTTAGTAATAATTTCCAAGTATGGACAGCAGGAGAGGGACTTACTCGAGTGAAAATCCATATCACTGTTGAGTATCTGATAGACCTGTTAGGTGATTTTGATTTAGACGGCATATTGTAATCACTCATCAGAGTGTAGAAAAAATATTTGTTCTAAAATCGTGTCTTTTGTAAAAGATGAGTGATGATTCCGGTGAAAATAGTCGTAAGTGTTCAGTGTGTCTGCAAGACTTTGAACATAATTCTACTTTATTACAACACATGAGAGTTCATAAAAAGGAAAAACTGCATTGCTGTTCAGAATGTCCAAAAACATTCTCAAGTAAATCTGCTCTTAATGAATCATTTTAGAGTTCACTCACAAGAAAAACCATATCGGTGTTCAGTGTGTCTGAGGGACTTTAAACTTCGATCTACACTAGTACAGCACAGTAGAATTCATACAGGTGAAAAACCATATCACTGTTCAGTGTGTTCAAAAGACTTTTCACAGAAAGGAAGTCTGAAACAACACATGAAAGGTCATTCAGGGGATAAACCTTTCAAGTGTTCAAATTGTACAAAAAAGTTCTCGAGAAACTACCTTCTGACGTTGCACATGAGAGTTCATTCGGGAGTTAAACCATATAATTGTTCAGAATGTCTAAAAGACTTCACGCAAAAATCAGCTCTAATGCAACACATGAGAGTTCATTCAGGAGAAAAACCATACCGTTGTTCGGAATGTTTAAAATCATTCTCACACAAATCCACACTAATACAACATACAAGAATTCACTCAGGAGAGAAACCGTACCAGTGTTCAGAGTGTTTAAAAGTGTTCTCACAGAAAGCAACTCTTATGAACCACAAGAAAACTCACTCACAAGAAAAATCACATCAGTGTTCTGTGTGTCTGAAGGAATTTATATATAAAACACGTCTGGCAGAACACTTGAAAGCTCATTCAGAAAAAAAGAAATATCAGTGTTCAAAGTGTCTAAAATACTTTTCACGAAAGTTAACTCTAATACAACACTTGCAGATTCACACGGTGGAGAAAACCTATCACTGTTGAGTGTCTATTTTGTCTACCCAGTTGCTTGGTCTCTAATGTAACCTAATCTCTCTCTCTCTCACACACACATCTTGGCTGATCTGATCAATCAAGCTGTTGATTATTGCCACCAGTTAATATTTGTTTCACAGCTCAGTTTACAGAAAATTATAAAATATGTTATTAGAGAGAGTGGTGATGGTAGCTCATGTGGAGGGAAGGTGTTCTTGGTGCTATATGCTTACACACTAATAATTGCACATTTGAATTTTCACTTTTTATTATTTACCATACCTTTACCTTTTTTTTTTTTTTTTGTAAATATTTTTTCATTATACAGAAATCTACCTAGTGTGTGTGATATTTTAGAGGCATAAATAATATAAATTATTTTTCTTCGCTGATCACCAGGCTGTATATTTACTATTAATAATATAGTGGTCCCCTGAGTTATGATATTTATTCATTCCAGAAGACACATTATACTTCTAATCTATTGTAACTCAAACCCTAAAATACCTGGTTTTATGGCAGTTTGTTGCAAGACCTCAGAAATGCAACATTTACTGTATCTAGCACACTGTCAGATGTAACTTGCAGGCACTATCCCCCTTCATCTGCTTCTCTCTTATCCACATTAACAATTACAAACAGTCTTTCCATCACTATAATAATTTCTCTGCCTTTTTTCACTAGCTTAGATTTGTCAGGGACTTTAACATACTTTATTATCTCTTACTTGCTTGATAATAATAGAGATGGTTTGCGGAAAGCCGTACTCGTGCACCGGTGCACCAATTTTTTGCTTGATCTTAAGAGAAATGGCCTGTTTACAGTGCACTTTAGGGGCCATGATAACTTGTTAACATAAAAGATCCCTGAAAGCAATTTGCCACAGCTGCTTATGTTTCATGGGGGGCTGATCGTCAAACTCTCCTTCGACTGCATTCAGCCCTAATTTTATCGAAACTTAGACCATGGCAACCAGATATATTCTGCGGCCTCTCCTGCATCTTTTTCTAAACTTGATCACATCCATCATCAGAGATTATGTTTATGTTTGGGCATTTTTCGCTCCTCACCTGTTGAGAGCCTATATGCAGAGGCAAATGTTCCATCCTTGAACGACCTCAGTGATGCCTCCATTATTTTGTCCACCCTCATGACTGTGTCTGCTCTTCCCCACTACTGTGCACAAAAGCCAAAATACCTGCAGTTGCTTCTTGCTCCCTTTTTCTTAACCACTTCCGGTCTCATTCTCATGCCTTTACAATTTACACAGATTGGTCTAAATCCTCTGACTGTGTCATGTTTGCAGCAGTGTTATCAGACAGTATTGTGCAAGGTCATTTATTATACTTGACTAGCATTTTTACAGTTGAACTGTATGCAATTCTCATTGCAGTTATCCATATTGCATCCATCTGTACTAGTCTCAGACTCCTTTAGTGCTTTGCAGGCTATCAAAAAAATTTGAGTCGCCTCATCCCCTAGTTCTTCGTATACATCTTTGGTTGTACCGCTTTTCTAGCAAAAAAAAAAAAAAGAGAGAACTAAGAAATTGTTTTCATCTGGGTCCCTGGTCATGTTGATGTTTAGGGCAACGAGTAGGTGCACTCTGCTGTGCAGTCAGTGGTACATGACTTTCCAGTTTCCTATAGAGGTATTTCATTCTCAGACTATTTTGCTGTAATTTTTAGCACCTTCACAACTGTTGGCAACATCATTGGTCTTAATTGATTCATAACAAATTACATTCTATCAAGCCAAGGTTAAGGTCCTGGCCTTCTTATCATCAGTGTTGTGGTTGCGAAATTACGCTTGCCTTCGCATCGGGCATTCATATCTCACTCATGGGTATCTCATGGAGAGGCATCCAATTCTACTCTGTGTGAATTGTCAAGTTCCAATTGCAGTTTGCCATATTCTGTTGGACTGTCCTGTCTTTCAGCGAGCATGCAGAATTTACCTCTGACGCAGTCACTGCTCTAATACTCTAAATTTATCTTCTCTCCTTGCTTATGGCCCCACCTTTGACACAGACGCCTTCTTTCCCTTTTTGACAGCAACAGATTTACCGCACGACCTTTGATTGTAATTCTTTTAGCACTCCTCACCACCCTCACAAACTTTACCTCCGTTATACTTCCTACCCTGTAGTGCTGTATGACCCTGGTGGGTTTGGCTCTTGGATTTGATTATTACATATGGTATAATTATAAAATATGATTATAAAATATGGTGTAATTATAACACAAATGCAGTGTGAAGGGTAAATAATTCAGAATTAGTGCAAGGATAATTGTAATAGCTTCAAACTGAAGAATAACGAATAAACTGTAGTACAAATTCTGCTCTTGGCTGAGATGCTACCATAGAGACAGTCAACCCTGTTGCTGATTGAATGCTAAGCCACCTTCACAGATCCCCCACTCCTATTGGCTCAGACACTTTTGAAGAGGTGAGCTACTTGATCACTGCTTGGCTAAGGCACACCCACCCAAGAATTTATTATTCTATTTTTCTCAAATGCTGCTCAAGAGGTAACTACCACTTTGCTGGTTGGCTGAGGGCCACTCATCCATGCTGACCATAATAATAGTGATAATGCAATAATAATAATAATAATTATAATGTGTATGTGTTAATGTTTTAGGTTCGAACCTGTGAATTCCAACAAGGGAGATGTGAATGTATGCACCTGGCAGTTTTGCTGGTCATAATAATAATAATAATAATAATAATAATATTGATAATCTTTATTTCTATAAGTACAGTAGGGCCCCACTTATACGGCGGGTTAGGTTCCAGGCTATCGCCGGAAAGCAGACATCGCCGGAAAGCAGAACGACATTTTTTCCATTTATAAATGCATATAAATGCCAGACAACAAGTTTACACTAAATTATATTAAGTTAGTAATAGAACTAGGCATTAAAAACACAAAAAGTAAAGTACATACACAGTACATCATTACTTATCTTAAAGTATTTGTAATCTTAATGTAGGGCGAGAGGTGAGTATTACTTATTTGTAGGAACTCAGGTGTAGGTAGCCCTGGCTCCCCATCTCATACTTAACCCTTTGACTGTTTCGGTCGTATATATACGTCTTATGAGCCACCGTGTTTGACGTATATATACTCATAAATTCTAGCAGCTTCAGATCAAGCAGGAGAAAGCTGGTACTCCCACATGTGAGAGAATGGGTCTGTGGTCAGTGTGCACCATATAAAAAATCCTGGAGCACGCAGTGCATAATGAGAAAAAAAACCTCTGCACCGTCACACAATGAATCTGTCCATAGAGGTCTGTACCTCCCATTCCTTTAAGATTTGCCTAAAATGGGCCACAACATTGTCATTGTAATAGTCACCAGCACGGCTTGCAATAGCTGTGTTAGGGTGATTTTCATCCATAAAGGTTTGCAGTTCAATCCACTTTGCACACATTTCCTTAATCTTTGAAGTAGGCACAATGGATTCCACAACTGGCATAGGCTTCTCAGGGTTAGCCCCAAACCCTTCAAAATCTTTCTTAATTTCCATGCTAATCCTCACCCTTTTTACCACAGGGTTGGCACTAGAAGCTTTCTTGGGGCCCATTGTGACTTATTTTGCAGTTACAAGCACAAAAAAACACTGGGATAAGGTGAAATGTACCGAATGTATGTGTGGATGCGACCGCACTGGCTGGCTTGTAAACGCTGGCACCCACGGGGCGGCTGAGGCCACACGTGGGACGTATCCTGGACGAATCACGTAAGGCGAGTTTTTTATCGTGAGACGAGGCAAAAATTTTGCGTTCAAATGCTTCGTATGGCGGATTTAACGTAACGCGATGCGTTCGTAAGGCGGGGGTCCACTGTATTAATGTAAAATAAGACAATGTGCCCAAGAGTGATTATTATTACATAGTATTGGCGCCATGAGTAGAGAGACTTAGCGATTTTAATGTGTACCTGCACACCAGCACAGTGTGTAAGTATATTTAAGTACAGGTACACATAAATATAATTATCAGAGTACATATAAAATATGCAGTAACTTTAACCCTTTGACTGTCGAAGGGCCAAATCCTGAAGTTGCTTCTGGTGTCGCAAAATATTCGAAAAAAAAAAAAATTATTTTTTCTTATGAAATGATAGAGAATCTTTTCCCGATTGTAAAGACACCAAAAAAACGAAATTTGATGGAAAACTGACGGAATTACGCTCTCGCGAAGTTAGCGACTTCGGCGATATTTAAAAATCGGCAATTTCGCCCACTTTGAGCCCTTTTTTCGGCTAATTCCGTTATTCCAGTCAACCAAACTCATAACTATTTCTTCAGAACTCTATTTTTTCTATCGATTGAGTACAAGAAACTGCCCATTTACCGATTCCAACTACCCAATAACATGGTCAGAAATTTGCAATTTGGCCAATTTCACGAAAATTAAAAAATACGACAATTTCAAAATAAGGTCCAGAATGAACAATGCAGACATTCCTGGCTCTAAAATAACATTTTCTTTGTTCATCAGTCATGTCTCCAGGTCCCTGTGATATTACTCTTGCTTTTTATTTTGAAATTTTATTCAAACAAAAAATAGAAGATTTACTGTTATGCAGACTACTGCAATACTGTAATAATTGTAAAAATTACATCAACCCATTCATGACTGCGTATTAGAATGGCTATTTGGACATTTATTGGACAATGACATCATTTGTTCACTTTTGAACATCGGCAAAAATCAAACATTTCCTGTACTTTGTGCTCCATTTCCAGGTTCTTTTTATAGTAAAATTAATCAAAATCACCTCCATTTCTATAATAGTTTCCATTCTATCAAATGAGACCAAGAAAACGAGAATACAACCACAAATACTATACGAAAATAGACCACAAAGTCGGCATTTTAATTAAAAAAAACGGTCGGAGTTTTTTTTTTCTCATTATGCACTGCGTGCTCCAGGATTTTTTTTATGTGGTGCACACTGACCACACAGACCCATTCTCTCACATGTGGGCCTACTAGCTTTCTCCTGCCTGATTTGAAGCCGCTAGAATTTATGAGTATATATACGTCAAACACGGTACCTCGCAAACGTATATATACGGCCGCGACAGTCAAAGGGTTAAAACACTTGAAATTTTGGAAAGTTTCCTGACATAATAGATGTGGTCAATGAGAATGTAAACAAACCGGGTGGGGCACGCCATATTTGAAAGACCGCTTGCCGTATAGCAAATTTTGGTCATAATTTGACATCGCTGTATTAGCGGAATACCATAAGGTGAAACGCCATAAAGCGGGGCCCTACTGTACATGATACACTATTACAGACCTAGCTGTCATCATTGGCATACTACTGTATATGGAAAGCCACTGGTTATGCAGAGTATTTCTGGCAACCTTGGTTAATCTTGTTCCCCAAGATACTACCCACAACAGTCATACCATTGTACATTGTATGAGGGTAAATCATAACTCCAGGGACCACAGTATGTTCATGGGAAGAAGTAAGGTTATGCAAGTCATGGAGCACTGCATGGCAAGGGTGAGTGAAACAAGAACTTAAGAGGAAATTAATCAAATGATAAGAGTATGCAGTGACATAATGAGTCAGTCTCTACAGATCAATGTCAATCTATAAAGCAAATAGAGAATCTTCTCAAAATGTTGGACCTTCAGAGAGGAAGGCAGTTGGAGTAACTACGTCAGGGTATTAATACTAGATGTTAAAATGAAGGTGTTGCTCACTCACTGATAAATGGAATAGTCAGTCAAAAGAAGTTGGACCATCATCTTGACAGTTCATACATGTAGCTCTTAGTGTCCCTCCTTGAGGTAAGTGATTGAGAGTGTGGTGTGATGAAGAGAAATGACCAGATGCTCAATTGTTGTATGATTAAAAAGGTCTTGTTGGTCACTAATGCAGATCATTAACAATCCTGGTGCCCTTAAAGAAATGAACTTTATTTTCTATGAAGATAAAGTTGCATTACAATGATTGGTTTACATTAGATTATATATATGGAAATACTTTCAGTCAGATTAAAACTAAAATGTAAATTCCTCGACATTGAATAGCTGTATGACCCTAGTAGGTTTAGTGCTTTTTTTCTTTTATTATAATAATCTTCCTAGGTAGTAGGTTGGTAGACAGCAACCGCCCAGGGAGGTACTACCGTCCTGCCAAGTGAGTGTAAAATGAAAGCCTGTAATTGTTTTACATGATGGTAGGATTGCTGGTGTCTTTTTTCTGTCTTAACCCTTTGACTGTCGCGGCCGTATATACCTGGAGTTTACCTGGAGAGAGTTCCGGGGGTCAACGCCCCCGCGGCCCGGTCTGTGACCAGGCCTCCTGGTGGATCAGAGCCTGATCAACCAGGCTGTTGCTGCTGGCTGCACGCAAACCAACGTACGAGCCACAGCCCGGCTGATCCGGAACTGACTTTAGGTGCTTGTCCAGTGCCAGCTTGAAGACTGCCAGGGGTCTGTTGGTAATCCCCCTTACGTGTGCTGGGAGGCAGTTGAACAGTCTCGGGCCCCTGACACTTATTGTATGGTCTCTTAACGTGCTAGTGACACCCCTGCTTTTCATTGGGGGGATGGTGCATCGTCTGCCAAGTCTTTTGCTTTCGTAGTGAGTGATTTTCATGTGCAAGTTCGGTACTAGTCCCTCTAGGATTTTCCAGGTGTATATAATCATGTATCTCTCCCTCCTGCGTTCCAGGGAATACAGGTTTAGGAACCTCAAGCGCTCCCAATAATTGAGGTGTTTTATCTCCGTTATGCGCGCCGTGAAAGTTCTCTGTACATTTTCTAGGTCGGCAATTTCACCTGCCTTGAAAGGTGCTGTTAGTGTGCAGCAATATTCCAGCCTAGATAGAACAAGTGACGTGGTACCGTGTTTGACGTATATATACTCATAAATTCTAGCGGCTTCAAATCAAGCAGGAGAAAGCTGGTAGGCCCACATGTGAGAGAATGGGTCTGTGTGGTCAGTGTGCACCATATAAAAAAAATCATGGAGCACGCAGTGCATAATGAGAAAAAAAAACTCTGACCATTTTTTTAATTAAAATGCCGACTTTGTGGTCTATTTTCGTATAGTATTTATGGTTGTATTCTCGTTTTCTTGGTCTCATTTGATAGAATGGAAAAGATATTATAGAAATAGAGGAGATTTTAATTGATTTTACTATAAAAAAGAACCTGGAAATGGAGCTCAAAATAGGGGAAATGTTTGATTTTTGCCAATGTTCAAAAGTGAACAAATGATGTCATTGTCCGATAAATGTCCAACTAGCCATTCTAATATGCAGGCATGAATGGGTTGATGTTATTTATATAATTATTACAGTATTACAGTAGTCTGCATAACAGTAAGTCTTCTATTTTTTGTTTGAATAAAAATTCAAAATAGAAAGCAAGAGTAATATCAGAGGGGCCTGGAGACATGACTGATGAACAAAGAAAATGTTATTTTATAGCCAGGAATGTCTGCATTGTTCATTCTGGACCTTATTTTGAAATTGTCATATTTTTTAATTTTCGTGAAATTGGCCAAATTGCAAATTTCTGACCACATTATTGGGTAGTTGAAATCGGTAAATGGGCAGTTTCTTGTACTCAATCGATAGAAAAAATGGAGTTCTAAAGAAATAGCTATGAGTTTGGTCGACTGGAACAACAGAATTAGCCGAAAATAGGGCTCAAAGTGGGCGAAATCGCCGATTTGTAAATATCGCCGAGGTCGCTAACTTTGCGAGACCGTAATTCCGTCAGTTTTCCATCAAATTTCGTTTTTTTTGGTGTCATTACAATCGGGAAAAGATTCTCTATCATTTCATAAGAAAAAATAATTTTTTTTTTTTAAATTTTGCGACACCCGGAGACACCTCAGGATTGAGGGTTGCAACAGTCAAGGGGTTAAGAACATGCAAGATTTCAGGTATGTCTTGCTACTTCTACTTACACTTAGGTAACACTACACATACATGTACAAGCATATATATACACACCCCTCTGGGTTTTCTTCTATTTTCTCTCTAGTTCTTATTCTTGTTTATTTCCTCTTGTCTCCATGGGGAAGTGGAACAGAATTCTTCCTCCGTAAGCCATGGGTGTTGTAAGAGGCGACTAAAATGCCGGGAGCAAGGGGCTAGTAACCCCTTCTCCTGTATATGTTACTGAATGTAAAAGGAGAAACTTTCGTTTTTCCTTTTGGGCCACCCTGCCTCGGTGGGATACAGCCGGTGTGTTGAAAGAAAAAGAAGAATAATAATCTTGACATTGAATAGCTGAGGTTAGATTATTTGAATACTAAGTTTATTATAACTAAGTTATCTGAAGATAAGATTGTCACATGCAGTGATCTTAGAAATAAAACTGTTTATAAATAACAAAAAGGCACAATACCGTGACTGGAACGATACACAAATAACCCGCACATAAAAGAGAGAAGCTTACGACGACGTTTCGGTCTGACTTGGACCATTGACAGTGGTCCAAGTCGGACCGAAACGTCGTCGTAAGCTTCTCCCTTTTATGTGTGGGTTATTTGTGTATAAAACTGTTTATTGAAACATCATTGTCATTGTGAAGGGCAAGTGACCTAATAATTAGAACTATAAAATTTTAGAAGGTAGAAATCAGTGATGAGAAGTCCACGAATATGAATATTGATTGGAATCTGAATAGGCTGGTATTAATAGATTCAGTAAATACTTAATTTAATGGACCTGAGTTACAAGATATTGAAAGCTATTGACAAAAAAAAAAATTGGCTGGGCAAACACTGGATCCAATAGACAAAATGTGTGCCTGACAGTATGTGTTGTAGCATTGTCTTTCCTGGGCAAATGACTGACACATTTTAGGGTGAAATAGTTTACAAGAAGAAGGGCTGCATTCTCCTGTTGTCATGTGGGTGTGGCATTTTATGGGATGGCCAAATTGCACGTTCCACCTGTGTTTCCAGATATTCTATGCCTGCAGATCCCCAAGGCATAGAATTTGCATGGTTTTGAATTCTGTTTGCCAGGATTTCTCATGGCTATGTTCCCTACTGGTGCATTTTTTCCTGACTCCCCACTATCTGCAGCATCTGTACTAACAGTGTCAAAACCAGTTTTTACTGGTAATGTATGAACAGTATTCCCCGAAGCATCACCCTTCTTTTTGACATTTCCAGTAGTATTGCTATTTTGTAACTCTCGAATTCACATATCTTTGTCTATACCTGTTTCCCCAGCACCAGGACCCCTGTCTTCATCTGGTGTACTGACTTTCATTTCTGTATTCTTACAGAAATGAAAGTCAGTACATCTGGTGTTGTCTTCCAGGACAGCACCAGTACCAGGAGTGACAGCTCCATCTGACCCACTCCTTTTATTTTCCCAACTGTTATAGAAGACTTTCTAGTTTTTTAAGAAGGATATTTTGTTTTTTGTGCCTTTTAGTATAGATGTAATTTTTTCCCACATATGGCTATTGCTCGGGCAGATTCAAAAACATTTTCCTAATTTAATATCCTTTGTGGATGATTGCAAAAGGTCTGCAAGCAAGATCTCGCTTGTTACTGTGTTTGCAGGTTGCACAAATTTTCGTGATGGTATTTTTTTGTAGTGTTGTATATATATTCTGTAGTTTATATATATTTTCAGTGTTTGATGTACAGTAAACCCTTCCTTTTCATCAATCTCCGTCATTGCCGATTTCCATTTTCGCCGAGTTTTTTCATCAAAATATTGGTCCCATTTTCATTGATGGTACAGAACCTGTCCAGTGCCCAGCGCACACACAAAACTGCCTCCCATGTGTATTCTGAGGTAGTGTCGCATTGTTTCTCAGTGAGTGAACATATCCTGTGAGGTCATACGAAACATTTCATAATAATCCATTGTTTTCGGCACTTGTTTATTGCGTGTGACTGCTAAGTAAACCACCATGGACTCAAGGAAAGCTCCCAGTGTCAGTCATTTGGTAAAGAAAGTAAGGACCAAGATAGAATTAAAGAAAGAAATCGTAGCAAAGTACCAAAGTGGAGGAGGAAGAGAGAGGGGAGAATGTGCCTTCAGTGATTCTACAATATGTATGATGCTAAATGAGCACGAGTCGATAAAGGCTATAGTGCCAGCCAGTGATAGTGTAGCATTAACAGTGTAGCAAGTAAGTTAAGAGATTAATCGATTGAAAAAGGACAGCACGAACCTAACTCCTTCAATGTTGTTGGAGTTTATAGGGCTTCTGTCAACACCGCCGCTTCTGCTGCTGCCTTCACCACCACTATGTATGGCTTATGTTCTCAGTGGCCCTTATACACCCAACAATAACAACACAACACCACTTGTGACATACATAATGACATATTTTATTCATTCTAGAGTATATGTCATGTTTTTCTGTTATTAATGTTGTTTATTATGTCATATTAGATGAATTATGATAGATATTAGTGTCACATCCTGTCTCCAACAATAAATTCACTTCCCTCTCCCCTCTGCCCCATCTGCCATACACCAACAAGAGTCTTCAATAAAGGTAAGTGTGATGTTAAATGTTCATTTATACATTTTATTAGTGCTTTATATTTATTTCTCATTCTTTTTTGCATGTAAATCTATATTTAAGCAAAAAAATATTTTTTGTTAATACTTCTGGGTGTCTGAAATGGATTAATTGGATTTACATTATTTCTTATTACCTGGAGTTTACCTGGAGAGAGTTTCGGGGGTCAACGCCCCCGCGGCCCGGTCTGTGACCAGGCCTCCTGGTGGATCAGCGCCTGATCAACCAGGCTGTTGCTGCTGGCTGCACGCAAACCAACGTACGAGCCACAGCCCGGCTGATCAGGAACTGACTTTAGGTGCTTGTCCAGTGCCAGCTTGAAGACTGCCAGGGGTCTGTTGGTAATCCCCCTTATGTGTGCTGGGAGGCAGTTGAACAGTCTCGGTCCCCTGACACTTATTGTATGGTCTCTTAACGTGCTAGTGACACCCCTGCTTTTCATTGGGGGGATGGTGCATCGTCTGCCAAGTCTTTTGCTTTCGTAGTGAGTGATTTTCGTGTGCAAGTTCGGTACTAGTCCCTCTAGGATTTTCCAGGTGTATATAATCATGTATCTCTCCCTCCTGCGTTCCAGGGAATACAGGTTTAGAAACCTCAAGCGCTCCCAGTAATTGAGGTGTTTTATCTCCGTTATGCGCGCCGTGAAAGTTCTCTGTACATTTTCTAGGTCGGCAATTTCACCTGCCTTGAAAGGTGCTGTTAGAGTGCAGCAATATTCCAGCCTAGATAGAACAAGTGACCTGAAGAGTGTCATCATGGGCTTGGCCTCCCTAGTTTTGAAGGTTCTCATTATCCATCCTGTCATTTTTCTAGCAGATGCGATTGATACAATGTTATGGTCCTTGAAGGTGAGATCCTCCGACATAATCACTCCCAGGTCTTTGACGTTGGTGTTTCGCTCTATTTTGTGGCCAGAATTTGTTTTGTACTCTGATGAAGATTTAATTTCCTCATGTTTACCATATCTGAGTAATTGAAATTTCTCATCGTTGAACTTCATATTGTTTTCTGCAGCCCACTGAAAGATTTGGTTGATGTCCGCCTGGAGCCTTGCAGTGTCTGCAATGGAAGACACTGTCATGCAGATTCGGGTGTCATCTGCAAAGGAAGACACGGTGCTGTGGCTGACATCCTTGTCTATGTCGGATATGAGGATGAGGAACAAGATGGGAGCTAGTACTGTGCCTTGTGGAACAGAGCTTTTCACCGTAGCTGCCTCGGACTTTACTCTGTTGACGACTACTCTCTGTGTTCTGTTAGTGAGGAAATTATAGATCCATCGACCAACTTTTCCTGTTATTCCTTTAGCGCGCATTTTGTGCGCTATTACGCCATGGTCACACTTGTCGAAGGCTTTTGCAAAGTCTGTATATATTACATCTGCATTCTTTTTGTCTTCTAGTGCATTTAGGACCTTGTCGTAGTGATCCAGTAGTTGAGACAGACAGGAGCGACCTGTTCTAAACCCATGTTGCCCTGGGTTGTGTAACTGATGGGTTTCTAGATGGGTGGTGATCTTGCTTCTTAGGACCCTTTCAAAGATTTTTATGATATGGGATGTTAGTGCTATTGGTCTGTAGTTCTTTGCTGTTGCTTTACTGCCCCCTTTGTGGAGTGGGGCTATGTCTGTTGTTTTTAGTAACTGAGGGACGACCCCGTGTCCATGCTCCCTCTCCATAGGATGGAAAAGGCTCGTGATAGGGGCTTCTTGCAGTTCTTGATGAACACAGAGTTCCATGAGTCTGGCCCTGGGGCAGAGTGCATGGGCATGTCATTTATCGCCTGTTCGAAGTCATTTGGCGTCAGGATAACATCGGATAGGCTTGTGTTAATCAAATTTTGTGGCTCTCTCATAAAAAATTCATTTTGATCTTCGACTCTCAGTCTGGTTAGCGGCTTGCTAAAAACTGAGTCATATTGGGACTTGAGTAGCTCACTCATTTCCTTGCTGTCATCTGTGTAGGACCCATCTTGTTTAAGTAGGGGCCCAATACTGGACGTTGTTCTCGATTTTGATTTGGCATAGGAGAAGAAATACTTTGGGTTTCTTTCGATTTCATTTATGGCTTTTAGTTCTTCCCGCGATTCCTGACTCCTAAAGGATTCTTTTAGCTTAAGTTCGATGCTTGCTATTTCTCTGACCAGTGTCTCCCTGCGCATTTCTGATATATTGACCTCTTTTAGCCGCTCTGTTATTCTTTTCCGTCGCCTGTAAAGGGAGCGCCTGTCTCTTTCTATTTTACATCTACTCCTCCTTTTTCTTAGAGGAATAAGCCTTGTGCATACATCGAGTGCCACCGAGTTAATCTGTTCTAGGCATAAGTTTGGGTCTGTGTTGCTTAGTATATCTTCCCAGCTTATATCGGTTAGGACTTGGTTTACTTGGTCCCACTTTATGTTTTTGTTATTGAAGTTGAATTTGGTGAATGCTCCCTCGTGACTAGTCTCATTTTGTCGGTCTGAGGCTCCACGCATACATGTCTGAACCTCAATTATGTTGTGATCTGAGTATATTGTTTTTGATATGGTGACATTTCTTATCAGATCATCATTGTTAGTGAAGATGAGGTCTAGTGTATTCTCCAGTCTAGTAGGCTCTATTATTTGCTGGTTTAAATTGAATTTTGTGCAGAGATTTAAAAGCTCGTGTGAGTGTGAGTTTTCATCAGAGCTGCCTCCTGGTGTTATTACTGCAACAATATTATTTGCTATATTCCTCCATTTTAGGTGCCTTAAGTTGAAATCCCCCAGGAGCAAGATGTTGGGTGCAGGAGCTGGAAGATTTTCCAGACAGTGGTCAATTTTTAACAGCTGTTCCTGGAATTGCTGGGATGTTGCATCCGGAGGCTTGTAGACTACCACAATGACTAGGTTTTGGTTCTCGACCTTTACTGCTAAAACTTCCACTACGTCATTTGAGGCATTAAGCAGTTCTGTGCAAACAAGTGACTCTGCAATGTACAGGCCAACCCCCCCCTTTTGCCTGTTCACTCTGTCACATCTGTATAGGTTGTAACCTGGGATCCATATTTCGTTGTCCAAGTGATCCTTTATGTGGGTCTCAGTGAAAGCCGCGAACATTGCCTTTGCCTCTGCAAGCAGTCCACGGATGAAAGGTATTTTGTTGTTTATTGCTGGCTTTAGACCCTGTATATTTGCAAAGAAGAATGTTATCGGACTGGTGGTATTGTTGGTACTGGGGGGGGATTTTTTTTCCGGCATTAGTATCTGTATCTGTTGGTTTGGAGTGGAGGCCATCGACTGTGGTTCCACTCCAGGAATGACTGGATTTGGTGTACGATTTCTGCCATTTCCTGCCAGTTTTTTTTCCTTCCTGGCACTAAAAAACCTCTCCCTCTTGAGTGGCTGTGGCTACCCAGGTTTTCCCATGGCCTGGATGTTTTGTATCTTTTTGTCCCCTTTAGATGGTATGCCTGGCAATTTAAGTTATAGCACAGTCTTTCCTGTACTGAAGAGGTACACATTTCAGGGTGAAAAAGCTTACAGGAAGGGAGTTTGCATTTTCCTGTTGTCATATGGGCATGACATTTTCTAGGGTGGTCATAGTTGCATGTCCCATCTGTTTTTCCAGATTTCCCATGCCAGCAGATACCAAGTGCATAGTATGTGCACAGGCTTGGTTTCCGTTTGCCTTGGGTTTCTGTGACTGTATTCCCTGTTGGTGCATGTTTCCCTGTCTTATTCCTATCCTCCTTAGCACCAACAATGGAGCTCCCACCAGTTGTTTTTGGTAATTTATCCTCACTATTGCTATTGGAGTCCTCTTGTTTGCTATTTCCTGCGGTATTTCTGGTTTGCAATATTGGTTTTATTTTATCTTTGACTACACTTTTTTTCCCACTATGGCCCCGCCTCTTGAGGTCATTTTATTTTCCTTCCTCGTAAATTTCCCCCGACTACCGACAAAACTCCACTTCCCTTTACGTCTCCCAGGACGTATCTCCCTTAAATTTTCTGTCTCCCAGGACAGCCCCCAGTTCCCATTCGTCCCCCCCAGACGATCCCCAGCTTCACCATTACTTCCCCCAGGACAACCTCCATTTCCCATTCGGGGCTCCCGGGACAGCACTACAGCCCACTTTATGATACCAGGAATCCCCCCAGCCTTACATTTGTGACTACATGGCCGTCAAGGGCAGACCTTTCACCCCCGGATTTTTTGTTCCCCATCTGTTGTAAAAGCTTCCAGTTTTTCTATAAAAAAGGTTTCATTTTTTCCAATTTTCATTTTTCCCGATCTTTCGAAGGGTTTTATGACGAAAGGATGGTCCACTGTACTTAATAATTTTCTTTGATATTTTTAGTTTCAGTGTCTCATACATAAATATACTGTTTGGGTCTTTGGGTAATGCCCTTTTGTACCCGGGGGGGAGTTGAAGAGTACCTGTGTTTCATATTAGGGTTGTGTGTTCTTTAGGGGTTATCAAGGGGGGAATTTGCAGGAGAGTACATGGACCCTCGTTTTTAAAACTCAAAGGGGAAAATTTTTCGGAAATCTAATTTTTTTATCAAAACTTTTGACTCCGAATTGTCGTTGCACCCAAATAGTCATTTGTTGGCGCCACGCACCCCCCAAACCTCCCACACTCCATTCCAACCATGTGCCATTTTTTATGGGGATGGGGGAAACCCACGAGTTCTACCAACTTTTTTCTAATATTCCATTCTTTTTAGGTTTTGCAACTGTTTAAATTTAAGTCACCATAGCTCCAAAAGAAACTTCAAGTGCCACCCCTTTGGTAAAAATGTAGAAACAAAATTTAAAAAAAGTTTTGTCAAAAAATTGAAAGTGGTGGTGGAGGGGTTGCAGTTGTGAAGGGGTAGGGGGGTAGTGATGGGGGTAGAGGGGGTTTGCATTTATGTGACAGAGGGTGGTAGTGATGGTGGTAAGGGTGGGCAGTTTTGATAGGGTAGGGGGTGTATGAGGTGGTAGAAGGTGGTAGTGATGGGGGTAGCTTGTGACAGTGGTAGGGGGTGGTAGTGAGGGTGGTAGGGGGTGGTATTTGTGGGTGGAAGGGGTACATTCTTCATGATTCTACTATCCTCCAATGTTTTGGAGTTTTATAGGGCTACAGAAAACATTGTGCCCAGCGTCCAAAACACCAATTATGGACGTTTAAAGCTTCACGGGCCCCTTTACACCCAAAAACCAACAACAAACCCCTCTTGTGCTACAAAATACTTTTTTTTTATTATTCGAGTTTTTTCCATTTTTTTCCTATGTTTTAATATGCTTATTATGTTTTAATATTGTTATTATGTTTTAATTTGCTTATTATGATAGATAAAAGCTGTAGATTTGTATTAGTGTCTATTCCCAACAAAAACTCGCCTCTCCTCCCTCCCCCCCATCTCCCCAACACCAAAAAGAGTTTTCAGAAAAGTAAGTGTGATTTTAAATTTTCATTTATACTTTTTATTAGCACTTTAATTTATTTGGCTTCACTTTCAGAAAATCTAATTTAAAGTAGTGTAGCGGCTAGCTGCGGGATTTTCAAGGAAGCTCCGGGTCAAAGAGGATGACCGGTCCCTATTTAACAAAACCAGTTAAAATGCTTTGAAGATACCAGAGCAGCGAACGGCACCCGTGCATCTTTTTCAGCGTAAACAGTGAAGTGTTTTTCCATTTTTTAGAGGTTTTGGTGTTGTTAATCGGGACCATCACCCCTCCCCCCCCTTTGGGGGGGGGAGGGGGAGGGCGTGTGTAGTAAACAGTGACCCTCCAATCCCTCACCCCTGCGCGTCTCCCCCGCCTCACCCACCCAACTCCCGCCCACCCCATCTTTAAGGGTATTCCCCCAAACCCCACATGTAGCGAGGCACTGCGGGGAGTCCCGGGCCACGGGGAATTTCCCAAGGGGGACACATCGGGGGTTTGGACCGCGGGCAGCTCCCAGGTGGCCAAGGGCAATGTGTACCATTTCCTCAATTTTCAACACCCGTGAAAGGGGGGCCCGGGGATCTCAGTCAATTTGGCGTCCCCCAGGATCGAAAAGCCCTAGGACACTCCCATCGGGTCTAATGGGTCACTGGCTTCTTGCCCTCTTGGGGGGATGGTGCTCGGCAAGCAAATCCCTGGGCAACTTGCTGTGTTTGCAAGGCTGTCGCCGAGGAGAGACAGGCACCTAGCAACATTTTTTTTGGGGCAATGGATGAATTCCCTATTGTTTGTTAACTGTCATTACTCTGTAATTTGTTAGATTGTAATCATGTCATAAGTTTTATCATTTACCTTTTGAAATTTGTCAGTTGGACCAGCTCTACCGGAGCTCATTCCCTTTGTAAATTTATGATTAATGTGTTTATGTTTCATACCTTTGAAATTATTCATGTTGTGACCACTCAACCGGGATCATTACCTTTTGTAATTTGGGTCAGATTAGACCATATCTATTCATACCTTTGTAACTTGCTCGCTAAAAAACTTTGGAGCCACCCCGGACCAATTATTTACCTCGTAAATCTTTTGACTCTGCCAAGGATGGGTATGGGTGCATAATAAACATTTTAAAACTAACAAAAATAGGGAAGTGGCTAGCAAAGTGCCCCCAAAAAGGACAGATCCTTATGGAGGGGGTTTCCCCCTTCCAAACAATAACCCCTTTTTCCTCTCCTCTGTCTTCCTTCATCAACAACAGCTTTCAATAAAATGTAATTGTCAGTTGAATGTTCATTCTTTGACTTTTAAAATCTTCTTTTCAGGTAAAAAAAAAAAAATTTTTGACATTTTTGGGGTGTCGGAAAGGGAATTAAGGGATTTAAATTTTTTTATAGGAAAATGATTTGCAAATCATCAATTCGATAATAATCACATTCCTGGAAGGATTAATTACAAAAAACGGGGGTCCACTGTATTGTTCTGTGTTGTAGTGGGCAAATAAAGTGTGGGTTTTTGTTATTTGAAAGAAAAAACCTTGAAAAGGGGGTGTGTTGTTGTTAAGCAGGATTTGTAATAACCCGCACGCAGCTTTTTGTGGGTTATTAAAGATTAAGGTGTTTGCTGTATGAGCCCCATCCCCCCCAAAACCTAGGGGGTAAGGGAAAATGAGAAGGGGTTGCAAAGCAAGAAAGCTGACTCAGGGGGCTGTCAGATGTGTCTTTTTCAGAACGCTGTCACGCTGTCCTCTTGCACAAGTTTTCACTGTTTCCTCTCTCAACCAGTGTGTCCTGGTAGATTGTAAAAAAAAAATTTTAAGTTTCATACCTCGATTATCATTTTTAAAAAGTGATCACTACACTCTGGCCTGGTCATACACTTTGGCCGAAATACACCCCTTGGGCCCGGTCACTACACTTGGCCCAGACACCTCTGCCTGGCACTACATTTTGGCCCGGTCTCTACCCGGCCCCGGGTTTCTACACTTTGGGGCCTTTCCTACACTCTGGCCCGTCACTACACCTGGGCCCTCACTACACCTGGCCTAGTCATTCACTTGGGCTTTTCACTACACTCTGCCCGGTCCTACACTCTGGCCTGGTCACCCCCCCTTTGGCATGGTCCCCAAACCCCCCTGGTCACTCACCTGGCCTTGTTACAAAAATTTGGCCCGGTAACACACATGGGGGGTCCCCCTAACTTTCCTTGGTAAAAAAACTTTTTTGGTTTTTACCCTGGTTTATTCCCCCTTGCCCGGTTTGTCATACGGCCCGGTATTTTATTTTTTGGGTGGTCCTACAAAGGCCTTAACACTGCACACTAGCCTTGTCACTACTCTCTGGCAGGCACACACACTGGCCCGGTCATACGCTCTGGGTTTTTTTTTTTTATTTTTTTAAAAAGTCATGAAAAATTTATAGGATATATACATATTAACATTTACATGGTGTGACAATAAAATTCACTAACAATCACTGAATAAGCCAACAAAAGCTTAAAAAAAACTTAACAAACCACAAATGTTCTCTACGTTTTCCCAAGACACAAAGGTTTTATAAAATGGAATTACACTCCCCCTTCCCCCACCATGAATACACTCATTCCCCTGCACTTAAGATTAAAAAATGACTTGAACAAGAAAACAAAAACACAAAATATAAACACATAACAATCCAGCAACACCTGACCTAAACTATATACAATTTTTTAAAAAATTCACAATTTAAGGGAATAAAAGGGATAATAATTAAGGCCACAAAAAAGGCTATAAATAAAAAACTCCAAATTACAACCTCAACAAAAAATAATGACCAACTTAATGACAATCACCCCTAATACAACTCCAACAAATTACACAGACCTACAAATGCTTTTTAAAGAATGGGTTTACGAACCCCAAGTTGATAAATTGACACATGTGCAATCTTTGGGAAACTTTATTAAGGGGGCGTTTGCATGCAATAAAAATTTTACATAGGCACCCCTGTTGAAGTCCCCTTTCCCTTACAATCTTCCCACCCCCTCTCCCATTAAACTGTACCTCGCCATTGCACCGCGATACAAAGCTCACCCATCCCATTTTCCTTTTAAACCCCTGTCCCCTGAGGATGGCTCCAATGCCTCTCTTCCACTTATATGGCCCCCCCAGGGGAAAGGTTCCCTTTATGTTGGGAGGGTCTTGTTTAGGGAATTGGACTGTGCTCCGTTCCCAGAATTAAGCCGAAAGCCTTCCCCTTCCCCCCAGGACGGGATAATCCACGGGGGTTTTAGCGCTTCCCCTTTATTAAAATAATATGTCAAAGCCCCCGCCATCAAAGCCCCCAAACCCCCCTCCCCCCCTTTTGCTTCCACGAAATCCCTTAGGAACCCCTTCCTTTCCCCCAAGCCTCCCCGGGAACCCCCAACGAGTTTTCGATCTTATCCACTACGCATTTAAAACCGATTACCCCCAAATTTTTTCAAAAATTAAATCGTGCATAACGAATTTCCCCGTAGTCCCCAAAGGATGTTGCCCCTTACCCTTCGGGACCAATAATTACAGCTTTTCTGTTCTCTCCCCTCTCCTTCATTAAATTTAAAAACTAACCCAAAAAAACCCTCATTTGCTCCCAAAAGCTGTAATAAAACTCTGTCGGGAGTCCATCAAATCCCCCAAACTTCCCTTACCCTTTCACTTTAAAACCTTCCAGTTTTTTCCCCCCAGTTTTTTTCCCCCCCCAACGTTCCCCATCCTGTTTCCCAACAGACTATCAATTCTCAACACCCGTTTTTAAAAAACCCCGTCCTACCCCCTTCCCTTTTCCAAACTTTTCCCAACCCCTCGTCCGCGAACCCCCATTCCGTCGTGGTGTGTATAAAACCCGACCCCCCCTATACCCACCACCACCATAACCCCAACCATGGAAAAGCGTTCCTCTGTCGTTTTTTTTGCTTACGAATCACCAATGAAGGTTACGCCCCAAAACCTCTTCCACACCTCCATTTCCCCACTGCTTGGGGCCCTCATTGGAGCTCACGCAGCCCCCCCTTAAGGCCCTAGTCATCCATAGGGTAATTACCCGCCCCCCCCCTTCGCATAACAAAACCCCGAACCGTCCCCCAAATGTTGGCCAGCCCATATTTTAAAGAATTTTAAATTTGTTTCCCCTTCTCTCACATATATTGCCAATTCGTTCTTTACACACCATCCCACCATGTTTCCAAATCTTCCCCCTCATGACCCCTGCCTTTAAACCCCCCCCACATTTGTAAATCCTCCAACCCCCCCTCATTCCTAACCACTCGATTTAATTCCCCAAAACCCCTAGAGATACCTTTTAGTGACTCCCATCCACCCCGCCACGCCGCCCATGATCCGAATAAGCCCTCTATTGTGCGGAAAAAGTTACCAAAACCCCTTTTAAAATGTACAACCCATCTAACCGCCGCATAACCCCTCCTCCGAAAGTGTCTCTACCCCCCACACCCCCCTCCAACCCCATCCCCCAACGAAACCCCCAAGAGGGCCGTAAGGCTGCCACATTTCCCGCCCCTTTTGGTTCCCATCACCCCCCTGATAACACAGTTCCAGTCCCCACCCAAAGGGACCACGTAAAACCACTAAGAAGAAAACTAGGTCACAATACAAATTTTCCCGCTTTTTTCACACGTTTTTTTAGCAGGGCATCACGCAACAAAGGTACCCCTGCCCCCTCCACCACCCATCCACACACAACACCCCCCCCCTCCCTTCTTATCCACACAAACGGGGTCGCCTCCGATCATTATGCCCCCCACCCCCTTTCAAAAAGTGCAGGGCAGAGCATGGCCTGAAAAACCCCCCCACCCTCCGCTCTCTTCCCTCCTTGAAATTGTTTCTTGCAGGAACCCTACATCCACTTATATTTTTAAAAGAAACATACGAAACATTTCCCCCTCACATTTTTACACGCCCTTTCGTTCACAGTCTACACCAAAGGCCCCTTTATATTTTTCCCAACCCCTTCCCCCTCTCTTTATTCATCCCCGGGCCTCCGCCCCCGAGCCACACAAGGCTTCCACCATCAACCCCTCCCCCTTTTTTGCGAGCTTTATCGACACCTTACAGTACTTCCTTCCTCCCCAACCCCGGCCGCCGGGTCAGAACTCATCTGAAAGTCTGACGCCGCCGCTCTCTTCCTCGTGATTCCCTCCACTTCCATGTTGTCTTTTGAGGTTCCCTCACAATGAACCTCAACCTTCACCACACCCCGTTCCACGGCACATGGCGATATCTCACGCTTACTGCTTGGCCCGTCATCCCTGCTTTGGTTTTTATTATCACATTTCTCCACAGGCAATGCTGTACCTCTCACCAGCTCAGGAACAACATCCTCTGCAGGCAGCGTCAATGTCCTCAACACTTCCTGAAGCTCTTCCTCGAGAGCCTGTACCTCCTCCTGCACTTACTCTTCTGCACTTTTCTCCTGCCTAGAAACAGTTCCTGTTATGCCACAGCTTGCCTCACACACGCCAGTCTCCTCTATGGGATCCTCTACCATTTCACTCCACAAGAGCCCAAGCCCTTGCTTTCGCGTGGGGCTCTCAACAACAGCTACCACACTGGTAACTGGTGCTTCACCAATTTGTGCAGGTGCCCTCCTCAGCTTCACACACGCTGCCGCCATATGGTCGTACGCCCCACATAACCTGCACGTACATAACTGTCCGGTGTACGAAACCATAACTTGCGTCTTGAAGTCCTCCAACACGACGTATGACAGTAAGGGATGTCTCAGAGTCATCTTCAGGGAAAAGGTTCCCTCCAGACGACCCATGTAAGCACCAGCCGTCCACTTGCCCTGTTGTGCCAGATGTAAGGTCCCATATGCCTCGAAAACACTCCTGATGTCAGCCTCATCTGCCTCAAATGGGACATTATGAATCTTAACCCATGTAAAGTGGCGAGATACGTCGATCAAACGCACCTTCACAGTGGAGAAACGTCAAGACTCACGGGCCCGGATCTCGCCACCAAAAGACTCGTACAAAGACGTGGAATTCAGTTTGACGAAGATTCTGTATGCCCCATTCAGGGTAACACCATACACCTCATCGTCCTGGATACCTTACGTCTCCCTAATGATGGTCGGGAGTAACACCTGCGCTGAAGAGGGTGAAATTGCCCCATGAAGCAGCTCTATACCGATGGTATTTATGCGCCTCCTCACACTCAGCGCCATATTGGTACAAGGTAGCTCACCTGAAAACAGCAGAGGGGTACAGAGCACAACCGCACTCTACCGTGGTCAGGCAGCGAATGTACGCTCTGGATTGGTCCCTACACATTGGCCTGGTCACTACACTGTTGCCTTGTCACTACACTCTGACCTGGTCACTATACTCTTGCCTGGTCATTGCACTTTAGCCTGGTCACTGCACTTTTTCCTGGTCAGTATACTCTGGCCTGGTCACTTATCTCTTGCTGGTCACTTCACTCTGGCCTGGTCAATACACTCTGGCTTGATCACTACACTCTAGCCTTGTCACTACACTCTTGCCTGGCCAGTATACTTAGGTCTGGTCACTTCACTCTGGCTGGTCACTTCACACTGGCCTGGTCATTACACTCTGTCTTGGTCATTACACTCTGTCGTGGTTATTACACTCTGGCATGGTCATTACACTCTGGCCTGGTTATTACACTCTGGCCTGGTCATTACACTCCAGCCAGGTTATTATACTCTGTCTTGGTCACTACACACTGGTCTCCCCTCAAGGAAGGTTCCTTGATGTTGGTGAGGGGCTCTTGATTTAGGGAATTAGATCTGTGCTCCAGTTCCCCGAATTAAGCCTGAATGCCTTCCACATCCCCCCCCAGGCACTGTATAATCCTCCGGGTTTAGCGCTTCCCCCTTGATTATAATAATAATAATACACACTGGTCTGTTCGGCACACTCTTTCCTGGTCAATACACTCTGGCCTAGTCACTATACTCTTGCCTGGTCATTACATACTGGCCTGGTCATTTCATTCTGGCCTGATCACTACAATGTGGCCTTATCACTGCACACTGGGAGCTCTGTCTGGGAGCTGCAGCTGGAGCTCAAGCTAGATCTGGTCTTGGCGTCTTTCAGATTGCTTCTGTATCGCTTTTATATTGCCTGTCAGTCTTGCTTGTGTGTGTGTATCCTGGAAGTCGTTCTGTGCTTTTATTGCTTGTTGCGTGCATTGGAAACAGCGATTTATAGTGGGTCATGCCACCAACATGGGTGAGGTGGTTGGTGTCTGAGTAACTTTCCTAAATCTGCCCAGACTATCTCTACATCGTTGGTGACGAATTGCTCGTTCCATTGGCATCGAATACCAATGAACTCTCACTGCTGCGCAGCTTTGTGACATTATTCATACCAAATTAAAGGTTGAAGCAACTATGGCGCACTAAACTGAGGTATCTCCCGTTACAAGGGCTATTAATCACCGATCGCCGCTAAGTTCCTCCGTAATGTGGGAGGGGTAACACGCAGAGCAATCAGACCAGCAGTGTCTGAGCCTCAACAGTTTTTCAAGGCATTTGAAAACCAGGTTCGCACCCATTGAGATGGCCTGGGGAGTGGGGAGCATTGGGCAGGGGCAGCACTGGTGCATACTGCGCTGTACGGCAAAGTGCAAGAGTTCACAGCTGTTTTAAATAATGAAGAATTTGCTTATTATCGAGCTAAAAACAGCGGTTCTTTGGGCATATCAGTGTATTACCGCCAAGTACAGGAGGGAACTGAAATTGTGCAAGCGTCAGCTGGGTCAGTCTCATGTAGATTTTGTAAGGCAGCAGTCGAAAAACTTTACAAAATGGTACAAGGCGAGTGGTGTCGCCAATTCTCTGCCTTGGTGCAGTTACTTTTGGTGGATAACCTGCTGGAATCTCTTGGACCAGAAGTTAGTCTTTCTGGAAGATCATTTGTTGACCACTGCATTAGAAGCAGCCAGGCTCGCTGACACCGCTACTTGTCCGATTGGTCTACTCTTTCTTCGCAACAGCCTGACATGAGTAGAGATAGTCATGGATGAGTCCCTGACTGGAGGACGAAGTGGCAGGATGAAAGTGAACAATGACGCCAACCAACTAAGTTGTCTGGTGAGAGACATCAAACTCATGGTCAACATGGTGAACAATGACGCCAGTACACTGAGTGGCGCCAGCCACGAAACAAATGGAGCCAAGTTAAAGTATGATGTTGTGTGTTATCATTGTCATAATCCAGGCCACGTAAAATCAAACTGTCCTCCCTTTCGAGATGAACCAAAAAGAAGTAGAGTGTGGTATGGCACCATATTACAGTAAGTACCACATCATCTATCAGAAGAATGAAAAAAGACAACTGAAGTATGTACTTTTAGGAATACCTGAGTTTATTGTTCCCTTAAAAGAGGGGGAGTACTCCCCCTCTCTGAAAAGATGTCATTGCACCCTTCCGTTCTACTAGAAGCATTTAGGGGAGTTGTATTTTCTATCCCTTTACATAAGATACACATGCAGAGTAAATATTATACAGGATATTTGTAGGTGTTTCTGAGTGATTCCTTATGAAATATGCCATGTTACTGATGAGTAATAACATTCTTAATTCGACAAAATGTCCGGAACCTAGAGTGATTAATTCTTCTCTGACGTTGGCCAAACTCGGACAAAATCCCAAGGGATGTCTGTCGAGAATGCTGATCAATCCATGAACGACTCAGAGCTAGGGCTAGACAATTTGTTTTACGAAGAAAACTGGCGAGAACCTTGTACATTTAGTGAAAATTCCCAGACCAAGCCTTTCTACTTCAGGGTTTCAGGATTACCAGATATCTCTGTTTCCATGCTGGAGGGAGCGAAGAAATCTTTCATTAAACTAAGCTTTTCAGGCAGCCATGGGTGAATCCCACTCATCACCCAGTCAAATATAAAATTAAACACAACATAATGCTTGTACTGAGACTGGTAAGGAGGTTGGGGGAAGCCCAGAATTAGATAGGCTGGTTAGTACCTTAGAAATTTAGGTCACAAAGTTTGAACATAGCTTATAATTTCTCTTTAGGAGGTCATTTGGGAATTACAAAAACTCTGTATTGAATATTGAAAGAGTTTTACTGGCAAGATGTGAAGAATCATATCCGTTCTTGTAGGGAATGCCAACAAGTAGGTAAACCTGAACCCCCCACCCATAAACCTGTGGGGAAAATACTGTATATATTTTCCAGAAATACAGTAGTTATATGTAAATAGATGGCCATACTTTATTTAATAATATTTATGTCATAGAAAACAGAAAGGGGCCCCCCTTTTGCGTCTGCGCAGAAGGAGACTCGCCATCTTGATTTGAATGGGGATACAGTTAATATAATGGGAAGTATTTTTTGTGCTCTTAGAGTGTTAAAATTGTTTGAACCTCTCAAATTGGAGGCGAAATTGGTGGTTGTGCATTCCTGCATAACTTGAGTTAATCAGACGACTGGACAAGAACAGCTCCAGGAAACTCAGATAAGCTCTACTTGGATTTGTGTGTAATTTCTGGCCAGCATTATTTTCATAGATTTAGTTAGAGTGAGGTTTTCTGAGTATGATACAACTTTAATATCCAAGTCAAATTGGTGAGTTGATATTAAGATTATATTTTCCTTCTGTTATGTATATGTGAAATTATTAGATATCATTTTTTATTATGACAGTCCACAAATTTATATATTTACAGTATTCCTGGGTGTATGTAGATTTAATTAATTAATAGGTCAGAGCAACTTTTGGTTATGTCATTGGTAGGTGGTATCGAAGGAAGGGGGACATTTTTTGCGACCTAGGTGTCCCAAATTTCCTACTTGTCTGTGTAACATTGTATAATAATAATCTATGTTATCATTTATGTTATGTACATAATTAGTTACATTCAGATAAATGAAATTTTCCAATTTTAATTTGCCCGTTGGTTTTTTCTTTGAAAACTGGAGGTAATTTAGTGAAGTCATTAAATGGGTTAATTACTAATAATTTTATGTGAAATGACAGAAGAGGTGGATGTTAAGTTCACAAATTTATTTATATATGTAGTGGATTATAATTAGTTCAATATTAATTTTGAGAAGTAAGTCTGGCTTGTTTATATTAATTTGTATAAATTAATTTGTTAAGACAATTCTGGCCAAGATTTATTATTAATGTATGTGTAATTGATAAGGCAAGTGTTGCTAGTTATAATTATGTGTATATACAAGTTGGCTATGTCAAATTCTGGCAAGGATTTATATTAATTTGTATAATAATTTTGATAAGCCCAAGGCTGGCTAAAGGTTTGTATTAAGTGCATTTAAAATTTATATATAATTTCTTACATTGTAATTGCTAACCTCAAGTGGTTAGTTAAACATTATTAATGGGTATTTTAAATGTATATTTACAATTTTTTACATGTAATTGCTAAGTCAAGTAGCTAGAATTTATTTAAAGGTAAGTTGTCCTATTTACCTTTATGAAGTGCATTTAATTTAGTACATAATCAGTGTTATTAAGTTGAATTTATAAATTGCATCATGGCTGAAACTGAACATGAGGGGAAAATTAATAGAAGACAAAACATAATGGAATATAGAGTAAAGAAAGCATTCAATACTGGCTAAAAAAGTTCTTGTAACAAGGCTTATAATAAGTGCTTGGAATTAATGAATCAAAGAACTTGAATACTGATGGATTTAAAAATTGTATTTTAGAGCTTTAGGGAATAGATATGATTCATACAAAATTATATTAAAACAAATATGAAAGGAGATTTATTAGTAAACTGTGTAGATGAGACTAAAAGAGATCTCTGATTAATAGTATTTGGAATTAGAGGAGAATAGATTCTTTCTGTAAAAGTCAGGCCTTGAATAAATTTAAATGTGGAACATTTAAAATGTTTAATAAAATACCGACAGATTGTTAGGTAAGACACATATGCATTCAGAATATTTAGGTATTTTTATTTCGAAAAACGTTTCGCCTACACAGTAGGCTTCTTCAGTCGAGTACAGAAAAGTTGATAGAAGCAGAAGATACTTGAGACGATGTAATCAGTCCATCACCCTTAAAGTTTGGAGGTGGTCAGTCCCTCAGTCTGGAGAAGAGCATTGTTCCGTTGTCTGGCACTATATAAAGGCTCCATCCTGTCACTTCAACTTCATATTGTTTCAGACAACGGAACAATGCTCTTCTCCAGACTGAGGGACTGACCACCTCCAAACTTTAAGGGTGATGGACTGATTACATCGTCTTCAAGTATCTTCTGCTTCTATCAACTTTTCTGTACTCGACTGAAGAAGCCTACTGTGTAGGCGAAACGTTTCGAAATAAAGATACCTAACTGTTGCATATGTGTCTTACCTAACAAATTAAAATGTGTAAACCAGGCAGTTGGTCAGTCTGCTCCAACAAATAATATGTCTTTGCCAAAACTCCCAGAATTGTGTTTGCCTGCGTTTAATCCTGGAGAAAATTAGGAGGAATTTTGGTCAATTTTTAAAGCAGCTGTGCATGACAGGAGTGACCTAGCCTGTGTAACTAAATTATTTTACCTCAAAGGACAGGTAAGAGGAGATGCTCACATACTCATAAAAGCCTTTCCCCAATGTAAATGACTCTTACAAGGAAGCAGTTGACTTGTTGAAAGTCACTTATGGTAATATAGAACAAAGTAGGTTGGATCTAGTGAATATCATTATTAAATTTAAAATCTCCAGATCATACTTACAAAGGTTTACAGCAGTTTAGAGTTAAACTGGAGAGCACTCTCAAAACATTAAGTAATAAACATAATCTGAAGGAATCAGACTGGTTATTGAGTTCCATTGTACAGAATAAATTAAACTATAAAACACTTGAATGGATCTCCAACAAATATCACAAGGGTTATTTTGGTCTGGAGGAAATAAGACTAGGTCTACAAGAATTAATTGTGCAGTTGCAGACCAGCCAACCAACTCATTTTAAAGATGCAACACATAATAATTCTGAGGTATCTGTCAAGTTTCATAAAGGGAAAAATTATACCTATAGTAATAATCAAAATTCATTTCCTAAAAAGAGTTGCATAGGTGCATATCAAGTAGCAGGAATCAGAAATAATGATTCTCCACAAGGTAAGAAGAGTAGCCCAGTTAATAGGAAACCAGTCAAAGAAAAGAGAGATTGTCTTTTCTGCAAGGGTACTCATTTTTCTAAGAATTGCAATGCATACAATTCATGGAATGATAAAGTTGAAGATAGGAGGAACTTGACAGATGTATCAGGTGTTTGGGTAATCACAATGTAAAGGATTGTTATGCCAAATTAAACTTCTGTTATCAATGTCACAATGGAAGACACCATATAGTCATGTGTAAAGGTCTATATGATAATGCTGATAATAATGATAACGTTGACAATCCTGACACAACAGTGGCTAATGTAAAAATTGCTGCTAATGTTAATAATGATGGTTTTGCTGAAGTAGCCTACCTGTGTTACAGGTAAAAATTAATGATAAAAGGCATAAATCAAAAAATGTAAATGCATTATTGGACCAGGGATCCCAGCGTACTTTCATAAAACGTAAATGTCTTGATGGTATGAAAGTACAGATGGGAGATCCCGCAACTTTAAAATTATCTGGTTTTCTCTCAGATAAAAAAGCTCAATTGTATGACACTGTTTATGTAACTGTCAGGTTGGGCAATGAGAAAAAATGTGTTAATGCAGTAATTGTAGATAGACTTCCAGAGAAAATATCTACAGTAGGGCTTAGTAAAGCTACAGAAAGACTCTCACATAATGTAAATTTAGCACCTTCTGGTATAAGTGATGATTCTGTAGGCCCAATAAATATTTTGATAGGTAGTGACTATTATGCCTCCTTTGTAAAGGGTATGGTAAAGAAATGTGGTGTCACCCTTTTGAAGACTGCTGGAGGCCATGTAATGTATGGTAGGATTCCTCGTAATAATAATTCATGACTAGAGGAAACTACAAATACCATAACTGTGTGTCTTACTCATGAAGTTGTACCCCAGTATAATTGAGCCAGTGCATAAATTGTGGGAATTAGACAGCATTGGAATAAATGTAAATGAAGAAAGTCCAGACGATTCTTTTACTCAGGAGCAGTACCTGAAAGATGTAAAATTTGAATCTGGACAATACTGGGTACGACTTCCGTGGAGACTGAACCATCCAGAATTACCCACTAATTACAGAATGGCATATGGACAATTAAAGGCTCAGCTCCGCAAACTGAGTAAGACACCAGAATTGTTAACTGCCTATAATGATATAATTGCTGAGCAGTTAATTAATAAATTTATAGAATAGGTACCTTCTGAGCAAGCCAAAATTTATGGTCACTATTTGCCACATCACGGAGTGAAGAAGGATTCTAAGACCACTCCTTTGAGGATTGTGTTTAATTGTAGTGCCAGGAGTAACAAAAATGTACCTAGTTTAAATGACTGTTTGAAGACAGGTCCGTCGTTGACGGAAAAATTAGGAGATATCTTATTAAATTTCAGGATGAAAAATTATGCCTTTACGGCTGACATAAGTAAAGCTTTCCTAAGAGCGGGTTTACAAGAGGCTGACCGGGATTGTACCTGCTTCTTATGGCCTGAGAATCCTAGTGACCCACTTAGCCCTCTGAAAACCTTTCGCTTTAGGAGCATATTATTTGGTGCTACATCCAGTCCGTTCCTACTTCAAGCGATGATAAATGCACACCTTAAATGTACGGGAAATCCATTGAGTAAAGTAATGAGCAAACAATTTTATGTGGACAATTTCCCGGGTGTGACGTCAACTGAAGAGGAACTGTTAATGACTTATGGAGAGGCTAATAAAATAATGCAAAGTGCAAATATGCCTCTGAGAGAATGGAATAGTAATTCGTCCAAATTGAAGGACAAAATAAGTAAATATTACCCTGGAGATGAAGTGCCAAAATGTAGTAAAGTATTGGGTTTAAATTGGGATACTGAGAGAGATTTGTTAATGTTAAAACCTAATAATTACAGTATGCCCAATAAGTTAACTAAGAGAGTTTTGCTTGCTGAAGTTTCCAAATGTTTTGATCCAATAGGTTTAGTGTCACCCCTTACTATAAGAGGGAAATTATTAATTCAGGAAGCATGGAAACTTAAATGTGCTTGGGATGAAATTCTACCTGAGGAATTCATTAACAGGTGCAATGAATTAATTGCTGATTATGAAAAAATTCCAATGTTGGAGTTCCCACGCCAGGTGGCGAATCCAAATGGGAAAAATTTTACTCCACATTTTTTGTGATGCTTCAAAAATGGCATATGGAGCAGTTGCTTATCTTCAATGTTCAAATTCAAATTCAAATTCAAAGTTTATTCTCTATAAAGATTACAATGTTGAATTTACAGAATTTGGTTTTGTTGTGTGGTTTACATGTAGTTAAATAATGATTACAGAGTGTACCACTAGAACACCTAGCATGGCTAGGCATTTCGGGCAGACTTAGTTTAATTATTTAAAATATTACAAATTATGAGGTAAGTTGGTATTATGGCTAAGTGACTAAATACTAGTTTGTGAGTTTAGCAATGTGAATGCTTTTGTTTTGGCACAGTACATAGTTTCAGTATTGGAGTATCATAGGATCCATTATTTTAAGATTGAGATTAATATTTCTGTTTATGGTCAAATGGGTGAGTGAGTGTAAGTGTGAACCATCAGGTGGTATTCATGTAGTTAGTTGATGGGGTGTATCAGGGAGATAAGATGTTTTCTAATGGTAGTTTTGAAGGTGATGAATGTGTCTGCAGTTCTAGAGGTCTCAGGTAGGGTGTTCCAGATTTTAGGGCCTTTGACATACATTGAATTTTTGTAAAGGTTTAGTCGGACACGGGGAATGTCGTAGAGATGTTTGTGTCTGGTGTTATGCCTGTGGGTTCTGTCACAACTATCAAGAAAGCATTTTAGGTCAAGGTTGATATTGGAGTTTAAGGTCCTGTAGATGTAGATTGCACAGTAGTAAGTGTGGATGAACTGAACAGGGAGTAAGTTTAGATCTATGAAGAGTGGGGGGGGTGTGTTGCCAGGGATGGGATTTAGTGATTATTCTTACTGCAGCTTTTTGTTGGGTTATTATTGGCTTTAGGTGTGTTGCTGCAGTTGATCCCCAAGCACAAATAGCATAGGTGAGGTATGGATATATAAGTGAATGGTATAGTGTGATAAGGGCAGTTTGCGGCACGTAGTATCGTATCTTGGAGAGGATCCCAACCGTTTTGGATACTTTTTTGGTTATGTGTTGGATATGGGTGCTGAAATTCAGGTTGTTGTCAAGGTATAGGCCTAGGAATTTGCCCTCATTATGTCTGGTAATTAGAGTGTTGTCGATCTTAATGTTAATTTGTGCATCTCCTGCTCTGCTACCAAACATAATATAGTAGGTTTTGTCAGTGTTAAGCATAAGTTTATTGGCTGTCATCCAAGTCGATATTTTGATCAGCTCCTCGTTAACAATGGTGTTGAGGGTGGCAAGATTAGGGTGAGAGATGACATAAGTCGTGTCGTCAGCAAAGAGAATGGGTTTCAGGTGTTGGGATACGTTTGGAAGATCATTGATGTATATGAGGAAGAGCAGGGGACCAAGGACACTTCCCTGCAGAACTCCAGTATCAAGTGGCTGTGTTGTTGATGCTGTGTCTTTAATGGTGACATACTGATACCTATTAGTAAGGTAAGATTTGAAATAAGCAAGCGCATGGCCTCTTATACCATAATGGTCAAGTTTGTTTAGTAGGATGTCGTGGTCTACTGTGTCAAAAGCTTTCCTTAGGTCAATAAAAATTCCTAGTGGATATTCCTTATTTTCCAATGCTGTGTAAAGCAGATCTAGCATTTTTATGATTGCATCATTAGTGCTTTTATTTTTCCTGAATCCAAATTGGCAGGGGTTGAGTATGTTTTGTGTTGTTATAAATGAATATAGTCTCCTGTGCACGAGTTTCTCAAAGATTTTGGATAGCAATGGTAAGTTTGATATTGGCCTATAGTTGTTTAAGTCTGTAGGGTCACCACCTTTATGTATTGGTGTAACCCTTGCCATCTTGAGTAGTTTTCGGGAAGGTGCTAGTTTCTAGTGACTTGTTAAAAAGTAATGAAATAGCATGCGAAAGGATATGGGCCGCTCGCTTGTACAGTAATGGTGGGACATTAGACAGATTCCCTGAGTTGTTTTTAGTGACTTTGTAATCTCGGTGACTTCCGAGGGCTCAGTTGGTGCAAGATAGAAGGAATTTGGGAAATTCCCATCTAGGTAGTCCCCGGCATGGGCATTGGTATGTGGGATTTTATTGGCGAGATTAGATCCTATGGTTGAGAAGAAGTCGTTTATCTTGTTAGCTGTGTCAGTGGGATGTAGTGGTGTTTCATTAGGTTTAGTTAGGACAATATTCTTGTTTTTTTTTTTTCAGTTTGTGGGTCCCTAGAATCTGAGAGAGTGTTTTCCAGGTCTTTTTATATCTCCTCTAGTGTCTGTGAATCTACTGGAGTAGTATAGTTGTTTTGGCTTTCTTTATTACTTTGGTGAGAACTGATGAATAGTGTTTAAGAATGTCTTTGTGTATTAAGCCCTGTCTATATTGCTTTTCATATTGGTGTTTCTTGTCAATGGATTTCAGAATGGTACTGGTTAGCCATGGGCAACCAAGCCGTTTGTTTGTGATCTGTTTCGTTTTTATTGGACAATGTTTGTTGTATAGTCTAAGTAATTTGTTAAGAAAAATGTCTGTCCAGTCATCAATACCATTGGCCTTGGAGAATTCTGTAGGCCAGTGTTATTTCTCTTGTTATGTCTAAGGCTAAAGTGTCTCCAATTAAACCACGTACCTTACCTCAGTTGGAATTAACAGCCATTATGTAGGTGCCAAATTAGCTAATTATATAAGAAATAAGTTGCAGGAGATAAATATTAGCGACACTGTAATTTGGTCTGATAATGAGGTATCCTTACAATGGATTCGTAATGGAAACAGTAAAATTGTGTACGTACAAAACAGAGTCGCTGAAATTAATCAGATGCAAGAGAAGTATAATAGTTTGGGTCAGCATATGTTAACATTTAATCATATACCTGGTGAGGAGAATCCAACTGATTTCTTGTCTCGAGGTTTACCTCATGCTAAATTTGTAAATGCTGTATCATGGTTTAAAGGACCGAGCTGGTTGGTAAATAAAGCTAATTTGCCTGTACAAAAGTTGTATATTGCTCCTGTTGAAATTACTGTGACCACCGCTCCAATAGTTTGTCCTTCCTTAGCCATTGATATAAATAGGTATTCTTCTTTACCCAAACTAATCAATGTAACTAAATTGGTGTTTAAATTTCTAAACAAGATGAATATTTCATATAAGTTTTCACATCCTCTTGAATATTGGATAAAGAGGGTACAGGAGGAAATCTATGGAAATGAGATTAAATTGATGATGGAAAGAAAAATTGTGGAAGGTTCTATAATAGAGAAATTGGGGTTGTATTTAGAGAACAATGTAATTAGGTGCAGAGGTAGGTTAAAAATGCTGAATTGGGTGATTATGCTAAACGCCCTATCTTACTGCCCAAAACTCATCATCTAACAAATTTGATTGTTCTAAATGTCCATAAAAATGTAATGCATGGTGGGGTACAAGATACCTTAAATTGTATTAGGGAAACTTTCTGGATTCCACAAGGATGGCAAAGTGTAAAAAGGGTGATTAAATCATGTGTAATATGTCGCCATGTGGATGCCAGATCCTATATGTACCCAGGTCCTCCACCATTGCCAAAGGAGCGTGTACAATTAGTGAAACCATTTGATGTAACAGGTGTAGACTACAGTGGTCCAATAATTTTAACAGGTACATCAAATGGTGTTCCACTGAAAGTGTATGTTTGTTTGTTCACCTGTACTGCTACTAGGGCAGTTCATTTAGAAGTGGCACAGGACTTGTCTGCAGAACAGTTTATACAGCTGTTTCGAAAATTTGCAGCTAGGAGATCCTGTCTGAGGTTGAAGATTTCGAATAATGCCACAAATTTTGTAGCAGGTGCTCAACACTTGATAGAATTAAATAATAGTAACGATGTTCAATCTCTGTTAACCCAGCGAGGGTGTACCTGGAAATTTATTACTTCTAGAGCCCCTTGGCAGGGGGGGGGGCTGTACGAAAGACTGATAGGCACAATGAAGAGGTGTCTCCGCAAAGTACTACACCGGAAGAAAATTAATTTGGAAGAATTTCGTGCAGTGTTAGTTGTGAGGGAAAAGTTCAATAGATAGGAGTAGCGATATAGTAACGATAGTTTCATTGCCGGCTACTAGTTAAGGTAGGGTAAGTCAAGCTCCCGTTTTTCCCGCCTTTTCTCCCCCTCCCTGAAAGTGATTGTTTGACTGCTGGCTGCTTGTTAAGGTAGGGTCAGTCTAGCTCCCGCTATCCCTTCCCCTCCCTCTTCCCCCCCCTCGAAAGGTGACGTGTGGGGCTCTGGTCAAACAGTAAATCACTCGACTCACAGCTCCCAACACTACTGTAAGTACATGCCTGCCTTGTATTCTAGTGGATTTATTGGTTAAAAGCTTCACTTTTGACCAATAATAAACTTAGTCCTTTCAGTCTTGCTCTAGGTTGACTGTTGTAATAATCACCACGTCTTTTGAGTATTGTACTTGCCATGGAGAGTGTTTATTTAATCAGTGGGTAACCTGTCTATCTTTTCAGCTTGGATGACAGTGAGGGTCACCTGTCAATCAACGAGAAGAACAGGAGATGGACTAACGTCCTGGAGACGTCCCATTTTGGATTTAATTACCTGTGCACCTGTATGAAATTGCAGGACGTAACCCCACATCATTGCAGCGGTAAAGAACCTGCTTTCCTGTCATCGGGATACTACTCAAGGCTCTATCTACTGTGAAGAACTAGCCAGTGGGTCGTAACCAACACCTGCGACCCCCCCCCCATCATCAGCAACGGCTACGATTTCAACAACACAGTGTCACCAACACCAGACACCCCTATACATATTAGCGTTGAATTCAGTTATCATTTATATTTTTCATTTTTCATTTTCTTTAATGTAGGATTAATATTTCACATTTAAGTGTTTTATATTTTATATTTTCTATATAATAAAGTGTTCATGTTTGTCTGTTATTATTTCTTTTTCTATTCACTAATTTTCCTGAGGAGGAGCCAGCCTTGGTAATACTGTCTGAAGTTGTTACAGGGCTGAGTAAGCCTTCACAAGTGGCGACCTTGCCAGGATCAACTCCACTGAATCAAGATTCAACTCCATCTCGAATCTACCATTGGAACTTCAACGCCGCATACCACAGACAGTTACCACCAGCCATGAGTAATTCTCTATGGTAGGACTATGGTACAGGTATTTAAAAGATTTGGTGATTGTTATAGTCTCAATTTATTGTAAGTCAAGTCAGACAGGATATAATAGTTAATTCTGCCACCATTCTTGTGAACTTGAAACATCTTGGAGGATTAGACTCTAGGGACCCGAGATTTTCCAGTGACAACTTGTTTCATTGAGCTCTTTATTATATCAAGGGAACTGTCATAGGACACTCTTGATTTGTTGGTGAGAAGATTGGATGGTCAAGTGACCCCATTCTACTTACTGTTTGCTCAGAGCTGGCATAGAACCCTTCGTTTTAATTAATACATATAGTTTAATTGAAGCAGAGATCAAGCCTTCTGGTTTATTTACAGTTTGAGCGGAGCAGGAATTGAACAGAACAGAATTCAGGTAGGGTAAGTCAAGCTCCCGTTTTTCCCGCCTTTTTTCCCCCTCCCTGAAAGTGATAGTTTGACTGCCGGCTGCTTGTTAAGGTAGGGTCAGTCTAGCTCCTGCTATCCCTTCCCCTCCCTCTTCCCCCCCCCTCGAAAGGTGACGTGTGGGGCTCTGGTCAAACAGTAAATCACTCGACTCACAGCTCCCAACACTACTGTAAGTACATGCCTGCCTGCCAACAGTCGAACCTGGACTGTTGTATCGTCTACATATCCTATTATTCCAGGCCAGACTTTCCCGACCTCCCCCACACCTCCACTCGTGTCACATACACAACGTTCAACCATTCTATAGAAGGGGTCCTGAATGCATGCAAACAACATTTGTGACATGGGACACCCATGCCTAAGTCCCCTACCCATTACAATCTCCTCCCCCAAGCATCCATTAATCTGTACCCTCATCTTAGCTCCATTGTACAATGTGGTTACCCAATTAACTATTTCTTCCCCATAACCCTGCCTCCTAAGTATAGCTTCCAATGCTCCCCTTTCCACCCTGTCATAGGCCCCCTGCCAGTCTAAGGCCAACAATGCCGCCCTCCCTCCCCCCCCCCTTTTGACTCCACAAAACTTCTCAGTATTCCATGACCCTCAATCATCGACCTTCCAGGCAAGCCATACTGCGTTTTCGAAACCACTCTCCCTACCACACATTTAAACCGATTACCCAAGACTTTAGCGAACAACTCATAATCAGCACATAACAGAGATATGGCACGGTACTCCTTGAGGGTGTGCTGCCCCTTACCCTTCTGGACCAACACTACAACTGCTGTTGCTTGCTTGTCCCCCATCACACCCTTCTCCTTCATCTTATTAAATAACCTACCCATGAATCCCCTTATCACCTCCCAGTGTTGTAGATAAAATTCAGCCGGGAGACCGTCTATTCCCGGTGCTTTGCCCTTCCTCATTCCCCTTAAAGCCAACTCTATTTCCTCTTCTGTTATTACCCCCCCTAAAGCCTTTCTATCACTATTCCCTAAATTACACGTCACATACTCACACACCTTCTCTAAATCCACATTCTCCACCTTCCCACTTGTCCAATACCCTTCATACCATTTATCCGCATACGCACACATTTCTTTCGTAGTTAGTATCTCCTGACCCATTCTATAACCCCCTGCCATCTCATGTACCTCTAACCTCGGAATAGCTGTAACCCGCTGTCTTTGTTTTTGACGTCTCAACACACACGCTGATGGCTTGTCTCCCCAAAGCACCTCCTCTACCCCTGCCTGCACCCTTACCGCTTGAAACCTCTCATTTTGTAACTCCCTCAGTCTCCCCTTGACCTCGACAATTTCATCCATAGGATAGTTGCCCCCCACAGCCCCCTTCCCATAACAGCCCCTTAACCTGTCCACTAAATAGTTTGAAAGGCCATATTTTAAATCATTTATACGTTTGCCCACCCCCACATAATATTTCCTAATCCTTTCCTTGGCTACACAATCCCACCATTGTACGACATCTACCACTCCCTTTGCCTCCTCGCTAAGCTCCTTCCATAGGACAGAAAATCCCACTAACCCCTCCTCATCACTCAATGCACTTACATTTAATTTCCAGTAACTCCTGTATATTTCCGCAAGCTCCACCCACCCAACCTCCACCAACACTGCTCTATGATCCGACCATGCTACTTCAACAGTTTTGAAAAATCTCACTACAACCCCGTGAGAAAGATACACTCTATCCAACCTCGCTGCATATCCTCTCCTAACAAATGTATGCTCTATCTCCCACGCCTTTCCCTCGAATGCGTCCCTTAACCTAATATCCCTCAATAAATCTCGTAGGGCCACCGACACATAACCTGCCCCTTTCGGTTCCACATCAGCCCTCCTAATGACGCAGTTCCAATCACCTCCTACTATTGCCACCTCCGGTAATGCACGGAAAAAAAACACAAGGTCCTCACACACAAACTCCTGCTTCACCTGTACGTTATTCTCTGCAGGCACATATACGCTAATAAAGGCCACACGTTTTCCCATCCACAAACCATCTACGCGCAACACCCTTCCCCCTCCCCCCTCACTTCTCTGCAAAACAAACGGGCTCGCCTCCCTGATTAATATACCCACCCCTCCTTTCAAACGGGCAGATGGCAGGGTTACCACTCGAAACCCCTCCATCTCCAACACCCTACCCTCCTTAAAATTATGCTCCTGAAGGAACACAACATCCACTCTAAATTTATTCAGAAACATTCTAAACCATTCTCTCTTTACACTATTACACAAACCATTAACGTTTACTGTCATACACCAGAGGCCTATTAAAGTTTCCACCCCTGCCTCCTCTCTTCACTCTTCCTATGGGCACCAGAACGTGTGGGACCACTTGTCACCTGCACACTTCCCTCTCTCCCCCCCCTTCTTTCGGTGCCTCCTGTCATGGCCACCACTACCTTCACCTTCTGCCCATATTTGCTTCCCAGTCCGCTGCGCTGGCGTTAGGACATCATCTGAATCCGACGCAGCGGCTCTCTTTCTTGTGACAGGCGCATCCTCCATGGCTTGGTCTGGGGGTGCCTCACAATGTACCTCAACCTCCACTGTACACAGTGGCAATGATCTCGGTGACACCTCAGTCACACTGTCACTTCCATCGTCCGAATAGTTCTGTTGTTGATGCACCACAGCCTTCAACTCGTCTTCTACCACCTTTCCAGGAGCAGCCACCTCCTCAGGCGGTGACAATGACTTCAGAACCTCAGCTAATTCCTCCTCAATTTCCAACACTTCCTCCTGTACTTTTTGCGCAACCCGATCCACTGGAAGTGTCTCTGGGCCAGGAAACTGGTCAAGGGCCTCACCCTCTCCCCCAGCCTTATGCGCCTCATCCACTATCTTGCTCCATAGACGACCACGCCCTCCTTCACGTCGTTGATCATCACCTGCTCTCTCCGGTGTAGAAGCTGATGTCTCTGCCCATGGGCCAGGAGCTCGTTGCCGCTTCCCACATTCCGCCGCTATGTGATCATATTCCCCACATAGTCGGCATGTACGCCTTTGCCCGGCGTATGACACCATGACCTGTGTCCTGAATTCCTTTAGGTACACGTAAGACGGTATGGGGTGTCGCAATGTCATTTTTAGGTTAAAAGTGCCCTCCGGCATACCTGTGTAGGCACCCGTCACCCACTTACCATGCTGGGCCAAATGAACAGTTCCGTATTCCTCAAAAACTTTTCTGATATCTGTCTCATCAGCCTCAAAGGGGACATTACGCAGTTTAATCCATGTATAATGTCTGGATACATCGATCATCCTCACACGCACAGCTGGTGTTGCATCAAGACTTACGTCTTGAAAACGGTTGACCAACGACTGGTAAACCGTTGCTGAGAGCAGTTTCACAAAAAATCTACGTGCTCCGTTCAATGCTACTCCGTACAACTCGCCATCATGAATGCCATACGTGTCTCTGATGATTTTAGGTAGTAAAACCTGGGCTGAAGCTGGCATTATTGCTCCACTGAGAAGTTCAACACCGACAGTGTTAATCCTGCGTCTGTAACTGAACGCCATGTTGACTAATGGTAGTTCTCCTGGGCTGACGACAGAGACACGACAAGCACCACCTCACACTACTGCAGTCAGGGAACTGAAGTGCGTTTGCGCAGGTCTACACGGCCCAATAGCGATGCAGACAATGTTGGTTAGTTAATCTTAAGTTAATTTTAAGCCTGCCCATAATGCTCTGCATACAAGGGGGTTCTGGCATGTACACTCAACCACTATATTTCTTTGTACAACTATGTATCATGTCCAAATAAAAAGTAAATAAATAAATCTGTAATTGTGACCTCATTCACCTTACAGTAGTCTGTACACGTACGAGAACCTCCATCAGCTTTTTTAACAAGGATGCACGATGAAGCCCATGGACTAGACGACTCCTCCACTAACCCATGCTCTAACAGAAATTCTACCTCCTGCTGAAGTAGCTTGTTTTTCAGGATTAGCTCTGTAGGGGGAGAGTTTAATAGGTTTAGAGTTTCCCACATCTACATCATGATAACCTATTTTTTTTTTAATTTTATTTAAAACATGACATTACAAAAATATAATATATAAAACTCATGTAGGGCTATACAATTAACACAGTCCTACCTACAGCTAACATTACACACCACACTTGCAACTCCGTGTGGGTACAACCCCCTCCCCCCTGTTCCCTCATCCTATCACTTAACCCAAATCTGTTTGAGCTACCCAACAGAATTACACAATATGGACAACACTTTTATATACACATCCCTCGAAATAGTACGTAATCTGTACCCTCAGAGACATCCATTTTCTCCCCACATTGATGATGTAATCGACTACAGACCATGCCATTCATTGCACTGAACATATTACACACAGACATATTACCCCCCCCTCGTGGTTATCCAACCACCCCACTATTTACAACCTAACATACTACAAACAATGGATGTTACCTAATCTAATGTCACACAGCAATGATCAAAACATTAATTTATGTAATTGTCCTAATGCTTCAGTTACATAACAATATGTATCACACAACAATGGTGATATAGAAAAGTCACAAAGACATACAAAATTACTACAAAGCCAAAGGTATAAACTTAGTCTCAAAAACCCAACACATGTAAGCTTCTACACATTTAAACATGCAATTCCAAACGTTAAAAAACAATAACACAGCTTCAACTATGACAATCAAGCTCTATACAGCTTATATGGACATAACATAGTGCTATTGACAACAGTACAATACAACATAAAATATAACCATGACATAAGTAACACATAAAGACTGTGCCTAGCGCACACCTAACCACAAAAACCTATAAATAACACCACTGTTGCCCAACTTTATTTACACCATCTGACGTACATTAAACTCTTTACTCTCAAAACAAAACTGAAAATTGCAGATCACCAGTGACGAACAATAATGCACAGACATTAATACAAACATATCACAGCATATCTGTGGACACCATGCATGATCACATCATCTACACTATGCAGTGCAAGGCACCTAGAAAACAAGTGTTTTCTAGGTGCCTTGCACTAGGTGCCATTTCGAGGGATGTGTATATAAAAGTGTTGTTCGCATCGCTATTGGGCCATGCGGACGTGCTGCGCAGTAGCTCCTGATTGAGTTGGCTTTTGCGCAGTGTTGACGTGTACTTGGCTCTGTGAAGACCTGTTTGCGCGCTCTCCAGAATTGAAGCAAGATGCCCTCCATCGAGCAACTTTACCAACAGCTTAAGGAAGAATTGAGGTTGGCGAATATGGAAATTCGGCGACTGACCGAGGAAAACAAAAAGATTCGTAGTAGTCCTCCTGTTTTGAGTCCTCAGGTCAAGAAGGGAAACTGGTCAGTGGCTGGACAGCAGGGAAAGAAGTTGACGATCAAGAAGACGAATGGAAAGGTAGAAACGATGAAGAAGAAAGAGACTGCCGTGGAAACTTTTGTGGAAACATCTAATACATTCTCAGTCTCCCCGACAAATTGAGCGATAGGGAAACGCAGACAAACGACAAAGGGAAAGGTATGAATATTGTTGTTGTTGGGGATACCCAAAGTTAGTTATGGATAGGGCGCCTGCTTGAAGGCAGGGTGAGCAGAGAGTTTGCTTTCCCGGGGCTGGGATGGAGGTATTTTTAGCCATCTGGATGACTCAGAGAGGGAATGGGGCCCTTATTTTCTGCCATTTCTGGAGGGAAAGATGTTGGGAGATGTAGGAGTGAAGACCTGATTAGAGGTATAGGTCAGCAATAGAAATAATTAGGAGTAAGGGTGGGAACCCTCTCATATGTGGTATTTTGCCAAGGAGGGGAGTTGGAAATGAATGGTTGTCCAGGGCAATTGGTGTCAATTGCTGGCTGGACAAATACTGTAAGGAAAATGCAGTAACATTCATTGACAACTGGGACCTCTTCTATGGCAGAAATGACATGTATACCAGGGATGGGGTTCACTTATCTAGGTCTGGGGTGGTAGCACTGGCAACTGCAGTGGAGGGAGCAGTTAGGACTTTAAACTAGGAATAGTTAGTGGTATGGGTTTTGGCAGGAAAACAGTGAAGTCCCAGTGTAGAAATATTACGAGTTCTAGGGGAACTAGTAATAATAAGAACGAGGTAGATATTGAAAAGCCAGGGACCTTGGGTGATAAGGACAGTAATGGGTTTAGTAGAAAAAATAGAAATGAGCAGGAAGGGTAAAGAGAAAGGAGAGTCTTTCAATGTTTATTATGCTAATTGCCGTAGTGCTAGGAATAAGATGACGAGTTGAGATTAGTTGCTAGTGCAGGTAACATTGACGTATTTGCCTTAACTGAGACGTGGTTTAATTAAAAAAAGTCGGGACATGCCTGCGGAATGTCATATTCAGGTTTTAAATTGTTCCAAGAAGATAGAATATTGGGAAGGGGGGTGGGGTGGCATTGTATGTCCGAGATCGCATGAACTGTTGCATAAAAACGGGTATTAAGTCTGAAGTAACACATACAGAGTCTGTTTGGATAGAATTTTCAGAGGGCATGAAAAACTGATTTTAGGAGTGATATACCGTCCCCCAAACTTAGATAGGGACCAAGGGAAACTACTATGGGAGGAAATTGTTAAGGCCACAAGGCACGATAATGTAGTAATTTCTAGGAGACTTTAACTTTAGTCATGTTGATTGGAATTCCTTGACTGGGAATTTAGAATCATACGACTTCTTAGAAGTATTTCAGGATTGTTTTTTGAAGCAGTTTGTGACAGAACCTACAAGGGAAATAACCTGCTTGACTTAGTTATGGAAAACAATGAATCCCTTGTTAATAATTTCGTAATTTCAGAGGAACTGGGTGCTAGCGACCACAAATCAATTACATTTAGCATTGAATGGAAGTACGATAGTAGCGATAACTCAGTAACAGTCCCAGATTTTCGCTTAGCAGATTACGATGGGTTTAGAGAACACTTATCATCTGTTGACTGAAGTAACGAAAAGATCTATCAATATGACAGTTTTCTGAACACTATACATGCTGCTCAAAGAGCTTTTAAATCCCATAAAAAAATTTTAGTTCAAATAGAAATGACCCAAAAGGGAAGAAAATAGGCTAAAATATCCTGGGGCATAAAAAAAGGAAATTTTTATAGGAAATAAAAAGAGGTGAGGTCATCTTATAAAACAGATATTGACATTAAAGGGACTTTAAAAAAGGGATAAAAAAAGCAAAAGGGGGACTATAAATTAAATTTCCCTAGGGATTCAAAAACAAACCCAAAAATTTTTTTTTCCGGGTTCTATAGAAAAAAAAGTTAGGATAAGAAGGCCCCTTAAAAATAACTGGGCACCCTTACTGAAAAAAGAAATAAATTTTGTTTGATTTTAAATAATTATTTCTCTAAATTTTTTTTACACGGGAAAAACACTAACAAAAATTCCATTTAATTATTTTTTTACAGTGGGCTAAAAAGAAGATAAATTATGTAACATCAAAAGCACTAGGGGAGATGGTTGTAAAGCAGATAACGGGACTGAAGAAAATTTAAGTCGCCGGGTCCTGATGGGGTTTTTTTCATGGGTTTTTTAAAGGAAGGGGCAAAATGGAACCAAATTGAACCTTTAAACTAATATTTTTAATTTATCCTTCAAAACGGGTTTGTAGTGTCTGATTTTGGGAAGATGGCAAATGAAATTTCCCTTTTTTTTTAAAACGGGGGACAATTTTTTTAAACCGTCACAAAACCGCCCAAAAGCCTGACCTCAATTGTAGGCAAATTAAAAAGAGTCAATTATGCGAGTTTTTAAAAAGCCATCCGATAAGAAAAGGGTTTGATTAATGATACCACAGGGATTCACAAGAGGCCGGTTTTGGGTCTAACAAATTTTTTAATTTTCCCCAGTAAAGCTTTTGGGGGCCTGTTGACCAAAATTTAAAAAATTTTTGATTTTATTTATTTAATTTTTAGAAAGGCCCTTTTGATAGAGTTCCACACCATAGACTTTTAAAAGAAAGGGGGCACTAAAGGCCTTTGGGGGGAAAAGTCTCTCGGGGATCGAGAAATGGCCCCACTGACAGGAAGCAGGAGTGTCCAAAAAATGGGGTAAATCCGAGGGGGATTTTAACCCAGGGCTTTCCCACAGGATCATCGGGGGCCCCCGTTTTTTTGTTTAAAATTTATATTCAATGTCTTGATGGGGGAATTACTATGAAATAAAGAAAATTTCCGCCGATGACAAAAAGATAGGGGGAAAAAAATTGGGTTCAAACAGAAGTTAGGGAAACTCAGGAGGTTTTAAAACCAAACTCTTTTGGTCAAAAAAGTGGCAGATGCGTTCAATGTAGAAAAAAAAAAAGGGTTCTGAAGTTTGGGAGTGCACAAACCCAGTATTTATAAGTTAAATGATGTAAACTTACCCAAATACAGATCGCGAAAAGGCCCTTGGGTGTTTGGGGGGAGCAGAAACCCTTAAAAACCCAAGACAGAAATGCCTAAGCGAAACGTAAAAAGGAAAAATAGTTTACGGGGTTTTTTATATTAAAGGGAATTTAAGCAACAGAATCAGAGGCCTACTGCAGCTTTATACATCTTTTAGAAAGGGCCCCTTCACCTAGATTATGCAGCTCATTTTCTGGTCTCCGTTTTACAAAATGGACTAAATTCTTTAAAAAAACATTCAGCGTAGGATAAACAAATTAATACATAGCTTTGAAAAAAATTAAGATAGCTTTAAATGAAGAAAGATTGAAGACTTTTAAAATTAAACATTCATTTGGGTTAAAACAAAAATGGGGAAAAACCCCTTGATCGAAGTGTAAATTTGGAAGATGGGTTTAAAAAGGGGAATTAAAAAAAGGTTTGGGGATGTCTCCCCAAGAGAAAACCCCCCCAGAAAGGATTTAAATTTAGATAATTTATTAGAAAGGACTTTGGAAAGTATTGGTTTGGAAATAAGGAAAGTTGATAAAGGGGAATAGTCTACCTATTGGGGTTATTGAGGCTGGGATTTTGAAATTTTCAAATCGGGTTGGAAAAAGACATAAGTGGGGGGGGTTTTTTTTTGGGTGGGTTTTTCAAAATCAGACTTATTTTTTGGGGTGGGCATTAAAAATTGGGGTTTGGGCAAAATGTTTTGTTAGGGGGATAAAATTGAAAAGGGACCTGCCTAGAAGGGCCAGCGGGCCCCTCCTGCAGGTTCCTCCTTTTTTTGTTTTTAAATTTGGGGGCAAAAACATGCAATTTTAGAGAAAAACTCCAAATTACAATGTCATTACCGAAATCAATTTTAACCCCCGAAAATAAGTAAAATAAAGCAGTAGATTATCAAACAATTACTTTAATCCTTTGGAAAAAACCTATCACCCCTTTTTAATTTTGGCCCACCTCAAAACCCCCTTTCCAATATCCTTTCTCACAAAAATTTTCCACACACCACAATCGACCTCTGTAACACACAAAACCAACCTTCCCCCCCGGGGGAAGGCCAGCCCGTTCATGCCCCGCCCCCGTTTATAAAGTCCAAAATTTCCCCCCAAAAGAAAGTCCCTGTACCCCCTCCGAAAAATTCCCCCCTTCCCCCACCCCCCTACCATTTTTTTCCCCGTTCGCACTTTGTTCTATAAAAAGTGCTGAAATAGCCATCCTCCCGTTCCCCGCCCCTTGGGTCTCTAAATTGCCCTGTTTTATAAAAAACAAATCAACCACAAGTAAGCCACTCCCCTTTTGGGAACCTTTACCCCTACCCCCACAATCTAAACTGGGGCCTCTAAAAACCAAAACCCTTTCCCCCCCCCACATACCGGATTATTTTCCCCAAACCTTTCCCCCCGCCCAACCCCTAGGTTTTCCAAAAAAAAACCCTACAGGGAAAAACTGTTTCATCTACCCCAAAAACCCCTGCCCTCCCCACCCGCCCTTATTCGCCATTTAAATACAACCCCAGACAGCAATATTCCGTAAGAAACCAATAAAATTACCCCCCCTTCCCGCGGGGCTGGAGGGCGAAACCCTTTTTTAAAATGGGCCCCCCAAATTTGTCTTCCCATGCATACATCGGGTACACCCTTTCCCATTGCTCCCGCCACCCGGGCCCAATAATTTCCCAAACTCCTGGACCCTCCCCCCGCATGTTGCTCGGATCCTGACCATCATCAATAGACCAAAAAACCCTCTTCCCCAAACTCTAAAATTTCCCCGTCCCTTCCCCCCAAACTCCGAATATCCCCACCCAACACCCCCAACCCTTTCCACTCCCCTCCCCCCGACCCTTAGAAACCCAGGGTTTCACATATACACACTTCAACCCCTTTTCAAATGAATTAACCCCACCCTCCCAAGGCCACCGGAAGTGTTCCCAACCCCCCTTTTTTCCCCCCCAAATCGCATCCCGAACCCCAGAAAAAACGGAAAACTCCCCTCCAAAAATCTCCGGACATCCCCATAAAAAAAAAGGGGTTACAAAGCTGCCACATGCCATTTTTTTGCTGAAACAAAAGAAACTTTGCCACAATGATCCTCGGGTTTGTACCCGTAAAAATGTGTGGGCCCACCAATCCTGAAAATTTTTCCCAATACTTTTCTACCATACCCTTAATTAACCTCCCTCCCCCATCTGAACTTTAAACCCATATACACAACTCCCCCAAATTTTCACCTGGGCCACACACAAACCCATCACCCCCCCCACCCACGCCCCCCAAACCCACCCCATTCACAAAATCTCATGAACTTTGTTTTAAAGCAAAACCACTCCATCCCTTTTTTGCCACCCCAAAAAACATCTATAACTCTCCCCCAAAACCCCCAATCCCCCCCTTTCCCACTTCCCTAGGACATTTTGTTTTTTTTTTCCCCCCAACAACCCAAACCCATAAATACGGGGACTCCCCCCCCTCGTAGGGTTCCCCCCCTTCCCCCCCTCCTTATTTCCCTTTTCCCACTGCCCTATAAAAATGGATTTTTTAAAAACATGAAAAATAATATTTTGAAACGGCCATCCATCCCTCAATCCCCTGCCCAATCCCCCCTCCCCATTTTCACATGCAACCCCCCCCCCTCCCAAAACCCGGTACACCATCCCAGCTCCCCGATGAAAAGAACGTCCCCAAATTTCAAAAATTTCCCCCCGGGACCCCTCCCGGGCTCCTTTAATTCTCCACAGACCCTCCCTCTCGAAAACTGTCATATCCATTCCCCCAACCCAAAAAAATTGCCAATACCCCTCGTTCCCCCCCCTCGCAAACCCTCAAAAAAACCTTTCAAATAACCCCAATGCCCCCATACATTATCTCCCCAGAATCCCATACTGCTCCCTCACTATTCCCTTTTCCCAATGACTTTTTTTAACTTTTTCCCCCAAAATTTTTCCCAAAAAGTTTGAAATTCGTGAACATGAGTATATCATCCGATAACTCCACGGGCACTGACTTTCACCCCCTTTTTGGCCCCCAAAAACTACTAGCGCGGTCCCTGCCCGGCCCCCAACGCACCCCTCTCTTTCAGATTTTAAAAAATTTGGGCCCCCAAAAAAAAATCTTTTAATACCCCCCAATCCCGTAAAAAAAACTCTGCGGCAGCCCATCTATTCCCAGCCCCTTTTCCCCTGCTCATACTCATTAAACCCAATCCCTTTTCCAGCACACAAAAGCCCCCACCCCCCATCCCCCTTTTAAAGCCCCTCCCCCCCACCCACACCCCTCATATTTTGCACAAACCCCAAAGCATCAACATACCCCCCAACCCATCCCCTCCGTTGTCCACCAAATCGTCCCCCCCTATCCCCCTTTCGATGCCCCTCAAGAACCCTCCCCCCCAAAAAATTTCCTTTTGAAAACCGTCCCGGGTACCCCGTACTCACAGGACACATCCCCGATGGTCTACCACCCCCACATGACCCCCCCCCCCAAAACCCCCCCCAAAAAAAACCCTTTTGCCGCTCAAACCTCTCTTTTTGCACTTCCATTGGGGCGTTCCTTCACTCCCTCAAATGTCAGCCACTGGGGTTTCCCATCCCCCCCTTCCTCTCTAAATAATACTCCCTTAACTGCCCCTTCAAGAACCAAAATAACCCCAAAACCCAAAATGTTTCCCCCATCCACCCCGGTCCCACATAGAACCCAATTCTCATCTTTGCTGTCCAAAATTCCCACCATCTAAAACCATCCCATTGACTTCCATCCCTCCCAAAAGCCTTTCCCCTCATTGTGAAAATAGGACCCTCCCCTCAACATCTTGAAGAACCCAACATTAAATTTTTCCCAATAAATCTTATACCTGCCGGCCCAAACCCCCCAACCCCAAATCCACCAAAACACCCCTATGATCAAAAAAAAAACACATCCAAAACCCTTAAAACTCCACCCCACTGCTTTCCTTTTTAAATGTACATCCGGGTCCGGGCCGTGCAGCAAAACCCCTGCCTCCCCAAAGGTGTGCTCCACCTCCCATGCCCCCCCTTCCCCCAAAATCCACCAACCCCACCCTGGTTAACGGGTTCCCTCAGAACGCCAGAAAAATATCCGCCCCCCCTAGGTTTCACACCCCTTTGGGGCTTTGGACGAAAATTACCAGTCCCCCCCCCAAAACACAGCTAATGCTGGAAGTGCCCTTTAAAGTATTTACCAACACTTCACGTAAAAAACTCATTCTTCACTCAACTTTTTCCCCCACCCCGGACCATAAACACACAAAAAAGAAAATTTTATCCCTTCCCCACGCCCCCAACCCACTCTTTTTAAAACCACCCCCTCCCCCCCCCCTCCAAAATGATGAACAAAAAAGGGGCAGCCCCCCTCCCCAAAAATACCACCCCCTCCTTTTAAATTTTCTTTTGAGGGGGCCCCACTATATGGGTTAAAACCCCTCAATAATCACTACAACCCACTTTTTGGTTAGGCTCTTGCAAAAACCCAAAACATCTACACCATACCAAATAAAACTCATGAAACCATACACATTTCCTAAAATTTTTCTCAAAACCATTAAATTTATAGAGAGACTCTTAAATTTTTGTAAATTGAGGTTTTTCCTTTACATACAAACAACCCCTTTACCCCCCTTTCCCCCTTTATATGCCCTTAATTTCAATCACCTTTCTGTGATCTGCTTTCCATGCCCCTTCCCCCTTGACCCCCGGGTTCCATCTCAACCACATAAAACCCCAAACCCTTTTTTGCCCGAACGCAGTCCCGGGAAATGGCACATAACCACATCCCAAGGGGCACTAAATTGCTCTCTTCTGTGACACTCGAGCCTTTCTCCCCACCTCCACCCTAACCCAAATCCTCTTTGCAAATTCCGCCACCAAAGGGGCCAAAATTGCAACCCCAGCCCAACCTGGGCCCCTCTGAAAATGCCCCTCACCCCCGGGAACCCCCCACCCTACCCCAGGGAAACCCAAAGGGCCCCTAAACTGGGGACCTCCCCCTTTGGGGCCCCCTAACAGGTCGTGGGGGAAACTGAATCAATGGTAGCCTCCACGGCCCGCCCCCCAAAAGGGCGAACCACATCTCGGGTCCCCGGTGCGGGGACCGGCGTGCAGGACTCTCTCAGAATTTTTTACACCACCCCCCTTTCCCCTCAAGGGGGCCCCCCCCGACCTCCCCACTCCAACCTTTTTTAAAGGGAAAACGACTCAGGTCGTGCCAAATTAAAACTCGCTAGGCCCCTTGATGCCTCCTTATGTTGCTCACCCCTGTTTTAACCCTGTCGTTGAACACATTGCCCCAGAAATGTACACAGGAAATTGCTTTAACGACGGGTTTGGGGTCGTTGCCCCACGTAGGTCACCTTTAAAACTTGAGTCCTGAATCTTCTGGGAAAAAACAAAAAAAAGGGAAGGGGAAAGGGCCTCAATGTCATTTTCAAAAAAAAAATTTCCTTCAGGCATCCCACAAAAGACCCTTTCCCTTTCCCACATCCCCAGTGTCGTCATAAAAACAGCCCCCAAAATTTCCCTCGAAGAGGGCACGCGTCTGTCTCATAGCCCTAAAAGGGTACATTCCGACTTTACCCAGGGATAATGGCGGGACACCTCTGTAGAAATTACCGCCCCAACAGAAAAAAACCCCACGGTACACAAAGATTTTGGGAATCGGGCGACTATGTCCGTATACATTTGCATTGCGAAATTTCAAAAAAAATTCTATATCCCCCCTTTTAAAGGCTACACCATACAGCCTTTGGGGCAGGGCCGTAGTGTCCCCTGATGAGGGCGGGTTAAAAAAGCTTAAAGCGAGTGGGAAACACCCCCCCATGCACCATTCTATGCAGACACCCTTTAAACCCTTCTTCTTGCCTGCTGCGTCATTTTTAAAAACCCAAATTTTTCCCCCCGGCTGACACCCGAGGGCACCCTTCAGCTCACTTTCCCCTTTGTCCCATGGTTTTGAGCGACGAATTGATGATAACCTATTGAACTTTTTTTTCCCGGCACATCCCAAAAAAATATCGGGGAAGTTTGGGTAGGCGCATTTAAAACCTTTTATTTCCCCAATTTTAGATACCCCCCACCATTAAAGGGCTAGGTCCTTGAGGAGGCCCGAGTTTGGAACTTACCCTTAATTTTGAAAAAAAGCGCAAAAAGGCAAGTCCCTTTTTCCCGAGGAGAGGAAAAGAGTCATTTCTGGGAAAATTAAACTTGTGTATTAAAGCTTTAAATTTTTTTAATTTGGGAAGTTTTTGTTTTTGAGATCTTATCCCGGGGAAAAAACCCCATAAAATTTTTAAACAGATAATTTACTTACAATTTGCATAGGTCCCGTAAATCTAGCTTTTTAAGGGGTGGCCAGGTTTTAGGTTTCCTGGACCAACACCTTGTCCCCCTGGACGGGGGAGTTTAATTTTAAAAATTTTTGTTTATACCTCTTTTTATCTTCTTTTTAGCTGCAAAAAAAGTTAGGGCCCTTTGGCTAATACGTGCCACCTTGGGAACCTTGAAGCAGGATTGTTTTCTAAAAACCCAAAAGACCCTAGGGCCCCCCTCCCAAAAAAGGGGGCATAAAAAACAATTTGCAAAGAACACAACCGAAAAGCGCTAAAATTTCCCTTTTCATAAAAAAGGTCCCCCAAAAAGCAAGATCGGGCCCCCCACTAGAAACCCATCAATTACACAACCCCCGGGCCCCAAAATGGGTTTAGAGAGGGTTCTTTCCGTCTTTTCTCCAAATACTGGGTCACTACGGGAACGTCCCTAAAAGCCTAAAAACAAAAAGAATGCAGATGTAATATACACAAACTTTCAAAAACCCTTTGACAAGTGTGACCATGGCGTAATAGCGCACAAAAAGCGTGCCAAAGGAATAACAGGAAAAAATTTGGGAATGGTTTTAATTTCTTTCCCCACAAATAAAGAGACATGCAAGGGGAAGGGGGGTGTTTGCTTGGTTTCTTTTTCTAAAGGGGTTTTATTTCCCAGCACATTGATGTTGCCCCCCCAAAACATCTTGAAATGAGTTCTTTTAAGCCTGGGGGGGGGATAAAAACTAGTACCCTGTACAAAAAAAGTGCAATTACAGAAACCCCAGTGGCAACATGCGACCCTATTTAACTTTTAATGGGGAAAAAAAATTTAACCCCCCTTCTGCTACAACAAAAATTGTCAACCCTAATAATTGTTGGGGGACCCCCAACCCCGCACCTTTTACAGAGGGGCTTTGGGTGACCCTTTTTGCAGTTTTTTGACATTTAAAACTTTGTTTATTTCCCCACTCATATCTCTGGCTCCTCCTTTTCCCCGTTGTGAGTGATCTGGCCCGAAAAGGGAAAAGTCACTTGTCAACCCCCGGGTACGTTGGGTCGTCCTGGGCCCCAAGGGTGTTTTTTACCACAAATTAAAAATTCCCCCCCCCAAAAGAGGTTTGGGGGATCCAAAAACCACAACCGGCTATGGGAAAAGAGTTAAAATTGGGCCCGCCCTTTTGCTCTGAACTCCCCCACCACCGACGGAATTCTCTTCTCCAAGGGGATGTTTACAACCAAGGAAAAACCCCCCACGGGGCACATCCGTAAACTACAACAAGAACACATTCCCCCACCGGCAAAAAGTACGAAGCCTACAGATCACCTTTGTTTGCTTTCGTTGGGAAGGGCTTTCTACTCTAAGTACAAAAACTGGCGAAAAGGGATAAGAGACAGCCCCACCACCTAAAACAGGGAAATTGGCCATGCAAGCCGTAGGGGATATGGTGAAAGTTCAAAAGTGGGCCTTGCTAAATGGGGGGTGGACACAAAAAAAGTTAGCAAACAGGGAGGGGAGGCCCAAAACCCCGGTTTGGTTCCCTGGTCAAGGGCAGACCCGGGTTTTCTGCCTGATGAAAATTATTCCACCCCTAAATCGCCCGGATGGAACCACCTCTACTAGTAAATTTAAGGGGAAGGGGGACCTCTTTGCTGAAACTTTGTTTCCAAAATGGAAAGTTTCCCGATTTCCGCAAGGGAACCCCCCTTTGGGTTGCTGCAAGAACCGCAAAACTGTCAGTGGGGACCCCAAAAAGGCAGGAGGAGGTGCATTTCCTTCTTAAAAAACCTTTGAAACCCAAAAAAAAAGGGCTGTGGGCCCCGACAAGTTTTGGGCCCCAAAATTGTTTTTAGAAAAATGTGGGAAACCCCGCTACAGCACCCCCCTAATTTGCATCTTTCCCGCCCCTGTCTAGACAGTGTAAAGGGCCCCCTCTATGGAAAGAGGCAAATGTAGTCCCTGTTCCAAAAAAAAAAAAAAGGGGGGAGCAAGCAGAAATCAGCCAAAAACAGACCGTGTCCTTCCCGTCAAACACTGGGAAGGGTCCCTTTAACAAATAAAACTCAAAGACAAATGACAGAAGTTTTTTTTCACCACTCACTACTTTTGGTGATCGTCAATATGGCCCCTTTAGGAAAGGTTACTCTGCTGCGATCTTTGGGTTAAAAACCCTCCACAAAGGGGGGCACCAGTCACGGGTGAATCCAAAGTCAGCTTGTGGTAAACACTGGGCATTGCTGGGCCCCCTTTTTTTTTGACCGGGGGTGGCAAAACCCGGGCCCCTTTAAACAAAACTTCAAGCACCCGGGGAATTTCGGCCCCTTGCTATGTCCTCCTCATGATTACCTTCATGGTAGAAACTCAAATGAAATTCTCAAAGGAACGGAATCAGCAAGACAAACCTAATTGGGGGAAGTTTCCACAAGGAAGCGTGCTGGGGCCATTGTTATGGAAAAGTCCTACTTCCAAAGACCCTTCCCCATCCATCCCCCAAAAAAAAATCAAAAAATGCAGACCTGTACACTACATTCACTTATCCCCCGAGAAAAAAATGCAAAACGCTCTAAGCAAAATCAATCCCCCACTGAGACTTTAACAGCTTGGGGAAATAGATGGCAAGTAAAAATTTTTACCTGAGAAAACCAAATGAGATCGTCTCTAGTCACCATGGGTGGTAATGCTGGTGCAGTAAATAAGGGGAAAGGGAGGATTGGGGACCCGGAAAGAAGTTGAAATCCCCTTGGGGGGAAATTTGACTCCAAACTAACCGGGGGAAAACCCTGTTTTAAATCTTGGGAAAAAAGGCCGCCAGGAAGCTTACAGCAAATTCGCCTACCTCCCATCTGCTTTACAGTAGGGGTTGCAAGATCCTGTACGAAAGGGACAAGTAAAGCTCCCACCTTGAATGCTCCACTTTTTGTTTTTTCCCCCCCCCTTCCCTCTGCGACTTTTCTTTACAAGTAAGAATAAAAGCAAGACGTCTCATCTCTCCCCCTGGACCCAAACCTGGATAATCGTCATTTTTAGCAGAGCCTTCAACATAGGGGGGTGTGGGGGGCCTTTCTGTTTGTACAAGGGCCAAAAATGTCAAAATCCACACTTTGGGTCCACTTGGGGGACAGCGTGAAAAAAAGCTTTTATGCCACAAGAAAGGGGCCCCCCCAAAACAGCAACTTCACTCTTTTTACCCTTCTCCCCGAACATCACTCCCTCGAGTCATACATACCCCCCGGGTACTCGAGTATGGAACACATTCGTACAGCATAAAGGGTGTCCAAAGAGATAAAGGCATTTTATCAAATGAAAAGGCGGGCCCACAGATGGCTCCCCAAATTTTATCCTGTTTTTCCCCACTTGTATGTCCCAAAACAATAAAATGCTTTCAAAAAGCTAAGTTTGGTAACAGCTCTTAGCTTGCCATTTAAAATTAAAGGGAAACCTTAACCTGTAAATACTGTCAAAAAGCTAGGGATCCTTAAACCCTTTTCCCAAAACCCGTGTAAAAAAAAAAAAAAAAAAAAAAAAGAAAAAAAAAAAAAAAGAGTTTTTAGTCTTTGAGTCCCAATCTAGGCGGCTACGGAAAAAGCTCTGTTCCGCACGGGACAGTCCCTCCCACCCCTTTTTCCCCCAACCTCAATTCCCCACAAAAGACAAGGAAGTAAGCCCCAGCACCGTGTCTTCCCCGCAGACACTGCAAGGGTCCAAAGGGGGGACGTCAACCAAATCTTTTAAAGGGCTGCAGAAAACAATATGAAGTTTTTAAAGATGAGAAATTTCAATTTTCTCCGGGTTTTGGTAAACATGAGGGAAAATTTAAAAATTTATCAAGTAAAAACAAATTTCCCCCCACCAAAAGAGGGGAAAAACTACATCAAAGACCTGGGATGAACATGTCAGAGGGTCTCACCTTCAAAAACCAAACATTGTAAACAACGCAACTGCTTTGAAAAATAACAGGGTGGGTAATAAACCTTAAAACCCAGGGATTCCAAACCCATATGAAAACTTTTTTAGGGCGCTTTTTCTATCAGGCTGGAAAAATTTTCTGGGAAATTTTTTCCTTTTAAGGCAGGTGAAATTTGCTGAAACCCAGAAAATGTACAAAAACCTTTTACATCAAAGCAAAATGAAAATAAAACACCCAAATTTCTGGAAACGCTTGAAGTTCCCGAATCCGTACTTTCCCCGGAAAGCTGGCGGGGGGATACATGATTAATACCATGGAAAAAACCTAAAAGGGGAAATGTACCAAACTTGCAAAACGAAAAATCATTTTTCCCTAAAGCAAAAGACTTTGGCAACGATGCAAAAATCCCCCCCCAAAGAAAAACAGGGGTGTCAACCCAAACAGCCCAAGAGAAAAACACAGTAAAATGTCAGGGGGCCCCAAAACGTTTTAACTGCCTCCCCCAAACAAAAGGGGGATTTAAACCCAAAAACCCCCCGGCAGCCTTTCAAGCAGGGACAGGGCAGGCACCTAAAAGTCGGTACCCGACCACCGGGTGTGGCCCCGTACATTGGATTGCGTTCAGTCAGCAGGGAACAGCCTGGTTGATCAGGCCCTGATCCACAATGAGGGGCCGGGGCACAGACAGGGCCGCGGGGCCCTTGCCCCCGGAAAATCTCTCCAGGTAAACTCCAGGGATTTCCCCGGGTTTAAGTTTTAAGCAAAAGTCCCTTTTCCCATCCATCCTTTTTTAGCACCCCAAAAAGCACCCCGTACATTGTGCTCAAAGAACAGCTCAAAAGACTATACCCGTAACCCCCTGCGCAGTTTCCCCTTTTTGAAAAAAGCAACAAAGGGAGTGATTTCCCAGTCTTTAGGGAAATGCAAAACAAAAATTCTCATCAAAGGTTTTTAACGCTGCGGATGATAGGCAGTGGGATAAGTTGTGGATTATCCCTAACCAAATTTAATGCTTCCCTAAATGCTTTGGCAGTGAAGTTTTGTACCTTTTACATTTTGAATAGATTTTGGGGGTGCCAAAACAAAAGATAAATTTGGTAAAGTTTTTTAGAAAGGCTTTAGAAAATTTAAAACTGCGCAAGAGAATTGCCCTTTTGGGTATCCCAGTTTAAATCTTTTCCCTAATGTTAAATAATACGATTTTCCCCCGACAGGGCTTTTGGGAGTGGACCCAAAATAATCTATAATTAATTCCCGCAAAAGGGTTTTCCCCGACAAGAAAGGCTGGAGAGGGAAGGTTTAATGGAATGTCCAGGTTTCCCAAATTTTCCCCGACATTTTCGGGGACCATCGGATTTTGAATTTTTCAAAATCCTGCCCTTAAAATTTTTGGGCCAAAAAAATTTTTTTGTGATTTTTTACAAAATGTTTTGTAATTCCTAGGGGAAACCTTTTTAATGAAAAATTATAGCATAATTTAAAATTTGAGGTCTAAACTTTTTTAGGGCCACTTGCCTGTCTGACAGTTTTCCGGCCCCCCTAAACCTTTACCCCCGTTTTCCCGTGCCCGACAAATAGTTGTTTTTTAAAATTTTATTTGACAGATGAAACTGAAAAGGATTTAAACCCCCCGGGTGCCTAAAAGTGAAATTCAATGAAGGGCCTTTCATTGTTTTTCCCTTTTGGGGAAAGGAAAAATCCCTTGGACATGGAAACCCGATATCTGGGAAACCCGCAACCCGGAAAAAGGAAGGCTTGAAACTGGGTCTGTTCACTTAATTTTTGAGGGCCCCGCCCGTTTTCCTAGTAAAAAAAATTGGGTATTCCGAGATTTAGAGCGTTTCCCGGGATAGGTCAGCATTCCCCGTTTAGACAAACCCCTTTGGGGGTTTTCCTGGGTTAAAGGCCAACACCGGGGAAAAATTAATCATTAAGGATTCAGGACATACCCCTTGAATTGGGGAATGTTTTTAAACCCCGTTTAAAAAATATGACCACTTTCCCTAGGAAAACGTCCCGATTTCGCCAAAAAGGGCCAAATATTTCCCGTGTAAAATCTGCACTGTATAAGAATTTTTTTGCAAGGGGGCAGAAAAAATTTCTCCCCCAAAAGAAAAAAAAAGCAGAACAAGGATTGTAATGAAGTGGTTCAGAAAGGGGGAAACACTCTCTTTTTAGCGAGCAACATGCTCCATAACCCTAAAAAGGTTTTCAAATTCAGTTTTTTTTTTGAGTCTTCCTGAAGGGAAATTAAAGACTCGTGCAATAAAAGGGGGCCCTCCCTTTTTTTTTTACTTCTTTCAGGGCATGTTACTAGGGGCATTTAAAATTTTTTCCCCAATGGGTTTTGGGGGTTTTTTTTGGGGCCCGTTTGGGGGAATGTAAACCCGCCCTTTTTGAAAAAAAAAAAAAAAAACAAGAGGGTTTTACCTTAACTCCCTGCTTTACGTTGTAACTGGTGTCCCCTCCGGGACTGTTTCGAGGAAAAACACCAAGTTTAGTGGGTTTACCTCCCCCGTTGATCATAATGAGTAGCGTGGCTCACCAGGGGGATTAGCTTGCTGACGTAACTTTTAACCCAAAGTTGAAAGAAACTCTGCTCATGCCGGGGTGTTGAAAAAGAGATGGGGCCCCCGGGCAAAGGGGCGGTTGGTTTCGAAGGTATCAGCCAACCTGACCTCCTACAATGCAGGGTTAAGACACTTCCTGCAGAAAGATTAACCCTCGTCCCACAGACTCACGGGTTAACTAAGATAGTGAACGCTCATCAAAGGGTTGCGCCCCATTTGCTTTATCCCAGGGGGTAAAGTTTTTGGTTTTGCGCTAACAAAATCCCCCGGGGATTGCCCAAACGTGTTGCCTAATTTAAAAGATTCCTACTTAGCGGGAATACTTGATATGCCCCAAGAACTGGGGGTCTTCCCCACTTGGAAATTTACAAAACTCAGTATCTTTTAACACTGAGAAAATTCCTGTGCCTTCCCAAAAAAGCTGTAGCACCAAAGACGCCCATGCTGTTCCGGCCCCCCAAAGGCTCGAGCCGATTTCAAAAGTTTCTAAAATTGTTCGGGTTCTGCCTCTTTAAAGGGGGGCAAGATGTCCCTTTTTTGTAAACAAAAGGCTTTTAAAAACTTGAGAAAACCCCTCCTTTTTTTTTTCTATCAGTTCTTCCCTGGTACAAACCTGTTTTTGTTGCTCGAGACTGATTTTCACCAACTCAAGTGCCACGCAGCTGTTCCCCTTAACAACCCTGTTGCACGAGACTGACGATTTTCCATTGTGCATCTTTTTCCCTCCCAAGAAATCGGATTTTGTTCCTGGGTCCCATAGATGGAGGGTTTTTATGTGCCCTCCCTCTCTCGAAGTTTGTACTTATAAGGATACGAAAACTGCGCACTGTGGGGGGGCGTTCGTAATCATGCCCAAAGGGAAAGGCAAATTTTCCCAAAAAACGCGTAGAGAAAATTTAGCAAGTTTAAAAAAAGTGTATTTAACACTAACTTCTGACTCTCTTGGGGGCATCCCAACTTATTAACATGCATTTTTCAATACACGCCCGCTATGCACAGTACGGGGGACCCGGAGTTTTTTGGAGGAGTTCCGGGGGTCAACGCCCCCGCCCCGGGCTGTGGCCAGGCCTCCCCGGTGGATCAGAGCCTGATCAACCAGGCTGTTTCTGTGGGGCAGCAAACCAAGTACGACCACACCCCGGGTGGTCAGGAACCGACTTTGGTGCTTGTCCAGTGCCCTTGAAACTGCAGGGGTCGTTGGTAATCCCCTTAAGCATGCTGGGAGGCAGTTAAACGTCTCGGGCCCCGACATTTATTGTATGGTTTTTTAACGTGCTAGTGACCCCCTGTTTTTCTTGGGGGGGATGTTGCATCGTATGCCAAGTCTTTTTTTCGTGTGGGTTTTGGGGGGAAAAGTTGGGTACTAGTCCCTCTAGGATTTTCCGGGTTATAATCATGTATCTCTCCCCCCTGCGTTCCGCAATACGGTTTGGAAACCCCTAGCGCCCAGAATTGAGGTGTTTTATCCCCGTTATGCGGCCGGAAAAGGTTCTTGTACATTTTCAGGTCAGAAATTTCCCTGCCTTGGAAAGGTGTGTTAGTGTCAGCAATATTCCAGCCTAGATAGAACAATGACCTGGAGAGTGTATCATGGGGCTTGCCCCCCTGTTTTTAAGGTTTCATTTTCCCTCCCGTCATTTTTCTAGCAGATGCGATTTATACAATGTTATGGTCCTTGAAGGTGAGATTCCCCCGAAAATGATCACTCCCAGGTCTTTGTCGTTGGGTTTCGCTCTTTTTGTGGTCAGAATTTGTTTTGTACCTTTATGAAAATTTTAATTTCCTGGTATACCATATCTGAGTAATTGAAACTTTCATCGTTTTAACTTATATTGGTTTTTGCAGCCCATGAAAGATTTTGGGTTTTTGTCTGCCCGGGCCCCTTCAGTGTCTCACGGGGGACACTGTCATGCAGATTCGGGTTCTCTGCAAAAAGGGAAAACACGGTGCTGTGGCGAATCTTGTCTATGTCGGATATGGGGAAAGGAAAAGATGGGAGCGGTACTGTGCCTTGTAAAAGCTTTTCACCGTAAACTGCCTCGGACTTTACTCTGTTGATACACTCTCGGGGTTTTGTTAGTGAGGAAATTATAGTCCATCGACCCACTTTTTCCCGTTTTCCCTTTCACGCATTTTTTGCGCTATTACGCATGGTCACACTTGTCGAAGGCTTTTGCAAAGTCTGTATATATTATATCTGCATTCTTTTTGTCTTCTAGCGCATCTAGGACCTTGTCATAGTGATCCAATAGTTGAGACAGACAGGAGTGACCTGTTCAAAACCCCATGTTACCCTGGGTTGTGTAACTGATGGGTTTCTAGATGGGTGGTGATCTTGCTTCTTAGGACCCTTTCAAAGATTTTTATGATATGGGATGTTAGTGCTATCGGTCTGTAGTTCTTTGCTGTTGCTTTACTGCCCCCTTGTGGAGTGGGGCTATGTCTGTTGTTTTTAGTAACTGTGGGACGCCCCCCGTGTCCATGCTCCCTCTCCATAGGATGGAAAAGGCTCGTGATAGGGGCTTCTTGCAGTTCTTGATGAACACGGAGTTCTATGAGTCTGGCCCTTGGGCAGAGTGCATGGGCATGTCATTTATCGCCTGTTCGAAGTCATTTGGCGTCAGGATAACATCAGATAGGCTTGTGTTAACCAAATTCTGTGGCTCTCTCATAAAAAATTAATTTTGATCTTCGACTCTCCCGTCTGGCTAGCGGCTTGCTAAAAACTGAGTCATATTTGGGGCTTGAGTAGCTCACTCATTTCCTTTCTGTCATCTGTGTAGGGCCCATCTTGTTTAAGTAGGGGCCCAATACTGGACGTTGTTCTCGACTTTGATTTGGCATAGGAGAAGAAATACTTAGAGTTTCTTTCGATTTCATTTATGGCTTTTAGTTCTTCCCGCGATTCTTGACTCCTATAAGATTCCTTTAGCTTAAGTTCGATGCTTGCTATTTCTCTGACCAGTGTCTCCCTACGCATTTCAGATATATTGACCTCTTTTAGCAGCTCTGTTATTCTTTTCCGTCGCCTGTAAAGGGAGCGTCTGTCTCTTTCTATTTTACATCTACTCCTCCTTTTTCTTAGAGGAATAAGCCTTGTTCATACATCGACTGCCACCAAGTTAATCTGTTCAAGGCATAAGTTGGGGTCTGTGTTGCTTAGTATATCTTCCCAGCTTATATCTGTTAGGACTTGGTTTACTTGGTCCCACTTTATGTTTTTGTTATTGAAGTTGAATTTGGTGAATGCTCCCTCGTGACTAATCTCATTATGTCGGTCTGGGGCTCCACGCATACATGTCTGAACCTCAATTATGTTGTGATCTGAGTATATTGTTTTTGATATGGTGACATTTCTTATCAGATCATCATTGTTAGTGAAGATGAGGTCTAGTGTATTCTCCAGTCTAGTAGGCTCTATTATTTGCTGGTTTAAATTGAATTTTGTGCAGAGATTTAAAAGTTCGTGTGAGTGTGAGTTTTCATCAGAGCTTCCTCCTGGTGTTATTACTGCAACAATATTATTTGCTATATTCCTCCATTTTAGGTGCCTTAAGTTGAAATCCCCCAGGAGCAAGATGTTTACCTGGAGTTTACCTGGAGAGAGTTCCGGGGGTCAACGCCCCCGCGGCCCGGTCTGTGACCAGGCCTCCTGGTGGATCAGAGCCTGATCAACCAGGCAGTTGCTGCTGGCTGCACGCAGACCAACGTACAAGCCACAGCCCGGCTGGTCAGGAACCGACTTTAGGTGCTTGTCCAGTGCCAGCTTGAAGACTGCCAGGGGTCTGTTGGTAATCCCCCTTATGTATGCTGGGAGGCAGTTGAACAGTCTCGGGCCCCTGACACTTATTGTATGGTCTCTTAACGTGCTAGTGACACCCCTGCTTTTCATTGGGGGGATGTTGCATCGTCTGCCAAGTCTTTTGCTTTCGTAGTGAGTGATTTTCGTGTTCAAGTTCGGTACTAGTCCCTCTAGGATTTTCCAGGTGTATATAATCATGTATCTCTCCCGCCTGCGTTCCAGGGAATACAGTTTTAGGAGCCTCAAGCGCTCCCAGTAATTGAGGTGTTTTATCTCCGTTATGCGTGCCGTGAAGATTCTCTGTACATTTCCTAGGTCAGCAATTTCACCTGCCTTGAAAGGTGTTGTTAGTGTGCAGCAATATTCCAGCCTAGATAGAACAAGTGACCTGAAGAGTGTCATCATGGGCTTGGCCTCCCTAGTTTTGAAGGTTCTCATTGTCCATCCTGTCATTTTTATAGCAGATGCGATTGATACAATGTTATGGTGCTTGAAGGTGAGATCCTCCGACGCGATCACTCCCAGGTCTTTGACGTTGGTGTTTCGCTCTATTTTGTGGTCAGAATTTGTTTTGTACTCTGATGAAGATTTAATTTCCTCGTGTTTACCATATCTGAGTAATTGAAATTTCTCATCGTTGAACTTCATATTGTTTTCTGCAGCCCACTGAAAGATTCGGTTGATGTCCGCCTGGAGCCTTGCAGTGTCTGCAATGGAAGACACTGTCATGCAGATTCGGATGTCATCTGCAAAGGGGGACACGGTGCTGTGGCTGACATCCTTGTCTATGTCGGATATGAGGATGAGGAACAAGATGGGAGCGAGTACTGTGCCTTGTGGAACAGAGCTTTTCACCGTAACTGCCTTGGACTTTACTCTGTTGACGACTACTCTCTGTGTTCTGTTAGTGAGGAAATTATAGATCCATCGACCGACTTTTCCTGTTATTCCTTTAGCACGCATTTTGTGCGCTATTACGCCATGGTCACACTTGTCGAAGGCTTTTGCAAAGTCTGTATATATTACATCTGCATTCTTTTTATCTTCTAGTGCATTTAGGACCTTTTCATAGTGATCCAATAGTTGAGACAGACAGGAGCGACCTGTTCTAAACCCATGTTGCCCTGGGTTGTGTAACTGATAGGTTTCTAGATGGGAGGTGATCTTGCTTCTTAGGACCCTTTCAAAGATTTTTATGATATGGGATGTTAGTGCTATCGGTCTGTAGTTCTTTGCTGTTGCTTTACTGCCCCCTTTGTGGAGTGGGGCTATGTCTGTTGTTTTTAGTAACTGTGGGACGACCCCCGTGTCCATACTCCCTCTCCATAGGATGGAAAAGGTTCGTGTTAGGGGCTTCTTGCAGTTTTTGATGAACACGGAGTTTCATGAGTCTGGCCCTGGGGCAGAGTGCATGGGCATGTCATTTATCGCCTGTTCGAAGTCATTTGGCGTCAGGATAACATCGGATAGGCTTGTGTTAACCAAATTTTTTGGCTCTCTCATAAAAAATTAATTTTGATCTTCGACTCTCAGTCTGGTTAGCGGCTTGCTAAAAACTGAGTCATACTGGGACTTGAGTAGCTCACTCATTTCCTTGCTGTCATCTGTGTAGGACCCATCTTGTTTAAGTAGGGGCCCAATACTGGACGTTGTTCTCGACTTTGATTTGGCATAGGAGAAGAAATACTTTGGGTTTCTTTCGATTTCATTTATGGCTTTCAGTTCTTTCCGCGATTCTTGACTCCTATAAGATTCCTTTAGCTTGAGTTCGGTGCTTACTATTTCTCTGACCAGTGTCTCCCTACGCATTTCAGATATATTGACCTCTTTTAGCCGCTCTGTTATTCTTTTCCGTCGCCTGTAAAGGGAGCGCCTGTCTCTTTCTATTTTACATCTACTCCTCCTTTTTCTTAGAGGAATAAGTCTTGTGCATACATCGAGTGCCATCAAGTTAATCTGTTCTAGGCATAAGTTGGGGTCTGTGTTGCTTAGTATATCTTCCCAGCTTATATCGGTTAGGACTTGGTTTACTTGGTCCCACTTTATGTTTTTGTTATTGAAGTTGAATTTGGTGAATGCTCCCTCGTGACTAGTCTCATTATGTCGGTCTGGGGCTCTACGCATACATGTCTGAACCTCAATTATGTTGTGATCTGAGTATATTGTTTTTGATATGGTGACATTTCTTATCAGATCATCATTGTTAGTGAAGATGAGGTCTAGTGTATTCTCCAGTCTAGTAGGCTCTATTATTTGCTGGTTTAAATTGAATTTTGTGCAGAGATTTAAAAGCTCGTGTGAGTGTGAGTTTTCATCAGAGCTTCCTCCTGGTGTTATTACTGCAACAATATTATTTGCTATATTCCTCCATTTTAGGTGCCTTAAGTTGAAATCCCCCAGGAGCAAGATGTTGGGTGCAGGAGGTGGAAGATTTTCCAGACAGTGGTCAATTTTTAACAGCTGTTCCTGGGATTGCTGGGATGTTGCATCCGGAGGCTTGTAGACTACCACAATGACTAGGTTTTGGTTCTCGACCTTTACTGCTAAAACTTCCACTACATCATTTGAGGCATTTAGCAATTCTGTGCAAACAAGTGACTCTGCAATGTACAGGCCAACCCTCCCCTTTTGCCTGTTCACTCTATCACATCTGTATAGGTTGTAACCTGGGATCCATATTTCGTTGTCCAAGTGATCCTTTATGTGGGTCTCAGTGAAAGCCGCGAACATTGCCTTTGCCTCTGCAAGCAGTCCACGGATGAAAGGTATTTTGTTGTTTGTTACTGGCTTTAGACCCTTTATATTTGCAAAGAAGAATGTCATCGAACTGGTGGTATTGTTGGTACTTGGGGGGGGATTTTTTTTCCGGCATTAGTATCTGTATCTGTTGGTTTGGAGTGGAGGCCATCGACTGTGGTTCCACTCCAGGAATGACTGGATTTGGTGTACGATTTCTGCCATTTCCTGCCAGTTTTTTTTTCCTTCCTGGCACTAAAAAACCTCTCCCTCTTTGGTGGCTGTGGCTACCCAGGTTTTCCCATGGCCTTGATGTTTTGTATCTTTTTGCACCCTTTAGATGGTGTGCCTGGCAATTAAGTTATAGCACAGTCTTTCCTGTACTGAAGAGGTACACATTTCAGGGAGAAAAAGCTTACAGGAAGGGAGTTTGCATTTTCCTGTTGTCATATGGGCATGGCATTTTCTAGGGTGGTCATAGTTGCACGTCCCGTCTGTTTTTCCAGATTTCCCATGTCTGCAGATACCAAGTGCATAGTATGTGCACAGGCTTGGTTTCCGTTTGCCTTGGATTTCTGTGACTGTATTCCCTGTTGGTGCATGTTTCCCTGTCTTATTCCTATCCTCCCTAGCACCAACAATGGAGCTCCCACCAGTTGTTTTTGGTAATATATCCTCACTATTGCTAGTGGAGTCCTCTTGTTTGCTATTTCCTGTGGTATTTCTAGTTTGCAATATTGGTTTTATCTTATCTTTGACTACACTTGTTTCCCCACTACGGCTCCTGTCCCCTATGAGGTCATTTATATGTATTCCTTCCTGCGTATAATTCCCGACTACTTGGACAAAATCTTCAGCTTCACCATTACTGTCTCCCAGGACAGCACCTCCAGCTTCACCATTACTGTCTCCCAGGACAGCACCTCCAGCTTCACCATTACTGTCTCCCAGGACAGCACCTCCAGCTTCACCATTACTGTCTCCCAGGACAGCACCTCCAGCTTCACCATTACTGTCTCCCAGGACAGCACCTCCAGCTTCACCATTACTGTCTCCCAGGACAGCACCTCCAGTTTCACCATTACTGTCTCCCAGGACAGCACCTCCAGCTTCACCATTACTGTCTCCCAGGACAGCACCTCCAGCTTCACCATTACTATTTCCCAGGACAGCACTATCAGCCCCACATTTACTAACTACCAGGACATCACCTCCAGCCTTACAGTTTCTGACTACATGGCCAGTATCAAGGGCAGTACCATTCAGCCCAGACTTTTTATGTTCCCATCTGTTGTAGAAAGCTTCCAGGTTGTCTATGAAAGCAGCTTTGATGTTATCCTCTTTTAATACCCTTGTGATTTTAGTCTACAGATTTTCCTCATTTGGGCATACCCAAAAACACTTCCCTGTTTTAATACTGCTTGTAGGTAGTTCTTGGATATCTGCACAAGGGGCGTGACACCAATTTCCAAAAAAAATGACAATTTATCCATGTGGAAGCCCGTTTGTTTGATTGACTGCAGACTATAGAGAGCTTCATAATGATTTGAATGGTTGATTTACTGTAATTCTACTAGCAACCTCTTGAATACTCTATTAATAACCTCCTTAAATGAAGCTCTAGCTATTTGTATTTCTATTTCTAACTGTACTTGTATATTGGACAGCTTACCGTGTACGTTCCTGATTTATATTTATTGTTTGTGTTTGATAATGGCGCCTACAACCCCATCCGTTTACAGTCTGCTTCATTGTCCAACGAATCCGTTTGAAACCAGTCAAGGGTTCGGACCATCAAGGGTTCGGACCAGTCGAGGGTTCGGACCAGTCGATCTGATCTGATCAGTGGGTCACTTATTTAAAACATACTAGTCGGTGATTTGGGCTAACACATGAAGGATCTACTTGAAATTATGTTCCCGAGTAATATGTGATTTGATTGATACAAAAGTATAACTTGCGTGTTGAAGAGCCGGTGATTTCTGGCAGCTCCTACAGTGACGAACGGTCGAGCCTCAACCCTTGTGTATCAATCGCTTTATCTAGCTTTTCTAGTTTTTTTTCGTCTCCACCACAATAAATGCTATATTATCACTATAGCTGACTGGTGGAAATTTTGGAGGAAGGACGCTTTTTCTGTAGTAATAATTGCTTCTCGTTGTGTATATTGCGACCGCTGGTAACTACAGGTTATATGAAATTCACAGTATACGTCTGGTATTTCAAGAAAAAAGAAACTAATGAAAGTCACTCCACTCCACTAAGTACTAATATAATACTGGTTAGTTGCTACTACACTGTATTCTGCTATTCACTGGTATCACTAGATTATATGCGAGTACACTAGCAGGCCAGGAAGATTATTAAAACAGCTGACCACTGTGGTAAGTTTCTGGCGACTTCTGGCACCTGCCTCTATAGGCTTATCACTTCATTTACAAATTCACCTGTTTTCAAATGACACTTTAGCCTTTATCATCTAGAAACCCATCAGTTACACAACCCAGGGCAACATGGGTTTAGAACAGGTCGCTCCTGTCTGTCTCAACTACTGGATCACTACGACAAGGTCCTAAAAGCACTAGAAGACAAAAAGAATGCAGATGTAATATATACAGACTTTGCAAAAGCCTTCGACAAGTGTGACCATGGCGTAATAGCGCACAAAATGCGCGCTAAAGGAATAACAGGAAAAGTCGGTCGATGGATCTATAATTTCCTCACAGAGAGTAGTCGTCAACAGAGTAAAGTCCGAGGCAGCTACGGTGAAAAGCTCTGTTCCACAAGGCACAGTACTAGCTCCCATCTTGTTCCTCATCCTCATATCCGACATAGACAAGGATGTCAGCCACAGCACCGTGTCCTCCTTTGCAGATGACATCCGAATCTGCATGACAGTGTCTTCCATTGCAGACACTGCAAGGCTCCAGGCGGACATCAACCAAATCTTTCAGTGGGCTGCAGAAAACAATATGAAGTTCAACGATGAGAAATTTCAATTACTCAGATATGGTAAACATGAGGAAATTAAATCTTCATCAGAGTACAAAACAAATTCTGGCCACAAAATAGAGCGAAACACCAACGTCAAAGACCTGGGAGTGATTATGTCGGAGGATCTCACCTTCAAGGACCATAACATTGTATCAATCGCATCTGCTAGAAAAATGACAGGATGGATAATGAGAACCTTCAAAACTAGGGAGGCCAAGCCCATGATGACACTCTTCAGGTCACTTGTTCTATCTAGGCTGGAATATTGCTGCACTCTAACAGCACTTTCAAGGCAGGTGAAATTGCCGACCTAGAAAATGTACAGAGAACTTTCACGGCGCGCATAACGGAGATAAAACACCTCAATTACTGGGAGCGCTTGAGGTTTCTAAACCTGTATTCCCTGGAACGCAGGAGGGAGAGATACATGATTATATACACCTGGAAAATCCTAGAGGGACTAGTACCGAACTTGCACACGAAAATCACTCACTACGAAAGCAAAAGACTCGGCAGACGATGCACCATCCCCCCAATGAAAAGCAGGGGTGTCACTAGCACGTTAAGAGACCATACAATAAGTGTCAGGGGCCCGAGACTGTTCAACTGCCTCCCAGCACACATAAGGGGGATTACCAACAGACCCCTGGCAGTCTTCAAGCTGGCACTGGACAAGCACCTAAAGTCAGTTCCTGATCAGCCGGGCTGTGGCTCGTACGTTGGTTTGCGTGCAGCCAGCAGCAACAGCCTGGTTGATCAGGCGCTGATCCACCAGGAGGCCTGGTCACAGACCGGGCCGCGGGGGCGTTGACCCCCGAAACTCTCTCCAGGTAAACTCCAGGTATATACTAGGGAGCCACTGTAGTATACACTATGCACTATGTATATACAATGTTGGGTGCAGGAGCTGGAAGATTTTCCAGACAGTGGTCAATTTTTAACAGCTGTTCCTGGAATTGCTGGGATGTTGCATCTGGAGGCTTGTAGACTACCACAATGACTAGGTTTTGGTACTCGACCTTTACTGCTAAAACTTCCACTACATCATTTGAGGCATTAAGCAGTTCTGTGCAAACAAGTGACTCTGCAATGTACAGGCCATATGCACACATACAATAGCAAGGGTGATATGCAATTGCAAAGTTGACCGCAAAATATTCACACAACAGAAAGATTGACCATAGCGAAGCGAGCACAATGAACAAGCCAATAGCAAGCTGTCAACGATCACACAATAGCAGGCTCACCATAAAACACAAGGCTGACACACAAAGTTTCGTAAAGCATTGGCAAAGTTAATGCAATGCCAGACAGCAAGCCATACAATGTTCCCGCTTCAGCTTCACCCTAGGCTCAACTCCTGCTCTAAGTCCAGCTCCAGCTTCCGGAGAGGCTACCCATAATACAACCCAGGGACAATAAGGCCTGTTATCCTGGGTGTAAAGGGGAGCAAGGAGCAGAACAAACACAGCTGAATGACTTTGAAATATATTTTCCTTCACCAAGAGCAATAATGATTATTTACACGTATGTACACTATATGCAGCTTGAAATGTATGTGTACAACACGGTTAGTCAAAGGCCAAGAACACAGCCTGGAGACAGAATGGACAACCGTGCTCAACCAGCTCTACAATGGAAATGACTAGGGTGGACCGGTGGGTGGTGACCACAACACCTCCACGATTGACAGACCCATCTTTTCATTGGCTGAACCTGGGTACTGATCGAACGATTGGGCCCTATCATTCGACTCTAGTACTGGTCCGCTGGCTGGGGAGATAGCCTTTCAATGATTGTGTGTACATTCGCCAAATAAAGGTTACGTACTCTTTGCATGCCACAGATACCACTGGTATCATGTTTTAAGTTAGTGATTCTAATGCTATCATGTTTCAGGCCAGCGGTACCATTCTTATTATGTTTCAAGCCTGCGAAACCGCTGGTATTATGTTGCAGGCCAGTGATACCATTAGTATCATATTTCAGGGCAGTGATATCATTGCTATCATGTTTAAGGCCAATGATACCAGTGTTATCATGTTTCAGAGCAGTGATACCTCTGTTAATATGCTTTAGGTCAGTATTAGAACTGGAATCATGTTTCCGGCCAGTGATATCAGTGATATCATGTTTCATGACAGTGGTTCCATTGGTACTATGTTATTCGCCAGTATATCACTGGCATATTGTGACATCAGTAATACCACATGTATTGTGTGATCTTGTGATAATTTAATATGTTTATCAATCGCCCCATACCCATCCAATAAGCGGTAGTTAAAAGATTAAAAAGGCACATAAGGGGTTCAGAGAGTGTACCTCAGCATTACAGAAGCACATAATGGGTTCAGAGAGTGTACCTCAGCATTACAGAAGCACATAATGGGTTCAGAGAGTGTACCTCAGCATTACAGAAGCACATAATGGGTTCAGAGAGTGTACCTCAGCATTACAGAAGCACATAATGGGTTCAGAGAGTGTACCTCAGCATTACAGAAGCACATAATGGGTTCAGAGAGTGTACCTCAGCATTACAGAAGCACATAATGGGTTCAGAGAGTGTACCTCAGCATTTTTTTTATTTTATTTAAAACAGTACATTACATTAAATAAATAAAATAACACAGATTCTAATTCCCCTACAGCATTATAAAATTTGCAATTCCGTAATACACATCGCACGTACAACTTCGTGCAGGCTCATGCCCCCCCCCCTTTTCTTTTTATCCCTCAACACCTATTCAACATTACATAGTTACTCAGGATTATATTGTACTTCAATCAAACAAGTTTACAATATGCATCAATATTTCACCTGACTGAGTTGGTCGCCATTCACTGACAACTTGCACAGTCAACGCCCACCCGTCATTGTTCGGGCTGCTCGTAATACATCATTGCTAACACACAACGCAATTCATTAAACACACATGCTACATTCAATAACCAAAATTACTTATTCCCAAACCAACCCCTGCACAGCCGAGTGGGGAGCCTCCCCCACCCCGGTTGTGTTTTCACCTATCCACCTAATCCCAACCCAGTTATAGTACAGAATACAGTGAAAAAATATGTAGCATTATTATGAACACAAAGTTTTTATACATGATACCTCAGCATTACAGAAGCACATTATGGATTCAGAGACTGTACCTCAGCATTACAGAAGCACATTATGGATTCAGAGACTGTTTTTTCTAAAACACTTTACCAGTTGTCACGGGACAAAACCCCCCTTTTAAAATTTTCACTCTCTTTTTCCCCGCATTTAAAAACAAAGGAAACTATGATGCTCTCTTTCCCGGGTCCTTCCCATTCCATACATTTATAAAAAATTGCCCCAACCATCCAAAACTAACCCCAACCTTTTTTTAAAATTTTTTCCCTTTCCCCTAACCAGCTTTTTTACCCCCTTTTTCTACCCACTCCTACAACTTCCCCAATCACAACTCCCTTTTCCCACCCCTACAATTTTTTCCTCCTTCCCCAACAAAAACCCTTCCTTACTTCATAAACATTTTTTCCTCAAAATTTCCCCTGTCCACATCCCTCTAATCTCCATTCAACAACTCTCCCTCCTATTTTTAATAAAATTAAACCCACTAGGTTTCCACAACTTATTAATTTTTACTTCTTTTTCTTATTTTCGGAAAGTGTTTTTCATCTCACCCTTTCCATCTTTTTTACATTGCCAACACCCCTTTAACCCCCTTTTTTTTTTCCCCTTTACCCCCTCCCTCCTTTCATCCCCTTCAAATTTTTTAAAAAACCTCTCAATCCAATTTTTCTCCCTTACACTCCCTTTAATTTACCTTTTCCACCTCATTTCCCCCCCGACCCTTTTCCTTTTAACCCAAACTTTCTAAACTACCAACTTTCAAAAACCTACCCCAACATTTCTCAATTGCCTATATTTTCCCTATATTTTCGCCAAAGTTTATATCTTACCCTATCCCTTCCCATTTTTTTAAAGTTTTCACCTCTCTTTACTTATTTTTTTCTCCTTTACCCTCTCCTTTTTAATTTCTCTGTACTCAATGAAAGTGTTTTTCTTTCCCTTTAAACCCATAAAATCCAATTCCTCCGCCCTTTTTCTAACCAAACTTCCAACAAATACTTCTTTCCCCACCAAAATTTTATAAATTTATCCCCTCTTTTTCTTAAAATATGTTTAAACCTAACTCCCCTTTCTATAAAAGCTAAAACTCCCTTACTTTAAAACCCCATCCCTCTTACCTCCAACCCTCTAAAAGCTCCTTTTTTAGCTTATACCCCTTTATTTTACTTCCCTATTTCACAGCAACACAAAAACAAAAAAAAAAAAAAAAACAACGAAACCCAAAAACAACAACAAAAATTTTTTTTAAAATAATAAAAAATAATAATAAAAAATAATAATAAAATAAAAAAAATTTAAAAATAAAAAATAATAAAAATTTAATTAAAAAAAAAAAAACAATAAAAAAAAAAAAAAAAAAAATAATAATAAATAAAAAAAATAATAATAAAAAATAAAATAAAATAATAATAAAACAACAACAAAATAAAAAAAATATAATAATAATATTAATAATAAAATATTTTTATTTACCAAGTACATTACATGGTACCTAGGTTTTTCTGGGATCAACGCCCCCGGGGCCCGTCCATGACCGGCCTCCCATGGATCAGGGCCATCAACTGGGCTTTTACTCGGGCCGCACGCATCCAACGTACAAAACCACAGCCCGCGACCCGGGCCCGACTTTAGGTACTGCCACTCCTCTTGAAAGGCAGCCAGGTTTATTGAATTCCCCTAAGCTTATGGAGGCTGTGAACATCTGGGCCCCGGACCCCAGGTTTTTTCCCCCTTTAGGTACCAATGGCGCCCCTACTTTTTTTTGGGGGGATTTTGCATCGCCTGCCCGTCTTTACTTTTGTAGGGAGTGATTTTTGTGGCAGATTGGGGCCATTCCTTCCCAAAATTTTCCAATTTTAAATTTTGAATATCTCTCCCCCTCCTTCCAACGATACAAGTCAAGTGCTTTTAAACGTTCCCAGTATTTTAAGGGGCTTTACAGAACTTTACGCAGTAAAAAATCCTGACACTCTCTAGATCTGGATTTTTCCTGCTTTGAAGGGGATGTTAATGTACAGAGTATTCCAGCTAGAGAAACAAGGAAATTTTAAAAGGACATCATTGGCTTTCATCTCTCGTTTTAACTTCTCTTACCACCTATTTTTTTGGGGGGGGGCGATCGTGGCCTGTTTTTGACCGAAAGTGAGATCCTCAGACATTTCTATTCCCAGGTCCCTTATATTATTTTCCGCTCTATTGTATGGCCCGATCGTATATCTCTGTTTAGTTTTTTTATCTCCCCATTTTCCCTAACGGAGTTTTGGAATTTGTCCTCATTGAAAATCATATTTTTTACCGTTTCCCACGGAAAACTTTGTTATATCTTCTTGGAGTTTAACCCCGTCCTCAGCAATACAAACCTCATGCAGTCCCTGTATCAAAACCCAAAAGGGTGATACGGGGCTGTGATGTAATCTCTCTCATGCTGAATGAGGATAAGGAATAAGAGGGGGGGGAGTACTGTCCTTGTGGGAAAAGAGCTCTTCACTATGGACCCCCATTTAACTCTTTTGACCCCTACCTTTGTGTTCGATTTGTTAGGAAGTTGAAAAACCATTCCCCCCTTCCCATTTTTTCCTTTACACTTTTTTTATGGGCTATTACACCATGATCGCATTTTTCCCAAAAGCATGAAAGTCGTTATATTACATCGCATTTTGATTTTCTCCATGCATCCAAGGCCATGTCAAGTATCCAGTAGTTGTGAAGGCAGGGGCACCTGCCCTGAACCCGTTTCCCTGGATTGTCAGATTTGGGAATCCAGTGTTTTTCAACCTCTTCTTAGCACCTTTCAAAGATTTTTTTTTATGTGGGACGTCAAGCTATTGGGTTAAGTTTTTTAGCTAACTTTTCTGCCACCCTTTATGGGGGTGGGCGGATCCATTGTTTTAATGATGTGAATTTTTACCCATTTCCCAACTCCCCCTCCATAGTGTACTTAGCACGCGAAGGGTTTTTTGCCTCTTAATGAAAACAGATTCCACATCTGGCCCGGGGGAGTGCATGGGGATGTTAGTTTATAGTTTTTATGCACCCCAACCCATCCTGTGGGCGGTAGTCAAAAATTACAAGGTCATAATTGTCCAGGGACGGACCCCCAAAATTTTTTATACTGAGCAATTACAGAGGGAAGAACTCATAATTTACAAAGGGAAGAACTCACAATTTTCAGGGGAAGAACTCCCGGGGAGGTCAGCACAATTATGACAATTACAAAGGTATTACAGATACAGAGGTACGTAATGGTCCAGGACTGGGGTCCAAAGTTTGAAAATAAAAAGGAACAAAGAAAAAACCACAAATACAAAGGTAATGAACCTTAAGAATGGTTACTTACGTTTATACATGGGTACAATCATGAACAAATTCCAGAGTAATGAGCAATTCACACTTCCACACCCGGTCACAACTGTAATGAGTTATTGGTGCAAATGTTGATTGTTGAGTCACACACACACACACACACACACACACACACACACACACACACACACACACACACACACATGGGCATGTTGTCAATGGCTTTTTCGAAATCTATCGGAGTTAGGGTACTAACAGACATCAATGATATACTACTATATTGAAAGCCGCTTGTTATGCTGAGCATTTCGTGCAAATTATGTCAGTTTTGTCCCAGGATGCGACCCACACCATTCGACCAGGTACTCATTTTATACTGATGGGTGAACTTTAACGGCAGGTGTCTTATAGAAACACGTTTCTAATATTTTCCAGCCGAAGCGGAGGAGATTCGAACTCCGGACCTCAGCGTGTGAGCTGAGTACGCTAGCGATCGATCAACGGGACACTTAATCCCATTTATCTCTCCACACTTAAACTTACGTACACCCTTCAACTTTGTTTCGCTTAGAGCCAGAACATCTAACTTCTTTTCATTCATAACATTAGCAATCATCTCTTTCTTGTCATCTGTTCTACATCCACGCACATTCAAGCATCCCAGTTTTATAAAGTTTTTCTTTTCTTTTTTTAGTATTTTCTACAGGAGGAGTTACTAGCCCATTGCTCCCGGCATTTTGCGACACGCATGAATTACAGGCGATGAATTTTGCTCCGCTTCCCCATGAAGATAAGAGGAAATAAACAAGAACAAGAACTAGTAAGAAAATAGAAGAAAACCCAAAGGGGTATATATATATATATATATATATATATATATATATATATATATATATATATATATATATATATATATATATATATATATATAATATATATATATATATGCTTGTACATGTATGTGTAGTGTGACCTAAGTGTAAGTAGTAGTAGTAAGATGTACCTGAAATCTTGCAAGTTTATGAGACAGAAAAAGGACACCAGCAATCATACCATCGAGTAAAACAATTTACATGTTTTCGTTTTACACTCACTTGGCAGGACGGTTGTACCTCCCTGGGTGGTTGCTGTCTACCAACCTATTATTATTATTATTATTATTTAAAGACTAAGTATTCTTGGGAAACGGTTCTAATAGAAAATTGACTAAGTGCGCCACTAAGTGTCCCACAATTATTGTACAAGAGAGCGGCCCTTATCCTCTCGCATGCTATCTCATTACTTTTTAACAAGTCACTAGAAACTAGCACCTTCCCGAAACTACTCAAGACGGCAAGGGTTACACCAATACATAAAGGTGGTGACCCTACAGATTTAAACAACTATAGCAGTGTCTTCCATTGCAGACACTGCAAGGCTCCAGGCGGACATCAACCAAATCTTTCAGTGGGCTGCAGAAAACAATATGAAGTTCAACGATGAGAAATTTCAATTACTCAGATATGGTAAACATGAGGAAATTAAATCTTCATCAGAGTACAAAACAAATTCTGGCCACAAAATAGAGCGAAACACCAACGTCAAAGACCTGGGAGTGATTATGTCGGAGGATCTCACCTTCAAGGACCATAACATTGTATCAACCGCATCTGCTAGAAAAATGACAGGATGGATAATGAGAACCTTCAAAACTAGGGAGGCCAAGCCCATGATGACACTCTTCAGGTCACTTGTTCTATCTAGGCTGGAATATTGCTGGCACTCTAACAGCACCTTTCAAGGCAGGTGAAATTGCCGACCTAGAAAATGTACAGAGAACTTTCACGGCGCGCATAACGGAGATAAAACACCTCAAATTTCTGGGAGCGCTTGAGGTTTCTAAACCTGTATTCCCTGGAACGCAGGAGGGAGAGATACATGATTATTTTACACCTGGAAAATCCTAGAGGGACTAGTACCGAACTTGCACACGAAAATCACTCACTACGAAAGCAAAAGACTTGGGAGACGATGCACCATCCCCCAATGAAAAGCAGGGGTGTCACTAGCACGTTAAGAGACCATACAATGAGTGTCAGGGGCCCGAGACTGTTCAACTGCCTCCCAGCACACATAAGGGGGATTACCAACAGACCCCTGGCAGTCTTCAAGCTGGCACTGGACAAGCACCTAAAGTCGGTTCCTGATCAGCCGGGCTGTGGCTCGTACGTTGGTTTGCGTGCAGCCAGCAGCAACAGCCTGGTTGATCAGGCGCTGATCCACCAGGAGGCCTGGTCACAGACCGGGCCGCGGGGGCGTTGACCCCCGAAACTCTCTCCAGGTAAACTCCAGGTATCAAACTTACGATTGCTATCCAAAATCTTTGAGAAACTCGTGCACAGGAGACTATATTCATTTATAACGGCACAAAACATACTCAACCCCTGCCAATTTGGATTCAGGAAAAATAAAAGCACTAACGATGCAATCATAAAAATGCTAGATCTGCTTTACACAGCATTGGAAAATAAGGAATATCCACTAGGAATTTTCATTGACCTAAGAAAACCTTTTGACACAGTAGACCACGTCATCCCACTCCACAAACTTGACCATTATGGTATAAGAGGCCATGCACTTGCATATTTCAAATCTTACCTTACTAATAGGAATCAGTATGTCACCATTAAAGACACAGCATCAACTACACGGCCACTTGATACTGGAGTTCCGCAGGGAAGTGTCCTTGGTCCCCTGCTCTTCCTCATATACATCAATGATCTTCCAAACGTATCTCAACACCTGAACCCCATTCTCTTTGCTGACGACACGACTTATGTCATCTCTCACCCTAATCTTGCCACCCTCAACACCATTGTTAATGAGGAGCTGATCAAAATATCGACTTGGATGACAGCCAATAAACTTACGCTTAACACTGACAAAACCTACTACATTATGTTTGGTAGCAGAGCAGGAGATGCACAAATTAACATTAAGATCGACAACACTCTAATTGCCAGGCATAATGAGGGCAAATTCCTAGGCCTATACCTCGACAACAACCTGAACTTCATCACCCATATCCAACACATAACCAAAAAAATATCCAAAACGGTTGGGATCCTCTCCAAGATACGATACTACGTGCCGCAAACTGCCCTTCTCACACTATACCATTCACTTATATATCCATACCTCACCTATGCTATCTGTGCTTGGGGTTCAACTGCAGCAACACACCTAAAGCCAATAATAACCCAACAAAAAGCCGCAGTAAGAATAATCACTAAATCCCATCCCTGGCATCACACCCCCCCCACTCTTAATAGATCTAAACTTACTCCCTATTCAGTACATCCACACTTACTACTGTGCAATCTACATCTACAGGACCTTAACTAGTCATAAGTTGGCCTGTGATACTCCAATACTGAAACTATGTATAGTGCCAAAACAAAAGCATTCACATTGCTAAACTCACAAACTAGTATTTAGTCACTTAGCCATAATACCAACTTACCTCATAATTTTGTAATATTTTAAACTTAAGATTTAATTTAAGTCTGCCCGAAATGCCTAGCCATGCTAGGTGTTCTAGTGGTACACTCTGTAATTATTATTTTACTACATATAAACCACACAATAACCAAATTCTGTTTACTCAGCATTGTAATCCTTATAGAGAATAAACTTTGAATTTGAATTTGAATTTGAATTTGATTTGAGGTATCGCCTCACTACGTTACCGTAGTGCTGACATTGTACATGCAAGTGGAAAAGTGCAAGACCAGTAGCGTAGATTTGTTGTACCAACTCATTAAGTGTCAGGGGTCCAAGAATGTTTAACTGCCTCCCAGCATACATAAGAGAGATTACAATAAACCCCTGGCTGTCTTCAAGAAGGCGCTGGACAGGCACCTAAAGTCAGTTCCTGACCAGCCGGGTTGCGGTTCGTGTGTCGGTTTACGTGCAGCCAGTAGTAACAGCCTGGTTGATCAGGCCCTGATCCACAAAGAGGAATGGTCTTAGACCGCTCCGCGGGGGTGTTGACCCCCGAAACCCTCTGCAGGTATACTCCAGGTATACCAAGATGAAACTCGGACAATGTGATCAATGTGGAAGTATATACACTATACACTCCAGGTAATACAGTAAGCAAACATATACAGGATACTCAGTCCTGAAATCAATGTACACAGGAACACCTAGTACTGTATAGAGACACAAATGCACACTGTAGCTAAGGAAATGGTGGAGGTACAAAACATTTAAGACATTTATTAGAAAAAGCTTCTGTCTTAGGACTCAATTCCTAAGCATACTGAGGCAGTGTTAATACTCACGCTGTGTAAGTTCCGTAACCCTGTGTTTGAGTAGCCAGGAGGGAGAGTGACACGAACACAAGAGGGAACCCGTAGCCAACCATCAGGAAGTATTTCATGGGGTTTATCGTAGCGAAAACCTGAGATGATAACATGGCTTTTGTTAATGCAATAATGACTATTATTGATACTCGGACCTGAATTAATATAGCTGTTATTACGACAGTAATTATATGAAGTAACCGGAATATTGTTGTACTAATAATGACCCGATAAATTATTAATATTGTTTATACAAATTAATAATATTAATTTTGCTTTGACAAGGATATTATTACAGTAATACTGACATGAGGTAACACAAATATTGAAGAATGAGGTACTTGTGAAACATTTGGGAATCTTTATCGTGGAAAAATTCCACCAGCCAGTAGGTTCCTCACTCCAATTCATAGAAGAACAATAGAAAAAGAGGAGGAGGAGTCTGAGGTAAACAGCCCATCAGCTTGTATTACCCTGAACTCCTCCTCACCTTCCACTGTTCTTCTCTGTACTGGACCAAACAAGCCACTGAATGGCGACACGATTCTACAATAAAGATTCCTACAAGTCGTTCAAATGTGTCAGTCTTCACTTTGTGAGTTTTTAAACCATTTACATCATAATATAAACATTGTTTTTGTAATAATAACATGTGTAAACACAGATCTTGTTATTATACAGTTAACTAGAGATAAGAATTTTTTATTAATGATCTAAGATAACACTGATAATCCTGCTGTAATAAGGACTTGTTACAATATGGATTACTGACATATTGACATGAGATTACATTAATATTTTGTTGTAATAATAAGCAGAGATAACAAGGATTTTGGTTTATATTATCAATGGGATAAAACAATGATGCTCGTGTGAATCACTTATTATCAAGAGTATTATTACTGCAATAATCACTTGAGATAAGAACACTGTTGATGTTATAATCATATTCATATGATACCACCAAGCTGATCATTAATACACATGTGCAACACGTGTGTCGTTATTAGCGAACACGTGTACGGTGTGCAGCAGAATTCTTCACTCGAATATAAAAGCAACTTTCATACTGGAGAAAACATGGAAAAGAAATTTGTAATGTGGGCTCCAGTATATATATATGTTCCCATCCTCATGCCTCTGCTACAGTATATATATGTTCCCATCCTCATGCCTCTGCTACAGTACATATATGTTCCCATCCTCATGCCTCTGCTACAGTACATATATGTTCCCATACTCATGCCTCGGCTACAGTACATATATGTTCCCATCCTCATGCCTCTGCTACAGTACATATATGTTCCCATCCTCATGCCTCGGCTACAGTACATATATGTTCCCATCCTCATGCCTCTGCTACAGTACATATATGTTCCCATCCTCATGCCTCGGCTACAGTACATATATGTTCCCATCCTCATGCCTCTGCTACAGTACATATATGTTCCCATCCTCATGCCTCTGCTACAGTACATATATGTTCCCATACTCATGCCTCGGCTACAGTACATATATGTTCCCATCCACATCCCTCTGCAACAGTCCATAATGTTCCCCCCCCCAAATCCTCGGCTACAGTACTATATGTTTCCCATCCCCATGCCTCGCTACTACAAAAATTTTCCCCCATCCTCATGCCTCGCCCCCGGAAACATATAGTTCCCCCACCCCTCACCCCCTTCACATCCCCAAAAATTTTCCCCAAACCCTAAAGCCTGCTACAGTAAATAAAGTTCCCACCTCATGCCTCGTTTAACAGTACATATATTTTCCCATCCTCTTTCCTTTTTTCCGCTTTTTGGCAATGGTTTAAAACCCCTTTCAATTAAAGAAAAGGGGAAAAGAACCCTTTCAATTAAAGGTAAAGGATAAACCCCCTTTCCCAATTTAAAGGTAAAGAATTAAAAACCTTAAATTAAAGCAAAAGGGAATGAACACCTTCAATTAAAGCTAAAAGGAAAAGAACCCCCAATCATTTTTTTTTTTTCTTCCTCATGGGGAAATTTAAAGGACTTTTCATAATTGTGAAAGCTTTAAAATGGGGAAAAAAAAATCAAAAAATTTTTTGTCAAAAATATGTTTAGGCGTATCTTTGGGTTTTCCAAATTGTTTTTTAAATACACTGAAAAATCCCTTTAAAAATTTTTTGATATTGCTTTGAAGGAAGAAAGAATTTTGAAAACAAAAGTTTTTTAAAATTTTTTAATTTTTCCCCTAAAGGAAAAAATTTTTAAATTTTCCCTGTTCTACTGTTGAGCAACAGTGATTTAGTTTTTAAAATTGTCTTTGGGGCCCCCCTGATTTTGGGTGAAAAACCTTTAAATCCAGGAACGGGATTTATCCCCCCCTTTTTCCCGAACTGAACCGAATGCTAAAACTACGCAATATGTTTTCAAACGGTGTAGGCCCCTGTGGGCCCCTACCACTAGGACAATTTTTACTGGTTTTGGTGCACTGTGAAACTGGGGTTTTAAAAAACCCCCGGAATAATGTTATAGTTTGGCCCTTTTGCACTATAGGTTAACCCCGGGGATAATTTTAAAATGGTGGGGTTTCACTGTGCACTGGGGTTTAAACACCGAGATAATTTTTAAGGGGTTTGGGGGCACTGGCACTATAGGTTAACCCCGGGGATAATTTTAAGGGGTGTGGTGCACTGTGCACTGTGGGTTTAACACGGGGAAAATTTTTTTACAGGTTTTGTGCACGTGAAACCGTAGGTTAACACGGGGAAAAAAATTTTAACTTGTGGTGCACGGGTGCACTGAAAGGTTAACACTGGGATAATTTTAACTGGAGGTGCACTGGGGCACCGGGGTTTAACACGGGGATAATTTTAACGGTCTGGGGGCATTTGTGCACCGAAAAAACCCACGGGGAAAAAAAAAAATTGGTTTTGGTTTGGCACTGTGCCCCGTAGGTTAAAACTGGGAAAAATAAACGGTTTGGTGCCCCTTGCCGTGGGTTTTTAAAAAACCGGGATGAAAATTCCCTGGCGTGGGCATGTGCACGGGTTTTTTAAACCCTCGGGGATAATTTTACTGGTTGGTGCATTTTGGCACTGTGGGTTAACACGGGGGATAAAAATACGGGTTTGTGGTCACGTGCACTGTGGGGTTTAACACCGAGATAAAATTCGGGTTTTGGTGCACTGTCCCACTTTTAAGGTTAACACTGGGAAAAATTACTGGTGTGGTGCCTTTTGACTGTAGGTTAACACGGGGATAAAAATTACGGGTGTGGTGCAGGGGAAAAACTGAAAATTAAAAACAGGAAAAATTGATACGGTGAATGCACAATGCACTGGGGGTTAACCACCGGGACAATATTGCGGGGGGTAGTGCACGGGGCACTAAATGGTTAAAAAACCAAAAACAATATTACGGGTATGCACTTTTGCACTAAAGGGTTAAAACCCCTTGGACAGGGGAAAACTGGTGTAGTGCACTGTCACTGAAGGTTTTAACCCAAGAAAAATGACCCTGGGGAAAGTGCATTTTGGCACTGAATTTTAAAAACCGGGACAATTTTACTGTGTAGGCACAGTGCACGAGGGTTTAAAACCCCAGGACAATTACTGGGGTAGGAAACTGTGCACTAAGGTTAGCACCGGGACATTGATACGGTGTAGTCCCACTGTGCACTAAAATTTTTAAACTCCAAGCCCAATGACACGGGGGAAGTGCACTGTGCACTAAAGGGTTTTACCACCGGACAATTTTACGGGTTTTAGTGCACGTGCACTGAAGGTTAAAAAACCGGACAGTGAAAACTGGTGTAGGCCCAACGTGCACTAAATTTTTAAACGCCAGGACAGTGATACTAAAGTATTTGCACTGTCCCACTAAAAGGTTAACACAAAAAACAGTGATACGATTAGGGGCACTTGCACTGAAGTTAACCCCAAAAAAGGAAAAAAATTTTACGGGTGAAAGGCCTGTGCACTAAAGAGTAACACCGGGGAAAAATTTTACTGGGGGTAGGGGAAACTGTGCCAAGAATTTTTCCCAAAACCAAAAGGACAATTTTGCTGGTGTGGGAGCACTTTTGGCACTGAAGCTTAACACAAGGACAAAAAATTACAAGTGTTGCACTGTGCCAGAACTTAATATAAGGACAATATAAAGGGGCTTGGTGCTTTTTTGCACAAAATTATTCATCAGGAAAAATTTTAAATTGTTGCAGTGCACTGTGAAACCAAGGTTAACACCAGGAAAAAGTTACGGTTGTTGCCCCTTGTGCACTGAAATTTAAAACACCGGGAAATAATATTCGGGGGGTGGTGCACTGTGCACTAAAGTTAAAAAACCGGGAAAAAATTACTGGTGGGTGCCCCGGCCCGAAATTTTAAAAACCGGGTTTATATTACTGGTGTGGTCACTGGCACTTAACGAAAAACACCAGGACAATATTTTTGTGGTATTTGAAATGGGGCACCAAAGGGTTTTAAAAACCCCAGGAAAAAATTACTGGTGTGGTGCACTTAACTAAATTTTTTAACCCCAGGACAATTTTGTTGGGTAAGACACAAAACAGTTGGGTTATCTTTTTTTCAAAAACGTTTCGCCCAAACACAGTAGGCTTCTTCAGTCGAGAAACAGAAAAGGATAAAAACAAAAAGAACTGAAGACGATGTAATCACCCATCCCCCCTTAAAGTTTTGGGGTGGTCAGTCCCTCATCTGGGGAAGAAACAATTTTTCCAAAGTTTGAAACAATATTTTTTCAAAAAAATTTTTAAAAATATAACAGAAAAACCGACAAGTATATAAGCCACGTCCCACGGCCCAAAGGGTGTACATTCTAACAAAATTGATGGACTAAAACAACGGGAAATCCAGGCCCGAGGGAAATGAATTTCCTCATACTTCTCCTCTCCTTACGGGGCCTTTCCCCTTTGAATTTGGGGAGATGAAGCCACTGTTTTGGCGAAACGGTTCCTGAATAAAGATTTTCCCCAAAAATGTAAAATGTCTAATCTTCAACTTGTCGGTTTTTCAAACCATTCATCCCCAACTTCCCAAAACGCCCATCAAAGGGGTCCCTTTTTACAAAGAATTCTTCAACCACTTGTTTTTAACCCTTTTGGAAAGAGGACCTACTTTTTGACTAGTGGATGGTACCACTATGACCCCGCCTCCCGGGCCCACTTTAACCCCACCCCCAAATACAATAATAAGCCCGTTCCCCACGGCCCTATGCGTACATTCTACAAGATTGAAAGGGCTGAACACATCGACTCCAGGCTGGGGACTGATTACCTCATACCCTCCCCTCCCTTTTAAAACCCCTTCCTCTTTGTATTGGACTGATGAAGCCACTGTGTGGCGAAACGTTTCCTGAATAAAGATTCCCATATGCTGTATAAGTGTCTCAATCTTCAACTTGTCGGTTTTTCCAACCATTCATCACATCTCTGCTTTCTATTGGTAAGCCATGCCTCAATCCATGCTAGAAGTTTACCTCCTATACCATGAGCTGCCACTTTTCTTAAGAGTCTCTTGTGAGGTACTCTATCGAAGGCTTTACTAAAATCCAAATAAACAATATCATATTCCTTATCACTGTCAACTGCCTCAAATGTTCTATTGAAGAACGTCAGTAAGTTTGTCAGGCAGGAACGACCTCTCGTGAATCCATGCTGAGATTCATTTATCAAGTTATGCTCTTCAAGGTGACTTCTGATAATGTCAGCTATAATTGATTCTAATAACTTGCCCACTATAGATGTCAGGCTTATTGGACGGTAATTTGAAGGAGTGGACTTATCCCCTGATTTGAATATAGGAACCACATTAGCCATCTTCCACAACTCTGGCACAACACCGGTAAGGATGGACGCATTGAATACACTCGTTAATGGCTGACTAAGCTCCATCTTGCATTCCTTAAGTACCCTGGAAAACAGCTCATCGGGTCCCGGGGACTTATTTTGTTTCAGTTGTCTATCTGTTTAATAACCATGTCCCTCGTGACAGTAATATTAGTTAATTTAAATTCATCAGGAACTAAATAATTGTTAATTACTGGAATCTCATTTACATCTTCCTGTGTAAAAACTGACAAAAAATAGTCATTAAATAAGGAACACATTTCCAGTTCATTATCCGTCAGCTGTCCATTCCCAGTTTTCAGAGGTCCTACTTTTTCCTTCACCTTCGTCCTATACACTTGAAAGAACCCCTTTGGATTAGTCTTTGATTCATTAGCAACTCTAATTTCATAGTCACGTTTAGCCTTTCTGATCGCCTTTTTTACTTCTCTTTTAAGCTGAACATATTGGTCAGTAAGGTTAACCTCTCCTCTTCTGATGCGCCTATAAATTCCCCTTTTCTCCCCTAATAGATGCTTTAGCCTCCTGTTAATCCATTTGGGATCGTTAATATTTGACCTAATTTCTCTCTGGGGAATGTATATACTCTGGGCACTGTGTACATTATTAAGAAAACAATCATAAAAGCAGATCCCTTCATATTCATAAGTATGATTATCGTCAATAAAATCATTAGCTAGATAACCCTAATCAAGATTAGACAGATGTTCCCTAAGTCCATTATAATCGACACAACGAAAATCAGGGATTTTTACTGTATTATCATTATTCTTGCATTCCCAATTAATGCTAAAAGTGATGGATTTGTGATCACTTGCGCCAAGCTCTTCAGTGATCTCCAGATTATTCACTAGTGTTTCCTTATTTGACAAGACTAGGTTTAGCAAATTATTACCCCTTGTAGGCTCAGTTACGCTCTATTTCAGAAAACAGTCCTGAACTGTTTCCATAAAGTCACTGGACTCTAGATTACCTGTCAAAGAATTCCAGTCAATTTGACTAAAGTTAAAGTCCCCTACTATGACTATGTTACTGTGTCCAGAAGCCCTAACAATTTCGTCCCTAAGAAGTCTCCCTCTATCGTAATTCAAGCCTGGAGGTCGGTATATTACACCTAGAATTAGTTTTTCTTGACCCTCCATGAACTCTACCCAAACAGACTCTGTTACTGCACCTTCTATTTTTATACCTGTTTTTATGCAACAATTAATATTTTCTCGAACATACAATGCAACTCCTCCCCCTTCCCATTACATCTATCCACATTGAACAACTTAAATCCCTGAATATTACACTCAGCAGTCATATCCCGACTCTTTAAATCATACCACGTTTCAGTTAATGCAATGATATCAAAGTTCCCAGCACATGCTACCAAACGTAGTTCATTAATTTTATTTCTTGCACTTCGACTGATAGCATAAAATACCATCATATGTTTTTTCTTCTGCACATTTTTCCTATTCATCTTTGTTTTCACACAATTTCTGAAATTATCATTACCCAGAGTTACTCCATGACAGTTACTATTAAGATTCTTAATATCAGAGCATAAGTCAATATATCCATACTCATTATTTATCATTTCTAAACCCATACCTCTAACTAATCCTAGTTTAAAGTCCTAACAACCCCCTCAACTGAGTTAGCAAGAAAACCCATACCTGCCCTGGATAAGTGAACCCCATCCCTGGCATACATGTCATTTCGGCCATAGAAGTTGTCCCAGTTGTCAATGAATGGTACTGCATTATCCTTACAGTGTTTATCCAGCCAACAATTAATACCAATTGCTCTGGACAACCATTCATTACCAACACCTCTTCTTGGCAAAATGCCACATATAACAGGGCGCCCCCCCTTCTTCCTAATTATGTCTATAGCTGTCCTGAACTTTCTAACTAAATCCTCACTTCTACGCTTGCGTACATCATTGCCTCCAGCACTGAGGCAAATAATAGGATTGATCCCATTACCGTTCATGATGTTGTCAAGCCGGCTAACAATGTCCTCCATCCCAGCCCCAGGAAAGCAAACCCTCTGTCTCCTACTTCTGTTCTTCAAGCAGAATGCCCTATCCATGTATCTAACCTGGCTATCCCCAACAACTACAATATTCTTAACTTCCTTGTTGTCGTTCGTCGTGACGATCCCAGTATAAGAACATAAGAACATAAGAAAGGAGGAACACTGCAGCAGGCCTGTTGGCCCATACTAGGCAGGTCCTTTACAATTCATCCCACTAACAAACATTTGACCAACCCAATTTTCAAATAAGCTCTGGTGTGCAAGTCCCACTCAAATCCAACCCATCCCACTCATGTATTTATCCAACCTAAATTTGAAACTACCCAAAGTCCCAGCCTCAATAACCCAACTAGGTAGACTGTTCCACTCATCTACTACCCTATTTCCAAACCAATACTTTCCTATGTCCTTTCTAAATCTAAATTTATCCAATTTAAATCCATTACTGCGGGTTCTCTCTTGGAGAGATATTCTCAAGACCAATACTTTCCTATGTCCTTTCTAAATCTAAATTTATCCAATTTAAATCCATTACTGCGGGTTCTCTCTTGGAGAGATATCCTCAAGACCGCATTTTCCTTACAGTATTTGTCCAGCCAGCAATTGACACCAATTGCTCTGGACAACCATTCATTTCCAACTCCTCTCCTTGGCAAAATGCCACATATGACATCACATTCATCGGGTAGCACCGAGAATGCGTTGGAGGTTTCCACAGGAGTTTCCACAGCAGTCTCTTTCTTCTTCATCGTTTCTGGCTTTCCATTCGTCTCCTTGATCGTCAACTTCGTCGTCCCCTGCTGTACAGCCACTGACCACGATCCCTTCTTGACCTGAGGACTCGAAACAGAAGGACTACTACGAATCCTCTTGTTTTCTTCCGTCAATCGCCGTATCTCCATCTTCGCTACCCTCAATTCTTCCTTAAGTTGCTGGTAAAGTTGCTCGATGGAGGGCATCTTGGTTCAGTCCACGGGGAGCAAACAAGACACTTCTTCACAGAGTTAAGTACAGGTCACCACCACTAATACCTATGTGTCTGTGTGTACCATGAGGGACGTATGTGTCTGTGTGTACCATGAGGGACGTATGTGTCTGTGTGTACCCTGAGGGACGTATGTGTCTGTGTGTACCCTGAGGGACGTATGTGTCTGTGTGTATCCTGAGGGACGTATGTGCCTGGGTGTACCCTGAGGGACGTATGTGTCTGTGTGTACCCTGAGGGACGTACGTGTCTGTGTGTACCCTGAGGGACGTATGTGTCTGTGTGTACCCTGAGGGACGTACGTGTCTGTGTGTACCCTGAGGGACGTATGTGTCTGTGTGTACCCTGAAGGACGTATGTGTCTGTGTGTACTCTGAGGGATGTATGTGTCTGTGTGTACCCTGAGGGACGTATGTGTCTGTGTGTACCCGAGGGACGTATGTGTCTGTGTGTACCCTGAGGGACGTATGTGTCTGTGTGTACCCTGAGGGACGTATGTGTCTGTGTGTATCCTGAGGGACGTATGTGTCTGTGTGTAACCTGAGGGACATACGTGTCTGTGTGTACCCTGAGGGACGTATGTGTCTGTGTGTACCCTGAGGAACGTATGTGTCTGTGTGTACCCTGAGGGACGTATGTGTCTGTGTGTACCCTGAGGGATATATGTGTCTGTATGTACCCTGAGGGACGTATGTGTCTGTGTGTACCCTGAGGGACGTATGTGTCTGTGTGTATCCTGAGGGACGTATGTGTCTGTGTGTACCCTGAAGGACGTATGTGTCTGTGTGTACCCTGAGGGACGTATGTGTCTGTGTGTACCCTGAGTGACATACGTGTCTGTGTGTACCCTGAGGGACGTATGTGTCTGTGTGTACCCTGAGGGACGTATGTGTCTGTGTGTACCCTGAGGGACGTAAGTGTCTGTGTGAACCCTGAGGGACATATGTGTCTGTGTGTACCCTGAGGGACGTATGTGTCTGTGTGTACCCTGAGGGATGTATGTGTCTGTGTGTACCCTGAGAGATGTATGTGTCTGTGTGTACCCTGAGGGACGTATGTGTCTGTGTGTACCCTGAGGGACGTAAGTGTCTGTGTGTACCCTGAGGGACGTATGTGTCTGTGTGCACCCTGAGGGACGTATGTGTCTGTGTGTACCCTGAGGGACGTATGTGTCTGTGTGTATCCTGAGAGACGTATGTGTCTGTGTGTACCCTGAGGGACGTATGTGTCTGTGTGTACCCTGAGGGTCGTATGTGTCTGTGTCTACCCTGAGGGACGTAAGTGTCTATGTGTACGCTGAGGGACGTATGTGTCTGTGTGTACCCTGAGGGACGTATGTGTCTGTGTGTACCCTGAGGGACGTATGTGTCTGTGTGTACCCTGAGGGACGTAAGTGTCTGTGTGTACCCTGAGGGACGTATGTGTCTGTGTGCACCCTGAGGGACGTATGTGTTTGTGTGTACCCTGAGGGTCGTATGTGTCTGTGTGTACCCTGAGGGACATATAAGAACATAAGAAAGGAGGAACACTGCAGGAGGCCTGTTGGCCCATACTAGGCAGGTCCTTTATAATTCGTCCCACTAACAAAACATTTGCCCAACCCAATTTTCAATGCCACCCAAGAAATAAGCTCTGATGTGAAAGTCCCACTCAAATCCATCCCCTCCCACTCATGTACTTATCCAACCTATATTTGAAACTACCCAAAGTCCCAGCTTCAATAACCCAACTAGGTAGACTGCTCCACTCATCAACTACCCTATTTACAAACCAATACTTTCCTATGTCCTTTCTAAATCTAAACTTATCTAATTTAAATCCATTACTGCGGGTTCTCTCTTGGAGAGACAACCTCAAGACCTTATTAATATCCCCTTTATTAATACCTATCTTCCACTTATACACTTCGATCAGGTTTCCCCTCATTCTTCGTCTAACAAGTGAATGTAACTTAAGAGTCTTCAATCTTTCTTCATAAGGAAAATTTCTAATGCTATGTATTAATTTAGTCATCCTACGCTGAATGTTTTCTAACGAATTTATGTCCATTCTGAAATATGGAGACCAGAACTGAGCTGCATAATCTAGGTGAGGCCTTACTAATGATGTATAAAGCTGCAGAATGACCTCAGGACTTCTGTTGCTTACACTTCTTGATATAAATCCCAGTTATCTATTTGCCTTATTACGTACGCTTAGGAATTGCTGTCTTGGTTTAAGGTTGCTGCTCACCATAACCCCCAAGTCCTTTTCGCAATCTGTATGGCTAAGTTCTACATCATATAACTTATAAGTACTAGGGTTATGGACACTCCCAAGCTTCAGAACCTTGCATTTATCTACAATGAACTGCATCTGCCACTTTTCTGACCAAGAATAGAGTTTGTTTAAATCCTCCTGAAGTTCCACAACATCTACCTTTGAATCAATTATCCTACCTATCTTTGTGTCATCGGCGAATTTGCTCATATCACTAGCAATTCCCTCATCAAGATCATTGATATATATTATAAACAACAACGGGCCCAAGACTGATCCCTGTGGAACGCCACTTGTTACAGATCCCCACTCGGATTTAACCCCATTTATGGACACTCTCTGCTTCCTGTCAGTGAGCCATGACTCGATCCACGAGAGCACTTTTCCCCCAATGCCATGAGCTGCCACTTTCTTTAACAGTCTATGGTGCGGAACTCTATCAAAAGCCTTACTAAAATCTAAGTAAATAATATCAAATTCTTTAACAGCCTCAAAAGCTTTACTGAAGAAAGTTAATTAATTAGTTAGACAAGACCGGCCTCTTGTGAATCCATGCTGAGTATCATTAATCAAGCTATGCTTATCGAGATGGCTTCTTATAATCACAGCTATAATTGACTCTAGTAATTTGCCTACAATTGAGGTCAGGCTTATTGGGCGGTAATTTGACGGTAACGACTTGTCCCCTGTTTTAAAAATAGGAATTACATTAGCCATCTTCCACATATCAGACACTATACCTGTTTGAAGAGATAAATTAAAAATATTAGTTAATGGTTCACAGAGTTCCATTTTACATTCCTTAAGAACCCTTGAAAAAACCTTATCAGGACCCGGCGACTTATTTTGCTTCAGTCTGTATATCTGCTTCACAACCATTTCACTAGTGACTGTGATGTTACATAATTTATCTTCTTCTAGCCCACTATAAAAATTAATTACTGGAATATTGTTAGTGTCTTCCTGTGTAAAAACTGAGAGAAAATAATTATTAAAAATCGAGCACATTTCATTCTCTTTGTCAGTAAGGTGCCCATAGTTATTTTTAAGGGGACCTATCTTATCTCTAACTTTTGTTCTATAGACCTGGAAAAAACTTTTTGGGTTAGTTTTAGAATCCCTAGCAACTTTAATTTCATAGTCCCTTTTAGCTTTTCTTATCCCCTTTTTAATGTCCCTCTTAATGTCAATATACTGATTCATAAGATGACCCTCACCTCTTTTGATACGCCTATAAATTCCTTTCTTATGCCCTAGTAGATATTTGAGCCTATTATTCATCCATTTTGGGTCATTTCTATTTGATCTAATTTCTTTATATGGGATAAACGCTCTTTGAGCAGCATGTATAGTGTTCAGAAAACTGTCATATTGATAGCTCTCTTCGTTACCCCAGTCAACAGATGATAAGTGTTCTCTAAGCCCATCGTAATCTGCTAAGCGAAAATCTGGGACTGTTACTGAGTTATCCCTACTATCATACTTCCATTCAATGCTAAATGTAATTGATTTGTGGTCGCTAGCACCCAGTTCCTCTGAAATTTCTAAATTATTAACAAGGGATTCATTGTTTGCCATAACTAAGTCAAGCAGGTTATTTCCCCTTGTAGGTTCTGTCACAAACTGCTTCAAAAAACAATCCTGAACGACTTCTAAGAAGTCGTATGATTCTAAATTCCCAGTCAAGAAATTCCAATCAATATGACTAAAGTTAAAGTCTCCTAGAATTACTACATTATCGTGCCTTGTGGCCTTAACAATTTCCTCCCATAGTAGTATCCCTTGGTCCCTATCTAAGTTTGGGGGACGGTATATCACTCCTAAAATCAGTTTTTCATGCCCCTCTGAAAATTCTATCCAAACAGACTCTGTATGTGTTACTTCAGACTTAATACCCGTTTTTATGCAACAGTTCAAGCGATCTCGGACATACAATGCCACCCCACCCCCCTTCCATATACTTCTATCTACTTGGAACAATTTAAAACCCTGAATATGACATTCTGCAGGCATGTCCTGACTTTTTGAATTAAACCACGTCTCAGTTAAGGCAAATACATCAATGTTACCTGCACTAGCAACTAATCTCAACTCGTCCATCTTATTCCTAGCACTACGGCAATTAGCATAATAAACATTGAAAGACTCTCCTTTCTCTTTACCCTTCCTGCTCATTTCTGTTTTTCTACTAAACCTATTACTGTCCTTATCACCCAAAGTCCCTGGCTTTTCAATACCTACCTCGTTCTGCTTATTACTAGTTCCCCTAGAACTCGTAATATTACTACACTGGGACTTAACTGTTTTCCTGCCAAAACCCATACCACTAACTATTCCTAGTTTAAAGTCCTAACTGCTCCCTCCTCTGCAGTTGCCAGTGCTACCACCCCAGACCTAGATAAGTGAACCCCATCCCTGGCATACATGTCATTTCTGCCATAGAAGAGGTCCCAGTTGTCAACGAATGTTACCGCATTTTCCTTACAGTATTTGTCCAGCCAGAAATTGACACCAAAATTGCCCTGGACAAACATTCATTTCCAACTCCTCTCCTTGGCAAAATACCACATATGACAGGGTTCCCACCCTTACTCCTAATTATTTCTATTGCTGACCTATACCTGCTAATCAGGTCTTCACTCCTATGTCTGCCAACATCGTTGCCTCCAGCACTGAGACAGATAACAGGATTGCTCCCATTACCTCTCATGATGTCATCCAGACGACTAACAATATCCTCCATCCCAGCCCCAGGAAAGCAAACTCTCTGTCTCCTACTCCTGTCCTTCAAGCAGAACGCCCTATCCATATACCTAACTTGGCTATCCCCAACAACAACAATATTCTTACCTTCCTTAGTGTCGTTCGTCGTGATGTTCCCAGTAGTCGACTCACATTCGTCGGGTAGCACTGAGAATGTATTAGATGTTTCCACAACAGTTTCCACGGCAGTCTCTTTCTTCTTCATCGTTTTTACCTTTCCATTCGTCTTTTTGATCGTCAACTTCGTTCCCTGCTGTCCAGCCACTGACCAGTTTCCCTTCTTGACCTGAGGACTCAAAACAGGAGGACTACTACGAATCTTCTTGTTTTCCTTTGTCAGTCGCCGAATCTCCAACTTCGCCATCCTCAATTCTTCCTTAAGCTGTTGGTAAAGTTGCTCGAAGGAGGGCATCTTGCTTCAATTCGTAGAGAGCGCGCAAACAGGTCTTCACAGAGCTAACTACACGTCTGTGTGTACCCTGAGGGACGTGTGTGTCTGTGTGTACCCTGAGGGATGTATGTGTCTGTGTGTACCCTGAGGGACGTCTGTGTCTGTGGGTACCCTGAAGGACGTACATGTCTGTGTGTACAATGAGGGACGTAAGTGTATGTGTGTACCCTGAGGGACGTATGTGTCTGCGTGTACCCAGAGGGACATATGTGCCTGTGTGTACCCTGAGGGACGTATGTGTCTGTGTGTACCCTGAGGGACATATGTGCATGCGTGTACCCTGAGGGACGTATGTGTCTGTGTGAACCCTGAGAGACGTATGTGTCTGCGTGTACCCTGAGGGACATATGTGCCTGTGTGTACCCTGAGGGACGTATGTGTCTGTGTGTACCCAGAGGGACGTATGTGTCTGTGTGTACCCTGAGGGACGTATGTGTCTGTGTGTACCCTGAGAGACGTATGTGTCTGTGTGTACCCTGAGGGACGTATGTGTCTGTGTGCACCCTGCGGGACGTATGTGTCTGTGTGTACCCTGAGGGACGTATGTGTCCGTGTGGACCCTTACGGACGCATGTGTCTTTGTGTAACCTGAGGGATGTATGTGTCTGTGTGTACCCTGAGGGACGTATGTGTCTGTGTGTACCTTGAAGGACGTATGTGTCTGTGTGTACCCTGAGGGACGTATGTGTCTGTGTGTACCCTGAGGGACGTATGTGTCTGTGTGTACCCTGAGGGACGTACGTGTCTTTGTGTACCCTGAGGGACATATGTGCCTGTGTGTACCCTGAGGGATGTATGTGCCTGTGTGTACCCTGAGGGACATATGTGTCTGTGAGTACCCTGAGGGACGTATGTGCCTGTGTGTACCCTGAGGGACGTATGTGTCTGTGTGTACCATGAGGAACGTATGTGTCTGTGTGTACCCTGATTGACATATGTGTCTGTGAGTACCCTGAGGGACGTATGTGCCTGTGTGTACCCTGAGGGACGTATGTGTCTGTGTGTACCCTGAGGGACGTATGTGTCTGTATGTACCCTGAGGGACGTAAGTGTCTGTGTGTACCCTGAGGGACGTATGTGTCTGTGTGTACCTTGAGGGACGTATGTGTCTGAGTGTACCCTGAGGGACGTATGTGTCTGTGTGTAACCTGAGTGACATATGTGTCTGTGTGTACCCTGAGGGACGTATGTGTCTGTATGCACGCTGAGGGACGTATGTGTCTGTGTGTACCCTGAGGGGCGTAAGTGTCTGTGAGTACCCTGAGGGACATATGTGTCTGTGTGTACCCTGAGGGACGTAAGTGTCTGTGAGTACCCTGAGGGACATATGTGTCTGTATGTACCCTGAGGGACGTAAGTGTCTGTGTGTACCCCGAGGGACATATGTGTCTGTGTGTACCCTGAGGGACATATGTGTCTGTGTGAACCCTGAGGGACGTAAGTGTCTGTGAGTACCCTGAGGGACATATGTGTCTGTGTGTACCCTGAGGGACGTATGTGTCTGTGTGTACCCTGAGGGACGTAAGTGTCTGTGTGTACCCTGAGGGACGTATGTGTCTGTGTGTACCCAGAGGGACGTATGTGTCTGTGTGTACCCTGAGGGGCGTAAGTGTCTGTGAGTACCCTGAGGGACATATGTGTCTGTGTGTACCCTGAGGGACGTAAGTGTCTGTGAGTACCCTGAGGGACATATGTGTCTGTATGTACCCTGAGGGACGTAAGTGTCTGTGTGTACCCTGAGGGACATATGTGTCTGTGTGTACCCTGAGGGACATATGTGTCTGTGTGAACCCTGAGGGACGTAAGTGTCTGTGAGTACCCTGAGGGACATATGTGTCTGTGTGTACCCTGAGGGACGTATGTGTCTGTGTGTACCCTGAGGGACGTAAGTGTCTGTGTGTACCCTGAGGGACGTATGTGTCTGTGTGTACCCAGAGGGACGTATGTGTCTGTGTGTACCCTGAAGGACGAATGTGTCTGTGTGTAACCTGAGGGACGTAAGTGTCTGTGTGTACCCTGAGGGACGTATGTGTCTGTGTGCACCCTGAGGGACGTATGTGTCTGTGTGTACCCTGAGGGTCGTATGTGTCCGTGTGTACCCTGACGGACATATGTGTCTGTGTGTACCCTGAGGGACGTGTGTGTCTGTGTGTACCGTGACGGATGTATGTGTCTGTGTATACCCTGAGGGACGTATGTGTCTGTGTGTACCCAGAGGGACGTATGTGTCTGTGTGTACCCTGAGGGACGTATGTGTCTGTGTGTACCCTGAGGGACGTATGTGTCTGTGTGTACCCTGAGGGACGTAAGTGTCTGTGTGTACCCTGAGGGACGTATGTGTCTGTGTGCACCGTGAGGGACGTATGTGTCTGTGTGTACCCTGAGGGACGTATGTGTCAGTGTGTATCCTGAGAGACGTACGTGTCTGTGTGTTCCCTGAGGGACGTATGTGTCTGTGTGTACCCTGAGGGACGTATGTGTCTGTGTGTACCCTGAGGGACGTAAGTGTCTGTGTGTACACTGAGGGACGTATGTGTCTGAGTGTACCCTGAGGGACGTATGTGTCTGTGTGTACCCTGAGGGTCGTATGTGTCTGTGTGTACCCTGACGGACATATGTGTCTGTGTGTACCCTGAGGGACGTGTGTGTCTGTTTGTACCCTGAGGGATGCATGTGTCTGTGTGTACCCTGAGGGACGTATGTGTCTGTGTGTACCCTGAGGGACATATGTGCCTGTGTGTACCCTGAGGGACGTATGTGTCTGTGTATACCCTGAGGGATGTATGTGTCTGTGTGTACCCTGAGGGACGTATGTGTCTGTGTATACCCTGAGGGATGTATGTGTCTGTGTGTACCCTGAGGGACGAATGTGTCTGTGTGTACCCTGAGGGACATATGTGCCTGTGTGTACCTTGAGCGACGTATGTGTCTGTGTGTACCCTGAGGGACATATGTGCCTGCGTGTACCCTGAGGGACGTATGTTTCTGAGTGTACCCTGAGGGACATATGTGTCTGTGTGTACCCTGAGGGACGTATGTGTCTGTGTGTACCCTGAGGGACATATGTGTCTGTGTGTACCCTGAGAGACATATGTGCCTGCGTGTACCCTGAGGGACGTATGTTTCTGAGTGTACCCTGAGGGACATATGTGTCTGTGTGTTCCCTGAGGGACGTATGGTCTGTGTGTACCTTGAGGGACATATGTGTCTGTGTGTACCCTGAGGGACGTATGTGTCTGTGTGTACCCTGAGGGACGTATGTGTCTGTGTGTACCCTGAGGGATGTATGTGTCTGTGTGTACCCTGAGGGACGTATGTGTCTGTGTGTACCCTGAGGGACATATGTGTCTGTGTGTACCCTGAGGGACATATGTGTCTGTGTGTACCCTGAGGGACGTATGTGTCTGTGTGTACCCTGAGGGACGTATGTGTCTGTGTGTACCATGAGGGACGTATGTGTTTGTGTGTACCCTGAGGGACATATGTGTCTGTATGTAACCTGAGGGACGTATGTGTCTGTGTGTACCCTGAGGGACGAATGTGTCTGTGTGTACCCTGAGGGACATATGTGCCTGTGTGTACCCTGAGGGACGTATGTGTCTGTGTGTACCCTGAGGGACGAATGTGTCTGTGTGTACCCTGAGGGACATATGTGCCTGTGTGTACCCTGAGGGACGTATGTGTCTGTGTGTACCCTGAGGGACATATGTGCCTGTGTGTACCCTGAGGGACGTATGTGTCAGTGTGTTCCCTGAGGGACGTATGTGTCTGTGTGTACCCTGAGGGACGCATGTGTCTGTGGGTACCCTGAGGGACGTATGTTTCTGTGTGTACCCTGAGGGACATATGTGCCTGTGTGTACCCTGAGGGACGAATGTGTCTGTGTGTACCCTGAGGGACATATGTGCCTGTGTGTACCCTGAGGGACGTATGTGTCTGTGTGTACCCTGAGGGACGTATGTGTCAGTGTGTTCCCTGAGGGACGTATGTGTCTGTGTGTACCCTGAGGGACGCATGTGTCTGTGGGTACCCTGAGGGACGTATGTTTCTGTGTGTACCCTGAGGGACGTATGTGTCTGTGTGTAACCTGAGGGACGTATGTGTCTGTGTGTACCCTGAGGGACGTATGTGTCTGTGTGTACCCTGAGGGACGTATGTGTCTGTGTGTACCCTGAGGGACGTATGTGTCTGTGTGTACCCTGAGGGACGTATGTGTCTGTGTGTACCCTGAGGGACGTATGTGTCTGTGTGTACCCTGAGGGACGTATGTGTCTGTGTGTACCCTGAGGGATGTATGTGTCTGTGTGTAACCTGAGGGACGCATGTGTCTGTGTGTACCCTGAGGGACGTATGTGTCTGTGTGTACCCTGAGGGATGTATGTGTCTGTGTGTACCCTGAGGGACGTATGTGTCTGTGTGTACCCTGAGGGACGTAAGTATCTGTGTGTACCCTGAGGGACGTATGTGTCTGTGTGTACCCTGAGGGACGTATGTCTCTGAATGTATATATAATAGAGTTTACTTAGTAACTATTCGTGAGTATATTATACGTCTCTGGTGGTGGAGAGGTTTACTGTGCACCATTAATTACCTTAGTTGGTGAGCATTAAAACCCTTATCGACTCTTAGTCAATATTTGGCTTCCCTATAATTTCCTGTTTTCGAGATGATATTGCAAACTATTTTTGATATTGCAAATTATTTTTCTGGGACATATTAATTAAGTGAATTTTTGGCTCATAGATATGAAACTCTGAGTCCAATGATTTTTTATTTTTCCAAATTTAAACGTTTATGTAATGAGTTCCGTTTTGGTATTATTGTTACCACTTTCTTAGAAGTTAAGAAAAATTTAAATTTTTAGGGAAAATGTAATTTGCATTTTAGATAAATATTTTTAATTGAAGAAGAAAGGAATTTCGTTTTCTTCGTTTGTCTTTCAAATGTTTGGATAAATTTGAGTTTAGTTCATGTATTTGTTTTATAGGCCTTACAGATTTTTCAGATCCTAGGCGCTGTGCGTATTGCGCCTAATGGATAACATGACCCTGTGCATGAGTGCCTACCTTGCCAAGCATAAGATAGAGGTTGAGAGCCTCGATGGCAGACCAGGTGAAGGTAGCGAGGAAGAGGTAGTGAAGAAGAGCAGCGACCAACGTACACACCCAGGGGTACGTTGTGGCGTCCAGCCCTGACAAGAGCACCACCTCAGCCACCCCCAGGCACACGCACAGGTGAAGGTGAATCTTGTTCATTCTCTGTCCCACGTGTTTCTGCCAGAGAAATAAGTGTTAGTTCATTAATTTAAGACATAAGTTTGCAACCAAACTATGAGGAAAGGTTATAGCAACGGTGGGTAAACTACGGTCCACGGGCCGTATGCGGCCCTCCAACATCAAGTCATATACTCACGTTATTTGGGAATAAAATGTTAGTAAATCTGAAGGAAAATGTTACCACGCAACTCCGAATAATATTTGTGTAGACTTTCTCAATAACGATAGTTAACTGGTCAAAAGACAGATCCCTTCTGACAGACTCAAATCCTTAGTCAGTGTTTAGGATCAGCAGAAGCAACTTGACTCCTAATTTTAACAAACTGCTAAATGATTGCAGTCAGATTCATCATTCTCACTGACATTGTTCTCTTACTTTCTAATTTACTTTGTTTCTCAAATAAATGTATTTCACGTGAAGTTTCTACTTTAAAAAATTAATTGTTCTTTTTTTTCTTCAAAAACCTTTTATTTTGGCTATTTTAAACATTAATTGTTTTACTTAATATGCTATACGGCCCTTTAATATTGTGAATTTCTGAATGTGGCTCATGCACTGAAAAGTTTGCTTCCCCTTCCTGGGTTATAGGAACTCTTTCTGACGATACTGGAGGACAGGAGGGTTTGGAGGACGTGATAACGACGTTTTAAATATTAAGAGGAATTGGTAAGAGGGACAGGACAGAATCTTTCATAGATGGGACGCAGCAACAAAGGGTCACAATTGTAAGCTGAAAACTCCGATGAGTCACAGGGATGTTAGGAAGTATTTCTTCAGTGGCAGAGTTGCATGTGTGTGAAACAATCTAGCGAGTGATATAGTGGAGGCTGGATCCATATATAGCTTTAAGAGCAGGTATGACAAGACTCTTGGAGCAGGAAGAGAGTGGACCTATTAGTGACCAGTGAAGATGTGGGGCCAAGAGCTAGTTCCCTAGTACTATTTATACTAGATAGACCCCTGCAAGTACAAACAGATGAGTACACACACTCACATACACACACACAAACACACACACACACACACACACACACACACACACACACACACACACACACACACACACACACACACACACACACACACACACACACACAAACACACACGAAGGATGGAACAAGAGTGAGAGAAAAAACTAGGAGAGCTTTCTGAAAAAATGGAGACAGAGCTTTCTCTGAAATTAGAAAAGAGGTTGGAGAAGGAGAAGAAGAATTGGGAGGCACAAGTCGAAACTGCAGTAGCCAGGATAAGGGTCCTAGAAGATGAGGTAAATAGGCTGAAGCAAGTTACAAGGGCATTGCCCAGAGAAGACACAACATATGAAGCTGAGAGGCCGAACAGGAAGGAAGGAGATATGAATTATGCTAAGGTCATATCAGCCTGCCAAGAAGGGCCAAGGAGTGAAAGGGGAGAGCAGCTGGGAGCAGATGGAGAGGGTGATAAGTCAAATGGAGAGGCACAACCATGCTACCAAGAGCCACTGGAAAAAACAAGGGAGAAAATGACCACGTACAGACAGGTACCAGAGTTACAGAGGGAGAAGCAATGGGAGGAGGAAAGGGCAAAATCAGTGTTTATCCATGGGCTTCAGGAGAGAGAGTAAAGGACACACAGTGAAAGACGGCAGGCAGAAAGAAAGGAGATTGAAAACATCATCACAGAAATAGGTGAAGAAAACATGGACGAGATTGTAAATTTTCAGAGAATAGGGGGGTACTTGAAGGGAAGAAAACGACCGATCACGCTGATTCTCAGGACAGAAACAATGCGGAACAGGATCCTCCAAGAGAAACCACGGTTGAAATACTCGGAAGAGTACAAGAGGGTGTTCCTAGACAGAGACAGAACACAAACAGAACGACAGTAGCTGAGAGAGAGGACAAAAAAGCGAAAGGAACTAGGAAAAGAGACAAGGATGGAACCAGCAGAGGTCAGTCGGAGCAGGACAGAACAGCAAGAGCAAGCACACACAGAACTATCCTCAGAACCCAACAACCTATCACACCATCCCAACACAAACTACAATCCATACTCACAGCTTCCACCCAACACCCAGCTATAGAATCCCACAGTATGCTACCAGATCTCCCACCCTCACAGGCTCCCCAAACCACAGTGTTGGGAAGGAAACTGAAGGTATGGTACACAAACACTGATGGAATAACAAATAAGTGGGAGGAGTGGCACGAAAGAGTCAATGAGGCATCACCGGACATCATAGCACTCACAGAAACCAAGCTTACAGGTATGATAACAGATATCATCTTTTCAATGGGATACCAGATCCTGAGGAAAGACAGAGGGAACAGGGGGATGGAGGAGTGGCACTGCTGATCAAAAACCGATGGAATTTTGATGAGCTGGAGAGAGGAGACAACGGAGAAACAAGCGATTACATAGTGGGAATTCTTCACTCTGGAGGTCCCAAGGTGGTAATTGCAGTGATGTATAACTCACAACAGAAGAGCAGGAGGCCAAGGCAAGAGTATGATGAGAGCAGTAGAGTGATGGTTGACACACTGGCTGCAGTGGCCAGAAGAGCTCATGCATGCAGGGCAAAGCTCCTGATCATGGATGACTTTAACCACAAGGAGATCGATTGGGAGAACTTTGAGCCACATGGGGGCCAAGATACATGGAAGGCTAAGATGATGGAGGCGGTACTGGAAAACTTCATGTACCAACACGTGAGGGACACTACAAGAGAGAGAGGAGAGGATGAACCAGCAAGACTGGACCTAGTATTCACCTTGAGTAGTGTAGATATTGAGGACATCACATATGAAAGACCCTTTGGGGCCAGCGATCATGTGATTTTAAGCTTCGAATACACAGTAGAGCTACAAGTAGACGGAGAAGCAGGAAGACCAGGACGAATGAAGCCAAACTACAAGAAAGGGGACTACACGGGAATAAGGAACTTCCTGAACGGGGTTCAATGAGACAGAGAACTGGCAGGGAAGCCAGTTAATGAGATGATGGAATATGTAGCAACAATGTGCAAGGAGGCAGAGGAGAGGTTTGTACCCAAGGGTAACAGGAATAATGAAAAAGCCAGGATGAGCCCATGGTTCACCCAAAGGTGCAGGGAGGCGAAAACCAAGTGTGCTAGGGAATGGAAGAAATATAGAAGGCAAAGGACCCAGGAGAATAAGGAGAGCAGTCGTAGAGCGAGAAATGAATATACACAGATAAGAAGGGAGGCCCAACGACAATATGAAAACGACATAGCAGCGAAAGCCAAATCTGACCCGAAGCTGTTATACAGCCACATCAGGAGGAAAACAACAGTCAAAGACCAGGTAATCAGGCTAAGGAAGGAAGGAGGAGAGTCAACAAGAAATGACCGTGAAGCATGTGAGAAACTCAACAAGAGATCCAAAGAAGTGTTCACAGAGGAGACAGAAGGGGCTCCAGAAAGACGGAGAGATGGGGCACACCACCAAGTGCTGGACACAGTACACACAACCGAGGAAGAAGTGAAGAGGCTTCTGAGTGAGCTAGATACCTCAAAGGCAATGGGGCCGGATAACATCTCTCCATGGGTCCTGAGAGAGGGAGCAGAGGCACTAAGTGTACCCCTAACAATAATATTCAATACATCTATCGAAACAGGGAGATTGCCTGAGGCATGAAAGACAGCAAATGTAGTCCCAATCTTTAAAAAAGGAGACAGACATGAAGCACCAAACTACAGACCAGTGTCACTGACATGTATAGTATGCAAAGTCATGGAGAAGATTATCAGAAGAGTGATGGAACACCTAGAAAGGAATGATCTCATCAACAGCAGCCAACATGGTTTCAGGGATGGGAAATCCTGTGTCACAAACCTACTGGAGTTCTATGACATGGTGACAGCAGTAAGACAAGAGAGAGAGGGGTGGGTGGATTGCATTTTCTTGGACTGCAAGAAGGCGTTTGACACAGTTCCACACAAGAGATTAGTGCAAAAACTGAAGGGTCAAGCAGGGATAATATGGAATGCACTTCAATGGATCAAGGAATACTTGTCAGGAAGACAGCAGCGAGTCATGGTACGTGGCGAGGTTTCAGAGTGGGCACCTGTGACCAGCGGGGTCCCACAAGGGTCAATCCGAGAACCTGTGCTGTTTCTGGTATTTGTGAACGACATGTCGGAAGGAATAGACTCCGAAGTGTCCCAGTTTGCAGATGACGTGAAGTTGATGAGAAGACCAGGCAGAACTACAAAGGGATCTGCACAGGCTGCAGACCTGGTCCAGCAATTGGCTTCTGGAGTTCAACCCCTCCAAGTGCAAAGTCATAAAGATTGGGGAAGGGCAAAGAAGACCGCAGAAGGAGTACAGTCTAGGGGGCCAGAGACTACAAACCTCGCTCAAGGAAAAAGATCTTCGGGTGAGTATAACACGAGGCACATCTCCTGAAGTGCACATCAACCAAATAACTGCTGCAGTATATGGGCGCCTGGCAAACCTCAGAACAGCATTCCGACATCTTAATAAGGAATCGTTCAGGACCCTGTACACCGTGTATGTCTGGCCCATATTAGAGTATGCGGCACCAGTTTGGAACCACACCTAGCCAAGCATGTAAAAAAACTAGAGAAAGTGCAAAGGTTTGCAACAAGACTAGTCCCAGAGCTAAGAGGTATGTCCTACGAGGAGAGGTTAAGGGAAACCAACCTGACGACACTGGAGGAAAGGAGGGATAGGGGGGACATGATAACGACATACAAAATACTGAGAGGAATTGACAAGGTGGACAAAGACAGGATGTTCCAGAGATGGGACACAGCAACAAGGGGACACAGTTGGAAGTTGAAGACACAGATGAATCACAGGGATGTTAGGAAGTGTTTCTTCAGCCATAGAGTAGTCAGGAAGAGGAATAGTTTGGGAAGCGATGCAGTGGAGGCAGGATCCATACATAGCTTTAAGCAGAGGTATGATAAAGCTCACGATACAGGGAGAATGGCCTAGTAGCGACCAGTGAAGAGTCGGGGCCAGGAGGTTGGACTCGACCCCTGCAACCTCAACTAGGTAAGTACACACACGCATGCGCACACACACACACACACACACACACACACACACACACACACACACACACACACACACAATCACACTTGCAAAGTCAAGGAGAAGATTATCAGGAGAGTGATGGAGCACCTAGAACGGAATTAACTTATAATCGACAACCAGCACGAATTCATGGAAAGAAAATCATGTGTCACAAAGCTACTGGAATTTTATGGCAAGATAACTCACTAAGACATGAGAGACAGGGGTGGGTAAACTGCATTTAGGAATCTGTGGAGACAAAGAACTTCGTCCATGGAAGCAAAGACAGGAATATATGAGAGTATAGCTATAGCAAAGCTCTTATATGGGTGTGAAACATGGGTGCTGGATGTTTCAGCAAGGAGAAGGCTGGAGGCAGTGATGTCCTGTCTGAAGGCAATGTGTGGTGTGAATATAAAGCAGAGAATTCGTAGTTTGGAAATTAGGAGGAGGTGCGGATTACCAAAACTATTATCCAGAGAGCTGAGGTGGGGTTGTTGAGGAGGTTCGGAGATGTAGAGAGGAAGGACCAAAATAGAATGACTTCGAGTGTGTAGGTAAGGGTCGGCCTAGGATAGGTTGAATGGAGGGGGGTAAAGGAGGCTTTGTGCGTGAAGGGCTTGGACTTCCAGCAAGCATGCATGAGCGTGTGTGATAGCACCAAATGGAGGCAAATGGTTTTTAGGACTTTACGTGCTGTTGCAGGGAAATTGGCAGGCCAGATTTGAGTCCTGGAAATGGGGAGTAGAGTGTCTGCACTCTGAAGGAGGGGTGTTAATGTTGCAATTTTATAACTGCAGTGTAAGCGCACCTCTGGCAAGACAGTGATGGAGTGATGATGAAAGTTTAACTTTTTCGGGACACCCTGCCTTGGTGGGAGACGGCCAATGTGTTAATAATATGTACATACATACTCACATATATATATATATATATATATATATATATATATATATATTATATATATATATATATATATATATATTATATATATATATATATATATATATATACAGTGGTCCCTCGTTTTTCGTAATTAATCCATTCCTGGAGCCGTTACTATAAACGAAATTTACGATTTACGAATCAATTTTCCCCATAAGAAATAATGTAAATACAATTAATCCGTTCCTGACACCCAGAAGTATTAAAACAAAAAAAATTTTAACATGAAATATACATGTAGTACATAAACAATACAATGGGAAATGATGAATGAAACATTAACAGCATAACACTTACCTTTATTGGAGATTCTTCTTAGTGTATGGGAGACTGGAGGAGGAGAGAGAGTGGATTGTTTATAGTTTGGAAGGGGAATCCTCTTCCATCAACACCTCAGGTACCATTTGCTTTTCTGAGGTTGCTTCTCTTCTCTGTTTCTTAATGCCACTAGGACCACCTTGAGAGTCACTGGAGTCCTGTCACTGGAGTCACTGTACATGTTGCCAATATGGCTTGCAACAACCTTGTTAGGGTTATGTTTCTCCATAAAACTTTCCATCTTACCCCACATAGTAAAAATCTCTTTAATTTCTGAAGAAGGCACCTTCTTCCATCTCTCTTCCTCCTCCTCTGCAGCAAGATTCTGAGCTGTGAAGTGTTGCTCTTCCTGCTGAAGCTCTTGCAGCTCCTCAGTGGTGAACTCTTCATTGTGGTCTTCCACCAATTCTTCCACATACTCCAAACTCACATCCAACCCCATGGAACTCCCCAGTGCCACAATTGATTTTACAACAGACATATGCTCATTAGGGTCAGTCCCAAATCCTTCAAAATCCCTCTTGTCGACACAATCTGGCCACAATTTTCTCCAGGCAGAGTTCAAAGTCCTGGTAGTCACTCCCTCCCAAGCCATACCTATAAGGGTTATGCAGTGGAGGATGCTGAAGTGTTCTCTCCAAAATTCCCTTAGGGTCAAGTGAGTGTCTGTGGTCACAGTCAAGCACCTGTGAAACATTGCTTTTGTGTAGAGTTTTTTAAAGTTTGCAATAACCTGCTGGTCCATGGGTTGGAGGAGAGGAGTGGTATTCGGGGGCAAGAACTTTACTGTGATGAACACAAACTCCTCGAAAATTAGGTCATCCAAGTTTGGAGGATGAGCAGGTGCATTGTCCATTACTAACAGGCACTTGAGATCCAATTTCTTTTCCAGGAGATACTCCTTCACACTAGGGCCAAACACTTTATTGAACCACTAGACGAAAATTTCCCTCGTGACCCATGCCTTACTATTAGATTTCCAAAACACAAACAATTTACTCTTCATAACATTATTTTTCCTGAACACTCTGGGATTTTCAGAATGGTACACTAGTAATGGCTTTACTTTGAAATCCCCACTAGCATTAGCACAGAACATTAGTGTCATACACAAATAACCCGCACATAAAAGAGAGAAGCTTACGACGACGTTTCGGTCCGACTTGGACCATTGACAAAGTCACACTAACAGAGGTGGAGCAGGACTGCTATATATAGGCAGGAAGAGGTGGCTTTGTCAATGGTCCAAGTCGGACAGAAACGTCGTCGTAAGCTTCTCTCTTTTATGTGCGGGTTATTTGTGTATCGTTCCAGTCGCGCTATTGTGCCTTTTTGTTATTTATCATTAGTGTCAGCCTGTCTTTCATAGGCTTGTGTCCTGGCATTGCCTTTTCCTCTAGTGTAATGAAGGTCCTCTTTGGCATTTTCTTCCAAAAGAGGCCTGTTTCGTCACAAATGAACACTTGTTCAGGTTTCAGTCCTTCAGCCTCTATGTACTCCTGGAACTCATGCACATATTTTTCAGCCGCCTTGTGGTCCAAACTGGCAGCCTCACCATGCCTTACCACTAGTATGCTAGTACGGTTCTTAAATCTCTCAAACCAGCCTTTGCTGGCCTTAAATTCACTCACTTCACCACTATTTGCAGGCAATTTCTTTACCAAATCTTCATGCAACTCACTAGCCTTTTCACAAATAATCGAAGTCATAAGAGTATCTCCTGCTAATTGTTTCTCATTTATCCACACCAATAATAACTTCTCAACCTCTTCCAGTACTGGTGATCTCATTTTTGTCAGCATAGTTACTCCCTTCGCAACAACAGCATCCTTTATTTCCTTTTTCTTGGCCACTATGGAACATAAGGTTGTGTAGAGTTTCTTATACATCCTGGACAGTTCGGCCACACTTGTACCACTTTCATATTGTTCAATGATGATTTTCTTAAATTCAATCGTATTTCTCACCTTCTTTACCACAGGCTTGGCACTAGGAGCTTTCTTTGGAGCCATGGTAGCTTATTTAGTACTTGCAAGCACTAAAATAAATGGAATATTATGAAATATTTTGCTGGAGCACATGAGGGGACCTTTGCTCACTGGTAAACAATGCTAGACTGGCTGCCGCCCTGGCTCACGCCGTGGGTACGCGTCCCGGACGAACTACGACTCGCGAGTCAACCTATGAAAAGCGAGTCCATGTTTATACGAAAATACCTCTATGATTGGCGAATTTTACGATTGCCGGGAACTACGAAAAGCGGGGGACCACTGTATGTATATATATATATATATATATATATATATATATATATATATAATATATATATATATATATATATATATATATATATATATGTTATTGCAACCACAAACGAGTAGTATTGATCAATAACAACACTGCAATAGCCAAGGACTCAAACTCCTGTTGTACTGGCCCCCCTCATGGTGAGCTTCAACCTCATGATGCCTAACAACAGAGTTACAGATTTTGCCCTACAGCCCCCTTAACCCACAGAACCACCTAATCCTACAAACATGGCACTGCCAGCAGAGCTAGCTGTTCATCCGAGGACCTTTGGTGTCGAGGGAGCTTCTAGGCTAATGTTCATTCTCATCCTTAGAAGCTCCCACGACACCGAAGGTCCTCGGATGGCTGTAAAACAGCTAGCTCTGCTGGCTGCACCATCTTTGTAGGATTGGGTGGTTCACTGGGTTAAGTCATCATGAGACAGTAGCTCACCATGAGGTGGGTCAGTACGACATGGGTTCGAGTCCTTGGCTAGTGCAGTGTTGTTTATTGATATATATATATATATATATAAATATATATAATATATATATATATAATATATATATATATAATATATATTATATATAATAATATATATATATATATATATATATATATATATTATATATATATATATATATATATATATATATTATTGTGATCACGAACGAGTGGTATTGATCAATAACAACACTGCACTAGCCAAGGACTCGAACCCATGCTGCTTTGGCCTGCCTCATGGTAGGCGAAAACTCAGGACGCCTTTACCCACGGGACCAATCAATCCTTAAGAGAGCCGCACCCAGCGGAAATGAACGTTGTACTGAATGTTGGAAATGAATGGTTGTCCAGAGCAATTGGTATTAAACAAACACTGTAAGGATAATACAGTACCATTCATTGGCAACTGGAACCACTTCTATGGCCGTAATGACATGTATGCCAGGGATGGGGTTCACTTATCCAGGGCAGGTGTGGGTTTTCTTACTAGCTTAGTTGAGGGGGTTGTTAGGACTTTAAACTAGGATTAGTTAGAGATATTGGTTTAGAAATGAAAAATAATAAGTATGGATGTATTGACTTAGGATTTGATATCGTGAATCTTAATAGTACCTGTCATGGAGCAACTCTGGGTAATGATGATTGCAGAAATTGTGTAAAAGCAAAAGTGAATAGAAAAAATGTGCAGAAGAAAAAACATATGATGGTATTTTACGCTAACAGTCGAAGTGCAAGAAATAAGATTAATGAACTACGTTTGGTAGCGCGTTCTGGGAACTTTGATGTCATTGCATTAACTGAAACATGGTATGATTTAAAGAGTCGGGGGTTTAAGGGATTAAGTTGTTCCATGTGGATAGAAGTAATGGGAAGGGGGGAGGAGTCGCATTATATGTTCGAGAAAATATTAATTGTTGCATAAAAACAGGTATAAAAATAGATGGAATAGTAACAGAATCTGTTTTGGTAGGGTTTGTAGAAGGTCAAGAAAAACTAATTCTAGGTGTAATATACCGACCTCCAGGCTTGGATCACGATAGAGGGAGACTTCTTTGGGACGGAATTGTTAGGGCTTCTAGACACAATAACATAGTGATAGTAGGGGATTTTTAACTTTAGTCAAATTGTCTGGACTTCTTTGCCCAGTAATCTGGGGTCCAGTGACTTTATGGAAGCAGTTCAGGACTGTTTTCTAAAGCAGTGTGTAGCAGAGCCTACCAGGGGTAATAATTTGCTAGACCTAGTCTTGTCAAATAAGGAAACACTCGTAAATAATCTGGGGATCACTGAAGAGCTTGGCGCAAGTGATCACAAATCCATCACTTTTAGCATTAACTGGGAATACAAGAATAATGATAATACGGTAAAAATCCCTGTTTTTCGTTCGGCGGATTACAATGGACTTAGGGAACACCTGTCTAATCTCGATTGGGGTTATCTAGCTAATGATGTTATTGACGATGATCATACTCATGATTACGAAGGGATCTCCATTTATGATTTTTTACTTAATAATGTACACCGTGCTCAGAGTATATATATTCCACAGAGAGAAATTAGGTCTAATAATAACGATCCCAAATGGGTTAACAGTAGGTTAAAGCATCTATTAGAGGAGAAAAGGGGAATTTATAGGCGCATCAGAAGAGGAGAGGTTAACCTTACTGACCAATATGTTCAGCTTAAAAGAGAAGTAAAAAAGGGAATTAGAAAGGCTAAACGTGACTATGAAATTAGAGTTGCTAGTGAATCAAAGACCAATCCAAACGGGTTCTTTCAAGTGTATAGGACGAAGATGAAGGAAAAAGTAGGACCTCTGAAAATTGGGAATGGACAGCTGACGGATAACGAACTGGAAATGTGTTCCTTATTTAATGACTATTTTTTGTCAGTTTTTACACAGGAAGACATAAACGAGATTCCAGAAATTAACAATTATTCAGTTCCTGACGAATTCAAATTAACTAACATTAGTGTCACGAGGGACATAGTTATCAAACAGATAGACAAACTGAAGCAAAATAAGTCCCCGGGGCCTGACGAGTTGTTTTCCAGGGTACTTAAGGAATGCAAGATGGAACTTAGTCAGCCATTAACGAGTGTGTTTAATGCGTCCATCCTTACTAGTGTTGTACCAGAGTTGTGTAAAATGGCTAATGTGATTCCTATATTCAAATCAGGGGATAAGTTCGTTCCTTCAAATTACCGTCCAATAAGCCTGACATCTATAGTGGACAAGTTATTAGAATCAATTATAGCTGACATTATTAGAAGTCACCTTGAAGAGCATAATGTGACTAATGAATCTCAGCATTGGTTCGCAAGAAGTCATTCCTGCCTGACAAATTTGCTGATGTTCATCAATAGAACATTTGAGGCAGTAGACAGTGATAAAGAATATGATACTGTTTATTTGGATTTTAGTAAAGCCTTCGATAGAGTACCTCATAAGAGACTCTTAAGAAAAGTGGCAGCTCATGGTATAGGAGACAAAATTCTAGCATGGATAGAGGCATGGCTTACCAATAGAAAGCAGAAAGTTTCCATTAATGGGGTCAAATCTGAATGGGGATTAGTCACTAGTGACGTTCCACAAGGATCAGTTTTAGGCCCTCTCTTATTCATAATTTACATTAATGACCTTGATGAAATGATTACGAGTGACATGGCAGATTTGCTGATGATACAAAGATAGGCCGTATGATTCATTCTGAGGAGGATAGCAATGAACTCCAGGAGGATTTGGACAAATTAATGTCTTGGTCTGAAAAATGGCAGATGAAGTTCAATGTGGATAAGTGTAAGGTACTAGTCCTTGGTAATGAAAATAACCCTCAAAGCTATAAACTATGTGAAGTAGAGCTTGGTCATACAGAATGTGAAAAAGACTTGGGAGTCATGGTAAGCAGAAATCTAAAGCCAAGACAGCAGTGCCTAAGTATGCACAACAAGGCTAACAGATTACTTGGATTTATCTCAAGAAGTATAAGTAACAGAAGTCCATAAGTTATTTTGCAGCTCTATACATCACTAGTGGGGCCTCATTTAGATTATGCCTGGATATAGACTCAATGGGGAACATACAGAGAAGAATGGCTAAAATTATTTACTGTGTAAGAAATCTCCCGTATGAAGACAGACTTAAAGGCTTAAATCTCCACTGTCTGGAGAGACGTAGAGTGAAGGGAGATATCATTGAAGTGTATAAGTGGATGACGGGCATAAACAAAGGAGATATTAATAAAGTACTGAGGGTGTCGAACCAGGTAAGAACCTGAAATAATGGATTTAAGCTGGATAAATTTAGATTTAGAAAGAACATGGGTAAGTACTGGTTTTCTAACAGAGTTGTAGATGCGTGGAACAATCTTCCCAGTGTGGTGATAAAGGCTAGGACTTTGGGCAGATTTAAAAAGAGATTGGACAAATATACGAGTGGGAGGGGCTGGGTTTGATTTGTGTCATTTGGTACGGGAGCAAATTCTTGGGTAGCTTTGGGTAGAGCTCATTTTAATAAGGACCTGCCTTGTATGGGCCAGTATGCCTTCTGCAGTGTTCCTCTATTCTTATGTTCTTATTTGGACACAACCGCCCACAACCCAGCCATACCTTTTTTGATCTGATCACCAGAGAGAGACAGAGAACACACAGAGTCAGGCAGACGATGGACACCGAACACCCGATAATGCTGATCCATCGAAGGTAAATCTGGAAATGAAATTTACATTGTATAGAAGTAGCATAGTGCTACGTGATGTATCTTAGTGTTTCTTATTGTATCTTAGTGTTACTTAATGTATCTTAGTGTTACTTGAAATATCTAAGTGCTACTTGATGTGTCTCAGTGTTACTTGATGTATCTGAGTGTTACTTGATGTATCTCAGTGTTACTTGATGTATTTCAGTGTTACTTGATGTATCTCGGTGTTACTTGATATATCTTAGTGTTACTTAATGTGTCTCAGTGTTACTTAATGTATCTTAGTGTTACTTGATGTATCTCAGTGTTACTTGATGTATTTCAGTGTTACTTGATGTATCTCGGTGTTACTTGATATATCTTAGTGTTACTTAATGTGTCTCAGTGTTACTTAATGTAATCTTAGTGTTACTTGATGTATCTCAGTGTTACTTGATGTATTTCAGTGTTACTTGATGTATCTCGGTGTTACTTGATATATCTCAGTGTTATTTGATGTGTCTCAGTGTTACTTGATGTATCTCGGTGTTACTTGATATATCTTAGTGTTACTTGATGTATCTTAGTGTTACTTGAGGTATCTCAGTGTTACTTGATGTATCTTAGTGTTACTTGATGTGTCTCAGTGTTACTTGATGTATCTTAGTGTTACTTGATGTATTTCAGTGTTACTTGATGTATCTCGGTGTTACTTGATATATCTTAGTGTTACTTGATGTATCTTAGTGTTACTTGAGGTATCTCAGTGTTACTTGATGTATCTCAGTGTTACTTGACGTATCTTAGTGTTACTTGATGTATCTTAGTGTTACTTGATGTATCTTAGTGTTACTTGATGTATCTTAGTGTTACTTGATGTATCTTAGTGTTACTTGATGTAACTTAGTGTTACTTGATGTATCTTAGAATTACTTGTTGTATATGCTACTTGATGTATCTCAGTGTTACTTGATGTATCTCAGTGTTACTTGATGTATCTTAGAATTACTTGATGTATCTTAGTGTTACTTGATGTATCTCAGTGTTACTTGATGTATCTTAGAATTACTTGATGTATCTTAGTGTTACTTGATGTATCTCAGTGTTACTTGATGTATCTCAGTGTTACTTGATGTATCTTAGAATTACTTGTTGTATATGTTACTTGATGTATCTCAGTGTTACTTAATGTATCTCAGTGTTACTTGATGTATCTTAGTGTTACATGATGTATCTTAGAATTACTTGATGTATCTTAGTGTTACTTGATGTATGTTAGTGTTACTTGATGTATGTTAGTGTTACTTGATGCATCTCAGTGTTACTTGATGTATCCTAGTGTTACTTGTCTCTCAGTGTTACTTGATGTATCTCAGTGTTACTTGATGTATCTTTGTGTTACTTAATGTACCTTAGTGTTAATTGATGCGTCTCGGTGTTACTTGATGTATCTTAGTGTTACTTGATGTATCTTAGTGTTACTTGATGTTTCTCAGTGTTACTCGATATATCTTAGTGTTACTTGATTTGTCTCAGTGTTACCTGATGTATCTCAGTGTTACTTGATGTATCTCAGTGTTACTTGATGTATCTTAGAATTACTTGTTGTATATGTTACTTGATGTATCTCAGTGTTACTTGATGTATCTCGGTGCTACTTGATGTATCTCAGTATTACTTGATGTATTTCAATGTTACTTAATGTATCTCAGTGTTACTTGATGTATCTTAGTGTTACATGATGTATCTTAGTGTTATTTGATGTATCTTAGTGTTACATGATGTATCTTAGAATTACTTGATGTATGTTAGTGTTACTTGATGTATGTTAGTGTTACTTGATGTATGTTAGTGTTACTTGATGTATGTTAGTGTTACTTGATGTATCTCGGTGCTACTTGATGTATCTCAGTATTACTTGATGTATCTCAATGTTACTTAATGTATCTCAGTGTTACTTGATGTAACTTAGTGTTACATGATGTATCTTAGTGTTATTTGATGTATCTTAGTGTTACATGATGTATCTTAGAATTACTTGATGTATGTTAGTGTTACTTGATGTATGTTAGTGTTACTTGATGTATGTTAGTGTTACTTGATGTATCTCGGTGCTATTTGATGTATCTCAGTATTACTTGATGTATCTCAATGTTACTTAATGTATCTCAGTGTTACTTGATGTATCTTAGTGTTACTTGATGTATGTTAGTGTTACTTGATGTATATTAGTGTTACTTGATGTATCTTAGTGTTACTTGATGTATCTTAGTGTTACTTGATGTATCTTAGTGTTACTTGATGTATCTTAGTGTTACTTGATGTATGTTAGTTTTACTTGATGTATGTTAGTGTTACTTGATGCATCTCAGTGTTACTTGATGTATCCTAGTGTTACTTGTCTCTCAGTGTTACTTGATGTGTCTCAGTGTTACTTGATGTATCTTAGTGTTACTTGATGTACCTTAGTGTTAATTGATGTGTCTCGGTGTTACTTGATGTATCTTAGTGTTACTTGATGTATCTCAGTGATACTTGATGTATATCAGTGATACTTGTTGTATGTTCGTAGTTTCTTTACTAATCAACTTTAAACACCTTATTAATCGACTCATACATAGTTCATTACTAATTAACTAATAAATAATTATTTCCTAATCAATCTACAAGTAACAACTTACTAATGAACTTACACGTTGCTTCTTACTAATAACACCATATATATCCATGAGAACAGACAGGTCTGTCAGGTGGTCGCAGGCACAGCGGGTGTAGTGGTCAGTCTGTTCCTCCACCCAACAACCAGCTGCTGACCAGTCGTCGTTCAGGTTGTCCCACCACACGCAAGTGGCTGGGCCCAGGAGGTAGATGTCGCCGCTGTAGATGTGTTGCAGCTTCATCCTCACCGCCGCTCCTCTAGCTGTGTGTTTGTATCAAGAAATCTGATTGTATCAAGAAATCTTATCCAACTCTGAGGAGCCGGATCAGATTTTCGCATTATAATCAGTTAAAAACACGTAACAATATGCACTAGACACTAGTGCACTAGTGCATATTGTTACGTGTTTGTCACTGATTATAATGCGAAAATCTGATCCAGCTCCTCAGAGCTGGGGTGCGTGCCCAAAATACAGCAGGCATTACCCCTCTGAACAGCAGCGCTGAATCGCTGGAACAGAAAATTAGCTTTCATGGGATCCCTAGTTACCCTGATGAGTCTTTTGCCTAGCTCCTGAAGGAACTTAGATGCACTCTTTCCCCATGAGCCTATGGGAACAAACATACAATGATGGGAAAGTTCTCCATATTTTCTAGACTTTTGGGACTCCCTGAGCTGGTGGCTGCCCCTCCTTCCTCCCTGGTGTATTGGAGATAGGTATCAGCCAAGGTAGATTCGCATACGTAGTCCCACACCACCTGCTTGCCGTGTGTCAAGGCTTGAAGGGTGATACCATCTGGATGCTTCTGGCTGCCATCAGATCTGCATAGCTGGGGTGGCTCCCTTACTGCTGGGCATCCGGCTGTTGTGAGGCTCCTCTTGATAATGTTATTAACCTCCTCATGTCTTGCAATCTTTCCCTCGGCACACAAGACCATGGTACCCGAATCAGTCAGCTGCTTCACTGCCACAAATACACCTGTGTTCGGCGAGAATAGGGGCGGCAAGTCGAAGGGCAACACCAATCTGAATGGTCTGTGGGTCGAGGCGTGTGCCAAGGCTGGAGTTGGGAACAGCCAACGGAAAGTCCCCTGCATGAGGAGCTCTCACTGTCAGGAGGCGGACTCTATCCTTCCCTGACACACTTTGAAGCATTGTTGAGGCTATATTCTCCACTACTGAGCCATCCCAGTGCGACTGTTTGTAGTTGTTGGGGGGAAGCAGGTGTGGTTTCAGAGCCCGTTAGTTTATCCCAGATCATGGCTCCGTCAATGAACATTTGGTCCTGGACTCTATCATTGTCCCTAAGATGTTCAGGGAGAATCGCTGCTACAACTTCACTGGATGCAACGCATGAGGACAGGAAAGCAGGTAGCGCAATCTGTGATGACTTGCGGACACCAATGCCTCCTAGTCTGACTGGAAGAGTAGCTTGGTTCCACTGCCCGTCTTCTAGAGTAAGGTTAAGTACTTTCATAAAAATCTGCCTCAGGATACTGTCATATTCGTGCAGTATAGGGATATCATATGAAGGTGCCCATCTTAGGAAATATGTCAACCTGGGCAGACTCAAGCACTTTGTGAGAAGCTACAAGGCATCGTGGGTGTCAAGATTGCCTATTCGTTGCTTCATTCTCCTCAACTCTTCCAGTTTCTTCTTGAGAATTCTGTCAATGGCATCACTTCCCAGAGGTGCTCCTAGCAAGACACTATTTGTGGGGGCAATGACTGCTGCTCCTGGTAGTTTTGATCTCACTGCATCTATCACTTGTTGACTGACTGAGATGATCTCTCATTTGGATGGATTCAAGATGAGACCCATTTCCCGTCCCCGTGTCATTACCTGTGTAAGGTCATCTAGAAGGGCCTCTTTTGTACCTGCTAGTGTGCCATCATCCAGGAACCAGATGTTTAGCTCACTGGTCAGTCTGACTGTGATTTCCCCAACCGCTATACAGAAGAGAAATGGTGCTGGACACCCTCTGATGATGTGATTTCATGCTCTCCAAACTGGAGCATTGATTCCTTTCTATATCCAGCTGAAACAAAAGGGAAGAGACCAGGGAAATGTTCTTGTACAGCTGCTAATGCCACGTCTCTTTTCAGGAGATTAAATGCATTTTTGAAGTCTAATTTTACCACTGCATTGTCCTCGGGAAGGTTGTTGATATACGCCTTAGCTGCATGTACCGCTCATTCACTTCCCTGAGAGAACCCAAAGCCAAGTTGGTTTGATTGAAACATCATGGCCTCCTCTGCGCGAATACCTCGGACAACAACTTTGGAAACGAGGCGGCGAAAAGTGTTGCCTACCTCAACTGGCCTAATTCCTCCATCCTTCTTTTTAAGGGCACAAAGTCATGCACCAAAAAATAAAGATTTAATTTTGTTAGGAATCAGACCAGCCAAGGAATTATTGACGAACCTTGTGATCTCTGAAAGCAGTGTCTCTGCAATCTCCCCGATAACTTTAAATGCTGTGGCCTTAGTCCAGTGTAACCACCAACAATACCGGATGGGAACGATATTACTGCTTTTTAAATTGCTGAGTCTTGCACAATCAATGGTTCCACAGTGGAGACAGAGGTGTTGGAACTGTTAGTGCCCCTTGCTTCCCTGGCAGGGTGCTTCCGTTCAAGTGCTTCAGCAGTGTCAGCATCCCTGGGGGCAACTGAATTTTCACTCGTAATAATTATGATTCCCTTACTGTGTTGCCTTTTCAATTTTGCTACTTATACTTACACTTAGATCACACTACACAGGTATGCACATACATATAAAAATACACATATCAAGGTTTTTCTTCTTTTTTTCTTTATAGTTCTTGTTCTTCTTGATTTCTCTTATTGTCCATGAGGAACTGGAAAAGAATCTTTCCTCCGTAAGCCATGCGTGTCATAAAAGGCAACTGAAATGCCGGGAGCAATGGGTTAGTAACCCCTTTTATGCATAAACTGCTAAAAATTAGGAAAAGAAAAACTTTATAAATCTGGGACGTTTGAATGTGCATGGATGTAGTGTGGATGACAAAGAAATGATTGCTAATGCTATGAATGAATGGGAATTGGATGTCCTACCTCCAAGCGAAAGAAAGCTAAAATGGGTAGGGGAAATTCAGTGTGGAGAAATAAATGATATTAAGTCAGGAGTATCTGAGAGAGTTAGAGCTAAGGAAGGGGTAGCAGTAATGTTGAAGGTTCAGTAATGGAAAGAGAAGAGGGAATATAAATGTTTAAATTCAAGGATAATGTAGATTAAAATAAGCGACGGATGCGAAAGGTGGGTCCTAATAAGTGTGTATGAACGTGGAGAAGAGAGGAGTGTAGTGGAGAGAGAGAGATTTTGGGAGATGTTAAGTGAGTGTGTAGGAACTTTTGAGCCAAGTGAGAGTAATTGTGATAGGGGACCTAAATGCTAAAATAGGAAAAACATTTAGGGAGGCCGTGGTAGGTAAATCTGGGGTGCCAGGAGTAAATGATAATGTTCAGCTTTTGATTGAACTTTGTATAGAAAGAGATTTGGTTATAGCTGATAAATATTTTAAGAAAAAGAGGATAAATAATCACACAAGATACGATATAGGGCTTAATGACAGTAGTTTGTTTGACTACGTATTGATAGATAAAAGACTGTTGGGTAGACTTCAGGCTGTCCATGTTTATAGAGGGGCCACAGATAAATCAGATAATTTTCTAGTTGTAGCTACACTGAGAGTAAAAGGTAGATGGGATATATGGAAATTGGAAGCAGCAAGTAAGAGAGAGGTGAAGTTTTATGAACTAAGGGAGGAAGCGGTTAGGGCAACATATAAACAACTGTTGGAGGATAAATTGATTAGTGAGAGAATAGGCAATAGGGTAGAAGATGTATAGGGTAAATTTAAAAATGTGGTGTTAGAGCATTCATCAGAAGTTTGTGGTTACATGAAAGTGGGGGTGGGAGGGAAGAAGAGCGATTGGTGGAATGTAAAGAAAGTACTAAGAAAGAAAAAGTTTGCATATGAGAGGTTGTTACAAAGCAGAAGTGATGCAAGGAGGGCGGAGTATATGGAGAGAAAAAGAGAGGTTAAGAGAGTAGTGAAGCAATATAAAAAGAGAGCAAATGAGAGAGTGGGTGAGATGTTATCAACAAATTTTGTTGAAAATATGAATAAGTTTTGGAGTGAAATTAATGAGCTAAGAAAGCCTATGGAACAAATGGATTTGATAGTAAAAATGGGAGACAAGAGTTAATAAATAGTGAGTATCGGGGAGACGGAGGGAATATTTTGAGGAACTGTTAAATGTTGAAGAAGATAGGGAAGCTGTGATTTCGTGTATGGGGCAAGGAGGAATGACATCTTGTACAAGTGAGAAAGAATTGGTTGTGAGTGTTGGGGATGTGCATGAGGTAGTGGGTAGAATGAAAGGGGGTAAAGGAGCTGGGATTGATGAATAAAAGATAGATATATTAAAAGCAGGTGGGGATATTGTTTTGGAATTACTAGTATTTATACTTAATAAATGTATGGAACAGGGTGGGGTAGGTACCTAGGGATTGGCAAAGAGCATGCATAGTTTATTTGTATAAAGGCAAAGGGGACAAAATAGAGTGTAAAAACTATAGGGGAATAAGTCTGCTGAGTATATCTGGTAAAGTGTGTGGTAGAGTTAATATTTGAAGAATTAAGAATGAGACGGAGACCAGGATAGCAGATGACCAAGGAGGCTTTAGGAAAGGTAAGTGGTGTGTAGACCGAGTGTTCACAGTGAAACCATAGGTGAACAGTATTTAGATAAGGGTAAAGAGGTTTTTGTAGCATTTATGGATTTGGAAAAGGCGTATGGCAGGGTAGATAGGGAAACGCAATGTGGCAGATGTTGCAGGTGTATGGTATAGGAGGTAGGTTACTGAAAGCAGTGAAGAGTCTTTATATGGATAGTGAGGCTCAGGTTAGAGTATGTAGGAGAGAGGGAGTAAAAGTAGGCGTTAGACAAGGATGTGTGATGTCACCGTCGTTGTTCAATATATTTATAGATGGGGTTGTAAGAGAAGTGAATGCGAGGGTCTTGGCAAGAGGCGTGGAGTTAAAAGATAAAGAATCACACACAATGTGGGAGTTGTCACAGTTGCTCTTTTCTGATGACACAGTGCTTTTGGGAGATTCTGAAGAGAAGTTGCAGAGGTTGGTGGATGAATTTGGTAGGGTATGTAAAAGAGAAAAATTGAAAGTGAATATGAGAAAGAGTAGGTGACGAAAGATTGGATATCAGATTGGAGAGATAGAGAGCATGGAGGAGGTGAATGTTTTCAGATATTTAGGAGCGGACGTGTCAGTGGATGGGTCTTTTTATGAAACAAGATTCTATTATATTCCTGTCGATCATGGACTTGCTTGATACAACTTTCTCAGCTTTTTGAAAATCAATTGGATGGTTAAAATCTCTCACATGAATAAATACAGCATTAAAATCTTGTCCAGTTCTAATGCTATATTTATGTTGTTTTAATCTTAGTTCGAGACTTTTACCAGTTTGACCGTAACAAACTTTATCACAAATTTTACAAGGATTCTTATAGACACATCCATCAGCATTTTGGGGGGAATTCTTTATCAAAAGTTTTTTTTTTTACTGTATCAAGATTTTTAAATACAACTTTGATACTAAAAGTCTTAAGAAGGGAAGACACATCAACCAAGTTTTCATGGTAAGGGAGAACCAACATATTTTTAATTGAATAAAGTTGGTTGATTTACAATCCAAAAAGGGACATAAACCCATAGATGCAACACAGTACTAAATATCGATAACGAGGTATGACACGAAAAAACTAAAGTGGCAAATTGTTTTAATTCATACTACACATCTGTGGCATCAACACTAGTAAGTAAAGAACCAGCTTCATGAAATACAGATTCTGTTAAGTTTAAAACCTACTGTACCAATAAAGGGGTAACCCCAAACACTTTGAGAAAGAACAGTGCAAAAAAGAACTAAGCAGGTTAAACCCAGCTAAAAGTACTGGCCCAGATAACATCCCATCGAAATTCCTAAAAGATGGTGCTTCTGAATTGCCAATCCCCATTGCTTACATAATAAATTTATTTATCACCATTACTATTGTACTGGAGGGCTTCAGGAAGGCCAGAGTTACTCCTGTCTTCAAAAAAAATAGTTGGTCGGATGTCAGCAAATATAGGACAGTTAGTATACTCAGTGTAATATCCAGAATTCTAGAGAGGGCAGTATACTGTCAAGTAGTTAAGTATCTTAATGAACAACAGCATTGTTCATAGTTACTGCTACACTATAAACGCTCCTATGATTTAAGTATCTTCATCACTGTTTTCTTATTTCATATTACATCTTGCTCATCTCCATTAATAGCTAAAATGGAAATGTCCGACCTTGTATTATTATCTATTATCATCATCATCATCTTTGTCTTCCAATTGGTCTTGTAAATTGTATTGTATAATGTTTTAAAAGTGATTGTATAAATTATGATAGGTAAGGGTTTAATGGTTCATCCTCTCTTTTGGGTGTATTGCTAAACACCACTTATCTTCCCTTACCCCCCCTTTCCCATGTATGTGTCACTTGACTCCAGCCATTGTTAGTTTGGCTGAAGCAGTTGGGTTTCACCCTCTGACTTGACCACATCTAGTTGGCTATTATACTCTCCTTTAGTTGTGAATTCTCTAATAGCTTGGGAGACTGTATATTCACTTAACTGTTCTTTGAGTGATTACTGGGATAAACTTTACCATTTACGTCTCTCTGTGTAGAGATATAAGACTGCTATTCGTCAAATAATATGACATAATATTTACCTGCATTTGCATAACTGCTAATTACTTGCTGGAGAAAGTTATAAAATCTCCTACCATTTATTAAGAGTGCTGAGAATTGCACAAATGTATACCTATCTAAAAGGTTCATGTGATACAAAGCACATTTTTATGAAAATCTGCGGAGATATACTAAAACTACCAATTCTCTATTATTTAAACAAAGTGGATATGTTTCATAAAAAAATAAGGCTTTTTTTTTTTTTAGTCTTTAAATCAAAACCCTTTTAAAATTGTCTCTCAGAATTGTCACGTCTGTCATGTGTTGATATCCGGTAAATATCATTAAGGGAAGCCAAAATTAAATAGTAAGACGCAACAATTACCTATCAGGCTTTAGGAGATCTTACCCAACCGACACCTCCCTAATTAATCTGATAGATTACATAAAAACTGAAATGTCGATAGGGAACCTCACAGGAATGATAACCTTAGACTTACAAAAGGCCTTCCATACTGTCAACCGCAAAAATATTATGTAAGAAACCTCAAGCTATCGGCACAGATTCCATAGACTGGTTTAAGTCCTATCTTAGCAATAGGAAACAAATTGTCAAAACCACAAAAAAGAATCAGAACCCCTGCCGACAGCACGTGGAGTTCCCCAAGGTAGTATTCTGGGTCCCTTATTATTTCTGTGTTATGTAAACGACATGTCCATTAGT